>JASAUF010000502.1:5145000-6350833 GCA_030180095.1 Magnolia changhungtana | reverse complement strand
ATTGTCGATGCCGATTCTAATTCCGATTGTCTAAGCCGATTATCGAGGGCGATTTCGATTGTCGAAGTTGATTATCGAGATCGATTCTAATTGTCGATACAAATTTTGATTATCGAGGCCGATTATCAAGGCTGATTCTGATTAGCAAGGTCAATTCTGGTTGTCGAGGCCGATTGTTGAGGCCGATTCTGATTCTAATTATCGAGGTTGATTGTCGAGGCTGATTCTGATTCCGATTGTTGAAGCCGATTCTGATTGTCGAGGCCGATTATTAAGGCTGATTCCGATTCTGATTGTCGATAACGATTCCGATTGTCGAGGCCGATTATCGAAGGATTATCAAGGCCAATTGTTGAGGCCGATTTTGATTTTGATTTTCGAGGCAGATTGCTGAGGCCAATTCCGATTATCGAGGCCGATTCGGATTGTCAAGGCCGATTCCAATTCCGATTATCGAGGCTGATTTATCAAGGATGATTCCGATTGTTGAGGCCAATTGTGGAGGCCAATTTCGATTCCGATTGTCCATGCCAATTTCGATTATCGATACCGATTCTGATTGTCGAGGCCGATTATCGAGGTCGATTTCAATTATTGAGGCCGATTCTGATTGTCAAGGCTGATTGCTGAGGCCGATTTCGATTGTCGATGCCGATTGTTGAGGCCGATTTCGATTGTTAAGGCCGATTTCGATTGTTGAGGCCGATTACGATTTCGATTGTCAAGGCCGATTACGATTTCGGTTGTCAAGGCCGATTCCAATTGTCGAGGTCGATTCCGGTTGTTGGGGCTGATTGTCGAGGTCAATTATCGAGGCTGATTCGGATTGTCGAGGTCAGATATTGAGGCTGATTAACGAGGCCCAATGTGATGTATATGCAGCCCGTATTGAGGCCCATTGTGATGTGCATTCACCCCGTGTTAGAAGCCCAATGTGATGTATATGCGGCCCATATTTGAAGCCCGTTGTAATGTGTATTTAGCATATGTTTAAGGCCCAATGTGATGTATATGAGGCTTACGTGATGAGGCCCATTGTGATGAATTTGAGGGCCAGGCGATGGAGCTCATTGTAATGAATGTTAGGCCCATGTGAAAGGCCCATCATGATGTGTATTAAGCTCTTGAGTGAGGCCTATGGTGTTGTATATTTGGCCCTTATGTGAGGCTATGGGTCCACTATATGTTAGGATCTATGTGAGTCATTCCTTGGGAACAATGTTGGTTAAATGTTAACATTGTCAAGGTTGATTATTAGTGCTAGTTATCGATACCGATTACGAGTATATCATCTGATACCAATTATGAGTATGTGACAGCATAACATCATGATACATGCCCATACACATCATCTACATGTTTGTTATGAGATGTGATTGACCATTGCATATGTCATTGGGTAGGTTGATATGTGACTCCCTGATAGGCGGAGGTTACTCACATGAGCACACGGTATGCGTAGGATTGATGCATGATTAGATTGTATAACTCATGCATGTTGTATTGTGTATTGTGATTACTGTACCGCCTAGCGACATCAGGACCGTAGCCTCCACAAGCATATCGTGGATGACCAGATGGGACATCGAAAATCTGTTATTAGCATCGAGCTTCCATAAATGGCCCTGGGTGAAAATCCCTAAACCCTCTTAGTACTAGAGGGCGCCCCAACGTCGAGACCGAGTGGATATATATGAGCGCATGAGAGTCGTATATCAGTAGGCCACATCTCCCACGGTGTCGTAGTCAGTTGGGAGGGGGTGTGACCTTACCCGCCTGATTGAGGGGGGCAATATCTAGGTTGAGTCTGACCAGCTTGAAGAATGGGTCCACTATCGACAAGCCGGGCCATATTGGCAGGTGGATAGTGAGGTCTCTTCCACTTACCCAGTTGTGCGCTCGAATAGGGGCGGTAATCTGGCGTAAAGTATAATAGACCTCGGTGATGATCCCAAAGATGAACGGTACTGATATGTGGACTTATTGAGCAGGAGTTGCATACTCATTCATTTATTCACTATCCACTCGAGCTGGTTGTGCATAACTATTTGTTACGTGTACCTTTACAATGCCCAGGATTTCGATTGGGGCGCGCGACTAACCTGAGATCAGGAGTTTACCACATTGAGTCTGATTATCCAAATTATGTATGAGACTAGTTTGGATAGAAGTCTTTGGTGATGGACCCCATAGCCTGTGATACTACATACTATCATCCCGACTTCACACTCCAGCATGGTCATCCCTTATGTTTGACTCATGGACTCGTAAGTATTTTTGCTTACTCTGATATCATATGATTCATGATCTTACCAATATTTTCGACATTATATGATTATGACGTTGTATTTGTGTGCTTCGTACTTATCTTGCACACACACTTTCACTACCCTCTAAGCTTTCTATAAGCTTATGCACAATAGATGCGTGCAGGTAACGTTTGTCGCAATGGCGTTGAGGTTGGAGCGTGCAACTGTCTTCCGGAGCTTTGATTTTACTTTGACATATGTATTTCCCTT
The DNA here is from genome assembly GCA_030180095.1 of Magnolia changhungtana. Lineage (NCBI taxonomy): Eukaryota > Viridiplantae > Streptophyta > Magnoliopsida > Magnoliales > Magnoliaceae > Magnolia > Magnolia changhungtana. Next base: position 6,348,314 of record JASAUF010000502.1, on the reverse strand, counting down.
TCAGCATTATATTCAAAGTTTATATTAGTGGATATGTGATGATGATGTTGCTTTTGTGATTTGGGTAAACTTGTGATTATACTTCTTACGAAATAAATGTTCGTTAGAAAATCCTCCTTGTAGGATCCCAGGATCCGAACTAGCATATGGGCACTAGGAGCCGAGAATGGGGTACTACGGAGGCTGTCGGCACCGGATTCGGTGATCGGGATTCCTATGAATTAAATTTTCGAGTTTGGGGCATGACACAAACACCAAAAACCAATGGCTTATGGCAGGATAACCTTACTAGAACATTTGTAAGTATCAAAAATCCAAACCAATAACGAGGCAAAGGAAATGACAAATAAAATAAACTAAGTTATTACAGCATTCCTGTAAGATCCGTATCCTAGACCGTACCGTTCTGTAGGTTCCCGTAGTTTTTCCGGTCGAATTCTGACAACCTTCAACCCTTAACCGGCGTTGCGCGCGACCCTGATTCACACGCTGTCAACCCGAGACTAGTACCCTTACGACCGCACCGTCGCCACGACTCGCTCGCCGAGGCGATACTCTGGCCAGAAGATGTGGGCCAGCGTTCGGTGCGAGGAAAACGCCGCACGTTGTGAAACCCAAGAGAATCTCAACGAGATGTCACATCAATCAACCATCAATCAATCTCATCAAGTCAAGTACACATCACTTCACACTCTTCCCCAAGCAACCCCTAAAGTCAAGAATTTCTTACACCACCCATGCCTTTCTTACACCTTTTACCCCAAAAGTTAAAAAGTTCTTACACCCATCACCACCACATCTATCACTCCATCAAACATCACCCATCTCTCTCTCTCCCTTTACAAGTCTCTCTCTCTTTTCCAAATCTCATTCCAAGCAAATCCCATACGTATGAGCCTCTCCCTCTCTTTCAAAGCTCCAAGTGTGGCCTACCTTTCCATCCCAAGATCCCCCATCCTAGCCATCCATTCCTCATCTCCTCCATTGAAATCGAAGCCAAGGAGCTAAGGAGACCATAGGAGCAAGAAAATCAAGTGGTGGGTGCTTTAATAGAGTAGTTTTCATTTCTTTTAAGATGGGCCAAGTGAGGTCAACCGATCAATGGTTTGGATCCCACTTGGGACCCTAAAATGTGGCCGATGGCCCACTTTGATCGTCATGATATTTATTTTCTTGTATACCTAGGGTCATCTAGACTGTCTACTTTGGTGGAGAGGGGATCCCCACCGTTGGATTTTGGATTTAATGGGCCCATGTGTAGCAGGACCTACCTTAATGTATGTTGAATGCAAGAGGGGCCCATAGTGGCGGGGTCCCTCCGATATTGCTGATGTCTCTCTCTCTCTCTCTCTCTCTCTCTCTCTCTCTCTCTCTCTCTCTTTCTATGATTGTGGCCCTCCTAACATATATGTTATCATCCATGCCATTTTCGGTGGACCCCATCCATGTGGGACACACCATGATGTTTTTGTACCATCCCAACCATCTATTGGGGGCCCACCTTTAGATGGCTAATAATGGGAGTGGCCGTCAGTGAAATGTGAACTGAGGTGGGCCCACTCAGCCCCTTGCTCAAGTAGTAGACCGAGTGAAGATACCTCGTTGCAACGCTGGCCCACGCCCAGCTGACCGAGTGAAGGATACCTCATTTCACACCAGAGGTCTTAGCACCGATCCTATGGAGGTGGCTACAGCAGAGGTTAAGAAGAAGAAAAAAAATAAAGAGAAGGGTTTTTGGGAGGCCGCTTATGCAGGCCCCACCTTGATATATATATTCAATCCACGCCGTCCATCCTATTCTTTGCCTCATTTTAGGCGTTGAGCCGAAAAATGAGGTAAATCCGATAATCAGGCGGGCCATACCATGGAAAACACAGTTTCTTACCGTTCAAAACTTTTAGGGCCCACCTTGCTGTATCTACACACAAAATATATTGTATATTAGGCTTATTTTGTGTATTTTGAGCCCTAGAATCTGTTGGACGGTGTGAATTTACCTAAAGCGGGCCCCACATGGAATTTTTCCCTAAAATTTAAAAAAAAAAAAAAAGAAAGAAAACGAGCAGCGCTGCTGCTGCAGCGCTGCCACTATCAGCGAGGGTAGGCGCAGGTGCCTGCGGATGGCGGACGTCCAACAACCACCCACGGCTCCTACCGTGGGCCCCACCATGATGCTTATTTGTCATCCGTCCGGTTCATATGGTGGGCCACTGCCATCAGTGGGCCCCCTCCAAAGATCAGGCCCATCCACCATTCTGGCGGCCCACACCAAAGGAAACAGTGTGAGTTAAAGGTCTGTCATTGAAATCCTTTGTGGGCCCACAGAAGTGTTGGATCAAGATGAAATTTGTGTTTTCCTTTCACTCAGGTCCGTGTGACCTTGTCAACCGGTTGGATGGCATGTAAACATTACAGTGGGCCCCACATGGAGCCCACATGATTCATGTGTTTTATCCCACCGTCCACTGGACGGTGGAGCCCACAGCGTGTGCGTGGGTGCGTGCCTGGGTGGGTGGGTGTATGTGGGTGCGTGCGTGTGCATGTGGCGTGTGTACGGTGTATGTGCGTGTGGTGTGTGCACGTGTGGCCGTATGGGTGTATATATATATATTATGGGTATATAGATTATGTACATATATATATTATATTATGTAATATACGTATACCTGATGTCGGGCCTTCATGGGGCCCACCATGATGCTAGTGTTGCATGCAAACTGTCCATCTATTTTGTAGGCTCATTTCATGGCATGAGCCAAAGAATGAGTCAGATCCATAGTTCAAGCGGGCCCACTTTGTCATATTATGGGGCCCATCTTGGGCTATTTGTGGCCCATCCATTGAGGCCCACCTTGTTATGCATAAAGGCCCAAGTGATGAGGCCCACCTTGTCATAATCATGGCCCATTGTTGAGGCCCGCTTTGATGTGAATGAAAGGCCCATGTTACGAGGCCCATTTCATACATATAAGACCCATTAGATTAGGCCCATTTGATGTAATCTAAGGCCCACGGGTTATGACCCATTGCAATGCACATAAGGCCCATTAATGCCGCCCATTTGATGAATATAAGGCCCATGTGATAAGGCCCATTTGATGTATTTAAGGCCCAATGGGATGTACCTAAGGTCCATTGCAATGTGTGATCCCAACATGGTTTATGTAATGATGTTTACGATGGGTAATGCCTTGGGAGCAATGTTGGTTTGACGTCCACATTGCAGTATAGTGTTGGTTAAATGTCCGCATTATGACTCTCCTAGGACCATTGTTAGGCCCATACTGATAGGCCGTCTAGGCCCATCTCCTTATGAACAACATCTATCCCATATAACATATTTAGTATAGTCTCATGATTCATGATCATACGCATCATATGTATGCTTGGTATGGAAAGTGACTGATCATAGCATATGCCTTCGGGCAGATTGTTTAGGGGCTCCCGGTTAGGCGGTGTTGCCCCACATGAGCGCACGAGACGCGGAGGATTGCTGCATGACTGGATAGTGTGATTCATGCATTAGCATTGTGTGATATGGTTACTGTACGCCCTAACGACATCTGGGCCGTAGCCTCCACAGGCATATCATGGTTGGCAGGATTGGATACCGGAAATCTTGTTCTACATGGGGTGCTATAGATATCCCTAGGTGAAAGTCCCTAAACCCTTATGGTACCAAGAGGTTGCTCCAACGTCTAAACCGAGTGGGTGCAGGAGTGCCGAGTGCCAATTACCAGACGGCTGCGCTTTCCACTGTGTCGTGGTTGGTTAGAAGGGGGTACGGTCTTACCTACCTAAGAGGAGGGGGCAATGCTAGGCTGAGTTTGACCAGCTCGAGGAATGGGTCCGCTATCGACGAGCCGAGCCCGATATTGGCAGGTGGGTAGTGAGGTCTCTTCCACTTACCTTATTGCGCTCGATGGGGAGGCAATCTAGTTTAGAGTGTACTAGACCCCGGTGATATCCCAGATTTTAAGCTGTACTGATATGTGGACTTAGATGAGGTTTTGCATGCTTGAGTTGTATTTCGCATTGCATGGCCTTGGCATAGCCGACATCATTTATGTCTTGCATTGCATAGCCTTGGTACGGCTAATGGTATTCATGGATTCACCAGCATGTTCTGCATTACTCTGATAGTGTATATCTGCATTACTACCTCGCGCACACACATTCACCACCCTCTAAGCTTTCTATAAGCTTATGCACGACCATTGCGTGCGGTGTGTGCGCTGAGAATTGCAGCAGGCCCTGAGGCGGGAGCGCAGAGCAGATCTTTTTGGAGCTTGTGTCTATTCTCATTGTATTTCCCTTTATGCTCATTGTACTTGTAAAGTTTTTGATCATAGTGGAAATGTGATGGAGTTTTTGGTTGTTGTTTGTGGGTTATGCCTTTGGTTATGCTTGTTACGAATTAAACTGATGTTAAAAAAATCCTCCTTGTAGCATCTCAGGATCGGAACCTAGCGTATGGGCGCTGGGAGCCGAGAATGAGATTCTACGGAGGCTGTCGGCACCGGATTCGGTGATCGGGAATTTTGTGAGCCCGGTTTTCGAGTTTGAGGCGTGACAGAAGTTGGCATCAGAGCATAACTCAGGAATAACTAAGAACAACATTACATGTCTACTATAAGTTTAGGATGATTAAGTCTGAAGTCTGGATAGCTTAACAATCTTTATTACCGACCCTTAACGTGCGTACCTTCGAGAGTTTCTTAGTTGATAGGCACCTTCGATCTTCCTGTACTTGGTAGATGATGAGGGGCGGAAAGCCCGCCGATTAGAGGACGGCTTGCGTTACGGTCTTTGAGGCCGTGTCATTGGGCATGAGCTCCCGACATTTGAGGGAGTGGTACGGAAGGCCCAGATTTATGAGGCTGAGTGGGCTGGTTCTCAGTCTGATCGAGGTCAGGGGAGAGACCGGAAGAGGCATGCTCCTTCTGGTGACTTGCAGCAGTGTCGACCGCCGCAGCAGAGGCGCACAGGTCACCCAGCCTTCCGAGTACCAGCAGCACCTCTAGCACCCCCTCCGTGGCAGTTCACCGGCACCTGTTTTGGGTGTGGTGCGACGGGGCACCGTATGTGGGAGTGTCCTCGCCCTCGGCGAAGAGAGGCCCCCACGGCGGCGGCGGCGGCCGAGAGGTCCACGGCGGCGAGAGACTCCCTCCACAACAACGCGGCCGGCAAGAACCCCATCACCGAGGCCACCTCGGCGAAGGCATCGGCACCGGCCTGCGAGACCGCGGCGGCGAGGGCGGCGGTTTCGACCGCCTCGGCCCCAACCCCGGCGAACGGCACGTTCGGAGAGGGACGAGGCACCTCCCCGGCCCGGTTCGGGCTAGGTTCTACGCAGCTCAGTAGGATCCACAGTCATCTGGAGGAGTTGTCGAGGGTATGCTTTTAGTCTCTGCATGCGCTACATGTGTGTTGTTTGATTCTGGTGCATCGCATTCTTTTGTGGCCGAGAGTTTCTGTCGATCGACTGGCCTACCATTGGAGTCTACTCATGAGAGTCTGTCAGTATCGACTCCCTTGGGAAAGACTGCAGTGTTGGGCCGATTTTGCTCGTCTTGCCCCATTCTAGTCGGGGATACCTTTTTGCCTGCCGATCTGTTTGCATTGCCGATGTCCGAGTTCGATGTCATCTTGGGCATGGATTAGCTTGCCGAGTACCACGCCATCTTGGACTGCTCCGCGAGGACCGTCACATTCGATATACCAGGCTTGCCGCAGTTTCAGTTCATTGCAGAGCCCCGAGGAGAGCCGTTGTCTTGCTTGATGTCTTATGCCGTTGAGGAGCCTGTTACCGCTTGTATTGATCAGATGTCGATTGTTTGCGATTTTCCTGATGTGTTTCAGGAGATTCCGTGATTACCGCCTCGCCGACTCACAGAGTTTCAGATTGATATTGTGCCCGGTACCGCGCTTATCTCGAAGGCCCCGTATCGTATGGAATCGTTGGAGTTGCGGGAACTGCAGAAGCAGTTGGACGAGTTGCGCGAGTTGGGTTTTATCCGTCCGAGCAGTTCACCGTGGGGAGCGCCGGTACTCTTCCTGAAGAAGAAGGATGGATCGTTGAGGCTCTGCATAGATTACTGCGAGCTCAACAAGGTCACGATCCAGAACAAGTACCCGCTCCCGAGGATTGATGATTTGTTTTATTAGCTGCAGGGTGCATAGTTCTTTTCGAAGATTGACTTGCGTTCCGGTTATCATTAGATTCAGGTCCGAGAGGAGGACATTCCGAAGACGGCTTTCAGGACGCGTTACGGTCATTTCGAGTTTCAGGTCATGTCCTTTGGACTAACCAATGCACCCGCGGTCTTCATGCAGTTGATGAATGAGGTCTTCCGCCCTTATCTCGATCAGTTTGTTGTAGTCTTCATCGACGACATTCTGATCTATTCGAGGATCCGTGAGGAGCACGAGCAACATCTGAAGGTTATGTTGCAGACCCTCCGCACACACCAGCTATATGCAAAGCTGGAGAAGTGCGAGTTTTGGCAAGAGGAGGTGACGTTCCTCGGTCACGTGGTGACGAGGGAGGGCGTCGCAGTGGATCCCTCGAAGGTTGAGGCAGTGCGTCAGTGGAGCCAGCCTACGACTGCGTCTGAGATCCGCAGTTTCCTTGGTTTGGCGGGCTATTACCGGCGTTTCATTGAGGGCTTCTCCCTATTGCAGCCCCGCTGACCAGGTTAACTCGGAAGGGCGCAGAGTTTATTTGGAGCGACGCCTGCGAGCGAGCATTTATGGAGTTGAAGGACCGTCTGACGTCCACTCCTGTCCTCACTCTTCCCTCTGGGAGTGACGGATTTATTGTATTTACTGATGCCTTGCATATTGGTTTGGGTGCTGTCCTGATGCAGCATGGGAGACCAGTGGCCTTCACGTCTCGCCAGCTCAAGGTCCATGAGCTGAACTATCCCACACACGATTTGGAGCTGGCAGCAGTTGTCTTCGCACTGAAGGTGCGGAGGCACTATCTTTATGGGGTCAAGTTCGAGCTCTTCTCCAACCACAAGAGCTTGAAGTACCTTTTCTCGCAGTCTGAGTTGAACATGAGGCAGAGGCGCTGGATGGAGCTCCTGAAGGACTATGACTTCGATCTCCAGTACCACCAGGGCAAGGCGAACATGGTGGCGGATGGCCTCAGCCGTCAGCCACGAGGCCTGATGGTGCATATGATGATTTAGGAGTGGCGGATGCTTGAGGATGTAGTAGAGTATGATTTTGAGTTCGGCCTACAATCTTCTATCATCCAGTTATCGAGCCTGTCGATTCAACCCTCTCTTGTCGCAAGGGTGATCGAGGCTCAGCAGGCTGATGGGTCGTTGCAGAGTTATATGGCAGAGGCTGCATCCGAGAGTCAGGAAGATTGACAGATTGGTACAGATGGTGGACTTCGCTTCAGAGGCCGATTATGTGTCCCAGCTATCCCTGAGTTACGTAGAGATCTTATGACCGAGGCACATCGATCGCGGTTTTCTATCCATCCTGGCTCGACGAAGATATACCGTGATATGAGGCGACAATATTTTTAGGCAGGGATGAAGCGCCAGATCGCTAGTTTTGTGGCAGAGTGTGACACATGCAGCGTGTCAAGGCCGATCATCAGAGACCCCCTGGTCTATTGCAGCCGTTGAGTATCCCGATGTGGAAGTGGGAGCACGTGTCGACAGATTTCATTATGGGCTTGCCGAGGACTCAGTGCGGTCATGACGCCATTTGGGTTGTTGTGGATCGTCTGATGAAGTCGGCACATTTTCTCGTGATGCGTGCGACTTGGTCTATGGACCGGCTTGTGAGATTATTCCTCGAGGAGATCGTGAGACTGCATGGTGTTCCAATCTCGATCGTTTCGGACTGAGACTCGAGGTTCACGTCTCAGTTTTGGGGGAGCTTCCACAGAGCGATGGGGACTGGTTTGCAGTTCAGCACCACATACCATCCGCAGACCGATGGCCAGACTGAGAGGGTTAACTAGATCTTTGAGGATATGCTTCGGGCTTGCGCGATTGATTTCGGGGGTAGCTAGGATGAGCATCTGCGATTGGCTGAGTTCGCATACAATAACAGATATCAAGCGACCATCGGCATGGCTCCTTTTGAGGCACTATACGGCAGACCATGCAGATCACTGAGTTGTTGGACTGAGGTTGGAGAGCGTCGTCTCCTAGGTCCCGAGCTTGTGCAGGAGACGTCAGAGGCTATCAATATCATTAGGCAGATGATGCGCACAACTCAGAGCCGACAGAAGAGTTTTACTGATCGTCGGCGTCGTCCCTTGGAGTTTGATGTAAGGGACCATGTGTATCTCAAGGTCTCGCCCATGAAGGGCGTAGTTCGTTTTGGAGCGAAGGGCAAGCTTGCCCCGAGATTCATAGGACCTTTTGAGATCACTAGGCGCGTTGGCGCCGTGGCCTATCGGCTTGCCTTACCATCTCAGTTGTCTAGTGTCCACAACGTTTTTCATGTCTCTATGTTGAGGAAGTGTAGGTCAGACATCATCTCTATTATTGATTGGCAGCCGTTAGAGGTTCGTGAGGACGCTTCCTATATCGAGCAGCCAGTTTGTATCCTTGATCGTAAGGAGCAGGTCCTCTGGACCAAGGTCATTCTATTAGTGAAGGTTCAGTGGGGTCACCATTCTGCTGAGGAGGCTTCTTGGGAGCGCGAGGCTGAGATTCAAGAGCGTTATCCCCATCTCTTTGATGACTGATTATGTGTTGTATTTTGTATGTTATTTTTTATTTTATATGATGATATTATGTCTCTTCTTCCTCACAAGTTATGACTAGTTGCAATGATTGTGTAAATTTCAAGGATGAAATTTTTACTAGGAGGGGAGAGCTGTAAGACCCGTATCCTAGACTGTACCGTTCTGTAGGTTCCCGCGGTCTTTCCGGTCGAATTCTGGCAACCTTCGACCCTTAACCGGCGTTGCGCGCGACCATGATTCACACGCTGTCAACCCGAGTCGACTCAACCCTAGACTAGTACCCTTGCGACCGCACCGTCGCCGCGGTTTCGATGCCGCGACTCGCACGCCGAAGCGATACTCTGGCCAGAAGATGTGGGCCAGCGTTCGGTGCGAGGAAAATGTCGCACGTTGCGAAACCCAAGATAATCTCAACGAGATGTCACATCAATCAACCATCAATCAATCTCATCAAGTCAAGTACACATCACTTCACACTCTTCCCCAGGCAACCCCTAAAGTCAAGAATTTCTTACACCACCCATGCCTTTCTTACACCTTTTACCCCAAAAGTTAAAAAGTTCTTACACCCATCACCACCACATCCATCACTCCATCAAACATCACCCATCTCTCTCTCTCTCCCTTTACAAGTCTCTCTCTCTTTTCCAAATCTCATTCCAAGCAAATCCCATACGTATGAGCCTCTCCCTCTCTTTCAAAGCTCCAAGTGTGGCCTACCTTTCCATCCCAAGATCCCCCATCCTAGCCATCCGTTCCTCATCTCCTCCATTGAAATCGAAGCCAAGGAGCTAAGGAGACCATAGGAGCAAGAAGATCAAGTGGTGGGTGCTTTAATAGAGTAGTTTTCATTTCTTTTAAGATGGGCCAAGTGAGGCCAACCGATCAATGGTTTGGATCTCACTTAAGACCCTAAAATGTGGCCGATGGCCCACTTTGATCGTCATGATATTTATTTTCTTGTATACCCATGTTGAATGCAAGAGGGGCCCATAGTGGCGGGGTCCCTCCGATATTGCCGATCTCTCTCTCTCTCTCTCTCTCTCTCTCTCTCTCTCTCTCTCTCTCTCCTTCTATGATTGTGGCCCTCCTAACATGTATGTTATCATCCATGCCATTTTCGGTGGACCCCATCCATGTGGGACACACCATGATGGTTTTGTACCATCCCAACCATCTATTAGGGGCCCACCTTTAGATGGCTAATAATGGGAGTGGCCATCAGTGAAATGTGAACTGAGGTGGGCCCACTCAGCCCCTTGCTCAAGTAGTAGACCGAGTGTAGATACCTCGTTGCAACGCTGACCCACGCCCAGCTGACCGAGTGAAGGATACCTCATTTCACACCAGAGGTCTTAGCACTGATCTTATGGAGGTGGCTACAGCAGAGGTTAAGAAGAAGAAAAAAAATAAAGAGAAGGGTTTTTGAGAGGCCGCTTATGCAGGCCCCACCTTAATATATATATATATATATATATATTCAATCCACGCCGTCCATCCTATTATTTGCCTCATTTTAAGCGTTGAGCCGAAAAATGAGGTAAATCCGATAATCAGGCGGGCCATACCATGGAAAACACAGTTTCTTACCGTTCAAAACTTTTAGGGCCCACCTTGCTGTATCTACACACAAAATATATTGTATATTAGGCTTATTTAGTGTATTTTTGAGCCCTAGAATCTGTTGGACGGTGTGGATTTACCTAAAGCGGGCCCCACATGCAATTTTTCCCGAAAATTTAAAAAATATATATATAAAAGAAAACGAGCAGCGCTGCTGCTGCAGTGCTGCCACTATCATCGAGGGCAGGCGCAGGCGCCTGCGGACGACGGATGTCCAACAACCACCCACAGCTCCTGCCATGTGCCCCACCATGATGCTTATTTGTCATCCACCCGGTTCATATGGTGGGCCACTGCCATCAGTGGACCCCCTCCAAAGATCAGGCCCATCCACCATTCTGGCGGCCCACACCAAAGGAAACAGTGTGAGTTAAAGGTCTGTCATTGAAATCCTTTGTGGGCCCACAGAAGTGTTGGATCAAGATGAAATTTGTGTTTTCCTTTCACTCAGGTCCGTGTGACCTTGTCAACCGGTTGGATGGCATGTAAACATTACAGTGGGCCCCACGTGGAGCCCACATGATTCATGTGTTTTATCCCACCGTCCACTGGACGGTGGAGCCCACAGCGTGTGCGTGGGTGCGTGCCTGGGTGGGTGGGTGTATGTGGGTGTGTGCGTGTGCATGTGGCGTGTGTACGGTGTATGTGCGTGTGGTGTGTGCACGTGTGGCCGTATGGGTGTATATACATATATATATATATATTATAGGTATATATATTATGTATATATATATATTACATTAGGTAATATACGTATACCTGATGTCGGGCCTTCATGGGGCCCACCATGATGCTAGTGTTGCATGCAAACTGTCCATCTATTTTGTAGGCTCATTTCATGGCATGAGCCAAAGAATGAGTCAGATCCATAGTTCAAGCGGGCCCACTTTGTCATATTATGGGGCCCATCTTGGGCTATTTGTGGCCCATCCATTGAGGCCCACCTTGTTATGCATAAAGGCCTAAGTGATGAGGCCCACCTTGTCATAATCATGGCCCATTGTTGAGGCCCGCTTTGATGTGAATGAAAGGCCCATGTTACGAGGCCCATTTCATACATATAAGACCCATTAGATTAGGCCCATTTGATGTAATCTAAGGCCCACGGGTTATGACCCATTGCAATGCGCATAAGGCCCATTAATGCGGCCCATTTGATGAATATAAGGCCCATTTGATGTATTTAAGGCCCTATGGGATGTACCTAAGGTCCATTGCAATGTGTGATCCCAACATGGTTTATGTAATGATGTTTACGACGGGCAATGCCTTGGGAGCAATGTTGGTTTGACGTCCACATTGCAGTATAGTGTTGGTTAAATGTCTGCATTATGATTAGCCTAGGACCATTGTAGGCCCATACTGATAGGCCGTCTAGGCCCATCTCCTTATGAACAGCATCTATCCCATATAACATGTTTAGTATAGTCTCATGATTCATGATCATACGCATCATATGTATGCTTGGTATGGAAAGTGACTGATCATAGCATATGCCTTCGGGCAGATTGTTTAGGGGCTCTCGGTTAGGCGGTGTTGCCCCAAATGAGCGCACGAGATGCGTAGGATTGCTGCATGACTGAATAGTGTGATTCATGCATTGGCATTGTGTGATATGGTTACTGTACGCCCTAGCGACATCTGGGCCGTAGCCTCCACAGGTATAATGTGGTTGGCAGGATTGGATACTGAAAATCTTGTTCAACATGGGGTGCTATAGATATCCCTGGGTGAAAGTCCCTAAACCCTTATGGTACCAAGAGGTTGCTCCAACGTCTAGATCGAGTGGGTGCAGGAGCGCCGAGTGCCGATTACCAGACGGCTACGCTTTCCACTATGTCATGGTCGGTTGGAAGGGGGTACGGCCTTACCCGCCCGAGAGGAGGGGGCAATGCTAGGCTGAGTCTGACCAGCTCGAGGAATGGGTCCACTATCGACTAGCCGAGCCCGATATTGGCAGGCGGGTAGTGAGGTCTCTTCCACTTACCTTATTGCGCGCGATGGGGTAGCAATCTGGTTTAGAGTGTACTAGACCCCAGTGATATCCCAGATTTTGAGCTGTACTGATATGTGGACTTAGATGAGGTTTTGCATGCTTGAGTTGCATTTCGCATCGCATGGCCTTGGCATGGCCGACATCATTTATGTCTTGCATCGCATAGCCTTGGTGCGGCTAATGGTATTCATGGATTCACCAGCATGTTTTGCATTACTCTGATACTGTATATCTGCATTACTACCTCGCGCACACACATTCACCACCCTCTAAGCTTTCTATAAGCTTATGCACGACCTTTGCGTGCAGGTGACGCGAGGACGCAGCAGCGCTGAGGCAGGAGTGCAGAGCAGATCTTTTTGGAGTTGTGTCCATTCTCATTGTATTTCCCTTTATGCTCATTGTACTTGTAAAGTTTTTGATCATAGTGGAAATGTGATGGAGTTTTTGGTTGTTGTTTGTGGGTTATGCCTTTGGTTATGCTTGTTACGAATTAAACTGATGTTAAAAAAATCCTCCTTGTAGCATCTCAGGATCGGAACCTAGCGTATGGGCGCTGGGAGCCGAGAATGGGGTTCTACGGAGGCTGTCGGCACCGGATTCGGCGATCGGGAATTTTGTGAGCCCAGTTTCCGAGTTTGGGGCATGACAATTCTCATAAGTGCATAAAATAAATTACACCATTCACCATAAATGCTTAAAATAAATTACAACATTCACGCACATAAGCATATTCAATCATCCACCACAACTCTAAGAATTATAGTGGTTCTCTTGTGTGTACACCAACTGTTAGAAAACAGCCACACAAATACTCCACTCTTAATATTTACTCCCTCAGGATATTAGCGTTCACTATGAACAAAGGTTTTTCAAGGTTTACCTTAAAACCTTCGCAATTGTCTTTGATTGGGCTTACACAATTCCAAAAACCCCACACTCTGAGATTTTCTGGATCACCTTAGACAAACCAAAAAGAAATTTTTCTGGCATAACCTCAAAAACCAAAAAGATACAGAATTGGAAATAATACTTATCTAGAAATTCTCCTTTGAAGAAGCTTGGTAAAACTGATCCGATGAAGACGAAGATGTTCAATGTCCAGTCTTACAGATGAAAAGGTTCTAGTTCTAAATGATTTTTAATTAAATCAACCTGGGCTAGCTTGATTTGATTTTGATCTCAAGAAAGGGAAAAACTCAAATCCCTTCTTAATATAAGATTAGAATAAAGATCTCAAAATAAATTACAAAAGCTAATTAATGAGAATCTAAAATGAGAACAGAATAGGTTAATAAATTAATTCACAAACTTTTTTCTCAGAGTGGTGTCTTGATTTCACTTTAATAAATGAATAAACTCTGAAATTCTTGCTCTTTTTATAGGTGAAAATATTGTTCACTCGACTAGCCTAAGGGTCGGTTCGACTGGTCGAAGGACCAACAAAATTTCAAATTTTCTAGCATGATAAGATAAGGTTGTTACTCGACTGGTCGAGTGTCCTGCTCGACTAGTTGAGCAATGCACTCGATCGGTCGAGTGGGACCAAAAAAGTTGCTGGACTTCGAGTCAAACCTGCATGACTGGTCGAGCACTGTTCACTCGACTGGTCGAGTGTCCAACCAAAAATTTTAAAAAGTAGCAACAAACTTTGGACTGGTCGAAAAAACTCTTAGACTGGTCGAGCCAGTACTTGGACTAGTAGAACAAGGTCTAAGACTAGTTGAGAAAAAGACCTATAAACATATGAAATGACTCACAAAGAACATGCAATGAATATGATATAATCTAAGGTCAATATAGGGTCATCCAAACCTATGTGTGAGTAGGAATAATTGAAACATCATTCGCTTTAGAGACTTGATATCTTGTGATACTTGAAGCTTGAGTTCGATGTCTCGAACTTGAGCTTAAGTCACGCTTGATTTTTTAAGTCTTTAGCATATAGAGGTTGAACTTCAAAACTTGAAGATGAGTTCTTGAATTTGATCTTAAAACCATGAACTTTAACACTCTTCACTTCAACGTAAAGATATAGGCAAGTTCGATAAAGATCTACAGAACATAAAAATGTACGTACCTAATCACTTCAACTCAAAGCATGATACAAATACTAAATGGTTTGGCACAACCAAATTTGACAATACAACAGGTGCTTGATTTACATAATAGCATTTACAATCTCCACCTTTGTCAAATTTGTGATAAAACCAAGTAAGGAATCATGCTCAATAAAGAATCATGCACCAGTCATGCACTAATAAGGAATCATGCATCAGTAATATATGCACAATAAAGAATCATACACCAATGATCAATGGACACATCTCCTTCTCATTCCATCACTCCCCCTTAATCCAGGAGAGGAGAGGTGATTAGCAGAACCTGTAAAAAAAAATCCATACATACCACTCTAAATTCCACATCATCATCACACACCTCTACAATTTCTTTCCTTTTTGTCACAATAAGACAAAGGAAAGATGTACAAAAAGAAGAGAAGTAAATGAAATAAGATAGAAAATATAATCATGATAATCAATATATTAACTTAAAGCAGATTATCATGACTATATACTAAAAAGTAAAAGTATGTCCATGAAATATCCCAACACACATGATCCCAACACAAATTCAAGAGTAGAAAGTATTAATACATACCTAAAAAAAAAAAAAATACTAATCAGATCCAGAAGAAGGAGCAGGAATAGAAGGATCTATTTAATGTAGTCCCTTGTTAATGCGTTTAAGATATTTGCGCATGTATTTAAATTGATTTTCTTAGGACACATGTAGACCCTCCACCCTTTCCTCAAGGGATCGTAAATACTCATCAAAGTCATAAGGCTGAAATTCAGGATCAGTCGTAGAATCTAACTCATCAATCTCATCAAATAAGTCATCCATGTTAACATCATCTGAAGGAAAAGCATCCTCCTATTCAGTTGCTTCAGCAGCTCCTCCAGCACTCACATCAACTTGGCCAGGAACCAACCTCAAATTCATCTTATTTATATTTGAGTTGTTGAAGGGAAGATGGTTAATGGGAGCTTCTCTAACAAGCATAGCCACAAGACTATGGGTGGCTAGCGCAGTCATAAGAAATACAAAGGGAATATCACTATGACCCGGATGGAGACGAAACTGAATAATGATGTAACAGATAAGAGTTAGAAGACATACAGGAACACCAGTAACAATAGAATGACAGATGTGAACCATGAAAGAAGTAAGCTCAGTCTTGTTAGACCTAGGATAGACATTAGAAATGAAAATTCGATGGAGAATCCTATATCTGGGTAACATATATTTAGAACTGAGCACCACACCTAAGTTCCAATCAGCATCCAAGTTGCATAATACTGTAGTTAACATCTATTTTTTAGACTCAGAAGGTCTTGCCACTAGAGTAGAGGTAGGAATATTGTCATCATTAACTGGAAGATCCATCAATCTAGAAATTAAGTAATGGTCCACATCAATTGGACCTTCTCTGGTTGTAATAGTAAACGTCAGATTCTCAGTAAAGAAGTCACTAATGCAAGTAAACATGGCCTACGCTATGGAGCGGTATGCCGGACTGCCACAATATAAAATGTTAGCCCAACCTACAACTTGAAGGATGGGAACAATACCGAAAGGTGCCAAATGATCAGAGTTGACCATCCGTTCAACAATCATGTTGCATAGTCGAATATCTCGCACATACTCGAGATCTTCTTCAAGTGATCGAAGATGGCGCACCGTGATTAAAGCGGAACGAGAAGAAGAGAGACCATGAGAGGCTCTCTTTTTATTTATACTATCTATTGTACAAGAAAGACAAGGAATACAACCAATGCAAGAAACGAAAGATGGATTTCAAAGAAATCAAATTTTTAGCTAGAAAATTCAACAAACCACCATAAACCTTGAAATAAACTACAAAAATAAGGAAATGGAAGAGCAAAGAACTTAGATCTACGAGAAAATCGAAAAAGATGCACTAACCATGAAGGAATAGAAGGTGAGTTCGACCGGTCATGGTAGAGCTAGTTGGGGAAGATAAAACAAATGAAGAAAAAGTGCTATTTGCATAATCAAAAGCCCCAAACTTAAGTGGCTCGACTGGTCGTGCACCTCGAAAATCCTGCATATTTTCATATTTTAAAAATTAAAAATTTGTAAAAATAAATAAAATTTAAAAAAACATGTAATATATTACAAATAAACACTTGCAATTTAATTCATATTGTACATACCCATATCTATTTTCAACTTAGCAAACCTGTTTCTATCAAGTGGTTTTGTAAATATGTCTGCAAGTTGATTTTCAATCTGAATATAATCCACAAAAATAATCTTATCTTCTACTAATTCACAAATATAATGATATCTAATGTCAATATGCTTAGTTCGTGAATGCTGAATTGGATTTTTAGAAATGTTAATTGCGCTAGAATTGCCACAATACAATATCATAGAATCTTACACAAATCTGTAATCACTTGACATTCTCTTCATCCACACAAGCTGGGTGCATGCATTACTAGCTGCAATATACTCAGCCTCAAATGTCGAAAGTGATACGGAACTCCGTTTTTTATTGTGTCATGAAACTAGATAGTTCCCAATATAAAAACATTCACCACTGGTAGACTTGTGGCCATCAATATTACCAGCCTAATCAGCATCCGAATAACCGGCTAATTGAACATTAATATCATGAGAATACCAAAGACTAAGTTTGATTATACTTGTGGCATATCTCAAAATACGCTTTACAGTAATCGGGTGGGACTCTTTAGGGTCAGATTGATATCTAGCACGGATTCCTATGTTAAATGCAATATTAGGTCAACTCGCAGTTAAATATAATAAACTACCTATCATACTACGATACAACTTAGGATCTATACTCTTACCTGTCGAATCCTTAGAGAGTTTAGGTGTCGTACTCATAGAAGTATCAAAAATTTTACCGCTCTCAAAGCCAAAATTTTTAACCAAATTTAGAGCGTATTTGGTTTGACAAATAAAGAACCCATCAGGAAGTTGTTTTACTTGTAAACATAAGAAATAGTTCAGTTCTCCAACCATGCTCATTTCAAATTTGGACTTCATTAAATCTACAAACTCAACAGCCATATCAGAATAGGTAGATCCATAAATAATATCATCAACATATATTTGTACTATTAGTATGTGATCATTATATTTTTTAACAAAAAGTGTCTTATCAACACTCCCCATTATAAAGTTATGACTTAGTAAAAACTTAGTTTATTTCTCATACCATGCCCTGGGAGCTTGTTTCAATCCATAGAGTGCCTTTTTCAGGTGATAAACATGATCAGTATGTTTAGGCTCTTCAAAACCCTTATGTTATTCAACATATACTTCCTCATGTAGATCACCGTTCAAGAATGCACTCTTAACATCCATTTGATAAATTTTAAACTTTTTGTAACAAGCAATGGATATAAATAATCTGATAAATTCAAGACGAGCTACTAGGGCAAAAGTTTCATCATAATCGATGCCTTTTATCTGAGTGTACCCTTGTATAACCAGTCTAGCCTAGTTTCTTATAATATTACCAAGTTCATCAGACTTATTTTTAAAGATCCATTTAGTTCCAATAATGTGTTTATGATTAGGTGTAGAAACTAAGTACCATACATCATTCCTTGTGAATTGATTAAGTTCATCTTGCATAGCTACAATCTAGTTTTCATAAGCAAAAGCTTCTTTTACATTGGCTGGCTCAATCTGAGATGTGAAGTACACATAATTACAAATGTTTTCTAATTGTCTACGAGTGCGCACACCAGTGAGAGGATTTCCAAGAATTTGATCAGTTGGATGATCTTTAACTAACCGTAGTTCAGTGTCATTTTGACTAGACGAAGAGTCTGGTTTATCAAATAAAGAGACTTCATCATCTTCTGAACTTGAAACAGGTAACCACATTAATGAATTCTTGAATAACACCAGTCCTCTTATTGAGAACACGATATGCTCGACTATTTAGCGTATATCCTAGGAAAATACCGTCGTCACTTTTAGTGTCAAATTTTTCCAGATTTTCCCGGTCACGTAGAATGTAGCACTTGCTGCCAAAAACTCAAAAGTATTTAACAGTAGGCTTCTTATTAAACCATAGTTCATATGCAATCTTATTATTAAACTTTCTCGTATAAACACGGCTAGTGATATAACACACCGTGTTCACAGCTTCAGCCTAAATTTTTTTGGAAGTTTCATACTATTTAACATTACATTGGCCATTTCTTGAAGTACTTTATTTTTCCTTTCAACTACTCCATTCTATTGAGGTGTCTTGGGTGCAGAATACTCATGCGATATTCCATGATCGCTACAAAACTTCTCAAAACTGCTATTATCAAATTCGAAACCATGATCACTACGAATTTTGGTGACATGTAATTCTTTTTCAATTTGGATATGCTTGAGTATCCTTTTCACTTCATCGAGAGTCTCAGATTTCTCTCTCATGAAAGCTACCCATGTATATCTGGTAAAGTCATTTACAATTACCAGTATATATTTCTTACCACCTCGACTCTCCATTCTAGTTGGTCCAACAAGATCCATATGGAGGAGTTCAAGGGATTTGGATGTGGCACTGGAGTTCACTTTCTTGTGAGCACTCCTATATTGTTTTCCAATCTGACATTAGCCACAAATTTTATCCAATTTCTTTAACTCGGGTAGACCTCTTATTAATTCACTTTTGCTCAATCTATAAAGATTACGATAGTGTACATGTCCTAGGCGTTTATGTCATACTTTGGTCTCATCGGTTTGGACCATGTAACACGATAACTTAGACGAGCTTGAATCACTGACTATATAATGGCTCTCAGATGTTCTGTAACTAGTTAATATCATAGAACCATTCTAATTAGAAATCTCACACCCTTGGTTGGTGAATTTGACGTTATGTTTGTTATCACAAATTTGAGAGATGCTTAACAAATTATGCTTAAGGCCCTCTACAAACAACACATTCTCAAATGGAGGGAGATTAAAGAATTGCATCATACCTTGGCCAATAATTTTATAGTTGCTACCATCACCAAATGTGACTGAGCCATCAATTATATCTTTAAGATTGGTAAACAAATCTTTATCACCTGTCATGTGTCTAAAGCAACCACTGTCTAGATACCACTTTAATTGAATCGAAGCCTTGAAAGCGATGTGCGCAACTAAACAAGAAACCTTGGGAACCCATTTCATTACTGTTTTGGGTTTTGGAGTATATTTGGTCTTTTTATGCTTGTTGTTGTTGTATACTCTACCATTCGAGTTGGATTTTAAAAGCTCCTTAAGTAGATCTACAATTTTCTCGGCTAAGGGGTTATGATTCTGATTTCTATAGTTGATATGGTTGCTTTTTGGTTTCATAGCCTGAAAGGTTTTAGGATTTTTAAAACTATTTTGATTCAGACTTTTCCCTTTTGAATTAGATGACTCCTCTTTAACAAACTTAGGAGTGGACTTGCTTTTAGGAGGTGTATTTTTATCGTAGCCCAAACTAGATCTATCACCACATTTCCTTGATCCAGTTAATAGTCTTTCTAGTTTAGGATCACCCTGGGAATACCTCCAAGTATCCTTCAAACTCAAGAGAGAAGAGACTTCTATTTTAATTTTTCATTTTCAAATTTTTAGGTTTTCAATTTGAGAAGTTTTGAAATCTAAATCACACTTAGCTTTTTCAAAATAATATGAAAAATGTGATTTTTCTAAGACTAGATTATCAAATTTTCTTTTAATTTTAAAAACTTTTCTTTTTGAAGTTTTAATTTTATAGCAATCTTACAACTTTCCCTATATAGGGCATTATAGGCATCTTGTAATTCTTCATCATTTTTAGGATTACTTCTCAGATTTTCTTCACTAGTTGAATCACAACTATCAGAGAAAGTGAATTTGGCTAGAGTCATCAAGGCTTTGACCTCATCAGTAGACTCAAGTTTAGAATCATCTGACTCAGACGAGGCTTCAGAGCAAGACGATTCATCCCATGTGGCTAACATGCCTTTCTTTTTAGATTTGTCCCTCTTTGGACATTTATGCAATTGAAACATTGGCTGTCTTTAATAGATTTCTAATTTTTAGATCTAGTTCTTTTCTTTTGTGAAGGTTTTTGAAAATCTACCCTCTTTTTACTCTTGAATATCTTATAAAACTTCTTGGCTAATAATGTCATATCATCTTCAGAGTTTTCACAATCAGAATTACTAATATTTTCATAAGAAGTATTTTTAGAAGATTTAAGGGCAATGGAATTACCTTTAGGAGCTTTAAAGTTTAACTCGTAAGTTTGTAAAGAACCAACCAGCTTTTCAACCCTCATATCATCTGTATCACAAAGTTCCTGAATGGTAGTGACCTTTGAATTGAACCTATTAGGTAATGAGTGTAGTATCTTTGCATAGACTTTACTTTCTGGGATACTATCACTAAGACCCCACATAGAATTGACTATGTCATTTAACTTAGTATAGAAGTTCATGAAAGTTTCACTTTCTTCTATAAGTATTTCCTCAAACCGAGTAGTGAGGATTTAAAGTTTAGATTTCTTGACAATAATCGTACCCTCGTGTGTAATTTCTAGAATGTCTCAGGCTTGCTTTGCAGAATCATGAGATATAATTCTTTTGAATTCATTCGATAATAATGCGCAAGTAATTGCATTTAAAGCTTTTGCATTGGCACTACTCTCATTTTTCTGAAGTGTGGTCCAAAAAAAAATAAGGTGCAACTTTTATAGATTTGGTTCTATCAGTGCCTAGAACTTCAATCGTAGGAGGGGTTAATCTAATCACTGTGACTTGCCACACGCTCTCATCCATGGACCTTAAAAAGATCCCCATTCTAGCTTTCGAATAAGCATAATTGGAGCCATCAAAAGGTGGAGGCCTAATGATTGAGAGGCTATCAAAATTTGACATCTTATAAGCTTAGATCGATTAGTTTAGGAAATGAATTTTTTTTTTTTTTTTAAAAAGCTATTATGCTTTGATACCACTTGAAAAGGCCGAGCTATATGTCCTAGAGGGGAGTGAATATGTCATACCCCAAACTCAAAAAACGGGCTCACAAAATTCCCGATTGCCGAATTTGGCGCCGACAGGCTCTGTAGTGCCCCATTCTCGGCTCTTGGCACTCATGTGCCAGATTCCAATCCTGGGATCCTATAAGGAGGATTTTCAGTGTGATTTTTTTTTTTTTTTTGTAATGGAGCATAACCAAATCACAAAACCACATCACCACATATCCACTAATATAAACATTTGAATATAATGCTGAAAGGGTAATACATAAATATCAAAACCAAAACTCCAGAAGTCCGCCGCACGCTCTAAGTCTAACGCTGCTGCGACCTAATGGCACCTGAATGTATCTATCGTACATAAGCTTATAGAAAGCTTATGTGGTGGTGAAAGTGTGTGTAAGGTAAGTGTCAAGTATATAATAAGGCCCATAAGTTATACATCATCGGAATAAGCGAAAATACTGACAAGATCATGAATTATACAATATCAGAGTAAGCGGAAATATACTGGTAAGTCCATGAGTCATATTATATCAGAGTACGTAATGCAGATCATAATGAGCTAAATATCATATATTGCAAATACAATGCAATATGCAGATCCTGCCAAGTCCTTTTAAGCTATATAAGTGCAGAAACGTAGCAATCCGAAAATGTCATATGTCGTGGATGAAATGCAATACGCAATGCGAATGAAGTGACCAAGCTAGAATGAAGTAGGGATGATAATACGTAGTATCGCAGGCTATAGGGTCCATCACAAGGGAATTCTATCCAAACCAATCCCACACCTAAATTTGGATAGTCAAACACAATGTGGTAAACTCCTGATCTCAGGTTAGTCGTACGCCCCAACCGAAATCCTAGCCATTGCGAAGGTACACATAACAAATAGTTGTGCACCACCAGCCCAAGTGGATAGTGAATGGATGAATGAATGAGTATGCAACTCCTTCTCAGTAGCCTGCCAGCATAGTAGCCTGCCAACCATTGGTAGCTTACCCAGTGTGGTAGCTCACCCAAGCCTCAGCCCCGCCCACATCAGCGTCCGGCCATGTGTGCCCGCCTACATTTGCAACAATGACGGGGTGTCATAATATCATGTCAGTCCTCATATCAAGTCCACATATCAGTACTGTACATATCTGGGATCATCATCAGGGATTAGTACACTCCACACTGACTGCTGCCTCCATAGCCGCACAACCCAGTAAGAGGAAGTGACCACACTATCCACCTAACCAGTAGTCTACTAATACTTACCTGGCTCATCGATAGCGGACTCATTTGCGAGCTGGTTAAACTCAGCCTAGCTTATAGCCCCCTCACTCGGGCGGATAAGGCCACACCCCCTCCCAACCGACCACAACACAGCGAGAGATGCGGCCTACTGGTATTTGACACTCGGGTGTTCATGTATCCACTTGGTCTAGACATTGAGGCATCTTTTGGCCTCGGAGGTTTAAAGACTTTCACCCACAGACATCTAAAGTGCCCAAATGCTCGAACCAAACATTTCCGGTGTCCCATCTGGCCATCCATGACATGCATGTGGAGGTCACAGCCCTAATGTCGCTACGGCATATAGTAATCACAATCACACAATGCAAGATGCATGAGTAAGGTAGTCTAATTATATATCAATCCTACGCATACCGTCTGCTCATGTGGGATAACTCCACCTATCTGGGAGTCTTATAAACCATCTGTACTATGGCATATGCAAGGGTCAATCACATCTCACAATAAACACACAGATGATACGTATGGGCATGTATCATGATGCTATGCTGTCACATACTCATAATTAGTATTAATAATCGGCCTTGACAATGTGGACATTTAACCAACATTGCCCCCAAGGAATGACCCACATAAAGCCTAATGCATAGTGGACCCATGGCCTCACATAAGGACCTAATATACAACATCATGGGCCTCACTCAAGAGCTTAATACACATCACGATGAGCCTCTCGCATGGGCCGAATATACATCACAAGGAACTCCATTACCTGGCCCTCAAATGCATCACAATGGGCCTCATCACATAGACCTCATATTCATCACATTAGGCCTCGCCAATCGACCTTGGCAGTCAAAATCGGCCTCAACAATCAGAATTGACACTCGGAATCGGCCTCGATACTCGGCCTCGACAATCAAAATCGGCCTTGACGATCGAAATTGGCTTATACAATCGACCTCAACAAATCAAAATCGGTCTCGTTATTCGGCCTCAACAATCGAAATCGGCCTCGACAAATCAGAATCGGCCTCGATACTCGACCTCAACAATTGGAATCGGCATATACAATTGGCCTTGACAATTGGAATTGGCCTTGATACTCGGCCTCGACAATTGGAATCGGCCTTGATACTCAGCCTTGACAATCAGAATCGACCTATACAATCAGCCTTGACAAATCAGAATCGTCCTCAATAATCGAAATCGGCCTCAATACAAACGGCCTCGACAAATCAGAAACGGCCTCGACAATCAGAATCGGCCTATACAATCGGCCTCAACAATTAAAATCGGCCTTGATACTCGGCCTTAACAATCGGAATTGGCCTCGATACTCGACCTCGACAATCAGAATCGGCCTATACAATTAGCCTTGACAAATCAGAATCGGCCTCAACAATCGGAATCGGCCTTGACAAATCAGAATCGGCCTCGATACTTGACCTTGACAATCGGAATCAGCCTCGATACTCGGCCTTGATAATTAGAATCGGTCTCTACAATCGACCTTAACAATCAGAATTGGCCTCGACAATCAGAATCGGCCTCGATACTCGGCCTTGATAATTGGAATTGGCCTCAACAATTGGCCTTTACAATCAGAATTGGCCTCGACAATCAGAATCGGACAATCGGAATCAGTAATCGATCTTGACGCGAGGCGGGGTCCATAAATGGACGACCGATGATGGTCCAAGTAATATCAATAGGGCCCATTCGTTTGGGCGAACCCACTAGAAAATGATGAGAATGAGCCTAACCAGGCTTAAGGGAAGGTCACCATGTGGACATTTAACCATCACTGCCCATTAATGTGGACATTTAACCAACATCGCTCCCAAGGAGTGGCTCACATAGGGCCAAACATACAGTGGGCCCACGGCCTCACACGAGGGCCTAATATACATTGCAATGGGCCATAACCCATAGGCCTAATGCACATCATAATGGGCCTCATTAATGGGCTATAAAAACATCACAATGCCATGCTATATGGGCCAAAAATACATCTCAATGGGCTACGACCCATGGGCCTCAATACATCATAATGGGTGCACCCATGGGCTATCATATACATCAAGTGGGCCACATCAATGGGCCTTATATACAACAAGTGGGGCGCATCAATGGGCCTCATATACAACACATCGAGCCTCACTCAAGGGCCACATATAGATCACATTAGTAAGACCATGAAGGTGTATGCAATACACTCACATGAATGGCTAAGCCCTTGTGCAGGTGTGCATTCAAATAATATTACCAAAGAGTGCTTACTAGACTTCAAGCCTCGCACGTGCCTTCCTACCATGGTTTAGCTCATGTGCATATTAGGTGTGCATCTCATATATGTCACATATGCATTTAATATAACCCGTCACTCATGCATGTATTACTTGCACCCATGCATGTATAACACATAACGTGGTGTCATGCACCTTACCACATACTCATCATACATGTACGCATGCATACAACTATTACAAGTACTAAGTAGTCATGCATCTCATGTGTGTATACACACATGCCATGCATTCCAGTCATTCAACACGCCATACATGCATGTCATCTGTCACCCACTAATAGCATAGGCCCACTCCACTACTAGACGGTGCTCTATGGACCCACGATGTTGCATGTATCTCATCTAAGCGGACGGTGTAGATATAATACATATTTCATAATGGGTCCCACCTTTTGATGGATGGTATACCAAATGATCAGGTGATCCTACAACATCAATGTAGCAACACTGCTGCTGGTGGGATGCAAATGTGGACGGTCTAGATGCGACACAGATGGATGATGGAGAGCACATACGTCATGCTTGTCCACAGAACTTGTGGACGTCAAAAGGTAGCAGCTATATTGTTGGTGTGGGGTCCACATTATTGGAAGGAGTGGATATAATACATACATCAGTGGGTCCTACGTAGGACCCACCATAATGTTTATTTTCCACCCAATCTGTTGGTAAGGTCATGCAAACCTGGCTGCAGAGGAAAACAAATTTCATAATGATCCAAACTTCTATGAAACCCAAAGGGTTTCAATGGCAGAGGTTCAATCCTCCATTGTTCCCTGTGATGTGGGCCACCTGAGCACCACATACGGTTGATCTTTAGAGTGGGGCTCACAGTGAAAAGGGGCCCACCAAATGCACGGAGTGATGTTCAACACACATCACAGTGGGGTCCATGTATGGGACCCACATCCTTGCCCTTTCTCATCCCCAGTGCAGCAGGACACTATTGCACGTCCTCTGGACGTCAGCAGCAACATCTGCTGCTTGGTTTTTTTTTAATATGCTTTTTTGAAGAATTTCCTAGGTGGGACCCTCATCAGTAGAATCCACCCCACCCATTGGATTTTACGGCTCAAGACAAACCAAATGAGCCTAATGTTCGATATGCTTTGGCAAATAAAAAATCAAGGTGGGTCCTAACTGATTTGAACGGTAAAAATCACAGTTTTCTATGGTATAGTCCGCTTGATAATTGGATTAGCTTCATTTTTCGGCTCAATGCCTAAAATGACTTGGAAAATAGGATGGACGATATGGATTAGACCTATACATCAGGGTGAGGCCTACATGAGCGGCCCACCCCAAAGCTTTGAACCAAGCTGATATTTTTATTTTGTTCACAGCAACGTCCAGGCCTTGCTGATGGTCTGGCCCACCTGGCCATGTTGGGATCCACCAAATGCTTGCATTTTCCCATTATCTAGACCCTTCAAATATAAGGGTAGCAAGGTGAGTTGATCCCCATGTTTGGACCGCGGTGTGATCTGTTGGATGGGCGGTCGGATGTCACATACACACATCATGTGGGCCACAAAATAAAAGGAGGAAGAGAGAGAAAGAAGGAGACACATGCGATGGAGGGACCCCGACACTATGGGCCCTCCGTTCCATGCATTCGATCATACATCAAGTGGGTCCCAATACATGTGGGCCCACCAATTCAAAATCAACGGTGGAGATTCCTTCTCTACTAAAATGGAAAGTCTAGATGACCCTTATCAAACTAGAAAGTAAACATTATGATGGGGTTCATGGAGAATGGCCCCATCATGGAATGATCATGTGAATCATAGTGAGCCATCGGCCACATCTAGGGTCCAAAGTGGGATTCATACCATCAATCGGTAGGCCCCACTTGGCCCATCATCAAAACAATGAAATCTAAGCCTATAGGAGAACCCACCGTTCGATCTTCTTGGTCCGATGGAACGCCGATCTCCTTGTGTCTCACTTTGATGGAAGATGATGAGATACGAAGGGCTAGGATGATAAATCTAGTGATAGGAAGTGGGTCACACAACACACTCTCTTTTCTCTCTTTGGAAATGCTTGGACGTCCAACATTTTCTTCTCCTTTGTTGCTTGAAAAATGTGAATAGAAAGAGAGAGAGAGAGAGAAAGAGAGAGAGAGAGAGAGAGAGAGAGAAAGGGTGGTTGTAAGAGAGGTGATGGATGTGAGGTGATAGTTGTACTTGACATGTATGGATGTATAAGAGAGAGAGGGAGAGGGAGAGAGTCGACTTTGGGGTTGCTCTTGTACTTGACTTGAGGTGATTAATTGATTGATTGATGGGACATGATGTAAAGATTCTTTTGGGATTGCAAACGCGCGGTGTTTTTCCTCGAACTGAACGCGGGCCCACATCTCCTGGCCAGGGTATCGGATTGGTGTGTAAGACGCGGCGATGATGCGGTCACAATGGTACAAGTCTCGAATTAAGCCGACTCAAATCTACGAGATACGACATAGGGTCACGTACAAACATCGATTATAGGTCACGGGTTACTGGATTTCGATCGAGAGGATCGTAGGAGTCTACGGAACAATACGGACTAGGATACGGGCCTTACAGAATAGGACTATGCCAAATTAAAAAATAAATGCAGAATTAAAAAAAAAAAGATATCACAATTCAAATAATAATGAAGCACATATAAATAAAAACCTCAAATGTACTAGTCTTGAGAGGTTGATACAAACTTAGTTCTAAGGACAACCTAACACCAAAAACCAAAGGCTTATGGTAGGACAACCTTACTAGAACGTTTGTAATTATCAAAAACCCAAACTAATAATGAGGCAAAGGATATGGCAAATAAAATAAACTAAGTTATTACAGCATTCCCATAAGTGCATAAACTAAATTACACCATTCACCATAAATGCTTAAAATAAATTACAACATTCACACACATAAGCATATTCAATCATCCACCACAACTCCAAGAATTATAGTGGTTTGCTTGTGTGTACACTAAATATTAGAAAACAGCCACACAACTACTCCACTCCTAATATCCACTCCCTCGGGATATTAGCATTCACTATAAAAAAAAAAAAGGTTTTCCAAGGTTTACCTTAAAACCTTCACAATTGTGTCTTTGATTAGGCTTACACAATTCCAAAAAGCCCACACTTTGAGATTTTTTGGATCACCTCGGACAATCTAAAAAGAGATTTTTCTGGCACGACCACAAAACCTAAAAAGATACAAAATTATAAATTATATTTATCTGGAAATTCTCCTTTGAAGAGGCCCGGTAGAACCAATCCGATGAAGACGAAGATGTTCAATGTCCAGTCTCACAGATGAAAAGGTTCTAGTTCTAAATTATTTTTAATTAAACCAACTTGGGCTAGCTTGATTTGATTTTAATCTCAAGAAAGGGGATAACTCAAATCCCTTCTTAATATAAGATTGGAATAAAGATCTCAAAATTAAATTACAAAAGCTAATTAAAGAGAATCTAAAATGAGCTCGGAATAGCTCAATAAATTCACAAACTTATTTCTCAGAGTGGTTTCTTGATTTCGCTTTGATGAATGAATAAACTCTGAAATTCGTGTTCTATTTATAGGTGAAAATATTGTTCACACGACTGGTATAAGAGTCGATTCGACTGGTCGAAGGACCAACAAAATTTCAAATTTTTTGGCCTGCTCGACTGGTCCGGTGGGACCAAAAAAATGTTGCTAGACTTTGAGTCGAGCCTACACGACCGGTCGAGCACTGTTCACTCGACTGGTTGGGCAGTCTTCAAGACTGGTCAAGAGTCCAACAGAAAATTTCAAAAAATCGCAGCAAACCTTGGACTGGTCAACAAAACTTTTAGACTGGTCAAGCCAGTACTTGGACTAGTCGAGAAAAAGACCTATAAACATATGAAATGACCCACAAAGAATATGTAATGAATATGACACAATCTAGGGTCAATCTAGTGTCATCCAAACCTGTTTGTGTTTAGGAATAATTGAAATATCATTCGCTTGAGAGACTTATATCTTGTGATACTTGAAGCTTGAGTTCGATGTCTTAAACTTGAGCTTGAGTCACACTTGATTTCTTAAGTCTTTAACGTACAGAGGTTGAACTTCAAAACTTGAACTTGAGTTCTTGAATTTGATCTTGAAACCATGAACTTTAACACTCTTCACTTCGATGAAGATCCACAAAATATAAAAATGTACGAACCTGATCACTTCAACTCAAAGCATGATACAAATAATAAATGGTTTGGCACAACAAAATTTGATAATACAATGGGTGCTTGATTTACACAATAGCATTTACAAATACATCTTTATCTTCTATCTGTGGAGGTGCTATCTTGGGCTAATCCATTTCCTCCACTTTGTCCTTGTCTGTTTCTTGTTTTAACTTGTCAGGGTCGACTGCTTAGAACATGTCAATCATATTTATCTATGCTACCATAGAAGATGCCCCCAACCCACAATATTTATTGTACCGTTTTTTGTGAATACCTAATGGGACTAGTATACCTTACCATTATTCAACCTTGTCGGCTTATCACAATCAAACCCCATTGCTTGCATAATTTTCTGACTTGCTAGGTTGTATCTTCTCAAATCTTCTAGTAACAATCTTCCGTCACCTGTCCGCAGAACATCACTATTCTCATATTCTATCTCGGGTACAAAATTAACTATATTGGTCTTAGATTACAAGAGTTTGGTTGCATGCATAATCTACCTGGTGTGCATGGAAATAGTTTAGTTCTTTCCAGTTGCAACAAGAGTGTTGTATAATTCATTTGTAATACTCCCACTTTCTCTAGAGATAACTTCACTAAAGGAGGTTGGCAGGTTGCCTCAAATGTTTTTCGATGAAATAAAATTTCTTCTTTCTGGACTCCGTCACATCAAACCTTAGAATACATGACTGCCCTTTTTCTTTGTTTTTGGTCACTTTACTTAGCAAGGTCTTCTTTCATTCCCTCTAGTTTTCATGATTGTTCATCTTAGCATTCTTTTCTCTCTCTCTTTTTTTTTCTTTCCCTCTTCAACAAATTATTTATAATATCAACCATCTGTAAAGAAGGATTCTGATTCCACATATGGTTTGGTTTGATATCTGTTATGACTTTGTGTTGTATACCGTTCTGACAATATTTGAAACATTAGTGTAGTGTTGAAGCAACAATACCATATCTGTGCATCCAAGGTCGCCCAAGGAGTAAATTATAAGTCGTTACTATGTCGATCACATGACATACGACCTTTGTAACAAGATTTTTAATTTCAATATCAATGTGATTGTTCCTAGTACTCTCTGGCCATCCTGATTAAATCCTTGAATCATCATTCCACTCGCGCGCAACTGAGAATACTGATATTGTAATTTTTTAGCATACTTAACAAAAATAGATTTACAACAGAGCCATTGTCCAGCATTACACATTTAATTTATTTTTCGTGGACGTAATTAGTGACCGTAAGTGGTCAATTATGTTCTTTATCGCCCTACATCAAATCATCACCTAAAAACATAATGACTGACATACAGTGTTTTCCATTTTAGTAAGCAATGCTTTACTTACCAGTCCATTTGATAACGCTTGAATCAACTTTTGTCAAAAATCTTCAGATAATTGTAAAGTGTTGTATATACTTAACCATGCAATAATTCTTTTTAAGTTACCATTGATGTCATAGGTCACTCTCGGGGCTAACAGTGTTTCTGCATTCAACCATATACCTACCTCATTTCTCTTATCGTGTATGGATTATTTTCCTAGGAATCATTTTGAAGCCCCTTCCTATGAGGTGGTCGAGCCGGAATTCTTTCAAGGACTTGTAATTTCCTTTCTTGGTCACAAAGTCACTATGGTGGTTTCTTTAACATCATTCAATACAGAATTTTCTTTTGGTGATCTTTCAGTGACCACGTTACACTCCTCATGAAATGTAACGACCCGTAAATTTCTGTACGTTAGGTTCGAGTACCACCTCGACCAGAAATCAATTAGGATTAAATCCTTTAGAAATTTAACAAAGTTAAGTACTAAACTCGATTAGCCGTGAAATCCGTTGGGATCGCTTTAAATATGATCTGCAAGACCCAAAACTTGCAAAACAAGTGACGCTAGGTTACCCTAAAGTTTAGAACCAAACTCATTTCCCGGCTGCTCTCGGGAATGAAACGAAACTTCGTATTGGGTCTAGACCGCTCATCGGAAGTCCGATTAACACAAAGTTAAGGAACTAGGACCGCCTCACTGGGCTTGACAATCATCTCAAAAATCAGGTCCATCCGATGTTCCACGGCCATTCGTTTCGATCCGGAGCGAGGGTGTGTGAAAAACACTATTCCCATCCCAAAATAAATATCAGGAATAGTGATCTGGCACCTTTCTCTTGCGCGTCAGTATTAAGCAACCTGACCGTCAGAATCCGACCAAATTACACCCTCGGATTAAGAAAAATTTCAGGAACATTTACATGTACTTGGAATTTCTGATCGTGGCCCACTGACCGTCGAACTGAAAGTGGTCCGCCACGTGTGATCTGGGAATCCGATCGAGTCGAAAACGTAATCCCACATAGATCCATAGGTGGTGAGTTTAAGTCTGATGTTTGGCTCAAGGAGGGCTACCAGAACCTCTCTTTTGAGCTGGAAAAGTGACGAATATCCTATATTAGCAGTAACCCTTGAACCTGAGTCTATTTTTGGAATGTTTTTGGCTATAAAAGGAGCTTAGAACAGCCCCTCTCACAGCCATACGAATTTGGGATTAAAACCCTAGAGAGAGAGAGAGAGAAAAGAGGGAGAATAGCTTGGGATTTGTGGGAGATCTTCCTCCTACTGCTTTCGGTTGTCGCACGGCCTACACCGCTCCTTTCCAGGTATTTTCTCGGCGGTATCCATTCCGTTTGAAGGTAAGAAACCCTAACCCTAGGTCTGATTTGATGTAAGATCGTTGTAGGTTATGTAAAGGCTAACCGATTCCACTCTTTAGGCTAGAAAACTCCCGTATACGAAAGCGCAACGACCCTTGCTGATTCGTTGTGATTCCAAAGGCAAAGGTGAGGACTTTAAGTGTATAAGTTACAGTTTTCAATGCTTTCAATGTCAGATAATGGTAGATTCATGATCTGCATGTAATTGCACATGTACAAAGTACCTTCCGTTTTCTGTTTCGATTAGAAGTGTAGAATTTGGAATTTCACATACTTTAGGTATTCGTATAAAATACCGTATACGTATTTTTTTGGAAAATGTGTTTGACATGTTTAATTGTCGTATGGACATATGATGTATGGGTAAAATACTCATTTGGCGAAAGGGCTCGCCTAAATACATGTTTACTAATATACGCCATGTATGTAGAAATACAGTATTGTAAGAAGTACCGTATACGTGTATATTTTTGTGACGTGTTTGTCATGATTAATTGTTGAATAAATATATTAAGTGCGTATAAATTAATTGCTTGGCGAAAGGAATCGCCGTGTTACAAGTTCCCTTGTAAACACTATGTATGTTGAAATTAGGTATACTAGAAAATACCCTATACGTATAAAACTTGCTGATGTAATTGTCAGGGTTATTTGCTGTATGAATATGATGTATATGTATAAAATACTAGTTTGGTAAAGGGACAACCCTAGTGCACTTTCCTCTAACATACGTCATGTATGTTGAAATAGAGCATTCCAAGTGTTGGTGAAATCGCTTGTGAGTGTAAGTGCTTAAGTGTTAGAACCTTAGGTAGGTGCCTGAGATGGGATTCTCAGCTACCTTAGAGTCACATATGATACCCTCCATGTGGTTATTCACTCTAACCACTCACCTATGAAATATATGTATTTGTATCCCTATTTGCATAATGCTTTATAACATGCTTTTGAACATGCTTTGTAACTTGTTTATTAACATGCTTCATGATATGCTTTATAACATGATTGCTAGTGTTCTTGAATTACCATGTTATCATGCCGTATTTCACATGCTATGGTTAGGACTTGATTGAGCTTGGGACTATGTCCATAGTCCAGCATCCGGTATCAGACTTGAAGTTGTGGTTGGGATTCGCTCCGCCACACATGATGTGTTAAGCGAACCCGTGTCGTACTTCGGTTGGCGATAGTGGTTGGCCACACGAGGTGCTTCTGCGCTTCATATCGCCCAACTTGTTGTGCGCTCGAGCCAGCCGAACACGTCAAGTAACCCGTGTGTCTTATGTATGTTCACCATGTTTGGTCGCTAATGTTTGAACCTAGGGTACCAAACTTACCAGTGAAAATCCCGTTAACCATGGTACCTCGATCCGCTAAGACTCATGAGCCGGGCATGGTGGTATGGGACACCGTGGTCGAGCCGTCGGCCTCTGCTGGGCTACGTGCCTCCCGTAGTGACTAGTGAGCAACTTAACTCGTGAGTGATTATGGTGGTATGGGACACTATATTCGCACTTGTCGGCCTACATTGATAAGGTGATGGGGGAGTGGTGCAACCTTTGTGCGTAATGTGCCACAGCGACCCTTTGTAGTGACCGCGAGCATATTCTCGAAGTCGCAGTGCGCCTTAGGGTTCGCCGCGATATATAGAGTATGAACTAGGCTGTTTACGTATAGTAATGAATCGTTTAAGGGGTGATGGGGAGTGGTGCAACCTTTGTGCGTAATGCGTAATGACCACTCGACGGCCTCTCGCAGTGACCTAGAAAATACACTATCGTCTGATATTAACTAGGACTGACGAACCTAGAATGGATCATGTTTGGGAATGATACAAGGGAGGTACCTTAGTTTCCCAATCCTGCTGTTTGAAATGGATTAATTAAAAACTTGGTAATCATGCTCATCATGCATCGCATGTGCCTGGAAGATGTGGAGCACTGTGGGATGTAAGCATGCCGCGAACGTGAGATGGTGTCGCATGAGGGAGTATGTTGGTGAGGGCATCCATCATACCTGCATTCATACTTGCATTAATCAGAGTAACTAGGAGTGTTTGATTTACTGCTTTATCATTACTGCTTGACTGTATTGATAACATGATAACTTACGCCTTATTGTTCCACTGAGTTAGCTACTCACTCCCACGTTACGGGATGGTGTTGCGCACACCAACCAGACTCTGTCTCAGGTTTAGGCGATCCTACTACTCTGGAGGCGAAGCCTGATTATGACGAGGACCAGGAGGAGTTCTCGTATATGTAGTTCTCTGGCGGCTTCGACTAGGTTGCCAGGATCGACGGGTTCTACAGGGATTGTACCTAGTTTATTTTTGACTTTTTGATTATGAACAGAAATGTATATGGACTCAGATGGATTCATACTCTGGAGAATGAAACATTTATTTTGTTTCTTTACATACATATATATACAGTTCAGTCTTCCTCTTGCTTTTATACAATTGATCTGGAGTATGAATTACTGTTTTGGTATAATCTCATTCATGTTTATTGCTCTAACACAGACAACATTCAAACATAATTAAATATGTTGCATAAGTGATGCGTTGGAACTTGGGAGTTGAGTTACACTCGACCCCCGATTTTCAGGGCGTTACATGAAATTTCTTAAACAATAGCTTTAACAAATCTTGGAAGGTATCTAGTTGTCTTACATTCCTTGGGAGTAGTTCCGATCCTGAGATCCTATAAGGAAGATTTTCAACATGAATTTAATGCATAACAAGCATAACCAAAAGCATAACCCACGAATAATAACCAGAACACCATCACAAAATCCACTATAATTAAAAACTTTAAAGTACAATGTGTATAAGGGAAATACAATAGATAACAAAAGGCTCTGGAAGCTCAGCTGCACACTCCTACTCCTGTTCAACTACGTCCTAGCATCACCTACACGCATCAATCATGCATAAGCTTATAGAAAGCTTAGAGGGTACTGAAAGTGTGTGTGCAATGTAGCAATGCAAGTATGCAATATCAGAGTAATGCGGAAACATGTTAATAAGTCCATGAATACTATCAGCCGTACCAAGGCATGAATGCTATCGGCTATACCAATGTTATGCGATGCAAGACATGAATGTTATCGGCCACACCAAGGCCATGCAATGCAATGCAAGGCCTACATAGCCAAAAAGCTAATGTCATGTGCAAGATGCAGCTCAAGCATACCAATCCACATATCAATCCAGCTCATCTCTAGATCATCATATATCAGTACAGTTCTCTCTAGATAATCACTGGGGTCTAGTACACTATACACCAAATTGTCGCCCCACACTAGACACACAACCATACAAGCGGGACAGACCTCACTACCCGCCTGACTAGCAGTCTACCAATAATTACCTGGTACGTCGGTAACAAACACATTTATAACCTGGTCAAAATCAACCAAGCAATTGCCCTCTACCCTCGGGCAGGTAAGGCCACACCCCCTTCCAATCGACCACGACACAGTGGGAGACGCGCCCTCCTGATATTTGACCCTCATGCACTCATACATCCACTTGGTCTAGGCATTGGAGCATCCTCCATGGTATCATAAGGGTTTGGAGACTTTCACCTTGGGACATCCTTTGCGCCCCTATATTAATAAGAATTTCCGGTATCCAATCCTGTCATCAACGTTATATCTGTGGAGGGAACAGTCGTGATGTCGCTAGGGTGTACAGTAATCATAATCACACAATACAAGATGCATGAGTTACGTAGTCCAATCATGCATCAATTCTATGCATACCGTGCACTCATGTGGGACAACTCCGCCTATCAGGGAGTCCCATAAACAACCTGCCCAATGACATATGCAATGGTCGACCACATCTCATGTCAAGCATGCAGATAATGCATATGGGCATGTATTATAATGATATGTTATCACATACTCATAATCGGTATCGATAATTGGCATATATACAAGGCAGGGTCCATAGATAGACAACAGACCCATAACATGAAGATTAGTCCTCAACTATAGATTTAGCAAATTTGATAGCACGAATCCCCCCATTTACAATGATGATGAATTCTCCTCATATTAAGGTTGGGCCTAAGTGGCCTACCTATAATCCTAAGGATCCGGAACGGGCTTTCTTCACCATACTATTATATGGCTCACTAGATGCCCTAGGGGGCCTAACATCTTGGGTTATCTCAATATGAATAGATGGATCATGCGCATATCAATGGGGCCCAATATTTTTGGTTAACCCACTTAGAGAATGATAAGAATGGGCCTAACAAAGGCCTATGGGAAGGTCACGATGTGGACATTTAACCATTATTGCCTATCAATGTGGACATTTAACCAATATTGCTCCCAAGGAGCGGCCCACATAGAGCCAAACATATAGTCGGCCCATTGCCTCACACAAGGGCCTAACATACTTCACAATGGGCCTCACCAAATGGGCCACATATACATCACAACGGGCCTCACTCATGGGCCATATATACATCACAATGGGCCTTACTCATGGACCACATATACATCATTATGGGCCTCATCACGTGGGCCATATATACATCATAATGGGCGTCACTCATGGGCCGCATATACATCACATTGAGCCTCACACATGGGCCACATATACATCACAATGGGCCTCATCATATGGGCCTCATATACATCACATCAGGCCTCATCATATGGACTTCATATACATCATATTAGGCCTCATCATATGGGCCTCATATACATCACATCGGGCCTCATCATATAGGCCGCTCATACATCACATTGGGCCTCATCAAAGGCCATAAACACATTATAATGGGCCTCACCAAATGGGCCACAAATACATCACAATAGGCCTCACCAAATAGGCCACAAACACATCACAATGGGGTGGGCCCTGCACATTCCAAATGGGCCTCACCAAATGGACATGTTGGATCAAACACGTACATCACGTGTGGGCCACATGGATGGATGGTGTAAATATACAACACATCATAGTGGATTTTGTGATGATGTTCTAGTTATTGTTCATGGGTTATGCTTTTGGTTATGCTTATTATGGAATAAATTCATGTTAAAAATCCTCCTTGTAGGATCCTAGGATCGGAACCTAGTATATAAGTGCCAGAAGCCGAAAATGGGATACTACGGATGTTATCGGCGTTGGATTCGGTGATCGAGAATTTTGTGAGCCTAGTTTCCAAGTTTGAGGCATGACAATTTTTTTATCATACAATCATAGAAAACTGAAAATATATCTTTATTTAAACTAAAACTTAATGAAAGTTCAACATATACTTAAATTAAAGCAAACTAAACATCAAAATAAACTACATGTTTCATCCCTTAGTCTTAGCTAAGAGATTAGCCTGAGAAGACTAACATCCTAAAAGAAAAACAAAAGATTAACTAGAACCCATGAAGAAATTGAAGTGGAAGAACGTTGTCAGCTCTCCGCCTTAGCTTCTCTCCCTTTCCAATCATTAAAATATGTTTTAGAATGTCTTAAAGACTTCTATTTATAGTTGTAGAACTCCAAATTTTGCATTGACTTGGAGATTTTGCAAATCGACCTTAGATTTATGCACTTCTGTTACGCTTCAGTCGGACCGAAATCACGTATGAAAAATTTGTCTAGAATCTATCAAATTTAGGTGGGACAGAAGTTGATTTTGGTTGGACCGAAGTTGGCTTCAGTTGGACCGAATTAAGGCTGAAAATCTCACTTTCTCGTTGAACTGTTTTATGTGATTTCGGTCGGACCGAATTCTGTTTTAGGACTTTTCTGTTTTAGACTCAGAATTCCGGAATATAATTTTTCTGGCCAATTTTTAGGATTCCTTTTCCTCACTTCAAATCTTTAATTCTTTTCATTTCTTGTTTAGTTTCCTTGGATCTTTAGCATATGAATTTTTCATTAATGACTTCCAAATATCATATTCTTCATTATTTTCTTTTAAGCTCCAAATCCATCCTTTTAAGTGCATATTCATCTTTAAGTTCAAAAGCACCTCGTATGATAAAAATATATATAATTAAATTGAATTAACACTTAAACATCAGGAAAACTAATATAATTGAAGGGTTAAATATGCAATATTTGAGTCCTAACAGAGACACTCTTGTTCCTCATATGATTGTTTCTTCTTCTGGTAAGTGAAGCCTTGTTCATGCCTAAATTAAGGACTTGAAAATAAAGCATCTTTATTTCACTCCAAATTGCTAGGTGGTTTATTAAGGGTTTATTCTCCTTGAGCCTGACTTTAGACTTGTTGATATTGTGCCTTATGATAATTTTTTGAGCCTGTAGCACTAATCCTGCAGGGATTGCTTAATGCAGAAAAGGGTGTGAAGAGGAAGATCATTGTCTACCTTAGGTATGTAAAACCTTGAATCCATGAGATAAGAAAGGGAATTTTAAAATTTTATTATTCAATACTACTTAGACTTCCTAATTATATCAATTATAAATAAAAGCAAAAACCCTAATTAAGAGTCTTAAATAATTAAACTAGAATATACCTAAAATAGTAGATTTCACTAAAAATAAAAAGTCTCAATTTAATCATGCTAAATGATTATTCCTAGCATGATTATAAGTAATTCCTAAGAAGAATATATGTACTAAAACTCTAAAATGAAGGAGATACGTCCAACTTAAAACTTACTAAAAATAATAAGTTTTACCGAAAAATGCATTTTTGAGTTGGAAATCAGTGTTCTTTTGCGAAATGGATCGGCATAACCTGTTTATTGGGTTTTTTTTTTTTTTAATCCTAAATAGCCTATGACAGTGAAAATTCATAGGGCATGCGTTCTGTAATGATACCTGGATCAAAAGTTATGACTGATTTACGATTCATACTTCAAATGACATTTTCTCTCTATTTGGTTTGAATTTCTTCAAACCGAACACTCATGTGCCCAATTACGTCATGCCCTATATAGAATTGAGCCCGGATCCGATAGACTACTTTAGCTTTCATTTGGCCTTCTTTTAATTCAGCCATGATAGGAAAGCATCTATGTCATGTCCCACATAAGTGGTATCCAAGTATACAAGAATGAATCTTTAAATGCATAATGGAATTTGTCTGATCTTCATGACCTAATAATGCCATTCTCTCCTATGCATGCTCGAGTGGCAATATTTCTAGCAAATATAATAATAATATTGTAAAGCTTAGTTATATCTCTCATTTTTCTTTAGATACTTGGCTCATCTCTTTTGTAGAACTTGCTTCCGTTAGGGTTGATGTTGTAAAAAATGTTTTGGAAATACCGAAAATAAAAATAAATCACCATTTTTCTCTTCTCATTTTCAATGTGGGACAAAAGCACACACCGCACTTTTCATTTGAAATTTTTCAAAAAGGGTTTTGGTGCAAAATAAAAATCCTAAAATTTTTTGAATATTTTTTATTTTTAAAAAACCAAATTTCAACATTTGATTTCAGGGAGGGCTCTCATGTCCTTTCTTGTGGTTCTTCCTGTTAAGGTTGTTGATGGCTTCCTTGTGTTCAGCTTAACAGTTTTTTTTTTTTTTTTTTTTTTCTTTTTTATTGGCCCAAGATGTGAGCAGGTTTCTCTTCCTAGCCAGGGTTGTGGCCATTTTTTTCTTCTTGGCCCCGGGGAAATGGGAAATGGTTCTAGTGTGAGATGTGGGTATGTTTTTTGACTTCTCCTAACTCATGATGTTAGTTTTCTTTTTAGTTTCTTCGTAGGCTTCTTTTCGTACCTTCCTAATTTTTTAGGCTTTGCCTGCTTGAAGGTAGTAAAGAATATTTTTCTTGCCCAGATAAAATAAAATAACACTGCGTCACACATATTGCTAGATGAATTGATA
Organism: Magnolia changhungtana; assembly: GCA_030180095.1. Classification (NCBI taxonomy): domain Eukaryota; kingdom Viridiplantae; phylum Streptophyta; class Magnoliopsida; order Magnoliales; family Magnoliaceae; genus Magnolia; species Magnolia changhungtana. Next base: position 6,308,597 of record JASAUF010000502.1, on the reverse strand, counting down.
GACACGACCTCAACTTATGATGATGCAACCACGCACTAAACCTCAACTTGTACTTATGGTAATACAATCACTCGCTATTGTACCGGAGTGGGGCCGAATTTAAAATAAAATGTGTGCTAATCAAAAGCTAATTTGATATTGAGGGTCGTGTTTGGACAAACATCCGCAAAGAAAGCAGAGCTAAGAAGGGTGGTGTGATTATCGATAGGTTGGCCCTTCTCTTCTTCTACTAGTGTTCTTAAATGATTAGTCACTATATATATATATATATATATATATATATATATATATATATATATATATATATATATATATATAGGTACTATGCGCTCGAGCTCACTATAAGCTCCCATGAGGTCGAGCTATGTGGGCCCCACTGTGATGCGTGTCAACCATCAACACCGTGCATTTGATGGGTCCCCTTTAAATTATGGGATATCCCAAAAATCAGCCATATACTGAACTCAGGTGAGCCATACCATCTAAAATCATGTGAAGACATGCAAAAAACATATAAAAGCACTTGGTGGGGCCCACCTGAGTTTTGAATGCTGCTGAAACTTGGTCTGAACCCTCATCCAAGTGGGACACACATAATGGATGGGCTGGATTTCCAAACCACATCCCGGAGGGCCTAAAAAACATCCCATGAATGTTTTAATGGTGCATGGCCCCTCTGCGCTTCTGTATGTGGTGTGGCCCACACAAGTCACGGATTGTCTTGGTTTTTGAGACCTAGGCCCACGATGGAATGGTGCATCTAACTAATGGGGTAAATGTTAGAAACGCATCACGGTGAGGCCCACACAGCTCAACCTCATGGGTCGTTCCCATCAGCTCGAGCGCAGAGTACCTTTTTCTTTTTCCATATATATATATATATATATATATATATATATATATATATATATATATTGCGTCGTTAATAGCATCCGATCGATTCTATTCTCGAACGTCGTTTAATTATTGTTTTTTTTTTTATTTTTCCCTGGAGAAAAGCTGATTGCACTCGCTTCCCTAAAATTGGAGGGTGGACACCCACAAGTGCCTGATGTTAGAACTGCTCATCTTTTAATCTCCAGTTCAGATTAGTATGTTAAGTGGGCCATACATGTACCAACTAAATGGTTAGGATATACAGACTAAAAGTTCATCTTGGATGTACGTGCGTGGCCCACCTGGTTGTCAGATGACCTATTTCATGGGACATGACATGAGTGAAGTTGTTGAGCGGACGTGGATCTGGATACGGGTGACTCCCCCATGTTGGACACACATGCAATCAATCCAAAACAGTTTAAGAAGGCCCCAAGTAGATGAGGCATAAACCAGACTCTTTAAACTTTAGATCAATGACCGTTGAGTTAGCATCAAACGGTCTGAATTCCTCTGCTTGGAAGATTTGGATGGAATGCATGTCCTAGGTGTATGCATGTGTTTGATCCTCTAAACTCTGGTGGAGTAGGGGATGATTTCTCTTACGACTGTAGGTTCTCTTTGGCGAACAGGAAGCTTCTTCCCGAGGACTGCCGGCTTATCTCGTCCTTACTCTCTCCACATGAGCTTCGAACGCCCCGAAACCCTTAAAAAAACCACGATATTAAGAGCTTTGCTAAGCGCACACGCGTGTGCAATAATGCTCATGTACACGCCACACATGTGCCGGCATGGCACGTATGTGAGAAATGCAATCCATCCATCAGATTGGTCCCACCTTCTACACGTTTTCAGAAAAATAGATCTGGTCCACTCATCATGTGAGCCCCAATATTCGAAAAAGATTAATAGGAAAACTTCCGCAAAACTTTTCAGAGCTGTACATTTATTTTAAAAACCGTGGCCCACCTGACAAGTGGATTCAACTGATTCTTAGTAAAAGGTATCAATATAGTAGTTTAGTTCTGATAGATGGATTAGATCTAAGACCTGTTGTGTCATACTATCACATGCGTGGCGTGTGCATGAGGTTTATTGCACCCGCGTGTGGGCTTATCAACGACTGATATAATAATACTCGATAGAGAAACCGAAGATCGCGACTAATACGTCCTTGTCTCGTTCCTGACGAGTCCCCAGACGTAAGAACAAAAAAACAGACGTCCATGCTTATCTCTTACCTAATTACTAGAATGCCCCTCCCATGGTTTTATCATCTCTGTTTATCTTTCGGCCCTTTCTTCTGGCATCATGTAAAGAGGGTCTCGTCCAATCTGGTCAAACCTTATGCCCCACCACATCCAGACCGTTCATTTACAGCTCCCCTCTTCCTGGATGATGGTTCACTAAGGTTACGTGGTAACAACAGTTCCCAAAAACTCTTCTTTTGTAACTTATTTTTTATATGGACAGCCGGGATATAAATTTCCTATATGGGAACTTGTAGTTTAACGGTCTGGATCATCAAGTGGTGGGGAAGGGGGAGGTTGGGCGAGACTTGATAGAAAAACTCTTGTGAGAAAGAAAAACAGAGAAAAAAAAAACGTGGAATAACAGAGGTCGGGTCCACTAAAACTATGGTAGAATAAGCTTTTCTACGGCTACGCGTGGGACCCACTGTGATGTAGTGAGCACTTAACTACTCCGTCCATAAGGTGTGCCCCTTCAAGTTCGACCCTTGTCAAAAAGATCAGATGGATCCGAAACATATGCAGGTCACACCACGACCATTAAGACCTTTCACGTTACGTGTGGGGTCCACAATGTTTTTTACGTGCCATCCACTTCATTCGCATGATCCCACCAGGATGAAAACAATAGACCATTTCAAAATTCAGGTGGGCCAAGCCTCGTGATTTTAGTGTTTTAACACATGATCTTGCATTGTGTGGCCCACCTGAGTTTTTTATCATCCTTATTTCTCCCTGATGAGAAAAAAACAAAAAAAAAAAAAGATGGGACACACATGATGGACGGCGTAGATGTCACGAAACCATCCCGGTGAGCCCCATACACGGGTAACAATTTAGTGGGTGTTACCTTGATTGTGGGACCCACCTTGATGAGTTTGTTGTATATCTGGGCCGATCATCACTTTTTCCATATCATTATAGGAATGATCCCAAAAATGAAATAGATCCAAGTCTCAAGTGAACCACACCCCTGAAAATAGTGGTCATTGAATACCCACCATTAAAAGCATATCTTAGGGCCCACCGTAATGTTTATTTGCCGTCCAAACTTATTGATCCAAAACTTTTGTGGCTTCCAAGAAATTTTTAATTGCTGTCATTCAATCCCCACCGTGTGGTGCTGCATCATTTTTAGGACCATGCTCTGAAACGAGCTGAAAAAACTGATGAACGGTGTGGATATGCAACACATAGATCAAAGTGGGCCCTACAGTCAGGGTAACACCCAGTAAAGTGTTACCCCGGTAACAGCTAATCCGCTCCCATGGAATCGGCCTCGGAACAACATATACGCAGCAAGATTTTGGGACTTTCCGCACCATGCTCGAAGCATCGAAGTTTGGAGACGGGCACTCAGTTTTATTTTCCTGACAATGGCCACTGCACCCATGTTATTTCCTTTTCAACCCTTTTGATGAGTAATCAGAGATCACCAACGAATAGAAAATTCATACCTACTCTACTTTTTTTTTTTTTTTTTTTTTGTTTTTTGTTTTTGTTTTTGTTTTTTGGTACTCGCCATCACCGCACACGTGTTGGAGATCCAAGTCACTGATCGGGTTGGTCCCACTGTATAGGCTCCTTCGCTCGAAAACCTCGCCAGTCTACTCATCAGGTGGACCACACAAGTACACTGGGGATGGGTATTGTTTAAAGAAATCAACGAACGATTCAAAACCAAGTTACATACAAGGTCCGCCGGTTTAGCAGACTGGATTCGAGTAGCCGGGAGCAGATTCAGTCAGGTCGGGACCTGGCCGAGTTCGGTTAGGTCCTGACAGTGAGCCCACTTTGATGTACCTGTTGTATATCCATGGGAAACGGATTGGCTACTCCCCCGGCCACCAGCCAATGGCTGGTGGTCGGTGCTCTGCTGGCCCACCATGATGTATGTGTTTTATCTACACTGTCTATTTATTTTTTAGATCATTTTAGGATACGAGACAAAAACATGAGGTATATCCCAATCTCAATTGGATCACGTTACAGAAAACAGTGTTGAATGAGCGTCAACCATTAAAAACTTTTTGTCGGCATAAAAGTTTCTGATCAAGCTAATATTTTGTTTGTATGACCTAATTAACAAATTGGATGTCAAACAAACAGTACAGTGGGCCTCAGGAGGATTTTAATGGTGGACATCCAATCACTATTATTTTCCTGTGGTGTGGTCCACCTGAGATTTATATACCTAAGCCATAAAATGATCTGTAAAAATGGACTAACGGCGTGGATGAAACACATACATCATGGTGGGCCCACATAGCACCAACCACCAGCCACGGGGCTGGTGGCAGTAGCCAATCCGTATACATAACCATGCTATTCATCCTTTCTTTTTCTTTTCTTCTTTTCATCTTATTTTACGATGAAGGCCCAAATCCAAAGCAGATACAAATCTCATATGAACACCATGCACTACAAGAAAGTAGGCCTTTAGCCTCAATTTTTTAGCCTCAGTTCAAAAAAAGGAGGCTAAATATGGTTTTTAGCCTCGGTTGTAAAGGAACTGAGGCTAAAAATTCACTTTTTGCCTCGGTTGATGGGAAACTGAGGCTAAAAGTCTGTCATTTTGCCTTGGTTGGTGAGCAACTGAGGTCAAAAGTCTGCCATTTTGCCTCGGTTGGTGAGCAACTGAGGCTAAAAGTCTGCCCTTTTGCCTCAGTTGTTGAGAACCGAGGCCAAAACTTTACCCTATTGCCTCGGTTAATGAGAAACTGAAGCTAAAAGTCTGTCCCTTTGCCTCGGTTGGTGAGAAACTGAGGCTAAAAGTTACCTTTTTGCCTCGGTTGTTGAGAACTGAGGCAAAAAGTCTGTCTTTTTGCCTCGGTTGTTGAGAAATTGAGGCCAAAAGTCTGCTCTTTTGCCTCGGTTGGTGAGAAACTGAGGCCAAAAGTCTGTCCTTTTGCCTCAGTTGGTGAACACCGAGCTAAAAGTAGGCCATTTTGCCTCGGTTGGTGAGCAACTGAGGCCAAAAGTCTACCCTTTTACCTCGGTTGGTGAGAAACTGAGGCCAAAAGTCTTCCCTTTTGCCTCGGTTGAAAAAATGGAGGCTAAAAGTCTACTTTTTAGCCTCAATTGCATAAGAACCGAGGCCAAAAGTCTACTATTTTGCCTCAGTTACATAGGAACCGAGGCCAAAAGTCTACTTTCTAGCCTCAGCTGCATATGAACAGAGGTCATAAGTCTACTTTTTAGCCTCAATTGCATAGGAACTGAGGCCAAAAGTCTACTATTTTGCCTCAGTTGCATAGGAACTGAGGCCAAAAGTCTGTTATTTTGCCTCAATTACGTAGAAACCGAGGCCAAAAGTCTACTTTTTTAAAATTTGATAACTTTTAAAAATTTCCTAAGAACTAAGAATTTTTTAAAATTTTGATAACTTCTAAAAAATTAAGAATTAACTTTTTTTGAAAAATTAAGAATAAAAAAAGGATAATTTACTTGTTGGGCACTCATCTTTGTAAGCATGTTCTTTGGTTTAAGCTCCAGTGGAGACCCGTCCATCAGAATTTGTGGGCCTCACCAGAATAATTTGTTTGTTGGGCACTCATCTTTGTAAGCGTTCATATTTGAATTTCAGAGTTTGCTACTTAACATTTATACCGTTCATTTTATGAAAGCAATTAGATAGTTAGGATCATTTGTTTGATGCAAATTTTTTACATTATTGACCAATTACAATGGGCGTCGTAATTTGAACGGATTGGATTGAGGTGAATACGGCCGCTTATAAAGAAACCTTTGTGAATGTGTATATGGTTGTTCATGCTCTCCAGAGTATTAATGTTATTAAAGAGTAAATGTAAGTTCACTCACTTGCGTGAGATGTATGAAGCCTTCGTGTCACACGAGCTGACTTGGAACACATGATTAATATCAGGTCCATTCATCAGGTGATCTTACATTTTTTATTAAAGATTAACGGTGAGAAATAAATCACCAACTAAGCCTACCTTTTAGCCTCTGTTACATAGCAACTGAGGGTAAAAGTGTACTTTTTAGCCTCAGTTGCTTACGAACCGAGGCCAAAAGTTTATTTCATAATTAAAAAAAAAGGATTAATATTTCACAATGTTTACTCTTTTTCTTACCAGAGTAGCCCACTTCCTCTTGATCCAAACCGTTGATATGAAGGACCTCACTCTGGATAGCCTATTGGCTAACCATCCCCCATAAAAATGGTCTTCTATCTTCTATCCGTGGAATGTGGAATATTGCCACATTTCATTTCTTACAAGGGTCAGGATCTCTCCATCCAGAGAATTTTTTTAATTTATTATCCATTTATAGTGGGGTCCTTATCTTCATCGGTTCGGATCATTGACTCATGTATAATTTCACCTCCTTTAAAGTACAAGTACAACGGTCCACTTAGGAAGCTTCTCAACATGTAAACCTCAACTAACGCACATGCCAGCAAATACACCAACATGGCACACGATTGCAAAATCCAAGCCATTCATTGGAAGGGCACCATTATATGGATTTACTATCCCAGGAACCAGATCGGTCCACTAAACAGGTGGGCCACAATTAATTGAAAAACAATACCATTGTGAAAAAAAATCAACTGAAGTTTTATAACACGTCCATTTATTTCTGATTTAGTGGCCCAAAAAAATGAGTGGATGTTAAGGGTCAAATATTGCATATCAGACCCAGTTATTACCTGGATTTATGAGCATGACACTGTTTAAATGCCATATTTTACTCGTGTTTGTGTTGCAAGGTGAACTGACGAGCATGAACTTGAAAGGATGCTAAAACCATAGATTTGACGCTCTGATATTACCGAGGCATTGGAAGGGACTCCATGGGATTAAGATCGAGGATTTACACACCAGAGATCAGAGAAATTCCAGCCACTCACTTCAAACAGGCTTGAAAAACGTCCAGAATGCAAGATCACAGGGTTCCTACCATCGGATCAGCTTGAAACTTCATACATGGCCTGATGAGCATAAATTAACCATACACGTCGAATTTCAGTTATTCGATCTCTGTGAAAGTGACCCAATGGACAGATCAGCCCATAAGCCATTGATTTTGGGCCCACTTGAGAGTTAGATATGCTTCAAACTTGGGCTTGACTCCTTAAATTAGCTGAAGGAGCTGATGGAGGGCTTGGATTTCGAAATTACATCAAGGTGGACCCCACATTTATAGTTGTGAGTGTACAGTCGGGGCACAGCCGCTGTGCACCGAAATAGTGAAGTCGGTCAACAACGTGTTGACCGACTACAATTTGGAAAGGAGGTCGCCTCTCTATTTAACGCAAGAACAGAGCCTGGGGTTATGTCAGTGGCCCACCATGATCAGTCAAACTGTCGATCTGGGCCGTCTAATGCATCTGGGAGAGATTTTATACCAAGAGCTTGATATCTTTATGTCTCCATACATGCATCCAAGCTTACACCTACAAGGAATACACTGCTACGTATATTGATGGTGTGGCCCATCTGAATCACAGATTCACTCCAAATTTAAGCTCGTGATCAGGCATGAATACAAAAGGTCGAATACTAGATTTGATGTACCATAAAATCAGATTAAGTGGACCCCACCGACCTCATCCATGGAAAAGGAAGTTTCCGTTTTCCTTCTCGCAGCAAAACCGGACACTGATTTCAGCCGTGGGTCCAACTCACCATCTTAATTGATGATCTAGACCGTCCATTAGAAGGCCACGGTATGTACACTTGAAGCCAAGGTGACGGAATTGCAAGCGACAGCACATATCGGGTTTCGATAGTCCAAACGGAAGACCGACGGTGTAAAAGAAATTCTGTGGGCCACACTGAATCAAATAAGAAGCTAGCCATTTCCAAATAGTTTTTCGATATAATTGCAATGGACGGAGTGGATTTCATAGACACAATTTGAAGTGGGCCCCACCGACACCAATGCCCTATTTCGCATTCGCGGTCCTAAAAAAAAGCGGACGCAACATGCAATTGTGGGCCATCACGATGGGCCAGATCTTCGATCCAAACCGTCCAAACGTTGAAGAAGGGGACCAAAACCCGTCCTATGAAGTCAGAATAAATGACGCGGTTGGATCTTTTCCCCAAACTCGGGCTATACGCAGCTGTTTTGTGTGTTTTTCTTACGCAGAAACAGAAGACTGTTCCACTGCAATTTGGACTGCGTAAAAAGGTCGGTTTATCCAACGCTAACCGACCTCCCTTTTTTGTTTTTGCTGCTGTTATTAAGACGAGGAGAGAGAGGCAATCCCATCCACGGGGGAGCACCAGGGAGAGAGAAGAGTTAGAGTTTTATTTTTGTTTTCTTTTTCTTTTATTTATTTGTTTGTTTAAGGGATTGGGCCTATCCATGTTGGGCTAAACCTCTTAGCTAGGGCTAAGTGGTGAAGCTTGTAGTGAGATGGGAGATTCTATTTTTGTGCTTTTAATTTAATTTATGGATTGAAATTGATTTTAGTTGATTATTAAGGGGATGTTTTTAGTTTTTAATGGTCTGTTGTGACTGAAATTACAATGGGTCTGTGATGGCTTTGAGCATGTTCTTTCTTGTTTTTTTTTTGTGTATGACGTCAGGAAGCCCTGTTGTTCACCATCGTCTCCGGGCATGGTTGGATGTCGGTGCATTCTTCCTAACCTTCATACACTGTTGATTGGTTGGTAATTAGTTTAATTCTGTTGTTTGCTTTGTCTCCTGGGCATGGTTTGGTGATGGAATCCATTATAATTCATATACCTTTCATCTCTTGAAAACTATATCAATGGCAGTTCAGTTGATTTTCATGAATCAAGTACAAGTGTTTCCTCTGAATCTCTAGTTTCCCTTCTCTAAATTTTCTTCTCAGCTTAGATTAATATTTCATCATTATTCTTCAAATTACAATCGATTTAGATTTCATCTCATTCTAGTTCTATTTCTACTTAGTTCCAGATAACGTACAGGTTTCAGTCCCTGTGGATTCGACCTCGGTCTTACCGAGTTTATTACTACATCACAACCCTATACTTGGGGAGTGAACAAATTTTTGGCGCCGTTGCCGGGGACTGACGGCTACGTATTTCTGAAATTAATTGGTTTTAGAATTAGATTAAGATTAGGATTTTACTAACTTTAGGTTTAGGTTTTTCTGATTTATAGAAACTAACCTGTTTTCTTGTTTTGTAGGATTCTAAGATAGAAACTTCTAATTTGGTGATATCTTCCTAATTTCTTTACTTTTTCTATTTTTAGAATTAGGGTTTTATTTTTAGAAATTTTCTAACCTTAGACTTACTATTCTTAAAAACTAACTTGTTTTGTTTTATTTTGCAGGATTCTAACATAGGAACTTCCAACTTGGTAACTTCTTTCTAATTCTTTCTCTTTCTATTTCTAGTTCTCTTATTCCTGTAGGATTTCTCCTTTAGATTTAAATTCAGAGTTAGGGTTTTACCATGTATATGCACGAGTGGGAACGTCAGTATGCTGAGAAGAATAACATATATTGGGAAGATGATTATGATAGAAATCAACCAATGTCTCAAAACTTTTCTGAAACTATCATCGAGAATCGATCGGAATATGAAGATCCACTGGTTAAGAAGTCCTTACGCGATCATATACGGGAGAACAATTCCACCCCACGAACAGTACGTGAATGTTGGGGTTATCATAACTATGGGAGTAAGAATTACTATCACCCATCTGAGAAAAAGAAAACAATGCGTGATTATATTATGAGTGATAATAAGTATTACCAACCATCAGATTCTCCCACCTATGATCCGTATAACTATAATCAGTGGAAATATCAATGTTGGAAAGATGAACCAACAACCTATTATAATGATTATTCTTTTGGATCCCCTACCTTTGAGATTCAACCAAAATCGATCCAAGAGAATTCATTTCAAAGTGACACATGACTCTTATGCGGACATGAGAAAATTACTACAAGAGCTTGAATCACGCCTTGATAGGTTAATGGAGGCTAATTCACCTCAGCCTCAACCCAATCAAATTCTCCATACACAACTCCATACCTACGATCAATGGAACCATCAAAATTTGGAAGTTGAATCAATAATGCATCAGGATAATGATTCTCTTGGGTCCTATACCTCTGAAAGCCAACCAGAAACGATCCAAGAGAACTCATTACAGCATAACATGGAGTGTCTTGTGGAAATTAGAAAAGCAATGGAAGCACTCAACTCGCGCCTCGAGAGGATAGAGGAAGCTCGCTCATCCCAACTACAATCCAATCCAGAAATACAATACGAGGGAAGTGATCCTCACTCGCTTTTGACAAAATCTGGAATCTGGAATGAGGAGTTGGATTCCATTAATGAGCATACGGTTCAATTCCCCAATGAGTCGATCTCAATGACTGTTCAAAATAATGATGAAGATACATGGGTGTCTTTCAAATACAGTGATGATGACACACTTTCCTTACATGATACACAGGATCTCAATGTTGAGGAAGAGGTTAATTTATTCGAACCTCAACCGAATTTAGAATATAAGGAAAGCGACCCCATCCCAAGTGTGTACTGCACAAAATTAGATGTTGATGCGTATTGGGATGATGATCATGAATGTTCAGCCCCAGTTCCCCTGAAATTAATCTCAAGTTTGGCTCATGTCAATGATCAAGAAGTGCACGAAGTGAGCGGTCATAATGAGCTACTCCACTCACCTGACATCTCTGATTTAAAAGTGGATGAGCTCCTTATAACCAACCCTTCTATCTCTTGTGAGACATGTTTGGACCACTCCCCTGAATTACATGATGATATGATTCGGGAGATGGACGAGCTACTCGATATGACTCTTGAATTTGAAACCACCCAGTTGAGGCCACCATCTGAACTGTTGAATAATGACGATTCAATGCCTCTTCTGAGTAGTATCAATGAACAGAGTCAGTACAACAATGCTTCGTATACTGATCCTCAATGCAGGGCTGGAGCAAGAGAGCACACTTTCGTCTACTTTTAAAGATGATAGAATCCTTGAACAGATCATCACACACTTCAATGTGGAGAATGAGTCACTCTCAACTGAATGTCCCAATGCTTTGGATGATTGCTTGGCACACTTTGCAGACGCAAATGATCCCATGATAAGAGACATAGTGAATGCCTTGCAAGACAATATCTCGGTAGTCATTACTGATCGAGAGAACCCTTACTCTGAAGCCCCTCCTTCCACAGATCCTGAATGTTTACCATTAGGGGAGGAGGAGCTAAAAATTGAACCGAAGTCTGATACTTCGGAATGTGTTGAGACTACACCACTTCTTGAAAATTTTTCTCAATTTGATCTACTTGTAGTCTCTGATTCACCATGGGATACTAACTTCGAAACTTCGTCTGTCGTAGGTGAATCGTATATACTCTGGATACCTTAGGCGAATCAACGACAAATTTTTGATGAGGTACATAAGTTTCTTTGGAATGTCATGCTCCAGGGCATCCAAGCCTATTGCAAAAAGGGCTTTTGGATGATCTTGTTAAGAAACCTTTTGAGAAATTTATCACAATACTGGCCAGAAGAGGAACCTTGCGGCATGATCGAGTAGCTTTTCCCTGCTTTCTTAGGACTAGGGTAGTTACCTTTATGTTGTTTTAGGATAGACGGTAAACTTAGCGCTCCTGGGAGGCAACCCAGTTTTTCTTTCCATTTCATTTTCCTAGTTAGTTAGTTCAATGTTTGTGGGTAACATTGCTGCAAACCCTCACGAGACTACAACTCGTCCACTAGGGGCAACCTAGGGGTTTAAAGGCTTGTTGCATGAGCTAAATGCAATCGAGAGCACCTACGAAAGTGGTATAGGTAGGATTTTATTTTAGTTCTGCTTTCTCTCTCGTGCTGACCGAATTTCATGCTGCGATCTCTTGGAAAGTCTCTCACGATTCATCATCCAGGTACTATTTCCCATCACTTTACATTTACTTTCGTTGTCCCATGTGCATAGCATGCTCATACCTTTTACATTGAGGACAATGTAGATTTTAGGTTGGGGGTGGGAGATTAGGTTACCTAATCAGTGTTTTCTTGGTCTTGGTCTTGAGCAAAAAATGTGAAAATTTTTAAATTTTATCTGAAATTTCTTATGAATTCGAAGTGATTTTCACGGTCATCTTTGATTTAGAATTACAGGATATGGAATGTTGGTGATTTACTACTCTTGGATTCAGTTGCTCGTTAGATTTCACAGTTAAGTTTGAATTATTAATCCATGATTAGAAGTTGTAAACATTGATTGAGTCATGATTTCACATGTCACATCTCGCTTACACATTAAGGTTTCAGCTCGATCTTGAAAGATTAACTTGGTAATCACTAAGCATGAAAGGAACCAACCTGAAAATTTTTAGCATCGTTATAAAGAAGAATTGAAAGGGTTGGGCTTAATAATCTTCACCATAGGTTTGCTCCCTATAGATGTAGATTTAATTCCCGTGGATGATATATGAAAAAGGTTTAGGTGTACGGTCTTCACCATAGGTTTACTCCCTATAAGTGAGGATTGGACTCCCCTTCTTGGCGTTACCTTTAATGAAAAAAAAAATTCAAAGGCTGAAAGAAAGAAAAAAGAATGATCTATGAAGGACCTTTTAGTTTAGGTTTTGGTTGTCTTGAATGATCTTGTGGTTACCAACGTTATCATGAAATAGAGAATTGAATATTAATGATGGTAAGCCGGGTTTACACTATGCATCCATGGAACTCAATGTTTATAATTTTTCTAATTGATGGATTAATATTTGAACTTGATTATGAAGTTACCGTGAGCTTGATTCCAGGGAAAATTAATAATCAACATTCATGAATCTTGGAAATCTGGTATCTGAATTGGTTTTTCAAATATCATTCGAATTTGTAGAAATTGTCCTGTAGTTCTTAATTTATTTTTCGCATAATTTGCTCGGGACTAGCAAAATGCTGGTTGAGGGTTGTGTTAAGGGTCAAAAATTTGTTCACTCCCCAAGTATAGGGTTGTGATGTAGTAATAAACTCGGTAAGACCGAGGTCGAATCCACAGGGACTGAAACCTGTACGTTATCTGGAACTAAGTAGAAATAGAACTAGAATGAGATGAAATCTAAATCGATTGTAATTTGAAGAATAATGATGAAATATTAATCTAAACTGAGAAGAAAATTCAGAGAAGGGAAACTAGAGATTCAGAGGATCCACTTGTAGAGATCAGGGAGAACTACTCTTGATTCATGAAAATCAACTGAACTGCCATTGATATAGTTTTCAAGAGATGAAAGGTATATGAATTAGAATGGATTCCATCACCAAACCATGCCCAGGAGACAAAGCAAACAACAGAATTAAACTAATTACCAACCAATCAACAGTGTATGAAGGTTAGGAAGGGTACCGACATCCAACCATGCCCAGGAGATGATGGTGAACAACAGGGCTTCCTGACGTCATACACAAAAAAAAAAGAACAAGAACATGCTCAAAGCCATCGCAGACCCATTGTAATTTCAGTCACAACAGACCATTAAAAACTAAAAACATCCCCTTAATAATCAACTAAAATCAATTTCAATCCATAAATTAAATTAAAAGCACAAAAATAGAATCTCTCATCTCACTACAAGCTTCACCACTTAGCCCTAGCTAAGAGGTTTAGCCCAACATGGATGGGCCCAATCCCTTAAACAAACAAATAAATAAATAAATAAATAAATAAATAAATAAAAGAAAAAGAAAACAAAAACAAAACTCTAACTCTTCTCTCTCCCTGGTGCTCCCCCGTGGATGGGATTGCCTCTCTCTCCTCGTCTTAATAACAGCAGCAAAAACAAAAAAGGGAGGTCGGTTAGCGTTGGATAAACCGACCTTTTTACGCAGTCCAAATTGCAGTGGAACAGTGTTCTGTTTCTGCATAAGAAAAACGCACAAAACAGCTGCGTATAGCCCGAGTTTGGGGAAAAGATCCAACTGCGTCATTTATTCTGACTTCATAGGACGGGTTTTGGTCCCCTTCTTCAACGTTTGGATGGTTTGGATCGAAGATCTGGCCCATCGTGATGGCCCACAATTGCACGTTGCGTCCGGTTTTTCCGAACCGCGAAACAGAGGCGCTGGCTGTCGGTGGGGCCCACTTTAAATTGTGTCTACGAAATCCACTCTGTCCATTGCAACTATATCAAAAAACCATTTGGAAATGGCTAGCTTCTTATTTGATTCAGTGTGGCCCACAGAATTTCTTTTGCACCGTCGGTCTTCCGTTTGGACTATCGAAACCCGATATGTGCTGTCGCTTGCAATTCCGTCACCTTGGCTTCAAGTGTACATACCGTGGCCTTCTAATGGACGGTCTAGATCATCAATTAAGATGGTGAGTGGGACCCACGGCTGAAATCAGTGTCCGGTTTTGCTGCGAGAAGGAAAACGGAAACTTCCGTTTCCATGGATGAGGTCGGTGGGGTCCACTTAATCTGATTTTATGGTTCATCAAATCCAGTATTCGACCTTTTGTATTCATGCCTGATCACGGGCTTAAATTTGGAGTGAATCTGTGATTCAGATGGGCCACACCATCAATATACGCAGCAGTGTATTCCTTGTAGGTGTAAGCTTGGATGCATGTATGGAGACATAAAGATATCAAGGTCTTGGTATAAAATCTCTCCCAAATGCATTAGACGGCCCAGATCGACAGTTTGACTGATCATGGTGGGCCACAACACATAACCGCAGGCTCTGTTCTTGCGTTAAACAGAGAGGCGGCCTCCTTTCCAAATTGTAGTCGGTCAACACGTTGTTGACCGACTTCACTATTTCGGTGCACAGCGGCTGTGCACCGACTGTACACTCACAACTATAAATGTGGGGTCCACCCTGATGTAATTTCGAAATCCAAGCCCTCCATCAGCTCCTTCAGCTAATTTAAGGAGTCAAGCCCAAGTTTGAAGCATATCCAACTCTCAAGTGGGCCCAAAATCAATGGCTTATGGGCTGATCTGTCCATTGGGTCACTTTCACAGAGATCGAATAGCTGAAATTCGACGTGTACGGTTAATTTATGGCCATCAGGCCATGTATGAAGTTTCAAGCTGATCCGATAGTAAGAACCCTGTGATCTTGCATTCTGGACGTTTTTCAAGCCTGTTTGAAGTTAGTGGCTGAAATTTCTCTGATCTCTTGTGTGTAAATCCTCCATCTTGGTCCCATGGAGTCCCTTCCAATGCCTCAGTGATATCAGAGCGTCAAATCTATAGTTTTAGCATCCTTTCCAGTTCATGCTCGTCAGTTTACCTTGCAACACAAACACGAGTAAAATATGGCATTTAAACAGTGTCATGCTCATAAATCCAGGTAATAACTGGGTCTGATATGTAATAATTGACCCTTAACAGTGGACCACCCTTATATCTTTATAGAAGCATATATACGGTGAGATCTACATGATGAATGGGCTGGATTTATTTCATCTTCATCATGCAGTCCCACGAACGTGCACGTGTGGAATGTGTACCATGTATTATAAAAAAAAACCCAACCTCACTTCCTCCTCCCTGCTTCCATCCATGCCATCTCTCTCTCTCTCTCTCTCTCTCTCTCTCTCTCTCTCTCTCTCTCTCTCTCTCTCTCTCTCTCTCTCTCTCTCTCTCTCTCTCTCCGATCCACGCCTTCGATCCATTCTCTCTCTCACTCTCGATTGGAAGAAGGAGAGCCGCTAGAAGACCTCCTTATCATTCAGATCCAGATCCAGATCCAGATCGAAATCCATTCTCTCTCTCTCTCTCTCTCTCTCTCTCTCTCTCTCTCTCTCGATTGGAAGGAGGAGAGCTGCTAGAAGATCTCCTTATCATTTAGATCCAGATCCAAATCAGTTTTGGATCAGTTTAAGGTAAGCTCGATTATTTTCTCGTTAACGATTTTACAAAAAACTGAAATTCAAAATCGGAATCGAATTTGATTTCACTATCTATGCCTTGAAATCCCTTTTATTTTTGGTTTGAGATTTCAATCGATTCATCTGTCTCTGCTGAATAGCTGGTGGCACTCCAGGAAAAAGTAGGACGTAATCCGCTTTCATCAGCTCTCCATCTTCTCTTCTTCAAGATTTCCATCTCCAAAGGAAACGCCTCTCCATCTCTTCCATGAGCTTTCGATCTCTAGAGGAAGCCTGCAATATCCACGTTTGGCTCTACCTTATCCTCTGAACCCTTGAAATCGTCGGATCATTAGATCTACGGTCTCTCTCTCTCTCTCTCTCTCTCTCTCTCTCTCTCTCTCCAATCATTAGATCCTTAAAAGACGGTGAGCTTTTTTCCAAATTTTTCCACTTAGGGTTTATTTTA
This sequence comes from Magnolia changhungtana, assembly GCA_030180095.1. Taxonomy (NCBI): domain Eukaryota; kingdom Viridiplantae; phylum Streptophyta; class Magnoliopsida; order Magnoliales; family Magnoliaceae; genus Magnolia; species Magnolia changhungtana. The sequence goes on along the minus strand of JASAUF010000502.1, from coordinate 6,292,162 downwards.
TTATTATTTTCTTGATTTTTGGTGCTTGATCTGTTTTGATTTGAATCCAACTCTTGTCTCTCGATTTTGATAGATTTCGTTGGATTTTGATCCGATTATTTTTTATGGATCTGTTTTGCTTTCGGATCCAATTGTCTGAAGCTTTGCTTTTTTATTTTTGTTTTAAGATGATGATACATGGTGCCTTCCTTTTCGATTTTGTCTCAATTTGGTTATTCGTTTGAAGCAGTTACTCTGATTTGCAGTTTGCATTATTTGAGGACAGAGGAAGGGTTTTAACTTTTAATCAGGTGAGCTTCCCCCCCTTTTCTCCAATTTTTTTCCCACTAAGGGTTTCATTTTTCTAATTTTTTTCCTCGATTTTTGGTGCTTAATCTGTTTTGATCTGAATCCAACTTATGTCTCTTGATTTCGATAGATTTCGTTGAATTTTGATCCGATTCCTGCTAATTTAAGTTGTTATTTAGGTTTATATATTTAGAAATTAGAGATTTATCATTGATTTATGTAATATCAGGCATTTGAAATACATTACTATGCATTTGATAATTTTGATACAGTCATAAATCAACATCTGTTTGGGGCATGACAGGGCCATAACATTCAACTGTTACATATTACCATGTCCTGTTTTTCTCTTGTTATAAACTGTAGTAGTGGAGAAGGTTAAGCTTGATATGTTCTTTGTCTGTTGAGATACATTTCTAATGTTTATGGGTTTTCTTTTGTGAATTTTGAATGTGTCATAACATTCATCATAACATTCATAACCTTGAATTTCTGTTTCAATTTTAAATATCATATTCCAAATTTCAAATTTTGAAGTTGAATATTGAACACAGTGGCCCCGAATGCAAATCAACTGCGGATGTCTACTCTAACTTGTTCCCTGTGTTGTTGGCTGATGTCCCTATGAAAAATAGTTGAAAAATAAAGAAACTCACGTAGATGTCGAGTTCATGCAAGTTAGGGGAGCTTCTAAATAAGCAAAAAGCCACTAATAAATCATCCAGATTTTGGAAATTTATGCTCAGAACTTGAATTAAAGCCGAGTCACAACGAAACTGCTTGATGACTTGGTTGATAATGATTACAGCTGAATACCTATTCAGTGGGATCCCCTACCCAAACAGAACCTAAACAAATATGGAGGCTCTGTTTGGCACACATCTCTTAAGAATGCATATTTAGTAGTTCCAAAAATAAGTAGCTTTCATGGGGAAAGTATAGCTTATGCTTATGCAAAACCAAGGAGGGCCCCACATGGAGAGTTACTGGGTCAAACTAGGCTCTATCAACATCACAACTGTTAAACCACAAGCGACTGTATTGTCCTAAAGATTCTAAATCCAAGTCCAATAGCTTGAATTCCCTTGATCTAGGGTTTCTACATATCATATTCCTTTGACCCTATCCAAGAAAGGAACTCATCTTATTTCTTTATTGATCTTATTTAATTTATATTTTAATGGCATCATTTATTTTCTTTCTTAGAGGTCCAACTTGTAACTCCTCAGAACCCGCTCTGCTGTAAGACATCACAGTGTATGACGGTTCCCTATAGGTTAAGTTGCAAGTTGGTGTACATGGTTACTAGTATATACCTGCTCTGCTTGTATGTTACTAGTATATATTATTATACGAGGTTAATTATTTAAATTTCTTTAGAACAACAACCCATTTGGTAGAAGAGGTAACACTTCTAGCCATGCTCCCTTAGTAGTAGCTAACGGATGTGTTGGTGACTCTAGAGGAGTCCTGAAGCCTTGGCGACCAATTTATACTAGAATATAAGATAGTAGCAGGACCAATGTTAAGTAGAGTAATAACTAAAGTGGATTGACATGAATTTTGGGCAGAGTATTGCATTGTTCAAAGTTGGATACAAGTGATGGATAAGAGCTGGATGCAAAAGTCAAGGTAATGTGTTGAGCAATACTTTCTCCTTTGAATTTGGATTCCTTGTAAAGTTGCATTGTTCTAAGAGTTCCCTTTGTTTCCTTGGACAATATAGGGTGAGTTTGGATTATGTTAAGGGCATGAAGGAATTCATTGAGTTTGCATTCAACAATGCTGCTCACGAGGGGAAGATCTTATGTCCATGTGTAAAGTGTGCCAACCTCTTTTGGCATGCTCATAAAGAAGTGGTAGATCATCTTGTGTGTGAGGGAATTATGCCGAATTACACCTGAATTACAATAGTGATTTCAATTTATTTGATTAATTTAGAATTATCAATGCAGTACACACAGATGCCCAAGGGGTAATGTGGGTGGATGATAGCAAGCAACTAATGTGGAGGCAGCATCTGCTGGACTGAACAAGTCTGTGGTTCTTCTTGGTGGGTTGCAAAGGTATACATCCAGTTTGGTGTTTGTAGTCTTGTAGGACTTGAACAAAAAGTTGGTGAAGGATATCCCATATTTTTCTTTTTTCTCTAGGATCTGAACATGCAAGATTCCAGTGGTTTTGAAAAGCTGGTAGAACCATTGAAGTACCATAGATGTGTCGTTACTGTAAGCATCCTCCTCTTGCTTCCAAAGGCTGCATATATAACCATTTTAAGTTGCACTTATGTTTCTTTTTCCTGAAACCATGCTCATCTCTGCATTTGATGTTTATGCTTTCATCATTCATGAATATTTCTCAAATTAGCTTACAAACTAATAAAATCTTTGGATGTATGTCCTAAGTTTGGATCTTCAGGAAAAATGATTCAGAAGACATTGTGTGATTGTGGTCTTGGCATTCCTTGTGTTAGAGCTACTAATCTGGAGGATGCTGTGAACATCGCAAGGAGTATGGCTAGATATGGTTTGTCTTCTTCCTAATGCTAATAATGTATTATAAGAAGTATGGTCTTGTTCTTCACATTTACTGGTTTGTTTCTAAGGCTATGTTTGAATGCACTACTGAATTGAATTACAATAATTTGTTCAATGGAGTGAAAGTGATCAATTTGTAATTACCTTAATATTTATACCGAGGGGATAGAATCCAACTTGCAATACCGTTCCTTTCCAGTTGGAGTTTGAAGGGAAGTAATTGCAATTGAAAGGCTAAGTTTTTATTGTGAAAATTAAGGAAACAATTACAATTTGACTATTTCAACTTTACTGTAGTTAGTGCAGTTCAGTTTAATAGAGAATCCAAATGCAAAATTGGTAATTAAATAACTGTGTAATTAGATATCTTTAAGATTTGCAATATGTGGTGTATAGCTTGAAGACTCAGTTAGTCAACCTCGGAATAGTTCAAATGATTTTTTCTCAGCTCAAAAGCAGAGTAAGATGCTGGCTCCACTAAGAAAACCATTCGACTTGCCTGAGATTTGTCATGACTCCTCATGTACCTTTTTCTTTTCAGAAATGTCTTAACAATCATAGGTTGGAGTGCAATGTTGGCTAGGTCTGCTTGTTGGGTCAAGAAAGAGCAATTGTATAACTGAATTAAACTCAATGCATCTTAATGAACTTGTTTCCTTGATAAAAGTTCGAAAATACTTGTGAATTTTAAACTAGTGATCTTCTCAAAGAAAGTGAATATCTCGAACCACCATGCCACCGTCTGCATTGTTGATTCTTTTAGCCTTTTTATATACTTTTAACTGCTTATAACTATTTTACATATTTATAACGATTTAAATATTTTCAACTTGGTTATTAAATGCCGAGTTGAATCAAGTGAAGACTTGATCGAGTCTTTTGAGTGACTGGACCTTGTGGGAGGTCAAGTTTTGAGTTTTTGGGTTTTTCAACAATGTTCCTATGCAGCCATTAGCCATTAAAGAAAAGAAAAAATAGTTTCTAAGCAGCCATTTGCCTCTTTGGAAGTCCTGCAAAACCCATATGCCATAGTTGGGCCGTCTTTAATGTTCAAAAAAAGAAAAAAGAAAAAGAAAAAGTTGGACTCTCTATTTCATAAATGATATGATAATTGGCAGGACCTTTTTTCTTATTGCATGATCATTTTTAGAAACACGGATGTTGAGATTGGCAGCTCTGCAATCCACATTTTGTGGGGTGTCCAAACAGACCTTATATCTATTTTTGTTTTAGTTTTTTGTACCACAGTACTCAGATCCTTTGGCGTGCATTCCAAATCCCAATTGCTATGACTAAGATCTGAATTTGTTCGACCTTTTTTTGGGTTGAATGCAGGGGATGCAATCTTATTGAGTCCTGGGTGTGCAAGCTTTGATGAATTCAGAAATTTTGAGCATAGAGGCAAGGTCTTCCAGGAACTAACACTTTCAGCTAAAGCTGCAGCAGCTTCAACTAGCATGGAAATCTTTTCAAGGTAAAGGGGAACGAAAGTCCCGTCAAATTATTGACGGAGGGAGGGAGTGAATTATCCACTATTGGGGTAATTAATTTCTAACTTAGTTATGGGTAATGATTGGGAATGTGTAAAAACCGAAAACAAAAATGCTTTCCATTGTGAACTTTTACTATGTTTGAGAAAAAAGTAGCCTTGGAAACTGATTTCCATTTCCCAGCTTTTCATAAAACCATGGACACATTTATTTCTCCCAAAATAGACCTCGAACATAAAATCCATGTAAAATGTGGAATCCAAAACGAAAAATGGAAGGAAAATAAAAATCCATGGCATGGATTCCAGTTTACATTTCTGCATCAGGTTTTATTTTTTTCTCCATCCGAACACCCTCTTGAACAAAATTAAGAAAGGTAACAAAAAGCCCGTTGACTAAAATCCCTGTGTAAGGTGAAATCAATTGCGGATATATCAGGTGAAGATGAGAAGAAATAACAATCTTTTCCACATCCTATCTTTTAAGATATGGACGGACACAAAGAAATACCCTCTAAATTTAAGGGTTTTTTAATCAGTTTTCTTGTTAGTTATTTGTTGTTTGCTATTTTGTAATGCAGCGGATAACAGCAGAAGCAGTAGAAGATGGACGGGCAGTGTTATCTTAGGGTCCGCCAAGCACGACGGCACCGGTGATGACGGGCCCGACCATGACTTTGTATTATTTGTGGAACCTAATGTTGTGTAACAATTTGATTGAGTTAAACTTTAAATAGACTGTTGTTAACTATTTTGTTGGTATTGTGGCTTTCATGATTGATTGTTTCATGAGTGGATTGAATGAATGGATTAGTTGTTTAAATAAATATTAAAAAAACAAAAACAAAAAAAATTAGCCTCAATTTGTAACCAAGGCTTGAATTTAGCCTCGGTTGTTGATAACCAAGGCTGAAATTCCCGTGGCTAAAGGCTTTAGCCTCGGTTGTTGAGAACCGAGGTTAAAAATAGATTTAGCTTCGGTGGGAGGCAATTGAGGCAAAAATTTAGATTTAGTCTCAGTTGAAAACAATGGAGGCTAAAGTTTTGATTTAGCCTCATTTCGAGGAAATTGAAGCTAAAAAGGTTTTTAGCCTCACTTGAAGAACTGAGGCTATAAAAGTCATTTTAGCCTCGATTGCTAAAACTGAGGCTAAAGCCTTTAGCCACGGGGGTTTCAACCTCAGTTTGGATAACTGAGGCAAAACTGAGGCTAAAGGCTTTAGCCTCAATTTTTAACCTTTTTAGCCACAATTTTGAACCGAGGTTAAAACCCCCTTTTCTTGTAGTGATGAGAAACAGTGCTGATTGACCATTAAAAGCTTTTTGTGGGGCAATTTTATTTTCTGTATTTTCTCTTCATCCAGGTCTGTTTAACCCTGTGAGCACGTTGGATGGAAAATAAACATCGCAAAGGGCACCCGAAAGTTTTTAATAGTAAGCATTCAAACACCACTTTTCTGTGGTGTGGTCCACCTGAAATTTAGATCTGCTTCAGTTTTGTGCAAACTTACTAAAATGAGCTGGATAAACAGATGGACGACAAATACATTAAGGTGGGCCCAAGGTCACGACCTAACTGAACTGGGTGTTGTCCAACCTGACTGAATCTGTGCCCCGAGTAGCCGGAAACGGATTGCCTGGTGTGCCACACACCACCAATTCCATGGTGTTTCGATGTCACCAAGTTCAGGAGGGTCCGCCATGATATATATGTTATATCCACATCGTCCTTTTATTTTAGGAGATCATTCCACAGCACTGTCACAAAATCGAAGCATTTTTGGAGCTCAATTGGACCACACTACAGAGAGGAACAAACTTCTACTAAGTTTTGGATTAGTATGATTAGAGTTGGGCAATCTTGACCCAATCCGGTGGATCCGACCCGATCCGACCAAATCCGACCTGATCCGAACTGATCCGACGGCCTGGATCGGTGTGGATCGAGTAGGACAGTTCAGATCTGAAGGTTTTTCAGGTCGGATTCGGATTCATGCTTAACTGGACCGATCCAATCAGATTGGATCCGTTCCGATCCGATCCGACCTTGTCTAGAGTGGATAAACACATGCATTTTCACGGTGGGCCCAACAGAGTTTACTCAGTACCAAGCAGAGGCAGATTTGCTGGTGTACCACACACCAGCTATATAGCTGCTGTAGGTACATGTCGTGTGCGAAGATTGGCGGAGACAGATTGGCTACTCCCCCTGGTCTGTGCTCCGTGGGGCCCACCATGATGTATGTGTTTCATCCATTTTAAAGATCATTTTAGAGCTTTAGCAAAAAAAAATGATAGGGATACAAATCTCAGGTGGACCACACCACAGGAAAACAATAATGATTGGATATCCACCATTATAATCCTCCTAAGGACCAATGTAATGTTTATTTGACATCTAATCTGTTGATTAGGTCATAAGGAACCAGATTAAGGGAAACAATAAATATCAGCTTGATCAAAAACTTTTATGGCCTCCAAAACGTTTTTAATGGTCAACGTTCATTAAACACTGTTTCCAAAAATGTGGTCTACTTGAGATTTTGACATACCTCATTTTTATTTTTATTTTTGCATAACATAAAATGATCTATAAAAATAGATGGAGGGCATGGATGAAACACATACATCATGGTGGGGCCCATAGAGCACCGGCCACCAGCCATTGACTGGTGGCAGGGGGAGTAGCCAGTTTCAAGTACTGGCGTCTGGCACTCCTCGAGCTCCGAGTTGTATAAACAGTTCAAAGAAGATCAGAGTTATCTGGGCCCCACAATGATGTTTTATTTTATCTATACCGTTCATATATTTTTAGAGATCATTATAGAGGATCATCAAAAAAATGAATAATATCCAAAGATCATTTGGATCACTCCACAGATAACAGCAGTGAATGATTTTCATCGTTAAACAATTCGTGTGGTCCACTTGATAGTTAGATCTGTCTTATTTTTCGTCTTAAGCCTTAAGACGAGCTCGCCAAATGAATGGACGGTTTGGATATAACACATACCCCATGATCAGACCCATAGAACTCACTAACATTGATACAAATGTCATGTTGTGCAAGCTATGCTAGCGTAAGAAGCAAGTCACTGCCATTTCGTGCAGTGCACGTTAACGGCTCGGTAAAAACATGGTTACGGTATATGAAATGTTCTTTCAGAGCCATGTGGGCCCCACCTTGATGTATATGTTTTATCTAAGCCGTTCATCGATTTTGAAATATCATTTTAGGCCTTGAACAAAAAAATACAGTATATTAAAGGTTAAAGTGGACCACACCACATGAATCTATTAGATTAAATCATACAATCTGAATCATACCCAACCCGATCCGACTCAGTTTTTCTGACCGAGTCAGACTTGGTTCGGGTCAGGCCAACCATACTTCAATCAGTCTGAGTTAGGTGACCCAGATCCGGTCACTGATCGGATCGAATTCGGTTCAAGGCATTGAAATTACGGATTGGATCGAATTGGCCACAATCCGATCCAATCCAGACCGATGCCCACCTCTAAGTATGATATTTGTTTTTTGGGAATTTGACCGTACTGACTTCAAAGTTTGGTCAAATTATCTTGGGAGGTATTACGTTCTAGATATCCCAAGAGTGGCTTTCTGACAACTTTTGGACATTGTTTCAGATGAAAATGCCCATGTCCTTAGTTTAGATGTCATACAGTCCTAGAGTGAATAAGAAGTTACCTTCTTATTGCAACCCCGAGAAAGTGATGGATTGGCTACTCCCCCTGCAACTGGCCAATGGTTGATGCTTCGTGCTCTGTGGGCCCCACCATGATGTATGTGTTTCATTCATGCCATCCATATATTTTTCCAAATCATTTTATGGTATGAGACAAAAAATGAGGTATATCCCAATATCAAGTCAACCACATTACAGGAAACATTGTTGAATGAGCGTAGACCATTAAAAACTTTTTGGGGGCCGTAAAAGTTTTGGATCAAGCTGATCTTTCTTTCTTTCTTTCTTTTTTTTCCCTTCGTTTGTGTCTGTATGACCTAATCAACAGATTGGATGTCAAATAAACAGTACAATGGGCCTTAGGAGGATTTTACTGATGGATATCCAATCACTATTATTTTCATCTGGTGGTCCACATGACAACCACGATCCATATAACATGACAACCATGATCCATACTGTAATGCTCCGAACTTCTCGATACTCGAGCATCGAAAGTTCTCGAGCATTACCATAAGATTCCACAATAAATACGTGTATATGGTATCAATCCAACTATCCTAGCCTTACATCCTTGCCCTGACACAGATCTAACCATCTGACTGTTGATTTCAAGACAAGACCATCCATTACGTGATTTGACGTATGTGTCTTTCCCTAAGTGAATTGGCTAATAACCCCTTATCCATAATGATTTGGATGTGAAACCTTTTATAAAAATTGTTTAGAAACATGCCTACGACCATGTAGAACCACTAGATTTGACAAATCTATTAGATCAGCATTAATAACAAAAATGCCATTAACCTAGACCCTTGAATTCCAGAACACCTAGTTTCCATGATCCGTTTCATGTAAAATTTTATATCAAGCCTATCTATCATGAATTAAACGTACACTTCGAAATTCAGCACTTAGATCATTGTAGAAATGACCTAATGGACATATCATCCACTAAACGTCAGTTTTGGGTCACCTGATCTTTGGATATGCTTCTATTTTGGTCTCAGCCCTTAAATTTCATAGACAAAACAAATGGACAGTGTGGATTCATTTGAAAACATCATAGTGGGCCCCACTTACAGGGCATATACACCACTCACGTGCACCAGTGGTGTACCGAACTAAGAGTCGAGTCAAACCTAGTTTAACCCGACAGAAATTTGAAAACGGAGAGGAATCCTCTCCCGCGTTTGCAGGGGAAACGGACAGTCGTCTGTTGTTAACACCGTGGCCATGAATCACCAGTAATATGGATGATCTAAGCCATTCAAATCCTCCGGATGGAAAATCCGACGGGACTCGTGTGATCTCCACCGTTAAGTAGAACCCAAAAGCCACTCCAAGAAGACTAAGATCGGACTGCACCAGACGCGTAAATGAATAGCGTCCGCTAGAAGCCGCGATGGCCCACTTCAATGATCAGATGGATGATCAACACCATCCATCATGATCAGGGAAGAAAAACGACCAATCCATGGCCATTTCCAATCCATCTAACACACAAGGCCAATCAATTCTCTTCCGACTTCCGTCTGCAAGTGAAAGAAAGGGGAGGGGGGGTGATGAGAATTCATTCCGTTACGTAAGAGAATCCGGGACGGACTTCTGCAAGTGATCCTGACCTTTTAAAACCAAAGGGGATCACTTTCGATCACATCCAACATTCCCAAAAGGAAAGAGAAATAAAGCGGAAGGAGAGTTCCGCTGATTCTCATGCAGAAAACATGTGTACAAGGTTCGATTTCGCGAGAGGTTTGCGTATCTGATCAGAATATGATCAGTTCAGGAACTTAGGTATGGCCAAGGACTTCCAATCAAAGACATCTGGGACGTCCATCTAAAAGAAATCATTGCTGAAGAAATCCCCAGCCGCCAAGATCAGGTAAACAAAATGAGGGAGACCCGATTTTTCCGGTTGCGTAGGAATTGCTGCGTAAACCCACTCGTAAGGTTATGCACTAGATGTCCAGGATATTTCATGCTCTATAAAAGCATTCCACAGTTGACTTCTAGGAAATAAATAATAAAGGAAGAAGTAAATGAGAGGGGGAGAATGTGTTCAGGTGAGGGCTACTACACGCGCTGAGCCACTAATTGGTCTGCGAATGGATTTGTGGCCCAACAACCTTGCAGGACGTTGCAGCAAGAAAAAAAAAAGAAGGAAAGAAAGAATGAAAGAGAGAAAGGAAGAAGGAAAGAGAGAGAGAGAGAGAGAGAGAGAGAGAGAGAGAGAGAGAGGAAGAGGACCAAGTTGACTCGCCGAGTTCGAGTCGAGGTCAGGTTCAAGTATGTAATACCTAATGTCTTGATTCAAGTTTTTCTGAAATAGGAATGATTTAAGCCCTATATCTAGGCCATAAACATAACCCTAGATTTAATTCTAACCTGGTAAACCTTGTAGATCTTATGGTATAGGATAAGATTGAATGTGAAAGGGTATGCAAGAACACCTAGACTCGGATGAGGACAATTCGACTTTAAAGGTGAGGGTTTCATCCTTTAAGCTTACAATAATTTAAGTTGATATATTTATCCCACCCAGCTTCATGTTATTTTATCGCACCTTTTACATGCCTTTTGTCTTAACTGAGTTGATGCATATTATCTTGCCTTCACACTTGTCCTTTACATGCCCTTTTATTTGTTCTTAGATTCCTATTACTTTTCCTCCATTTTCATTTTAAATTGTTATCATCAAGTATTGGCCTTTTGACATTTTTACATGATATCCATTGTAAGAGGCTTTCTTGAGTTTATGTCAGGTTACAGATATAAGCCTTGCTCTTGCCTTTAATCATCATAAGTTGGCCTTAACCACTCTCCTCGTGATTGAGTTGACCTTCGTCACTCGCCTCTTATTCGAGCTGGTTATTTTCACTCACTTCTTTTACCTTAAGGGCTCGATAAGTGTCTTGATATTCTTAACCTTCTATAAATTAAGGAATTCTCTCTTAATGCAAGTACTATATTGGGAATCCCTCCTTTAACGATCGATTAAATATCGTGGACGTAATGCATTTTGGGTAGCATCCCTAGGGCGACACGTAATTTCATGTTTCTCGGGTTGATGGTGTCCTGGTTGGTGTACATGAGCCATTCTATATACGTAGTACATCAATTCCTTTTATGGGAGGGTTGGTTGTCACAAATAATTGCTGCAATCTCTGGGGGTGTATTCACCTAATTCATGTGTTGTGCCCATCTTGGGATAACCGTGTAAAACCATGTTAAGTGTGGGACACGTTGGCGAATCTCCGTAGTATGGGATGCGGGGTGAGTCGGATAACTATAATCATATTCCACATTGTGGCGATTACTATATATGATACACCACATATACTTTGTTAGGCATGCATCTCATATAGATTGCTTGTGCACTGATACCTCTTGTAGTGTGGAGTACTTGAGGTATCAGAACCTTTACATTGTTTTACGAATCTCTTGAACTGCTATTAATCTTAAAGGATAATCATCACTATAAGTAGGGCGTTGACCCTCTCCCAACCATATAGATTATGCAGGTGACGTAAAGATTAAAGACAGAGTGAACGTACTCCCTGAGGAAGATTATGTTGAAAGAATGAGAAGACAATTTATGATTTAATTTTATACTTCCGTTGCGAACTCGATGAATGTACTAAACTTCCCTTAAGAAGGCATTGATTATTCTTTTTTACTTTGATGAAATATAATCAATACAGTTGAATTTATTCTTGTGAATGTTACCTTTCTGAATGTATCTGGATGCGATCCAAATAGAAAAATAAAAATAAAAATAAGGTACGATTTTCAAAAGCATCCAAGTTTATACATTATTAATACCTGGTTTTCTCGGACATGAGTATGAACTCTGGCTGTGAAAATTCGAGATGTTACAATTGGTATCAGAGCATGAGAATGAGATTAACTGGGCCTGAGGGGAGTGGACCACCATAAACTTTACGCTATTAGGACATATATGAATTCGATATATATACTCAAATGAACTCTCAAAGAAATACAAAGTTGAGAAATTAGAAACCCATATTCTGGTTCCCCATTGGAAACATTAGGTTAGACGTGAAATTTAGAAACTATGAATTTAGGTGCCCCCATAATAAATCCGTGAAAATTCTGAATAAAACTTATCCTAAGTTAAAAGTCATCCTGAGATAGGAGTGACACCAGGAAGGACAAATCTTCCTTATAGGAATAAAGACCTCCCTAATGATATCAGAATTTACAACTATTTCAATGAAATTCTTACAAGTTGCAAACCTCCACTAATTACAGATATAAGACACGTCCGAAATTTCCAAACATTTTCAAATAGATCACTTAGGTCTCCATCAACCTTCATCTAAAACTTCATCTTCATTGTCGTCTAGTCTGGTTAGGATATCTGGCCTTCACCTAGCCGACTCGGGTTCAAATCTTAGCAACAGAACCATAATCAAGAAAGGGTAAGTGGGTTGATCTAATTACCAAATCTCGGGGTCGAGATTTTTATTTAAGGGGGGTAGGCTGTAGCGTCTCGAGTTTTAGGTAGCCAATTGTATGCACACCTAGACATATATGGATTTACCTCATGAATAATACATTGAAGACTTAAGCATAATGAATCGCTGAGAATAATAAAAGCAATTAAATTTTAGGTGGCATCTTAAATAATTAAGATACGCAACGAAAGCGTAATGGGCCACGTAGAATTATCCTTTACAAGAATAAAAGATTCTATGATATTTCATGATATTCCTATGAATTTAGAACAATTGACATGATAGGTAGATGGAACCGTGCTTATAAGAAATTTACACGGTTTGACTCAAATCCTAAAGTCCTAGTTAATCTCAAATTACCCTGACGAGCAGGGGAAGGATCTAGGTATCGGGCTCAAACCTACTACAACCATCTTTTCATATTACCTCGAACACAGGAAGGAAGGAATCTTTAGATGCATGGAAATTGAATCAGATAATGGAAGTACTAAATTTCTGAGGTGAAATTATATTTAAGGGGGGGGGGTTGATTGTAACGCCCCAAACTTTTCGATACTCAAGCTTCGGAAGTTCTCGAGCGTTACCATAAGATTCAACATAATAAATACATGTGTACGGTACTAATCCAACTATCATATCCTTACATCCTCGCCCTCACACAGATCTAACCGTCTGACTGTTGATTTCAAGACAAGACCATCCATTATGTGATTTGACATATGTGTCTTTCCCTAAGTGAATTGGCTAATAACCCTTTATCCATAATGATTTGGATGTGAAACCTTTTGTAAAAATTGTTTAGAAACATGCCTACGACCATGTAGAACCACTAGAATTCACAAATCTATTAGATCAAAGTTAATTACAAAAATGTCATTAACGTAGACCCTTGAATTCCAGAACACGTAGTTTCCATGATCTGTTTCATGTAAAATTGTATGTCAAGCCTATTTATCCGTTACATGCCTTTTGTCTTAACCGTACACTTCAAAATTCAGCACTTAGATCATTGTAGAAATGACCCAATGGATAGATCAGCCACTAAACGTCAGTTTTGGGTCACCTAATCTTTGGATATGCTCCCATTTTGGTCTCAACCCTTAAATTTCATAGACAAAACAAATGGACGGTGTGGATTCATTTGAAAACATCATGGTGGGTCCAATTTACAATGCATATACCCACTCACGTGCACCCGTGGTGCACTGAACTAAGAGTTGGGTAAAACCTAGTTTGACGCGACAGAAATTTAAAAACGGAGAGGAATCCTCTCTCGCATTCATAGGGGAAACGGACAGTCATCCGTTTTTAACACTGTGTCCCTAAATCACAAGCAATATGGATGACTAAGCTATCCAGATCCTCCGGATGGAAAATTTGATGGGACCTGTGTGATCTCCACCGTTAAGTAGAACCCAAAGGCCACTCCAAGAAGACCAAGATCAGACTGCACCGGACGCGTAAACGAATAGCATCCGCTGGAAGGCGTGATGGCCCACTTCGATGATCAGATGGATGATCAACACCATCCATCATGATCAGGGAAGAAAACGACCAATCCATGGCCTTTTCCAATCCATCAACACACAAGGCCAATCAATTCTCTTCTAACATCCGTCCGCAAGTGAAGGAAGGGGGGGGGGGCAATGAGAATTCATTCCGTTGCGTAAGAGAATCTGGGATAGACTTCATTGAGTGATCTTGACCTTCCAAAAACAAAGGGGATCACTTCCGATCACATCCAAAATTCCCAGAAGGAAAGAGAAATAAAGCAGAAGGAGAGTTCCGCCGATTCTCACGCAGAAAACGTGTTCACACGGTTCGGTTTCGCGAGAGGTTTGCATATATGATCAGAATGTGATCAGTTTAGGAACTTGGGTTGGGCCAAGGACGTCCACTCAGAGACATCTGGGATGTCCATCTAAAAGAAATCATCACAGAAGAAATCCCTAGCCACCGAGATTAGGTAAACAAAATGAGGGAGACTCGATTTTTCCGATTACGCAGAAATTGCTACATAAACCCACTGTGTAAGGTTACGCACTAGACATTCGGGAGCTTTCATGCTCTATAAAAGCATTCCACGATTAACTTTTGGGAAAAAAACAGTAAAGGAAGAAGAAAACGAGAGAGGGGGAGAATAAGTTCAGGCGAGGGTTACTACACGGGCTGAGCCACTGATTGGGCTGCGAATGGATTTGTGGCCCTGCAACCTTGTTGGACGTTGCAACAAGAAAAAAAATAAAGAGAGAAAGAAAGAAAGAAAGAAAGAAAGAAAGAAAGGAAGGAAGAAAGGACGGAAGAAAGAAAGAAAGAAAGAGAGGAAGAGGACTGAGTTGACTCGCCGAGTTCGAGTCGAGGTCAGGTTTAGGTAAAGTATGTAATACCTAATGTCTTTATTCAAGTTTTTCTGAAATAAGAATGAGTTAAGCCCTATATCTAGGCCATAAACATAACCCTAGATTTAATCCTAACCTGGTAAACCTTGTAAATCTTATGGTATAGGATAAGATTGAATGTGAAAGGGTATGGAGGAACACCTAGACTCGGATGAGGACAATTCAACTTTAAAGGTGAGGGATTCATCCTTTAAGCTTATGTTAATTTAAGTGGATATATTTATCCTGCCCTTTTATTCCTTCATGCTATTTTATCGTGCCTTTTGTCTTAATTGAGTTGATGCATATTATCTTGCCTTCACACTTGTCCTTTACATGCCCTTTTATCCATTCTCAGATTCCTATTACTTTTCCTCTGTTTTCATTTTAAATTTTTATCATCAAGTATTGGCCTTTTGAGATTTTTACATGATATCCATTGTAAGAGGCTTTCTTGAGTTTATGTGAGGCTACGAATACAAGCCTTGCTCTTACCATTAATCATCATGAGTTTGCCTTAACCACTTTCCTCACGATTGAGTTGTCCTTCGTCACTTGCCTCTTATTCGTGCCGGTTATTGTCACTCACCTCTTTTACTTTAAGGGCTCGGCAGGTGTCTTGATATTCTTAACCTTCTATAGATTAAGGAATTCTCTCTTGATGCAAGTGCTATGTTGGGAATCCCTCCTCTAGCGATCGATTAAATATCATGGACGTAATGCGTTTTCGATAGCGGCCCTAGGGCGACATGTAATTCCATGTTTCTCGGGTTGATGGTGTCCTGGTTGGTATACGTGAGTCGTTCTGTATACACAGTACATCACTTCATTTTTATGGGGGGGTGTCGCAAATAATCACTCTAATCTTTGGGGGCGTATTCACCTGGTTCATGTGTTGTGGCCATCTTAGGATAACCATGTAAAACCATGTAAAGCGTGGGACACATTGATGAATCTCCGTAGTATGGGATGCGGGGCGAGTCGGATAACTATAATCATATTCCATATTGCGGCAATCGCTATGTATAATACACTGCATATACTTTTCTAGGCATGCATGTCATATAGATTGCTTGTGCATTGATACCTCATGTAGTGTGAAGTACTTGAGGTATCAGAACTTTTACATTGTTTTACGAATCTCTTAAATTACTATTAATTTTAAAGGATAACCATCACTATGAATAGGGCGTTGACCCTTTCCGAACCGTACAAATTATGTATATGACGTACACATTGAAGACCGAGTGAACATACTCTCTAAGGAAGATTATGTTAAAAGAATGAGAAGACAATTTATGATTTAGTTTTATACTTCCGCTGCAAACTCGATGAATGTACTAAACTTCCCTTGAGAAGTTATCGATTATTCTTTTTACTTTGATGAAATATAATCAATACAGTTGAATTTATTCTTGTGAATGTTACCTTTTTAAATGTATCTGGATGTGATCTAAATGAAAAAAAAGGTGCGATTTTCAAAAGCATCCATGTTTATATATTATTAACACCTGATTTTCTCGGACATGAGTATGAACTCTGGCCGTGAAAATTTGGAATGTTATACATACAACATGACAACCACGACCCATACAACATGACAACTACGACCCATGCAAACTATGACCCAAATGGGTCGCAGTTGTATGGATCGCAGTTGTCATGTTATATGGGTCTTAATTGTCCTATTATATAGGTCTTAGTTGTATGGGTCGCAGTTATCATGTTATATGGGTCGCGGTTATCCTGTTAAATGGTTCGCAGTTATATAGATCGTAGTTGTCCTGTTATATGGGTTGTAGTTATCCTGTTATGCGGGTCACAGTTTTCCTATTATTTGGGTCATAGTTGTCCAGTTAGATGGGTCACAGTTGTCATGTTATATGAGTCGTAGTTGTCATGTTACATGGGTCACAGTTGTATGGATCGCAGTTGTCATGTTATATGGGTCGCAGTTGTCCTGTTATATGGGTTGCAGTTGTATGGATCGCAGTTGTCCTGTTATATGGGTCGCAATTATCCTGTTATATGGGTCGTGGTTATCATGTTATATTGGTCATGGTTATCATGTTATATGGGGTCGTGGTTGTAACGTGACATGTGCAGTTCATAAGGGTCGAGGTTGCCATGTCACGTGGACCCCACCATGATGTATATGTTTAATCCATGCCGTCCACCACCTTCTCTATATTATTTCAGGCTATGAGCCAAAAATGAGACAGATCCGAGTCCCGAGTGGACCGCACCGAGGGAAACAAAGTCCCACTGTTGGAACTTTCTAAGGCCATACATCGAGGCTACACTAATGTATGTGTATAAACAACGATCCATTGTACATGTGAACCACGACCCTTCGAATGGATCGTGATTGTCATGTAGCAAGGGTTGAGGTTGTCATGTTATATTGGTCGTGGTTGTCATGGGTCGTAGTTGTCATGTTATATGGGTCATGGTTGTCACTCGGGTCATGGTCGTCATGGGTCGTAGTTGTCATGTTATGTGGGTCGTGGTTGATATGGGTCGTGGTTGTAATGTTATATGGGTCGTAGTTATCATGTTATAGGGGTCAAGGTGGTTACGTGTGACGTGTGCAGTTCGTGGTTGTAATGTAGTAAGGATCAATGTTGTCATGTTATAGGGATCGTGGGTCCTATCGTGATTTATGTGTCGAATCCAATCCGTCCATTGGATTTAGAATTTAATTTAACGTCATGGGCCAAAAAATGAGTTACATCTAAAAAAATTTATGCCCTAAAAGGTTTTTAATTTCATTGCTTTCTATGGTGTGGTCCACATGAGCCTTTGATATGCCTCATTTTTTGGCTCATTCCTTAAAATGATCTTTCAAAATGAATGGACGGCATGGGTAAAATATATACATCATAGTGAGCCCAATAAGACCATTCATCTCTACATATATTGGGATGCGTAAGTCGAGTAACATGACTCACTAAAATAACCTTCCCGAGGTCTTGAGAATTTGGACTCCTCTCTCCAGCGCAACTTACGTTGGTAAAGAAAAACGAGCACGTATTGCTACTAACAGGTTGAGTATCCAAACTTGCTACTCAACCTGCACGGATTGACAGGTTAAGTATCCAAACTCGCTACTCAACCTGTCCGTATCTAATTGAGAACAGATTGGCTACTCCCCTTGCCACCATCCCTTTGGCTGGTGGTTGGTGCTATGTGGGCCACACCATATCATCCATTCCGTTCATACATTTAGCCTTATTCTTTTAGGGCATTATACCAAAAATGAGAGGGATATAAATCTCAGGTTGACCACACCACAGGAAAACAATATTGATTGGATATCAACCATTAAAATCCTCATAAGGCCCACTGTACTATTTATTTGACATCCAATCTGTTGATTAGGTCATACAAACCCAGATGAAGGGAAAACACAAATAATCTAAGAAAAATGATGGACGACTTGGATAAACAGATACATCACAGTGGGCCGACCCACAGAGCTGCCCGTTCCGAGTTAGAGTCCGGCGGGGGTAGGACGCAATTCGCGTCCATTCGGGAAGGAAGTGGATTGGCTGGTGTACCTCACACCAGCTACATAACTGCTGTCGGTACGTGTTATGCGAAGACGAGCACTGATGCTTCTCAAGCTCCAAGTTGTAAGAACAGTTCAAAGGAGATCAAAGTTACATGGGCTCCACAGTGATGTATTTATTATGTCACGCCCCAAACCCTTATCGCCGAATCCGGTGCTGACAGCCTCCGTAGTACCCCATTCTCGGCTCCTAGCGTCCATACACCAGATTCCAAACCTGGGATCCTACAAGGAGGATTTTTTTTTTTAATGTTGTTTCAATGTATATTTAACTCGTAATAAGCATAACCACAAGTATACCCAAATCACAAAAACAACATCATCATCACATATCTACTAATATAATCATTTGAGTACAATACTGAAAGTGAAATACATAAATCAAAAATCAAGCTCCAGAAGACCACTGCACGCTCTAAGCTCAACACAGCTGCAACCTAACATCACCTGCATGCATCTATCATGCATAAGCTTATAGAAAGCTTAGAGGGTGGTGTAAGTGTGTGCACAAGGTAAGTGTCAAGTATTCAATATAATGACATCATCATACAATACTGGAAATACTGGTAATTCATAAATCGTACATTATCGGAATAAGCATAAATAATGACAAGATCAT
This sequence comes from Magnolia changhungtana, assembly GCA_030180095.1. Lineage (NCBI taxonomy): Eukaryota > Viridiplantae > Streptophyta > Magnoliopsida > Magnoliales > Magnoliaceae > Magnolia > Magnolia changhungtana. Next base: position 6,273,092 of record JASAUF010000502.1, on the reverse strand, counting down.
GAATTATCAGAGTAAGCAGAAATACTGACAAGAGCAGAAATTATCAGAGTAAACAGAAATACTAACAATATTATAAATCGTAAGATAACAGAGTAAGCAATGTAGAACAGCTATGCAAATAAGGAGTCATAAAAAGCCAAATATCAGATGTCGAGGATGCAATGCAATAAACAATTCCTGATGAGTTCACGAATAGCATCAGCCGTATCTAGACTATATAAATGCATAAACGCAATAACCCAAAATGCCACATGTTGCGGATGTAATGTAATATGCGGTGCGAATGTAATGACCATGCTAGAGTGTGAAGTCGGGATGATAGTACATAGTATCGCAGGCTAGTGGTCCACCACAAGGGACTTTTATCCAAACTAGTCTCATACCTAAATTTGGATAGTCAGACTCAATGTGGTAAACTCCTGATCTCAGGTTAGTCGCGCACCCAATCGAAATCCTGGCCATGCGAAGGTACACGTAACAAATAGTTATGCACCACCAGCCCAAGTGGATAGTGAATGAATGAATTAATGAATATGCAATTCTTGCTTAATAAGTCCACATATCAGTACGGTTCATCTCTAGGATCATAATCAGGGTTTAATATACTCCAAATGGCACTGCCGCTCTCCCAGCCGCACAGTCCAAGTGAGCGTAAGAAACCTCACTATCTGCCTGGCCAATAGTCTATCAATGCCCATTCGACACATCGATAGCGGACCCATTCCTCGAGCTGGTCAGACTTAGCCTAGCAATACCCCTTACGCTTGGGCGAGTAAGGCCACACCTCCTCCTAACTAACCATGACATAGTAGGAGACGCGACCTCCTGGTATTCGGCACTAGGGCGCTCATGTATCCACTCGGTCTCGACGTTGGGGCTCCTCTGGTACCAAGAGAGTTTTTGGGATTTTCACCCAGGGCCATTTATAGCAGCCCGATGCTCAAACTAACATTTTCGATGTCCCATCTGGTTATCCAAGATATACCTGTGGAGGCTATGACCCTAATGTCGATAGGGAGTATAGTAATCACAACACACAAATGCAAGATGCATGAGTCATACAATCTAGTCATGCATCAATCCTGCACATACCGTGCGCTCATGTGAGATAACCTCCGCCTATCAGGGAATCTCATAACAATCTGCCCAATGACATATGGAATGGTCAACCACATCTCATAACAAACATGCAGATGATGTATATGGGCATCTATCTTGATGCTATGTTATCACATACTCATAATCGGTATCAATAACCAGCATTGATAATCAACCTTGATAATGTGGACATTTAACCAACATTGCCCCCAAGGAATGGCCCATATAGAGCCTAACATACAGTGGTCTCATAGCCTCCCACAAGGGCCAAATATATAACATCATGGGCCTCACTCAAGAGCTTAATACACATCACGATGGGCCTCACTTGTGGGCCACATATACATCAAGTGGGTCGTATCTCACGGGTCTAATATACATCGCAATGGGCCGCTCACATGAGCTTAATATACGTCAAGTTGGGCCTCATCGTATGGGCCAAAAATATATCACAATGGGCCACGTCCCATGGGCCTCGAATATATCACAATAGGCCTCGGCAATCGAAATCGGCGTCAACAATCGGCCTCGACAATCAGCACCGATAATCAGCATCGATAATCGGCACTAACAATCAGCATATAAACAAGGCGGGGTCCATAGATGGACAGCTGATCAACCATAATATAAAGATTGGCCCACGGCCGTGGTTATATCAAATCTGATGGCACGAAGCCATCCGTCTATGGCGAATGGGGCCCACTTATTTGGGTTAACCTACTTAGAGAATGGTGCGAATGGGCCTAACAAAGCCTCCGGGAAGGTCACAATGAGGACATCTAACCATCATTGCACATCAATGTGGACATCTAACCGATATTACTCCCAAGGAGTGGCCTACATAAGAGATTCATACACAATGTAATGGCCACACATACATCACATTGGGCCTCATTCATGGGCCTCTCATATATCGCGTTGGGCTTCCTACAAGGGCCTCAAACTTATCACAATGGGCCACGCCCATGGGCCTCAAATACATTTCGATGGACCGCACCCATGGGCCTCGGATATATCACAATGGGCCTCGCCCATAGTCCTCGAATACATCGCAAGTAGGCCTCAAATATACTTCACAGTTGGGCCACATACCTGGGCTTAATACACATCACTATGGGCTACATCACATGGGCCTAATATACATCACTATAGGCCACAACCCATGGATTTTAAATACACAATAGGTGGGCCCTACATGGGCCTCAATATATACAACAGGGGGCTTCAATGAACGGCCACAAATACATCAAGATGGGCCTAATCACCAGGTATGCATCATGGTGGGCCCCACCGTCCTAACAGTGAACGGTGTAGCTGAAATACACACATTAATGTGGGGCCTGCGCGCTTACTGTCATCCAAAGGAGAAGTTAATGGCTACTCTACATGCAGCTTGCTGCACAAAAGGGCAGAGGTGGGTCCCACGTAGGGCCCACCCTCATGTAATACAAAATATATTTATTTAATTTATTAAAATACTTGCTGCTCTACATGCAACTTTTCTGCATTAAAAGGGAGAGGTGAGTGCCACATAGGGCCCACCGTCATGAACGTATATATAATATATAATATCTAATATAGAATATAATATAATATAATATAATATATATACCAAAGCAACATTCAGGCCCTTGGACGGCCTGAACAGCCACATACATCAAGGAGGGCCCCACACGGACGTGGTCCCACCTTCCAAGGATGGTGGATACGTGGCATACATCATGGTTGGGCCCATATAAAATGGATAGACAGCGTAGATGGGTCCCATGGACCCTGATTGAAGAGGAAAAACAAATATAATAATGATCCAAAACTTCTAGACCTAGAAAAGGGGTTTCAATGGTAGACGTTCAACACCACTGTTTCCTACCCCAAGTGAATAATCTAATCCATTGACCATCTTGACCACCTTGAATGAGGTCAAATAGACTCTGACTAGGACTGGTTTGGATGACAAGGGACTCCAAAGAAGGCCCTAGAGTGTTTCAATAGATGGGCATTAATACCCTTAGTACGACCCACTCAAGACACATATTTGCCTCAAAATCTGGCACATGGCCTAGAACTATAAGGAGAAGATGGTGGATGGTGTGGATTAAACAAATTCATCAGGGTGGGATCCACATGTGGTGGCAGCCCACCAATGCCTCCACCCTCACCGTCACTGGACAATGACGTCCAGGAACTTCACTTTTTTTTTCTTCTCTTTCTTCCTTTATTTTTATTTTATTCTACTTGTGAAGCCCACTAGTGGATAATCCATTCCGTCTATTATATCGACCAGCTCTCTATGGACCAAAGGAGTCTAATGATGGCTAGGTCCACCACTTGTACACACAACAGTAGGTATTAGAAGGTTCCAACAGTGGGACTTTGTTTCCCTCGGTGTGGTCCATTGAGAATAAGATTTGTCTCATTTTTCGACTCATAACCTTAAAATACATGGGGAAGGTGGTGGACGGCATGGATTAAACAAATACATCAAGGTGGGGTCCATGGTTGGGACGCCCCCACCCCATGTCTGCATGGTTGACATGAGGGGTGCTCCCACTACCACCATCGATTGTAGTGTGGTTCACCTGATGGTTGGATCGACTAGATTTTTGGGCTCCATAGCTAAAATGTGCCAGAAAATGGACGTATGGTGTGGATCTAAGAAATACATCAATATGGGTCTCACGAGCAAAAACTCACTCCAAACCTCCCATGTAAAAAGTAAGGAATGACGTGGGTAGGCCAACCCCTTAGCATTTGTGGTATGGCCCACCTAGGATTCGAATTTGCTTCATTTTTTAGCTCAACGCCTAAAATGAGCTGGGAAATGGGATGGACGGTGTGGATTTGATCAATACATCAAGGTGGGGCTGCATGAGTGGCCCACCTAAAAAGGCTAAAGTAATGACATTTTTTTTGTTGGAGTGAGTACAACCCACTGGCTGTTCAATCTTCAAGCCACGTCCAGTGTCCAGGGACGCTAGACTATACATTTCATCAAGATGGATCCCACGTGTGGGGACCATGGCTGGTGGGTCCCACGTGGACGTGGCTCACTTGACTTAGATCAATTTAATATTTGTGTTTTCTCATCACCAAAGGGTATGGTCCACATGACTTGGACGGTTTGGATATGGCATACATCAAGGTGGGGTCCATCTGAGTGGGCCACATATCACACAAAAATGAGAGAGAGAGAGAGAAGCACCCACCTCAAGATCTTCCCCTTCAACTTCTACCATTATGCTCTAATGCCCTTACGAAACTTCCTCAACGGAGGAGATGATGATATAAAGGTTGGATTGGTGAGGATCTAAGGTGGAAGATGGTTGGAACTTTGGGATGGGTTGGACATCTATGGTTCTTGCAAATGGAGAATGAGGAAGAAAGAGAGATGGAGGGAGAGAGATAAGAGAGAGAGGGAGAGAGAGAGAGAGAGAAGTTATGGCTTGTCATAATGATGTAAGGCCATCTTTAATGCCTAGTTAAGGGGAGGTGTTGACTTAAGAGGAGGAGCCATTATTACTTATGTAAGGACTTGACACTTAGGGAATGGTGTCATAAGGGTAGGTAGGTCCCACAATGTGCGGTCTACAACCATTATAATGCATGGGCCACAACTTCTAAGCGTCACTTTGACACATGAGACATGACATTAGAACCGCGGCGATGACACGGTCATGACGGTACAAGTTTAGATTCGATCCAACTCAAATTTACGGCACGGGACTCAGGGTTACACGTAAATACCGATCACAAGTCGCGGGTTAGCGAAATTAGACCGGGAGGATTGCGAAAGCCTACGGAACGGTACTGTCTAGGATACAGGCCTGATAGTTCTCTCCTCCAAATAAAAATTTCATCCTCAAAATTTACTATCACGCATGAAAAAGTGAGGGAAGAGAAAGCATTGACATAAACATATACAAAGAATAATCAATCTACAAAAGGATGAAAATAATGCTCTCTATTCTAAGCGTTGACCTCGCAAGATGCCTCCTTAACAGAATGGTGAACCTTACTAAACCACAGATCGTGGGTCAGAAACGATCAAAATGGAAATACTATGCGGCCTTATAATCTCAATGGAAGGGAGCTATATCAGAAAATCTCTAAGTTATTCGAACTCGGGAATCTAATTATTCTAAGTTCTCATCAATTATATAGTGAAGGGTAGCTATCAGCAGATATGTGATGTTATCTCCAGGTATTCCCAAGTTATGCTCTGATACCAACTTTTATCACACCCCAAACCTAGAAATCGGATTCACAGGAATCCCAATCGCCAAATTCGGTGCCGACAGCCTTCGTAGTACCCCATTCTCAGCTCCTAGCGTCCATACGCCAGATTCCGAACCTAGGATCCTACAAGGATGATTTTTTTTTAAATATTATTTCAATGTATATTTAACTCATAATAAGCATAACCACAAGTATACCCAAATCACAAAAACAACATCATCATCACATACCTACTAATATAATCATTTGAGTACAATGTTGAAGGGGAAATACATAAACTGAAAATCAAGCTCCGGAAGACCATTGCACGCTCTAAGCTCAACACTGCTGCAACCTAACATCACCTTCACGCAACTATCGTGCATAAGCTTATAGAAAGCTTAGAGGGTGGTATAAGTGTGTGCACAAGGTAAGTGCCAAGTATTCAATATAATGTCATCATCATACAATACTGGAAATACTGGTAATCCATAAATCGTACATTATCGGAATAAGCAGAAATACTGACAAGATCATGAAGTATCAGAGTAAGCAGAAATACTGACAAGAGCAGGAATTATTAGAGTAAACAGAAATACTGACAAGATCATAAATCATAAGATAATAGAGTAAGCAATATAGAACAGCTATGCAAATAAGGAGTTATAAAAAGCCAAATATTAGATGCCGAGGATGCGAAGTAATATACAATTCCTAATGAGTTCACGAATAGCGTCAGCCGTATCTAGACAATATAAATGCAAAAACGCAGTAACCCAAAATGCCAAATGCCATGGATGTAATGTAATATGCGGTGTGAATAAAATGACCATGTTGGAGTGTGAAGTCAGGATGATAGTACATAGTATTGCAGGCTACGGGGTCCACCACAAGGGACTTCTATCTAAACCAGTCTCTTACCTAAATTTGGATAGTCAGACTCAATGTGGTAAACTCCCGATCTCAGGTTAGTCACGCGCCCAACCGAAATCCTGGCCATACGAAGGTACACATAACAAATAGTTATGCACCACCAGCCCGAGTGGATAGTGAATGAATGAATGAATGAATATGCAATTCTTGTTCAATAAGTCCACATATCAGTACGGTTCATCTCTGGGATCATAACCGGGGTTTAGTACACTCCAAATGGCACTGTCGCTCTCCCAGCCGCACAATCCAAGTGAGCTAAGAAACCTCATTATCCACCTGGCCAATAGTCTGTCAATGCCTATTCGGCACGTCGATAATAGACTCATTCCTCAAGCTGGTCAAACTCAGCCTCGTAATGCCCCCTACGCTCGGGTGGATAAGGCCACACCCCCTCCCAACCAACCACGACACAGTCGGAGATGCGGCCTCCTGGTATTCGGCACTCGGGCGCTCATGTATCGACTGGGTCTCGACGTTCGGGCGTCCTCTGGTACCAAGAGAGTTTTAGGAATTTTCACCCAGGGCCATCTATGGCAGCCCGATGCTCGAACCAACATTTTCGATGTCCCATCTGGCCATCCATAATATACCTGTGGAGGCTATGGCCATGATGTCGCTAGGATGTATAATAATCACAACACACAATGTAAGATGCGTGAGTCATACAATCCAGTCATACATCAATCCTGTGCATACCGTGCGCTCATGTGAGATAACCTCCGCCTATCAGGGAGTCTCATAATAATCTGTCCAATGACATATGCAATGGTTAACGACATCTCATAACAAACATACAGATGATGCGTACGGGCATGTATTATGATGCTATGCTGTCACATACTCATAATCAGTATCAATAACCGGCATCGACAATCAACCTCGACAATGTGGACATTTAACCAACATTGCCCCCAAGGAATGGCCCATATAGAGCCTAACATATAGTGGTCTCATAGCCTCCCACAAGGGCCAAATATACAACATCATGGTCCTCACTCAAGAGCTTAATACACATCAAGATGGGCCTCACTCGTGGGCGACATATACATCAAGTGGGTCGCATCTCACGGGTCTAACATACATCGCAACGGGCCGCTCACACAGGCTTAATATACATCAAGTCGGGCCTCATCATATGGGCCAAAAATATATCACAATGGGCCACGTCCCATGGGCCTCGAATATATCACAATAGGCCTCAGCAATCAGAATCGACCTCAACAATCTGTCTCGACAATTAGCACCAATAATCAGCATTGATAATCGGCACCGACAATTAGCATATAAACAAGGCGGGGTCTATAGATGGACAACTGATCAACCATAATATAAAGATCAGCCCACGACTGTGGTAATATCAAATCAGATGGCACGGAGCCATCCATCTATGGTGAATGGGGCCCACTTATTTGGGTTAACCCACTTAGAGAATGGTGTGAATGGGCCTAACAAAGCCTACGGGAAGGTCACAATGAGGACATCTAACCATCATTGCACATCAATGTGGACATTTAACCGATATTGCTCCCAAGGAGTGGCCTACATAAGGGATTCATACACAACGTAATGGCCACACATACATCACATTGGGCCTCATTCATAGGCCTCTCATATATTGCATTGGACTTCCTACAAGGGCCTCAAACGTATCACAATGGGCCACGCCCATGGGCCTCAGATACATCTCGATGGGCAGCACCCATGGGCCTTGGATATATCACAATGGGCCTCGAATACATCGCAAGTGGGCCTTAAATATAGGCCACATACGTGGGCCTAATACACATCACTATGAGATACATCACATGGACCTAACATACATCACTATGGGCCACAACCCATAGGTTTTAAATACACAATAGGTGGGCCCTACATGGGCCTCAATATATACAATAGGGGGCTTTAATGATTGGCTACAAATACATCAAGATGGGCCTAATCACATGGGCCTTATATATATATATATATATATATATATATATATATATATATATATATATATATATATATATATATATATATATATATATAATTGCACTAATTGGCCTTACATACATTTCAATGGGCAATGACCTATTGGCCTTGCATACATCACAATGGGCCTCATACACATCAAGGTGGGCCTCAACTACGGGCCTCATACACATCAAGGTGGGCCTCAACAATGGGCCATAAATATGGCAAGTGGGCCACATCACATGGGCCATATGTATATCGAATGGCCCACACCTAAATATAAGTGGTGGTAAGGATTTCCACCATAAAAATTCCTGAGGGTTTAATGATGGACATTCCAACCCATTATTTCTTTACGGTGTGGTCCACCTGAGATCAAAGGGGTGGACACATCACGGTGTGACCCGTCATTATGTATTTGAGATCCAATCTATTCATAAGTTAACATAGTGATAAATGAAGTGAAGACAAATATCAGCTTAATTAGGAACTACTGTGGCCCTTAGAAGTTGAACGGTGGATGCCACCGTCCATTATTTAAATGGTGGGGTCCACCTAAACTTTAAATCTGACCCATCCCTTTTACTCTTGCCATGAAATGATATCTTAATATAGTTGGACGGTTTGGATACAAGGTATGCATCATGGTGGGCTCCACCGTCCTAACAATGAACGGTGTAGCTGAAATACACACATCACGGGCTTGCTGTCATCCAAAGGAGCAGCTAATGGCTGCTCTACATGCAGCTTGTTGCACAAAAGGGCAGAGGTGGGTCCCACGTAAGGCCCACTCTCATGTAATACAAAATATATTTGTTTAATTTATTAAAATACTAGCTGCTGTACATGCAGCTTTTCTGCATTAAAAGGGAGAGGTGAGTGCCACGTAGGGCCCACCGTCATGAACGTATATATAATATATAATATACAATATATATAATATATATATTATATATCAAAGTAACGTCTAGGCCCTTGGACGGCCTGGACAGCCACATACATCAAGGAGGGCCCCACACGGACATGGTCCCACTGTCCAAGGATAGTGGATACGTGGCATACATCATGGTGGGGCCCATCTAAAATGGATGGACAGCGTAGATGGGTCTCATGGACCCAGATTGAAGAGGAATAACAAATATCATAATGATCCAAAACTTCTGGACCCAGAAAAGGGGTTTCAATGGTAGACGTTCAACACCACTATTTCCTACCATGTGGGCCACCCCAAGTGAATAATCTAATCCATTGACCATCTTGGCCACCTTGAATGAGGTCAAATAGACTCTGACTAGGACTAGTTTAGATGACAAGGGACTCCAAAGAGGGCCCTAGAGTGTTTCAACAGATGGGCATTAATACCCTTATTACGACCCACTCGAGACTCATATTTGCCTCAAAATCTGGCACATGGCCTAAAACTATAAGGAGAAGATAGTGGATGGTGTGGATTAAACAAATTCATCATGGTGGGATCCACATGTGGTGGCAGCCCACCAAGGCTTCCACCCTCACCGTCACTGGACAATGACGTCCGGGGACTTCACTTTTTTTTTCTTCTTTTTCTTCCTTTATTTTTATTTTATTCTACTATGTGGGGCCCACTAATGGATAATCCATTCCGTCTATTATATCGACCAGCTCTCTATGGACCAAAGGAGTCTAATGATGGCTAGGTCCACCACTTGTACACACAACAGTAGGTATTAGAAGGTTCCAACAGTGGAACTTTGTTTCCCTTGGTGCGGTCCACTGAGAACTAAGATTTATCTCATTTTTCGACTCATAGCCTAAAAATACATGGGGAAGGTGGTGGACGACATGGATTAAACAAATACATCAAGGTGGGGTCCATGGTTGGGACGCCCCAACCCCACGTCGCATGGTTGACGTGAGGGGGTGCTCCTGCTACCACCATCGGTTGTGGTGTGGTCCACCTAATGGTTAAATCGAGTAGATTTTTGGGCTCCACAGCTAAAATGTGCCAGAAAATGGACATATAGTGTGGATCTAAGAAATACATCAATATGGGTGCCATGAGTGAAAACTCACTCCAAACCTCGCATGCAAAAAGTAAGGAATGACGTGGGTTGCCCAACCCTTTAGCATTTGTGGTATGGCCCACCTAGGATTCGGATTAGCTTCATTTTTTGGTTCAATGCCTAATATGAGCTGGGAAATGGGATGGACGGTGTGGATTTGATTAATACATCAAGGTGGGGCCTGCATGAGTAGCCCACCCAAAAAGGCTAAAGTAATGACATTTTTTTATTGCAGTGAGTACAACCCACTGCCTGTTCATGCTTCAGGCCACGTCTAGCGTCCAAGGATGCTAGACTATACATTTCATCAAGATGGGTCCCACGGCTGGTGGGTCCCACGTGGACGTGGCCCACTTGACTTAGATCAATTTAATATTTGTGTTTTCTCATCACCAAAGGGTATGGTCCACATGACTTAGACGGTTTGGATATGGCATACATCAAGGTGGGGTCCATTTGAGTGGGCCACACATTACACAAAAATGTGAGAGAGAGAGAGAGAGAAAAGCACCCACCTCAAGATCTTCCCCTTCAACTTCTACCATTATGCTCTAATGCCCTTACGAAGCTTCCTCAACGGTGGAGATGATGATATAAAGGTTGGATCGGTGAGGATCTAAGGTGGAAGATGGTTGGAACTTTGGGATGGGTTGGACGTCCATGGTTCTTGCAAATGGAGAATGAGGAAGAAAGAGAGAGGAAGAGAGAGATAAGAAAGAGAGAGAGAGAGAGAGAGAGAGAGAGAGAGAGAGAGAGGGAGAGAAGTTATGGCTTGTCATAATGATGTAAGGCCATCTTAAATGCCTAGCTAAGGGGAGGTGTTGACTTAGGAGGAGGAGCCATTATTACTTGTGTAAGGACTTGACACCTAGGGAATGGTGTTATAGGGGTAGGTAGGTCCCACAATGTGGAGTCCACAACCATTATAATGCGCGGGCCACAACTTCTGATCTAAGCATCGCTTTGACACACGAGACACGACATTGGAACTGCGGCGATGACGCGGTCATGATGGTATAAGTTTATATTTGAGCTAACTCAAATTTATGACATGTGACTTAGGGTCGCACACAAATACCGATTACAGGTCCCGGGTTGCCAGAATTCGACAGGGAGGATCGCGGAAGCCTACGAAACGATACGGTCTATAATACGGGCCTGACATATTATATCTACACCGTTAATCTATTTTTAAAGTTCGTTTTAGAGTATTATCCAAAAAATGAATTATATCCAAAGATCATCTAGACCACACTATAAATAGCTGCAGAGATAATGATTTTCACCACTTGATAGTTAGAGCCGTCTTATTTTTCGTATCAAGCCTTAAGACGAGCTCGCCAAATTGATGGACGGTTTGGATATAACACATGCCTCATGATCAGACCCACAGAACTTATTGACGTCAATACAACAACTATATAGCTAGTGTGAGGTACACCAACCAATCTGCTTCCATCTGGACATGAGGACGTGATTAGATATTGACAGGTCGAGTAGCAGAGTTGGCTACTAAAGTGATGTCACCAAGTTCTGTGGGCCCCACTATGATGTATGTGTTGCATCCACACCATTCATCCATTTTGAGATATCATTTTAGGGCAATAACCAAAGAATGAGGTAGATTAAAAGCGGTAGTGGACTCCACCATAGAAAACAGTGGGGAGAGTTATTCCCACCGTTGAAACTATCCTAAGGCCCACCATAATGTTTATTTGAAATCCAACTTGTTCAAAAGTTAAATAAGACATGAAATAAGGGAAAACACAAATATCAGTTTGATCTAAAACTTTTGTGGCCTTTAGAAGTTTTTAATGGTGGGTGTCACTGTCCCTCCTGTTTTCTGTGTTGGGGTCCACTGGAGCTTTGGATTTAACTCATTATTTAGATGTTGCCCTAAAATGATCTCTCCAAATGGATGGAAGGTGTGGATACAAAACATACATCATGGTGGGGCCCATGAAACTTGGTGATGTCACTTCAGTAGCGAGTCTCGCTACTCAAGCTGTCAATAGCTAATCTACGCCCCGGACATGGAAGCCGATTGGTTGTGTACTACACAAGTATATAACTGTTTTATTGACGTCAGCAAGTTCTGTGGGTCCCATCATGAGGGATGTGTTATATCCAAACCATCCATCCATTTGGTGAGCTCGTCTTGAGGCTTGAGACTAAAAATAAGATAGATCTAAAGATAAAGTGAACCACACTGCAAAAACCAGTGGAGGATTTAATGTCTACCATTAAAACCCTTCTGCACACGTCACGTAACAACCTCAACCCATGATAACTACGATCCATATAACATGACAACCACGACCTATATCAACCACGATCCACATAACATGACAACCACAACCCATATAACATGATAACTACGACCTGTGACAACCACGACCCGGATGACAACCATGACCCATATAACTACAACCCATATAACATGACAACCACGACTTACGTAACATAATAACCACGACTCATATAACATGATAACTACGACTCATGACAACCACGACCTATATAACATGACAACCACGACCCATATAACATGACAACTACGACCCATGAAAACCACGACCTATATAACTTGACAACCACGACCCAAATAACTTGACAACCTCGACCTATATAACTTGGGCAGTGTCTACTTCTAACAAACATCACAGTGGGCCCATGGATTATACACATACATCAATGAGGGCGGCATGGATTATACACATACATCAATGTGGGCCCATTTGGGTCGTGGTTTACATGGTCGTAGTTGCCATGTTATATGGGTCATGGTTTTCATGTTGCATGGATTGTGGTTTGCAATGTGTTCACTTCCTTTTCTACCAAACCATTGGTACCATAGCTTAAGGTCCATGATGAGGTGATCCGATCCATCCACCTTGTCGGCCAGCTTGCCATAGGCCCAAAAAGTCCTGACTTGGGCAGTGTCTACTTCTAACAAACATCAAAGTGAGCCTAGAAGTTTCAACAATCAACATTATTCTATTTTCTGGTCCACAAGAGCACCGGATCATGCTAATATTTGGGCCCTATCCCTAAAATGACGCGACAAAAAGGATGGGCAGCATGGATTATACACATATATCAATGTGCGTCCATATGGGTTGTAGTTGTCATATTATATGGGTCGTGGTTGTCATGTTACATGGATCGTGGTATCCACGTGTGCACTTCCTCATCTACCATAGCTTAAGGCCCACAATGGGGTGATTCGATCCATCCACCTTATTAGCCAGCTCACGTGGGCCCAAAAAGTCTCAACATGGGAAGTGTACATATTTAACAAACATCACAGTGAGCTTGAAAAGTTTCAACAGTCACCATTATTTTTTTATTATGTGGGCCACACGAGCACTAGATCAAGCTGATATTTGAGCCCTAGCCCTAAAATGACATGACAAGAAGGATGAGTAGCATGGATGAAACACATTCATGGTGGTGGGGCCTAGAGACCATCGAGCACCAGCCATTGGTTGGTGGCAGGGGGAGTAGTCAATTCATCACTTTCTCGGGTTTTGAAAAAGAAGGTAACTTCTTATTCACTCCAAGACCGTACGACTTCTGAACCAAGGATAAGGGCATTTTGGTCCGAAACAATATAAGTTGTTAGAAGGTCACTCTTCGGATATCTGGAACGCAGTACCTCACGAGATAATTTGACCAAACTTCGAGGTTGGTACGGTCAAATTCCCTTGTTTTTTCCTTCATCCAAGTCTTTTTGACCTCATGAGATGACAAATAAACATAATGGTAGGACTTGGGATGACTTCAACATTGTGAATCACTATCTCCACTTCTTTCTGTGGTGTGGTCCACTTGATATTTGAATCTGGCTCATTTTTAGGATCATCACCTGAAATGATCTTTCCAAAAGGATGGACTGTGTGGATATAACACATACATCATGGTCCAGCCCACAGAACTTGGTGACATCAACACACCACCAAAGTCTGTGGTGTGTGGCACACCGCGCAATCTGCTTCCCCAGTGGCCTACATGGTGGGGTCCTCTGAAACGGAAACAGATTGGCTACTCCCCCTGCCCACCAGCCCGGTGGCTGATGATCGGTGCTCTGTGGGCCCCACCATGATGTATATGTTTCATCCATTTTTACAGATCATTTTAGTGCTTGATCCCAAAAATGAGAGTGATATAAATCTCAGGTGAACCACACCACAGGAAAACAATAGTGACTGGATATCCACCATTAAAATCCTCCTAAGGCCCACTGTACTATTTTTTTGACATCCAATATGCTGATTAGGTCATACAGCTCCAGATGAAGGGAAAAAACAAAGATCAGCTTGATCCAAAACTTTTATGGCCCCCAAAATGTTTTTACTGGTCGACGTTCATTCAACACTATTTCTGTAATGTGGTCCACTTGAGATTGGGATATACCTCATTTTTGGTTTCATACCATAAATGATCTAGAAAAATAGACGATACCATAAATGATCTAGAAAAATAGATGGACCCCATAGATGAAACACATACATAATGGTGGGGCCCACTGAGCACCGATCACAGCCATTGGCTGGTGGCAGGGGCAGTAGCCAATCTGTTCCCCTCTGAAACGCAATTGAATCATGCACGCACGTCGGCCTGCGTTGGCATCGAGTACCACAGAAGTGCTTTTGCGGGAGTGCACCCTCAAACCTCATCTTTTAATTTTACTAGGGTTGCTCGTATTGCTTGACCTAATGTAACACACGTGCAGGGCGATCCAGACTATTGATCTTGTTGGCTATCACGTAGATGGGCCAGAGAAAATATATCATGATGGCTGGAGTATTTTAGCCATTTGATCATAACCCTGCAAATGGACGACAAAATAACATATGTGCAATCGTGAAGTTCATGAATTTTTGCGTGAGTGCAGAGGATAAGTTTGTTTTTCCTATATATTGTTCGACTCAGGATCATCAGCTGAAGCCCACGTGATGACATGATCTGAAAATTTGAACCATCCAGGTTCTCGGTAATGTCATAAATGAGGTTGTCCCATGATCACACTTCATCGATAATCATAGCTGTTGCTGTTCAATGTGGACACGTAACCACAAGTGTAATCAACGGCCCAATGATCTCAAAAGTGTGAGATTAGGAATAGTTGGTGGCGTGCCACAGTCATACTCAACTCCAATAAGAACGATTATAATCTCGGGTGCCAATCTATTTGTATTTGGACTAAATTTATGAAAGTTGATTTAACTATTTAGTCATTGATAGTTATAATGATCTAGTATCTTTTACAAGGAGGGCGTTAGTTCTTTAAGATGGATTCTTTTTGTATTCAGCTAATCATTTTATTATTATTATTATTTTTTCTTCTGTCACCGGTGATAGCTTATTAGATTTCTCATAAAAGCAGTAATGAATGGATAAGATTAAAAAAATAAACTAGATTACATATTTTATTAATTTGAAAGTATGAATAATACAATTAACGAGAATAAAGCAAATAAACTAAGTAAAGAAATATATATATATATATATATATATATATATATATATATATATATATATATATATATATATATAATTTTTAAAAAAAAAATTAAAACCAAAGGGCACTGGGCCCTAATTTCATTTCACAAGCCTCAGGGTATACATTCGGGAATGCCCAGGAAAAACGTCTGGGCATACCTATCATAGCTCCCAAAAAGGAGACAACCACAAGAAAAAAAATCATAATAATAAAAACTACACACAAACACCCCTCAAGCCACCCTAGAGTGATCCCTTAACGCACCCAGGCTAAAGAATATATATATATATGTAAGGATACTTTTGCTGGCAAAATAACTGTAGAAAAAGAGTATATGGTTACTAAAGTCCTTGTCTGAAGTCAGCAGGATGTGATTGGTAATTGATTAAGTAGGAACTCGATAATTGCAGATGCAACGACAGTAGTCGTGGATATTTAACCTACTCGTAAAATGTACTACAACAATAATGTCGGGCATTAGTGGATGTAAACTAAACTAAGAGCTCATGAGTTGTTGTGGTATGGCCAGGCAAAAATGAATGGTCTAAGGTTAAGAAGCTAAACTAAGGATAAGCAACATTATGTTATAAAGAAATTGATTGATTGTGGCAAGAGCCTGAAACTCTTCTTCGAATGTCACTTTTATAGTCTTGGAGAGACAATAGTTGTGTTGATTCTATGTGAATCTTTGATCAAGCAATGGTCATGTCGTAGTAGAATTAGGATTTTTGGTTGTATAGTGCCATTATAATTTGATTTGCTTCAAATTCTTGATGGATTTTTCATTAATTATTTATTTGCTTTTGAGAAATTATCGATTCTCCCTAAAAAAAAAAATCCATTATTGCCATTTACTTAGGGACAACCATGCAGTGCATATGCTATATTATGGGAAATATGGCATTAGTGGGTCTTTGGAAACATCATGCGTACATTAATTAGGGGTCACACGTGTTGTGCATGCATCAGTCATGTGTCCTCCAAGTGATGTTTCCTCTCTTTTATCGCAGACACCTTTATGGTTATGAGCAATTCACTTTTAGCAAGCTACATGTTACTAATAGATAAGGATTATTGATTTTTTGCGGTGCAAGTACGATTACTTCCCACCATTCATTCATGAATGCCGACATGTGGCAGCTTCTCACAAGGCAACATGGACTATGTCAAGCAAGGTGTAAACATTGCCCCCACGTCACTTTACATTCAGATGATGTGAAGAGACATTGTGACGTTTCAATTTTGGCAAGTATTCGGTAAGAGACATGTGATGGCATGGGATTTACACTCTGTTTTGACAAGAAACAAAGGGTATTTGATTCGGGAGATTATCTTATTCAATAATAATAAAGAAAGAATAAGGAGAACAATCATCATAATATATTTATTAATTCTGAGTTCGTTTACCTCCTCTTTATCCCTTGATTCTATGATAAAATATTGATAATTATTTTTTAAAAAAAAAAAAACTACAAAATGTTTAAATTAGTTCAGATATCAATTCTGTTAGCATTTCGGATTGTAATATGATCTTCTGATTTGAGAAATCATTGTGTAGAAATGATCCTTTTCTTGGTCAATCTTGTATACTTAAAGTACTCTGATCCCTTAGCATAATTTAAGCCCCCTTCGATTCCTTCTTCAAGATAACATTTTTCCTCCAAACCTATTATCCGCGCAATAGATTTGTTGCACAGACAATAGGTGATTAACTTCACTCTGTTACCCGATCTACCTGTTACATGTCGCGCAACAAGTATCTTGAATACCTGGGTTTTCAAAGGTGTCTGGACTTCTTTCTCTCGCTTCTCAAATTTTCTAATTGATGCAAATAAAGAGAATGGTGGGGTATATATAACCTTCCACACGTGTGAACCCTCCCTATCTGCACATGTAACACCCCGGTTCCCGAAACCCGAGTACACTACTCATTTTCCAAAAAAACCAGAGTGTTAACCTTTAAAGACAATCCAAATTTCATTTACAATTTTTTTTTCCTTTATCAGAGTTAGTAAACTAGAGGAATGGAAACAAATCAAGTATAAGAGGGAGTCCAAATACACATAATTAAATATTCTTGAGATTACCCGAAAACTTATACAAAACAATGTTTAAAAATAAAATAATAAAAGTAGACTAGAAATTAGAGCCACATAGCCATCGATCCCTCCATGCGACGCACCAGAGTCAACCCATACATCATCAACATATCCTGCACACTGAATACGATTTGATAACGTCAATGGCTATACTGGTGAGATATAACCCCCAAGATTTATCGTATCATCAAGATAATTACGCATAGTGGTCAAGAACAGTGTATAACACATTTCATAATGATTATCATAATAATCAAATAAGGTTAATTAGATAAGCATATATTGAATAAATTTCACCAAGATAATCTTATTTAAATGCATGAATACATGCATATACTCACAGACCTGGGGATGCACATCCAGCTAGCAAAAAGTCACCCAAGGAGAACTGGTCACCCAGAAAAGTACTCAAAGGTACGCCTTAAGGAGAACTAGCCACCCGGAAAAGAACTCAAAAGTATGCCCTAAGGAGAACTAGCCACCCAAAAAAGACCATGCAAAGAGAACACCCAATGTGAACTAGTCTCCCAGAAAAGTACTTAAATGTACACCCTAAGGAGGACTAGGCATCTGAAAAAGACCATGCAATGAGGACACCCAATGTGAACTAGTCTCCCGGAAAAGTATTCAAATGTATGCCCTAAGGAGGACTAGGCACCTGAAAAAGTCCATACAATAAGGACACACATAGTGGTTCAAATGTACGTAATAATAACTTAGGATCACCCGATAGAATACACTGCGGTACAAACCATAGTGATCTAAGAAAACCCCCATATCTTATATCGACCACCTGGTAAAGTCTGTATGCTATAAAATGCATGATTAGCCTAACCATTATTATTTCAATTACAAACAACCATTTTTAGAAAGCTCAAAGGTCACTATGGGGGGTTTCTCACCCAACATAGGCCAACAGCTCAGGCAGTGTCTCATTCCACCATCCCTGGCTCCTGAGACTAACAAATATAATGTTTTAAGAGTAACCTCTTCAACTAATGCCAATCGTAGTCCAACAAGTGGATCTTACCATCGCAAGGTTGTATAAAATAATCCATTAAAGCTGCAAAAGGGCAAATAGTCAATCAAAGCCATATAAGGCAATCAGTTCATTCAAGGATGCAATAGAAATGGATTATCACCAAAAAGGCACAAGTGATCCACAAAATGGTAAGTCCATGACATAATCTCAATTAGTCCATTACACTATATGCCACTAGTTCGAGGATATCCTAAAACATCATCAAATAATCACAGGGTAAAACAAGCCACAACAATTTCAATACTCTTATCCATATAAAATGTGTCATTTAAATCAGGATAGAGATAATCACGAATTATAGCATGTTCAGATACTTGAATGTAACTCTAATGATTAATCATTTTGGAAGAATTCACTCAAACATTAACTTGCATTTATCATCATTTTTACTAAATAATAAATTAAGCAATTAATAGAATAAATGAACTATGATAATTATTATGATGTAGAAAAGCTTGAAGGAAATCCTCACCTTTTAAATCGAACTTCCATTCAAGAGTGATTTTAGGATACGAGTATTTAATCATGATTAAATCCACCCGAAATATACAACTGATTCGAATAATTGCACATTAGTTGATTTCTTGCAGTGCAAGTACAATTGCCTCCTGTCATTTATACATGAGTGACGGCATGTTAAAGCTTCTTACTGGGTAATGTGGACTGTGTTAGGCCAGGTGTAAATAATAACCCTTGATTTTTGTAGATGGAAGTGATCCATTTCAAATCTCCTTTTTTGTTGTTCTAAATTCATCAAGATATTAATAGTCATAATCACTTATTAGGAATAAGTTTCTTAAGGTGGCTCTCTAAGCATAGAATCCAGAACATGGGTAGTTAGGCCATTTCTATTTGTGGACCACAATAAGGCAACGCATGCTAAGATCTTAAGTTGTGACAAAGGTGAAACAAGATTGTTAAGGACTTTATTGCCAGCTTTGTTGCTCAAACTCTCCTACTCTCTAGAGGAGAGTGCACAAGGGATTTCTCTATTTTGAAAAGAAATAAGCAAAATTATTGGTAATTAAATCATGATGAGATTTTTACGAAAGATAGTTCCATGGAAGATACATCTTTGCTTCTAATTAAGAATTTGAAAATACATCTTCGCTTCTAATTAAGAATTTGAAAGAGGAGAGGTGCATTAAAGAGTAGGAAATAAAAGAAAAGGACATGAAAAGATAAACTTAAGGAGTGTTATAGCATCACCATCTTTAAGGTAATATTCGTAGCCTATTGGCTTTTAAACTAGTGTGCAACATGTTATAACAAATATGCCTCCATGATACAATAAGCCTCCTCTACTAAATTGGAGAAATGTGAGTTTTGGTTTGCAAAAAAAAAAAAAAACTACACTCTGAAAAAGCTTTTATAACGTATAGTCCTAAATTCTTTAATTTTTATAGTTTATACCATGACTTCTTTACTATTTGAAATTTACACCACTGAAATTTCTATAATTTTTACAAATTTTAAAATTGACTCAAAAACAAGAAAATGGTGCAGAAGATGGAGAGAGGAGATTGTTGGAGATTGTGAATTTATGGAGAGGGGAATTCCTACACATAAAAGTGAGAGAGCCTAGACGTCCTCCCCTTTGGGTATTACCTTGTGGTATGGAGTGTGAGAGATTGACATCTCCCATATTTCATCATCATCATCTTCATCTTCTTCTTCTTCTTATTCTTAATCTTTCACTTCACCCGTGTGAGCCTATCGTCCACCTAGTGGATTCTGAGTGTCTCCCTTGGCCCTTACTAAAGATGTAGACGATTGTTCTCTCGACTCCTTCCATCTACAAGACATCTTCGATTAGAGGATCATTAGCAAAATTATCATTAAAAAAATGCTGGCATAAGGTAACATCTCAATATTTCCTTAGATTTTTTTTTATCTTCATAGAAATTTGATATTATCCCAAATGAGATTCCTAGGGAATGGTTTAATTAGATCTTTAGAAAATATTATGATGTGCTTAGAACTCGAAAATCCAAGCCTTTTTAGGTTTTATGAGTTGTTGAAAGATGTCTTAAATCTATCAAATAGGCTCAATGTCATCAAGGAAATTCAGCCAGCTCAAGAAAGTTTAGTTGAAAATCTAGCAACATATTCTTTTGGAATTTAAGGGAAGTTCAGCCAGCCTAAGGTTAAGTTCGGCTAGCCGAAGTGTCGGTCAGCTAGCCCGAGCTCTGCTTAGGCCAGCCGAAGGTAACACAGTTTGTGCGCGGACTGAATAAATTTGAGGCGGTTTTCGAATTATTCCAAGTCAGTGCAAAAGTAGGGTTTCCTAATATATAAATAGGAGTTCCTAGGGCCATTCTAAGTGAGTGCTAAGGCTTTCTAAAGTATTCCAAGGGGTTTCTAGAAGGGGTTCTAGGGTTTCAAAGGGTGTAGTAAGGGTGAGATTCAAGGTTGTTCGAATCGAGTAAGTCCTTTCTCTTTGTAATTTATGCTTTCAGAGTGGATTTCTATCGCTTTGTGTTGTGGTTTTTTCCCGAAAGGGTTTTCCATGTTAAGTCTTTGTGTTCTCTATGTGCTTGCTTGGTGCTATTGGATTGTTATCCTAGATCCATATCTGTGTGATTTCGTAGAACAAATCCCAACAAGTTATCGTTGGGGCATAGATCTGAATCTGTAGGATTAGCATCAACGGGAAACACCAAGTTTGATATTGAGAAGTACTCAGGCA
The DNA here is from genome assembly GCA_030180095.1 of Magnolia changhungtana. Taxonomy (NCBI): domain Eukaryota; kingdom Viridiplantae; phylum Streptophyta; class Magnoliopsida; order Magnoliales; family Magnoliaceae; genus Magnolia; species Magnolia changhungtana. The sequence goes on along the minus strand of JASAUF010000502.1, from coordinate 6,251,512 downwards.
AAAATTAACTTTGAGTTATGAAAGATCAAGATGATCAGTTCCTTAACCAAGTAAGGCGAAGATGGTGCTCTTGAGGAGCGAAAGCCGACTATGAATGATGATGATTGAAATATTCTTGATAAGAAGACCTTATCCTCGATCCGTTTGTGTCTCATGGATGAGTTTCTCTATAATGTTTTGAGGGAGAAAACTACAGAGAGTTTGTAGGTGAAGTTAGAGGACTTTTATGCCAAAAAGTCCCTTGAAAATCGCTTACACTTGAAGCTGCAGTTGTTCAACTTCAGGATGGCATAAGGTGGAGATGTGGAGGGCCACATCAGTAATGTTAACAAGTTAATTTACAAGTTGTTGGACATGGAGGAGGTGATCAAAGATGAAGGCCAGGTATGTATTTTGTTGAACTCTCTATTGGCCTTATATGAGCAATTCCGGGACTCATTGTGCACTAGGAATTCATCCCTAGGTGTGGCCACCATTATCTCATCCCTTCAGGGTAAGGCCATGAGAGCGATAAACAGTACCACAGGGGGCTCTTCAGATGCACTGTTTACGAGGAGCAGAAATTCTGAGTGAGGTACAGGATCTTCAAGGTCAAGACCTACATCCATGGGCAAAGGCAAAGGTAAGTTAAAGTGTTGGAATTGTGGGATGGAAGGACACATGAAGAAGGATTGTATAAATCCTAAATCTAAGAGAGAAGAATCTAAGGCTTCGTACAGGGAGGCCAATGCTGCTACATCTGATGAAAGAACAAGTGGATGTGAAGGTGATGTCTTGTCTATGTCTACAATCAAACACTTACGATGATCGTAGGGACAAGTGGATTTTAGACACAGGGGCATCTTTTCACATGACTCCTTATCAGAGTTGGTTCGCCGGCTAAAGGGAGTGCGATGGCGGACAAATGTTTATGGGCAATGACATTGCCTGTAATGTTGTGGCAGTTGGTACGGTGCGCATCAAGATGTTTGATGGGACAGAGTGTACCCTGACTGAGGTGAGGCACTTTCCTGGCATGAAGAAGAGTTTGATTTCTCTTAGTGCACTTGAGGTAATGGGCTACAAGTTCACGGGTATTGATGGTGCTCTTAAAGTATCTAAGGGGGCACGAGTAATCATGAAAGCGCAATGACTTGGTAATCTTTACCAGTTGATCGGGAGCACTTTAACAGGTGGAGCTACAGTGGCTATAACGGATTTCACTTCTGCACGTGTGTGGCATGTAGGCCATGACCATATGAGCAGATAGGGCATGAAGGCTGAGACGCGCGGATAGAGATACAAAGCAGGTAGAGTAGCCACCTGTGAGAAGAATCACACAGCATAATCGCAGGATATCGGTGATGTACATGGACGTCTCCAACATCACATATGCTTTCGTTAAAGATGAGGGGGATCCGTCTACTATTCAGATACCTCTAGGTGAGCGTTGTGTTGAGAAGTGAAAGATGACTATGGACAATGTGATGGACTCATTGTACCAGATCGACACATGAGAGCTGGTGGAGCTTCCGGTGGGTCAAAAAGCAGTTGGATGTAGGTAGATCTTCAAGAGGATACAACATAGATACAAAGTGAGGTTGGTAGCAAAGGGTTATTGTTCACCACCCCAAGTATAGGGTCACGATGTAGTAATAATCTCAGTAAGACCGAGGTTAAATCCACAGGGACTGAGCCTTATACATATTCTAAAAGTAACCAGAACTAGAACTAGAATAAGATATAATCTAAATCAGGGAAATTGAAGATAATAATGGTGAAATATTAAACTAAAACTTGTAAAATTCAAAGGTGGGAAACTAGGGTGCCAAGGATCCACTTGTAGAGATCAGGGAGATCTATGCTTGATTCATAAGCACAACTAGATTTAGAGTCTCATCTTCATCCAGCTGAAAGATATATCATTAAAAACCAAATTTGAACTTCCTTTGATCCAGTTTTCAAGAGATAAGAGGTATGAGAATTAGAATTGATTCCATCACAAAACCATGCCCATAAGACAAAGCAAACAATAGAATTTAACCAATACACATCCAATCTGAGAGAGTTATGAACGTTAGGAAGGATTTTATCATCCAACCATGTCCAAGGGGCGATGGTAAACAACAGGGTTCTTAATTTCATAATCATAATAATGCAAAGAACATGCCCGAAGCTATCGTAGATCCATTGTAATTTAAGTCACAGTAAACCATTAAAAACTACGAATATTCCTCATAATCAAACCAAAACCAAAGATAGTTCAATAAACATGAATTAAAGTCGAAGAAAACACCCCATCACACTACAAGCTTCACCTCTTAGCCCTAGTTAAGAGGTTTAGCTCATCATAGACATGACGAAACTAGGATCTCTCAAAAACATAAGGGAAGAGGACAAAGAACTAAAGAGGAAGGATGGGAAGAAGGATGGATGGCTGGCCGATCCCACGTCTCTCTCTCTCTCTCTCTCTCTCTCTCTCTCTCTCTCTCTCTCTCTCTCTCTACTCTACTCCACGTCCTAGATGCCTCCACGACTGCCTTGGATGCTTTCTACTCTACATTCTCTCTCTCTCTCTCTCTCTCTCTCTCTCTTATAAGAGTCTGGAGTCGGTGAATGGGAGAGTCGGTGGCGTAGACATGCGCAGCAGCAGCAGAAAATGTGAAAACAGTCACATTTGATGGCTGTTGGAGAATCCTACGACCAACAGAAACCAGATATTCCTCCTTGGTGGTAATCGTGGCCCCCCTGGGCATCTTCTGAATGGTTTAGATCATCCAACTGATCAAGGATGGTGGGCCATAACCGCCCAAAAATTTTGGATTTCCCGGACGTGAACCATGCGGACGTACTGTGTTGACATGTTCGGTGGACCCTACAATGTTGTTTTCATAGAAATCCACCCAGTTCATTGAATTCCTGGCGAAATTTTGGTCGAAAAGGGGTTATTTTGGCTGAGTTTGGTGCAGCCCACTATATCAAATCTTCTCGCCATTCATCCTGCATTTTTCGGCAATTTACATACGTACACATGCATGAGACCAAAAGGCCACCATGGCTGGGGTCGTGGCCACCCCTCAAGTCGAGTGGACAGTCCGGATCATTGAGAGGATCCACGGTGGTGGCCCACTACTGATCACAGCGCTCGCACCTTGCAGACGCTGTGTATTGCGGAAGCCGAGTCGAGTCTTCGGCCATTGACCGGATTCGGTAGTCCGGTGCACTGCCTGTACACACGCACTGTGTACATGTAAGTCCCCATGTGGCGTCTATCTTGATGTTCATGAGAAATCTGATCTGTCCATCCTCCCTCTTATCTAGTTTTAGGGGTTTGAGACTAAAATTGAAGCATATCCAGACATTAGGTGGGCCACAGATCAACGATTTATGGGTTGATCTATCTGTTGGGCCACTTACACAGGGATCCAAGGGTTGAATTTCGATGTGTATGGTTAATTCATGGTCTTCAGGCCAGATATAAAGTTTTGAGCTAAACGAGTGGTGGGAACCCTGTGATCTTGCATTCGGGATGACTTTCAAACCACTTTAACTTCAATCACTTGATTTTCTTGGATCTTTGGCATGTGAATTCTTCGATCTATGTCCCCTCAAATCCGTCTCTTGCCTTGGTGATTCTTAAGCGTTAAATCCATGCTTTTAGCACCCTTTTTCAATACAAGCTCTTAAATTCACCTTGCAACAAAAACATGATTAAAATAGGATGTTAAACATTATCATGTTCGTAAAATCAAGCAATAATTGGGATCTAATATACAATATTTAACCCTCAACACAATCCCTAACCAGCATTTTGCTAGTCTCAAGCAAAGTATGAGAAAAATAATTTGAGAATTACTGGACAATTTCTATAAACTCGAGTGATTTTTAAAAAACAATCCAGTCAATAGAATTTTAAGGTTCGTGAATGTGGGCATTACTTTCTGTAATGCTCCGAAAATTGTGGGTCGAGTAAAGCTCAACTCCCGAGTTCCAACGCATCACTTATGCAACATAGATAATGATGTTTAAATGTTATCCATATTAGTGCATTAAACATGAGTGGGATTACACTAAAATGACATATCATACTCCAGAGTTAATGTAATTAAGCAAGCAGAAGACTGAGATAGGTATATAAAGTATATGTACGAGTTCGTAACCTCCAGAGTATGATCATGTAGCCGGGCTGAATATATATACAGAATTTGTTTCAAAATATATAAAATATCAAAATGTAAATGTTCAACTAATCCAGTATCCCTGTAATCCCGATGATGTAGCTCTAGGTCTACACAGACCCGCCTAAAAGCTGCACGTAGGAGAACTCCTCCTCGTCAATGAAGTCCATTTCAACTACATAGACTCTGTCATTACCTGCATCTCAACAAAGTCTGGTTGGTGTTTTAAAACACCAACCCAAGTAGGAATGATTAGCTAATTCAGTGGAACTATAAAGTAAAGGTTAACATGTTATCAATTCAAGTAGTAATGATAAAGCAATACATCAAACAATCCTAGCTACTCTTATTAATGCAGGGATAATATGCGGAAATGATGCATGCCCTCACCTGCACTCCCTCAGCGACTTTGTTTTACGGTCATGCATGGCAAACTCCTTAAATGTGCGCTTCCTCACCAAAGCACATGCAATGCGGTACATGGTCATGTTAGCCAAGTAGTTAATTAGTTTATTCATACAATAGACTCGGGAAGCTAAAGTACCTCTCTTTATATCATTAACCCAACGGAGATCCATCTAGGGTCGTCAATCCTAGTTAATCATATACGATAGGGAAGTTGTAGGGCATCACCCCTAATGAAAGCAGTGGATAGGCAAGTTCAATTGATTATACTCGAGATCACTCTACCAACACCCTACCAACTAGAGTGCTATTTTCGAAGGGGGTCCAAATTAGAAGGTTCACCCTAACCCACACTGGGACCGCAGCCAGGCTGTGCTGGTATAGGACGAACAATTTATACTCGCAATCACTACGGGGAGGCTCATCACCTTAGCGTAGGCCGACATCTCGAATACAATGTCTCATACCATCGTATTTGGCTCACGAGTTTAGATTGCTCACTGGTCACTACGGGGAGGCTCGTCACCCCAACGTAGGCCGACAGCTCAACCACAGTGTTCCATACTACCATGCCCAGCTCATGAGTCTTAGCGGATCGTGATATCATGGTTGAAATGGGTCTTTACATTGGTAAGGGGTACCTTAGATTCAAGCAGTAGTGTCCATACATGGTAAACACACAATAGGCCAATCAGTTTATTTGATAAGTTCGATTGGTATGAGCGCACACTGAATTAATCGACATGGAACACATAAGCACTCCACGTAGCCTAACCACTGTCGACAATCATCGTACGACTCGGATTCATTGAACGTATCTGATGTGGCGAGACTAGTTCGGCCACTCAATCGGGTACCGTTACCGATTGCTTGGACTACATTGTAGTCCCAATCATACTCAAATGCAGCATGTGGATACATGTGAATATCTTGTAAGCATTTAACAAACAATCCAAGTACAACACTCATTTGAGCATTTTATTAAACATATTTAACATATTACCAAACATTGTAATTCATCTATAAATTACATAGTTGAATTTAAGGTTACATGAAGGAAATTATATATATAGATAGGATAATTGAAAATCCTATCTCAACACTCTTATTAAATACAATTCATCAAATAATTTCTCATTCAGACATTTCATCAAACACTTAGACTACACCTTACTAATTACATAGACTAAACTAATTATGACATGCACTATAGCAATTCATTACACAACATCAGTTATAAAGCATATAACATACATGGATCTTAGGTTAGAAATCATGACAAGACAAATCAGGATTTCACCCTCATTCCAACATTTTATCAAACACTTAGGCTACCCTTTACCCAATATATAGACTAGGTTAGCTACAACACTCATCTTAGCAAATCCTTACATAGAGAAGTCAACATGCATAAGACAACGATGAATCATAGTTTAGTAGTCATAGTAAACAAAATTCATATTTACATATTCATACAAACATCTTAACAAACACATGAGATGCGTATTTTGTACTACATAGTTTACAAATGTATATTATATCGACAATGGCGTATCTAAGACAATATGACAGTAATCAAGTCAGACATAAATCATTACTAACATTGAAAGCCTTGAAAACCATAACCTAAACATTTATAGTCCGCACCTTTCGTCGGTTTGCTCGTTTCAAACTCGGTTCGAATCTTACATCCCCGTCTACAGCACAACAGCTACCTAAAGCACGAAATAGATTAGTTATTTCGTTGTTTCCTCTATTCGGATTCCTAAAACAAGATTAGGGTTAGGATTTTTTACCCAAATCGAAGTTAGAATTGACAGTGTAGCGACAGTGGGGTGGTGATTCGATATGTGGTGTAGTGGGAGTGAATCCCAGTAACGATCTACTGGTCTCTCTCTCTCTCTCTTCTCCTCACTCTTTCCTCCTCTTCTCTCTCCTAAGGTTAGAAAAATTCGTATGAAATGAGGAGGGGTAGGTTAAGGGTCTTATATAAGCTCAAAAGCGATGTAAATGGCCCCAGGGCCATGTATACTTAGGTTATAGCCAAAGGGTGTCCGTTTCGGGTAAACAGAGCTCATCCGAAGGTTAATTTCTCGCATACGGCTCAGAGCAAGTTCCCTGATTATTCCAGGTTACGATTTCAGTCCAATCAGATTAGTGGATCGACCGTGGAGGACCCGTATCAATTCAACGGTCATTGTCACTCGATCGGGGCCACAAGTATACCGGTATGTGCAGGAAAATTTCCCTGATCCAAGGGTATAGTTTGGTCAGAAATCAACGGTCTGAAACCTTCAATTTTGCCTGTAAGCGAATGGTCTAATTTACTTAAGTTTGGGTTCATTTTCTAAAGATATTCATGTTTCTCACCCACTTTACTCAGGGCTCAAGTTATGCGGTTCTGGATACTATTTGGGCTCGATTCCCATGATGGTTGTCAAGCCCAATAATGCGGTCATAACCTTATAGTTTCACGATAATCGGACTTTCGACGCTCGGTCTAGGTCCGATACAGAGTTTCAATGTGCTCCTGAGAGCAACTGGGCTTTGAGATTGCTCCTAAGATTTTAAGTAATGTTAAGTTAGTGATTTTAATGGTTTTAGATCTTGTATTTTGTATAGAAAGTAGTTCAAGCCAAATCCATCAATTGTTTAGTTTAGTACTTAACTAAATTCTACCCTAAGTACGACAGAATAAGGTCCTAAGGTAGTTGTATATCCCTTTTTGACACTTTTAGTTAGTATATTATTTTAATTATTTTTCTAATAGTTCATTATCAAGTATAATTTATCTCTGCCAAATTTCATTAGATTTCATGCTATAGAAAAATTCTAAAAATTCTAGAAGTAGCAGATGTCCAAACTAATAATTTTTGAATAATTGTCACATCAATCTAGATTTAACTATATTAAAATTTTTATTATATTTTTAACTTATTTTTATATAAAATTAGACTTATCAAGCTTCAATCTGGCTTTTGAATCACCTAAATCGGAGTTATATTGAGGGATATATGACTTTTTAAAGTCAGTTGAAAACTGCAGAAAACTGTAGTGAGGGTCCACCAGATTTCGGTGCACCGGCGGCGCGCCACGGACCACTGGTCATCCTGGTGGTGGTTCTGCAACCCGATATTTGAAATGAGCGTATCTTGCAAATTGGAATGAGTTATTTGATGCGCAATATATGATTTTGGCGTTGGAGAAGCTGCTCTATCCAAATAACCTATGTATTTTGTGAGATTCCATAAGGTTAATGGTAAAAAACCCACTTTATTTATATATTTGCTATTTATAGTAAATTTTAGTTTAAGTATTATTTTTCATCATTTAAACTTTAAGATTAGTGTCTAATATGAAATTACTTAGAAAAATTTGAAGAATAAGGTGGTGAAAGGTGAGATTTTGAAGGAGATGAGTTGGGAAGGGGTTTTGAGACTTTGGGATTGAGTTCTGAGAAGTCAATAAGGTGTTATAATAGACCCATTGCCCAAGGATGTCTAACTCCAAGTTAGCAAAAATTCAAGACGTTACACTTTCTCGTAAACTTAAGCGTATGGTAAACTTCATAGTCAAGTTCAAAGTATTAATCCATCAATTAGAAAAATTCTACACATTGAGTTCCATGGGTGTATAGTGTAACCTCGGCTTATCATCATTAAGAGTCCAATCGTTAATTTTCATGATAACATTGATAATCAACCAGAGCATTCCCGGATAACCCAACCTAAACCGAAACTTGCCTTACAGTTCAGCCTTTTTTTTCTTTTTTTTTTTCTTCCAGCTTTTGATTTTCCCATCGATGGCTTCACGCTGTGTCGACCTTTTTAAAGATCTTTAACAGGTAGCTGTTTTCAAATATTTTAGCTGGGTATTCTCTTTTTTTCAATGAACATGATGGAAAAATTCCCCAAGTTGGTTCCTTCCATGATTAGTAATTACCAGGTTAATAATTCAATATCGAACCGAAGCTTATTGAGGCGTGCTACAAGCGCTTCAAAGCTTTAATGTGTAAGCTAGGTGTGACATGTGAAATCATGATTCAATCAATGTTAAAACTTCTAATTATGGATTAATAATTCAAACTTAACTGTGAAATCTAACAGATAACTGAATCCAAGAGTCATAAATTACCAACATTACATATCTCATACTTTTAAATCAAGAATATCCTTCAAAATCACTTTGAATTCACAAGAATTTCCAAAAAGAAAAATATCAAAACTTTTCACAATTTTTTGCTCAAGATTGAGAAAACACTGATTAGGTAACCTAATCTCCCATCCCCAACCTAAAATCTACATTGTCCTCAATGTAAAAGATATAAGCATGTAATGCACATGAGGCAACGAAATTAAAGGAGAAGCAATGGAAGGATAGTACCTGATGAAGGAGTTAAGAGGCTTTTTCCAAAGAGATCTCAGCATGAAAGTGGGCCAACATAAGAGTGAAACCAACAAAAAGCAAACTATTCTAGAGCAACTAGAAAGCAAACTATCCTAACGGCATAAAGCCGACTATCCTAGATTGACAAAAAGCAAACTACCCTAGTCCTATGAAAGTAAGGAAAAAAACTACTCAGTCATGCCGCAAGGTTCCTCCTCAGGCCAATATCTTGATAAATTTCTCAATAGGTTTCTCAACAAGATCATCCAAAAGCCCTTTTTGCAATAGGGTTGGATGCCCTAGAACATGAATTTCCTAAGAAATTGATGAACCTCAAAAAAAAATTGTCGTTGAATCGCTTGAGATATCCAAAGTATATATGATTTACCTGTGACAGAGAAAGTTTTAAAGTTAGTACCCCATGGTGAATCAGAGACTACAAGTAGATAAAATTCAGAAAAATTCTCAACAGATGATGTAGTCTCTTCACATTCTAAAGTTCTAGACTTCAATTCAATTGTCAACTCCTCCTTTAATGGTAGACATTTAAGGTCTGGGGAAGGAGGGATTTCAGAATAAGGGTTCTTTCGATCATTAACAACTACCGAGATATTGTCTTGCGAGGCATTCACTATATCTTTTATCATGGGATCGTTTGAATCTACAAAGTGTGTCAACTAATCATCCAAAGAGTTGGAAAATTTAGCTGAGAATGGCTCATTTTCCCCCATTGAAGTGTGTGATGATCTGCCCAAGGATTCCATCGTCTCTGGAAGTAGATGGAAGAATGCTCTCTTGTTCTCGCCCTACATAGACATATTGAAAATTAATAAGAGAAGCATTGATGTAAACACTCTGTTCATTGTGGCTACTTAGTAGAGGAATTGAATCGTCAACAGTGTACAATTCAGATTGTGGCCTTAACTAGGTGGTTTCAAATTCCAGAGTCATATCAAGCAACTCGTCCCTCTCCCAAATCATATCATTATTCAATTCAGAGGAGTGGTCCAAACATGTCTCACAAGAGTTAGAAGGGTCAGTCATAAGGGGCTCATCCTCCACATTTAAATCAGACATGTCAGATGAGTGGAGTAGATCCTTATGACCGATCACTTCGTGTACTTCTTAATCATTGACCTGGACCATACTTGAGATTAATTATAGGAGAATTTAAGCTGCACATTCATGATCGTCATCCCAATACTCATCATCTTCTAATTCCATGTAGTACACACTTAGGATAGGATCATATTCCTCACATTCTATTCCTAGATTGGGTTGAGGTTCAAATAAACTAACCTCTTTCTCATCATTGAAACCAAGTATGTCATGTGAGTGAATTGTGTCATTATTATTGTATTTGAAATATACCCATGTCTTTCATCATTCTTTTGAACTGTCATCAAGATCGACTCTTCAGAGAATTGAACCATATGCTCATTAATGGAATCCGATTCCTCATTCCAAATTCCAGAATTGTCCACAAGTGAGTTTAGATCACTTTCTTCGCATTGTGTTTCTGGATTGGGTTATGGTTGGGATGAACGAGCCTCCACTATCTTATTTAAGCGCTTCTAATGTTTTTCTAATTTCCGTAAGACAGTCCATGTTACACTGAAATGAATCCTCTTGGATCGTTTATTGTTGGATTTCAAAGGTAGGGGATCCAAGAGAATAATCATTATAATATGTTGCTGGTTCATCTTCTCAATTTTGATGTTTCCACTGGTTATAGTCATACAGATCATAGGTAGGAGAGTATGATGGTTGTTGAATATAACCTCTCATTATTTTCTTCTTGTTTGATGGTAAATTATAATTCTTATTCCCATAAGTCTGACAACCCCAACATTCACACACTGTTTCCTTAATCCATGCGGTGTAATTATTCTCCCTCATATAATCATGTAAGGACTTCTTAACCGGTGGAATATTATATTTCGGTCGGTTCTCGATGATGGTTTCAAAAAAGTTTTGGGACATAGGTTGATTTCTATCATAATAATCATACATCCCTTCACACTTTTTCGCATTCTCAAAAGCTATCTCAGCATATTGACATTCCCACTTGTGCATAAACATGGTGAAACCCTAATCCTGAACCTAATCCTAAAAAAATAAAATCCTACAGCAAATATGGAAAGTAAGTAGAGGAAAAGTTAGAAGGAAGTTACAAAATCAGAAGTTCCTATGTTAAGATCCTACAAAAGAAAACAAAAGAAATTAGTTTCTAAAAATAGAAATTCTAAAGTTAGAAAGTTCCTAAAATAGAAAGTAAACTAGTTTCTAAAAAAGAAAATTTTCTAAAAATAAAAAACTAGAAAGTTTCTAAAAACAAAGTAACAAAGTTATAAACCTAAAATTAGAAAGTACATTAGTTTCTAAAAATAAAAGAAAACCTATAATTAGAAAGTTTCTAAGAATAGAATATAAAACCCTAATCCTAAAAATAGAAAAATCAGAAAGAGATTACCAATTTAGAAAGTCTATATTAGGGTCTTACAAAACAGGAAAGTTAAGTTAGTTTCTAAAAATCAAACAGGAAAACCCTAAACCTATAAAAGCCCTAATCTTGACCTAATTCTAAAATCAATTAATCTCAGAAAAATGTAACTATCAGTCCCCGACAACGACGCCAAAAACTTGTTCACCACCCCAACTATAGGGTCACGATGTAGTAATAATCTCGGTAACACCGAGGTCGAATCCATAGGGACTGAACCTTGTACGTATTCTAAAAGTAACCAGAACTAGAACTAGAATAAGATGCAATCTAAATCAGGGAAATTGAAAAGAATAATGGCGAAATATTAAACTAAAACTTGTAAAATGCAAAGATGGGAAACTAGGGTGTCAAGGATCCACTTGTAGAGATTAGGGAGATCTATTCTTGATTCATAAACACAACTGGATTTAGAGTCCTATCTTCATCTAGTTGGAAGATATATCAATAAAAACCAAATCTGAACTTCCTTTGATCTAGTTTTCAAGAGATGAGAGGTATGAGAATTAGAATTGATTCCATCACAAAACCATGCCCATGAGACAAAGCAAACAACAAAATTTAATCAATCCACATCCAATCTGAGAGAGTTATGAACGTTAGGAAGGATTCCATCATCCAACCATGTCCAAGGTGCGATGGTAAACAATAAGGTTCCTAATTTCATAATCACAATAATGCAATGAACATGCCCAAAGCTATCGCAGATCCATTGTAATTTAAGTCACGGTAAACCATTAAAAACTACGAATATTTCTCGTAATCAAACCAAAACCAAAGATAGTTCAATTAAAATGAATCAAAGCCGTAGAAAATAACCTATCATGCTACAAGCTTCACCTCTTAGCCCTAGCTAAGAGGTTTAGCTCATCATAGACATGACGAAACTAAGATCTTTTAAAAACATAAGGGAAGAGGAAAAAGAACTAAAGAGGAAGGATGGGAAGAAGGATGGATGGCTGGCCGATTTCACGTCTCTCTCTCTCTCTCTCTCTCTCTCTCTCCCTCTCTCTCTCTCTCTCTTTATGCTCTACTCCACGTCCCAGATGACTCCACAGCTGCCTTGGATGCTTTTCTACTCCATGTTCTCTCTCTCTCTCTCTCTCTCTCTCTCTCTCTCTTATAAGAGTCTGAAGATGGTGACTGGGAGAGTCGGTGGCATAGACGTACGCAGTAGCAGCAGAAAATGCGGAAACAGCCACGTTTGACGGCTGTTGGAGAACCCTACGACTAACAAAAATCAGATCTGCCTCCTTAGTGGTGGTCATGACCCCCCTGGGCATCTTCTGAATGGTTCAGATCATCCAACCGATTAAGGATGGTGGGCCACAACCACCCGAAATTTTTAGATTTCCCGGACGTGAACCATACGGACATACTATGCTGACGTGTTCGATGGGCCCCATAGTGATGTTTTTGGAGAAATCCATCCCGTTCATTGGATTCCTGGCAAAATTTTGGTCAGAAAGGGGTGGTTTTAGTCGAGTTTGGTGTGGCCCACTGTATCAAATATTTCCACCATTCATCTTACGTTTTTCGGCGATCTACGTACGTACACGTGCATGGGACTAAAAGGCCACCATGGCTGGGGTCGTGGCCACCCCCTGAGTGGAGTGGATGGTTTGGATCATTGAGACGATCCACAGTGGTGGCCCACTACCGATCACAGCGTCCGCACCTTGCAGAAGCTGGGTCGAGTCTTCGGTCGTTGACCAGATTCGGCAATTCGGTGCATTGCCTATACACGCGCATTGTGTACACGTAAGTCCCCATGTGAGGTCCATCTTGATGTTCATGAGAAATCTGATCCACCCATCCTCCCTCTTATCTAATTTGAGGGGTTTGAGACCAAAATTGAAGCATATCCAGACATCAGGTGGGCCCTAGATCGATGATTTATGGGCAGATTTGTCCATTGGGCCACTTACACAGGGATCCATGGGTTAAATTTCGACGTGTACGGTTAATTCATGGTGGGAACCCTGCGATCTCGCATTCAGGATGACTTTCAATCCCTTTAACTTAAATCACTGGATTTTCTTGGATCTTTGGCATGTGAATTCTTTGATCGGTCCCCTCAAATTCGTCCCTTACCTTGGTGATTCTTGAGCGTTAAATACATGCTTTTAGCACCCTTTTTCAATCCAATCTCTTAAATTCACCTTGTAACAAAAACATGATTAAAATAAGACATTAAACATTATCATGTTCGTAAAATTAACCAATAACTAGGGTCTAATATGCAATATTTGACCCTCAATAGTTATGCTCAGAGAGAAGGGATCGACTTCTAAGAGATATTCGCGCCGACAGTATAGCAGGTGTCTATTAGATTCGTATTAGCGCTGGTTGTCCAATGTGATATCAAGATGAAACGGATGGGTGTGGATACTGCACTTCTGTATGCGAAATTAGAAGTACTGTTATTCATGAAGCAGAGCAGTTTAAAGTTTAAAGGGGCTGAGAAAAATTTTTGATGGAGGTCATGCTACGACCTATCACCTAGGCAATGGTATAAAATTTGATTCTTTTGTGGTGAGTCAGGGATTGTATGTTGATGACATATAGATCGCCAATCATGTCATGTTTAAAATCAATGTACTAATGACTCGGTTAAGTGGGACATTCGAGATGAAGGATCGAGGGCTGCAAAGATGGTTCTCAACATTAATATTTATAAAGACTAAAAGAGGAGCAGGCTTTGGTAATCACAGGTAGAATACCTTGAGTAGGTATTGATCAAGTATACGATGGACCAGGCAAAGCCGGTTAGCATTCCCTACGTGGCTCACTTCAAGTTTTCCTCAAGACATGTCCTAAAACATATGAGGAAAAGTAGGCTCATGAGCCTTATTCGAATGCGGTCGACAGTGCATGTCATGGTCTGTATTAGACCGATTATTTCACAGGCAATCAGTGTTGCGAGCAAATACCCCAGCAAGCAACATTGAATGGCGGTGAGATGGTTACTTCGATACATTCAAGGTATAGAAGACTAAATCTTACTTTTGGGAAGATAGGGACAAAGGTAGTAGGGTATGTGGATTCATATTACATAGGTTGCGTGGATTCCAGAAAATAAATTTCAGGTTACTCGTTTGTATTAACGGGTGGAGCAATTAGTTAGATGTCGAAGCTTTGATCTATGGTGGCTCTTTTCATAACTGAAGCAGAATTATCCGACAGGTGGTTGAAGACGGAGGTGTAACACTGGAGAAGAGTCACACCAGCATGAATCCATCAAACATGCTTACCAAGGTTGTTCCTATAGAGAAGTTCAAGTTCTGTGCAACTTCTCTAGGCTTGGCGATGGCATAAAAGGAAGGAGTATGCACGAGAAGCGTTGATGGAGCTATGATGCAAAGTAGAGATAAGAGAAAGGGTCAAGAAGTTACACTTTTGAAGATTGAAGATATGGTGGAGATTGTTGATGATAGACATCTTAAATTTATCAAACAGGCTCAATGTCATCAAGGAAATTCGGCCAGCCCAAGAAAGTTTGGCTGAAAATCCAGCAACATATTCTTTTGGGAATTTGCAGGAAGTTTGGCTAGCCTAAGGTCAAGTTTGGCTAGTTGAAGTGTCGATCGGCTAGCCCGAGCTCTGCTTAGGCCAGCCGAAGGTTACATAGTTTGGGCACAGACTGCATAAATTTAAGGCAGTTTTCGGACTATTCTAAATTGGTGAGAAAGTAGGGTTTCCTAATCTATAAATATGAGTTCTTAGGGCCATTCTAAGAGAGTGCTAAGGCTTTCTAAAGGTATTCCAAGGGTTTCTAAAAGGGGTTTTAGGGTTTCAAAGGTTGTAGAAAGGGTGAGATTCGAGGTTGTTCGAATCGGGTTAGTTCTCTCTCTTTGTAATTTATGCTTTCATAGTGGATTTATGTCGCTTTGTGCTGTGGTTTTTTCCCGAAAGGGTTTTCCATGTTAAATTGTTGTGTTCTCTTTGTGTTTGCTTGGTGTTATTGGATTGCTATCCTAAATCCATCTCTATGTGATTCCACAGAATAAATCCTAACACTATGTTCTATATTTGTTGAAATTAGTGGTGTCATGAGTTATTTAAACTCTATTACTAGTACTATAATGTTGAGATGTTGACTATTTTCTAGTCATAAGATGAAAGTGAGTTTTTTTATGGAACCCAACAACCTTAGATTCTATTGTTATGTTTACTGAGATAGTATCATTATCATTAGATTCTACAACTAGAAACCTATAGGCATTACTATTTTTTGCATATCTTATTAAAATGCAATTAAAAGATCTTAACCTACCTTGGATATTTGGATAGCAGTTCTTTTTTGTGTTGGAAACCAAAAATCCCTCATGGGTCACTTTCACAATAAAGAGAAGAAACATTGGTGGCTTAGGTTTTGCAGGAGCCATTAACTCACTTGTTTTTCAAGGATAAACACAATAATAACCAATTCCCACATCTATTATTTATAATATAAACAAAGAAAAACATCATATCCTTGAAAATTGATTCATTGCTAACTTCCCAACTGGTAAAAAAATTCAACAAATTTGATATATATATATATATATATATATATATATATATATATATATATATATATATATATATATAACATAAAGAGCTTTGATATGAATTGAACTACAATATTGATTATGAGTACTTTGTGATTAATATTATTGGGTTTGGAACTATTTTCTGCTATTAATATTAGTAGGATTGAAACTATTTTATGCGAGTTTTCTAGTATTGAGTTTATCAATACATCGATTGCATCCTCTCAATATTTTCCTAATTAGTTGAAATATTTCATTTTCATGACTTTGTCGATGGAGACAAGGAAAAAAATAAAAGGTTACCCTATCTTGGTTTGAACCGTAAATGATCTTGAGAAGATATTTCTAATGAAAAGGAATCACATATTTAAAAAATGATTTTGGAGCCACATGACAAATTTGTACATCCACGTTGATGGACCACAAACTCACCATCCATTGAGCGCGTACAACCACAATGATAAATGAACTGATCAATGAATTGTAACATCAGTTTAATGGACATTAATTTATTTCCTAAATTTAGACCTTTCACTATCTTCTAATTCACTCATCCATTAGCTGTCCACAAATCAATCAGTATGACTCTTATTCAGTATAATTTGCATTTAATGATCATGTATAGTGGGTCCACGATTTGGATGGCTTGGTTTAAGTTGTACATATTCCACGGTTATAATCTTTTAATGCATGTGTAGAAGCCATCACACTCTACCAGAGCATCAAATCTAATCTCATGACATGAATATCTGAGAAATCTGCATTGATTTGGAGGTGATGATTGTGTTCGACTTTTTTGTCGCTAAGAACTTTACAGAAGAAATTTTGGTAAAATAGAGAGGTTTCTCTACAATACCTCCACTTGGATTGTTATTGGATATATTAGGACTATAGTCTCTTATGGTTTTCAAAATTTGCCCACATGATTAGTGCGGGGCATACTGGAATTGTATTTACGACTCAATCCAAACCAAACAACTATGAGCCCAAGCTCCAACAACCGTAGGCATGTAGCATATGACTGAGATTGAATGAGATTGGCCACCTATTCAACCATCTGCTCAATATATAATTAGGATCGGGGATATTCAGAGGGTAGGGTTCATCCTTTGATGAAAGGTTATACCTTTTCCTTCCATAAGAAAGGTTTTTTTAGTACGAATAAAAGATCGATAAAGGAATCTTTACAGTCGGTTGTCAAGAGTAGTTGTGGAACACCTTCCTGAATGGAGAATTGAATCCAGCGTATGAATGTAGACCCAAATTACAACTAAAATTATTAACTACTTGATTACTTCTACTGGAATGAAAACAATAGGTAGGAAATATAACTGATTTGCAAAAATATAAAATGATTATACTAAGGAATGTAAATGATGGATAGTTGAAAGATATATTAGGTTTGATTAGGTTGGTATGAGACAAAATATTTATATTGAATTTCTTTGTTATTTATAACCTTAATCTAGCCATCTAGATGCTTCCCACGTTTTTATGGTTGCTATAATTATTCAACATTACTTTGGCCTTTTGGATACTTCCCTCGTTCTGACGAATGCTATAATCATTCAACACTACTTTAGCCTTTTGGATGCTTTCCACATTCTGATGGTTATTGTAATCATTTCAGCACTACACGACCTTCTACAGACTTCCTTGCCACATATCCTAGTAACTGCTCCAACTTCATTGTTGACTCAACCGCGTTCCACTTGGCTGCTCGGTCGAGCTCTCGGATGACCATCGAATGCTTGATTTTCCTTCTAGATGACTATCGGCTACTTGACCAACCTCCGAGATGGCTATCGGCCGCTTAGTTTGCCTTCTGGATGGATATCGCCCGCCTTCTCAACCTCTTGGATGACTATCGACTACATGGTTTTCTTTTAAATTCCTCTCAACTGCTCCATGTCTTGTCATCATGTCAGTTGTGATTCTGTAAAAAGCACTCCAAGCATCCTTAAAAATCTTTAGCCTACAACATTGCCTCCCACATCACTTCGTCGTTGATAAAAGGTGAATGCAATGTTAATTCGTTATTTAAGGCAATAAATATGATTGCTCAGTCATGTAAAAACATCAATTTCAGCCATCATGGTTGAACTCAGCCATTGTGATCGAAAAACAGCAAATTCGGTCGTCCTAGTTAAACTTGGCCATCATGATCGAAAAATGTTAAATATGGTTATCGTGATCAAACTCGACCATCATGATCGAATAATGGAAATTTGGTCATCCCAGTTGAACTCGGCCATCATGATTTTTTATTTTTTTTTAAAGGGCAAATTTGTTCATCGTGGTCAAACTCTACCATCATGATTGAAAAACGGCAAATTCTTCCGTCCTAGTTGAACTCAACCGTCCTGATTGGAAAATGGCGTTACAATAAAGACTATCCACCAATCCACTCTGAATAGGGCTTATGATTACCAAGGTAGTAATACGGTCATGAACTTTGCTTGATACTTCTTGAATCATTTAAGTCATTTGGTCATAATTCAAATGGCATTATTTGGCCATTGGAGGTAGTTTAGGGCGTACCATGTTTCAGCTTCCATGATATGGTAGATTCCTAAGGGTTGCCCCCTAGCGTATCCTTGTTTCCTTCTTCATGAATAAAATTACTGACCTCTCGCTCTGGTTGCTTGAATTCAATGGACAGTGGAGCATTTTGCCCACCCTTGATCGAAACGGGAAGGGTGTTATGATCCAATGGGTGTTATTAGTCAATCCATTCAGGATATGGCTTATGATAGATCGAGACGGTGTTGTGGCCGAGTACTTGGCCGGCCACTTCTTGGACCATCTACACGATTTAGTCGAGATCCACTTGTGAAGATTCTGCCATCAGCGATGGATTAAGACCAAATCAGTTTGGTCCCTCTTGGAACAACGAGTTCTTAGAGAATTGTTGAAAATTATGCCTTCCTAGTAAACCCTAATTCTGAACTTCAGGAATGAAATTCCTTGCATCCTGCTTTGTTCATCTGGATTCGGTGGTAGCACAACATTCCTCACCTCTTGCACTGGAATTGGTGGTGGGTTCCGTAGTGGAGGAAGCATCGGTGGTGGTTAGATTGTATTGTCGATGCCGATAGAACTTCATTAGGCATTATATTACAATGCCATAAGTGTTCTTTCGCCCATCATAGCCATCAATTGATGCATGGCGTTAGTCTAGCTAGTCATGTACCTATTAGTGTTCTCATAATGAATACGAAATTACTCAACCTAGGCCCTTCTGTATTCCTGAACATGTTGAATACTCAGTTGTATATCTCGGAATGCGATCGTTATCTCCTCAGGAGAAAAGTTTTGAGAGTTCAAATCCCCTTCTTGATTCCCAGTACGGAGTATTGGACTACTATTCAAATTTAACACTTTAGGGATCGCTTGAACCAGCACGTCCTTGGTTAGAGATGGAGGGGTCGGTGTGGAAGGTTCAGGCCTAGCTATTCAGTTACTCCTATTCACAATTCTGATTGGCAACATTACACCAATAAGTTAGAGACAGGGGTCCCATTAGGAATGACAAACTGTTTTTGTGGTTGTTTTCAAATTTTGGCCACGTGATTAGTGCAGGCGTTCCATAATTGAATTTTCGACTTAATCCAAAGCAAATAAGTATGACCTCAAGCGTCGAGATAGACAAATACATAGTATATGACCGAGTTCAAATGAGATTAGTCGCCTATTCAGCTACTCTCTCTATATGTAAATAGGATCAGGTGATATTCAGAGGGTAAGGTTTGTCCTCTAATGATGGGTTACACTTTTGACTTCTGTATCAAAGGATTTTTCAATACGGATAAAAGATCAAGAAATGAATCCTTACAGTCAGCTGCAAAGAGTAGTTGTGGAACACCTTCCTGGATGGAGCATTGAATCCAACATATGAACGTAGACCCAAATTATAGCTACTTAATTACTATTATGGATTACATTATGGAATGTAAACAGCATGCGAAAAGTAAATTATTACACTAGGAAATGTAACTGATTTGTAGAAATGTAGAATGATTACACTGAGGAATATAAATGATGGGTAATTGAAAGATGTGAAGACATGCCTAAAACATATAAAAGCAATTGGTGGGGCCCACCTGTGTTTTGGATGCAGCTGAAACTTGGTCCAACCCCTCATCCAAGTGGGACACAGACAATGATGGGCTGGATTTGTGAACCACATCTTGGTAGGCTCAATAAATGATTATGAATGTTTTAATGGGAGGATAACCGCTCTCAATTGTTGCATGCAACCCACCAAGTCATGGATTTATTTGATTTTTAAGCCTACGGCCCACCATGGAATGGCGCAATCATGGATTTATTTGATTTTTAAGCCTACGGCCACCATGGAATGGCGCATCTGACTGGTGTTGATGTTTGACACACATCAAGGTGGGGCCACACAGCTCGACCTCATAGGAAGCTCCCATGAGGTCGATCTCATATTACCATTTAGCACTTACACATGTAATATGCTTGAAATGCAGGAACTTGAAATGGTACACGTGGCAAATATTTACTCAAATTTAAATGACTTAACTTTGGAACCCACCATCGCTAAGAATTGTAAAAATCAGTTTGTTTAAATAATCCTAACCTTTGATTCATGGGGACTTGTCCTTTAAAACAAAAGACTATAGGATATTTGTTATTTTTAACCTTTCAAACAAATGTCCAGCAATCAAATAGTTGGATAACTAAATAACAATGGTTTTTTAGTTATTGATACATCTAAACTGATACCTTAATCTGGATAGTTTAGTTGGAATTACT
Source organism: Magnolia changhungtana (assembly GCA_030180095.1). Lineage (NCBI taxonomy): Eukaryota > Viridiplantae > Streptophyta > Magnoliopsida > Magnoliales > Magnoliaceae > Magnolia > Magnolia changhungtana. The sequence continues at coordinate 6,230,744 of JASAUF010000502.1, read as the reverse complement.
TATATTCCACCTATGCAGTTTCTTGGTAATTTCTCACAGCCTCCATCTCATAAATTTAATGTATAAATCTACAAGTGGAGCCCATCATGATGTTTCAATGACATCCGATTTATCCATCCTGTGCACCCCCTCATACTGCCCTTGATCTCAAAACTCAGATTCATCAAAAAGGTCGGCGAGCCAATCACAGTTAAGTTGGAAGCAGACTTCTACCATTAAAAACATTCCATATTGTAGGTGGGCCCACCATATTTTGCATATGCTGCCTAATCCATTAAGCAGATGCATCCAATCAAGATGAACAGAGATTTTTTTTTTTTAATATTTATTTATTTATTTATTTTTAAATCAGGTCATTTGAATACTCGATGTTACATGGTGTAGCCCAACTGGGTTTTAGGTTTGAATTAAAACAAGAGGGTCTCACCGGTGGTGTTGTGAGAGACTTACCATCGTGGATGTAGGTTACATCTGAACCACGTAAAACTGATGTTGTCTTGTTTTTCTATGGAGAGGCACGCATGATGGACGGATTCGATCACATTAAAATATCACGGTGGGCCCACACATTAATATGTATGTTAGGCTTATCCTAGAATTTGTATTCCCCGTGAATTTTACCTCTCTCCCTCTCACCCTTTCTTCCAAAAGCGACAACCGATTGAAAAAAAACAAGTGGTTCACTCACGGGAGTGGCTTTTTGGGCACTCGCTTTTGCCTATCTTACCCCACTCCCTTCAGTTTTCCACTATTTTTAATAAGGCAAGAAATGAAAGCAATTTGGGTCACATGAAGATTCCATTTCAATCACTTCCGCCTGCTGTATGATGTCTCCCGATAGGAAACCATACCCACACAAACTAGACACTTTTGTTTGGAGAAAGCGGGCCCATTTCCCCTTACACTGTTCTTTTGATTGGATGTTCGCCGTGTGTTGCAGGTTTCCTCTTTCTTACCTTCCAATCCAAATCATTATTCTTTTGTTGCGTAGCATTTGCATGCACTAGTGCTCTGCAAACGTAGAATTTCAAGGACGCAGTCACATGAATGATGATTGAATGGCTACATTTCTAGTAACACGGCCCCCATTTGGGTTGTGTTTGAAATGACACGGCAGTCTTGTTTGTTAAGATTTCTTAAAATACAAGGGATTTTAGTTGTCTCTCTCTCTGGAACTCTTATTGTTAATGTGGGTGGCTCTTGGTGAATGGCTATTATATTTTTTTGATAAATGGTGTTGCTACTGAATCAAAAGACATGATAGAGTCTGTATATTCATGAAATAGCCTCAAAGCTTCCCTTGGTATCTATAAAAAAAACCAACCTTGATAATTCCAAGACAACTACAATGTCCTCTCTGTAGTCATTCTTATTCTTTTCACAAATCCTTTTTCAAGTTTTCTTATTTTGAATTTACAAAGTTGGTGTTTTGGTAAACATAGGGAACTTATAAAATGTGAAGAAAAAAAAAAAAAAAAGAGAGTCATTGGTGTACATGGCAGAAGTATTTGGGATGTTTTTTAAATTTTGTAGGCTAAAGTCCATATTTCTCTAATTTAAGAGATAAGGCTTACTATATTTTAAAAGTAAATTTGTTGTAATCTCATTATAAATTTGTTAAAACATCAGTTAGATATAAATATTGTCTTAAAGATAGCAACACTGTAACCTGCCTTAACCTATATGTTTTTTTTTTTTTTTTTTTTTTTCCGTCTCTTTTACTTGCATCAGAATTATTTCTTTTATTATCTTAGATTGCGATTTTTCTGAAGATGCAGACTTTTGGACCTACTCTACCCATGCCATTTTACCAAGTTGAGCTCATTATGCTTGCGCATGCCATGAACAAATATTAGGCCAGCCTACTCATCCGGTGTGGTGGACATGTGAGTCGAATTAGGCCGTTGATTAACCTTTGTTTTCTAAGGTCAATTTGGATAAGGCAACTCGATAGTAAAAAAAAATTAACTTTATAATTATTATCATTTCTTTCTATACATGATCTAGATTCCCTTTTCATAAAACCCAATAAATCACTTGCAATGGGAACGAAAGAGAAATGCAATCATATCATCTGTGATTTGATTTAGTATAGAAATTCCTTAATCCAAGCTGGTTTACCTGTTTGTATAAAAGAATTTCATGGTAAAAATAAATAAATAAACAAATTCTACAATGATCCTACTTTCCTTTTCCATCATGTAGGAAATGTTCTGATTTTTTTCTTTTTATCTTGTCCAAACTGGCGTCTATTGTACATCTCGTCTTACACATGGTGTAAGTGGAACCATTAAGGCCGTGATGGGCCACAGTGATTATGGGTGGACCCTGCCAGATGAACTACTAGACCTTGCACATGTGTGTCACATTGGAACGCACGTTTGGAGTGTAGGATTCTTGCGGGTAGCCATCGCATTACTGATGAAAGGATGAATGGAGTTTAACCAGGCCATGGACCACGCATGTACATCCATGTGAATAGATACAAATGCAATCGTGCATACAAGCACATGGCTATGAACTGCCTTGGACCACTTCAATGATGTTGAGCTTGGGAACCATGTGCACGTGTGTGCCTTTTCCGAGTACAAACAGCCTATTGCAACATTTCACTTACGCCCGCTGGCTAATGCTAACAAAGTGAGTTCGCGCTTTATATGCACATTTGCATGTGTACGTCTACATTGAAGTATTTTGGGCCCACACATGTAGGTAAGGATGACATGGGTGCGCGAAGCCTGACCCAGATTTGGACATATAACCTTGGCCTATGGGCTAGGCTTGCGCCAGTCATTAATGGCCCAATCAAATTTTAGGTTGGGCTTGGGCTTATATCATTCTTGTGTAGTGGGTCTGCATATTTTGATGCAGGAAAGGACGTGTAGAGGTCGAGCACCTTCCTATTCAAAGGGATAAATATTCCGAATTCACGGAACTTCTCTGGAATCCTCACAGAGAAACCTCGAATCCATGAGAAAAAGAAAATGGAAATAATTCTAAAAAATCGAAATAATTTGATTGATGATGAAAAACGAGTTTCTAACTCTTTAAATAAGGCTAGGAACCCTAGAGAGAAGTTTGGGAATCATACTATAACTAAAACTCGCAACTTATTATGAATAGTAAACTTACTATTTATAGACAGTGGTGATTTCCACTCGACCTCACGGTTTTTTGCCAAAAATAGTAAGTTTCCGATTTGGATCAACCACGCTATTCTCCTAATTATCCTAAGAACTTTTCATGTTGCCGCAACTCCTAAGGCCCAATGAATGAAGAGTCATAACCAAACTAAAACTTACTCTAAATAGTAAAAACCAAAATAAACAGAGATTTCGACCGTTGATCTGATGGAATCTTACAAATTCGGCATGGAAAACCCAACATAGTGGGTTGAGTGGCTAAAGTAGCTCGCCCTACCCCAAAATCATATATGGTACGTCCGATAGCTCATTCCAATTTGCAAGATACGTCTGTTTTAAGTTCCGACACTTTGGATCACTTCTGTCATTGACCAAGCATTTTCTGATCCATCTTGGCAATGAAAGTGTCCGCGACCCGCTCTACATCATATTTCCACCTACTATATCCTATAAATATCCCATTCTAGTCCCTGGTTAGGCAACCAATTGCATCTTGAATGTACACAGTAAGCTTCGTTCTTATAAGTGTCTATTTCTTTGGACCTCTATGGCCCACTTGATCAATCAATAATTAGGAACACTTATGTAGAAAACAGGGATTTCATCAATCTTTTAGCCGGATGGGTCATTGGGTCCAGTCAATTTCTTTCGGGCTTGGACCTTACGCTTAAGTATTGGGCTGGGCCAAGCCCAGCCTGACCCATTCCATAGCCTCCCATTGTGCAGGAGTGGCTGTGGACGTTGCACCTTGATATGATTTGGGCCCACCTTAAATTTTAAACTACTCTGACTGAGACTATTCAAAATCATATCTTGGTAGGCCCAAGCGAGAGCACCAGGCCACCAGCCGTACATGAGAACAAGTGGGAGACGAACATGCGCGTACATGCGAGCGAATCTGCCGTTTGTGAAGAAGATTGATTAGGATGGGCATCCAAGTGCATGAATGTGGCCGTGCATGTTCACTCATTGGCATGTGCATGTTTTGTAAAAGGGAACATCAGATATCCTTTGATAATAAAACGAATGATATGGATTGCATAAGGGTGAACGAAATTTCTCCAAAGAGATTGGCTTTGGCTAAGGTGCAGCGTTTGATGATGGAATGGGCCAACCACCAAAAAGGTTTAGATTTGTTCATGGGTCACAACGATGTGACTTGCGCCCTTTGGATGACATATTAATGTAATTTCTCCTTTTGAAAGTAATAAAAATTTTCTTATCTTAAAAATAATAATAATAAATAGTGTAATTTCTAAAGTGTTAGATTAGGGGCTGTTTGACTTTCAAAATCCTCGGTAAATACCATATGTAAATAATCAACTATTACTTTTTCATTCCTTTTGAAAAGAAGCATGTATTTATGCTTCAATGCCAATCCAAAAGGACTTTTTTAAAATTTTGGGCCCCACTGTGATATATATGTTATATCCGCTCGGTCCATCCGTTTTAGAAGAAACGTTTGAGGTATGAGCCTAAAAATGAGAAAGATCCAACACTCAAGTGACCCACACCGAAGGAAATAGTGTCTCTAAAAAGTTTTTAACGGTAAGTGTTCGATTTCCTTTTACCTGTGGTGTGGTCCACTCAAGATTTGGATATTTCTCATTTTTTTGTTCATGGACTAAATTTAGCTGGCATAACGAATGGATGGTGTAGATAAGCTACATACATTATAGTGGGCCCCACATATATTTCACAGTCCTCCATTCCAGCGTGATTTAAAATTTTAAAAAAATAATAAATAAATAAATAAATAAATAAATAAAGGAAGAAGAAGAAGAAGTAGGTGTAAAATTAAGCATATAAGCATTGCAGTAATTACAGAAGAAAATAATTATTATCCATTTACAGGGAATTTGGAAAATCAAATATGTTAGGTAAACAGTCCCACTGGGGTAAGCTATGAGGTCACTGCTGCTTTGGTAAGGTGCCAGACAGTATCAGGACCAAATGCAACCGTTGTGAAGGTTTGGATACTCTCGCCGGTGCAGATACAAAAAAGTATCTACTGAGATTGCACCCACATGCCCATTTCACTTGTATGTTAATCACAGCTACTTCTTTTGTGTGTTTGTGTGTATGTCGGCACGCGTGTGCACATGTGAACATATTAACATATTGTACACGCACGTTCACACGGGTGTAAGCACTTATGCTAGTGGCTAAGAATCTTCCACATAGGAAGACCTCAGCCATCTAATAGTTGGACTGTTTTCAGCTGCATTTTTGGACTCGCTGTATTTATTTCCTAGCTGTGCATTCGCAAGCTGCAAATGGGTGGGTTGGCATTTTCTGATCCACGAGATAATCGAGACATGGTCCATCCATGTTGGCCGCTTAAAGGACAACGGTCTGGATCACGCAAAAATTAAATCCAGAGGATTTGGCCCGAGTTACCGAGTCTTGAATCCTTGATCATATGAGGACCTCAACTGAGGCTTTGGATAGTGTACTCTACAAGTGGGGCTCATTTCTCATTGATGCATCCCGTTGGTCCATTCCGGCCACCGAACATAGCCATGCCAATAAAATCTTCTTGATTGGACAATGCTCAAATAGACGGTTAAGAAGAGATATAAAAACCAGTGGTCCACATTCAACTGAAGGAATGCCAGAAAATTTGTGATTAGATGATGATGATGACTCTTCCAAAGTTCTAATCCAAGGCATTGTCCGTCCATTATGGGCGCACAACGACCAATGTAGATCACTAAACCTTGGACTGCAAGGGTGACAATGGGACAGACCGGCTTTCGACCGGGTTTGAACCTGTCTTGCCTGGCCCATCTTGCCTGGCCCAATCAATTTCCATGTTGGGTTTGGGCTAATTTATTTTTCCCAGACCCAGCTGCGCCCAGCCTGGCTCTACCAGACTTCATATACACGCATTATGTCTTACAATATTCTATTAGGCCACCCATGCATATTGAATGTAGACCGTCAGTTTCATTCCTGTGTCTGTTTTTTTCACATATGCGGCAAGTGCGAAATAGGATATTATGAATTTTTAGGCCAATCCAGGTTGCGCCCAACCATTTTTTGAGGCTCCAGCATGGGCCTACTATGTAGGCCCATGTGGTCTTGGTGTGGACCGGTCTTTTGAGCCTCCAATATTGGTGTGGGCTCTCTTTGCACATCCAGGCCCATTGACGCCCTAAGTGCATTACAACTAAAAACCTGATTGTGCTGTTCGAGAAAGGCTGTCAATAGGCCAAGGCCAAAAGAAAACAAAACCCAAAAAAAAAAAAAAAAAAAAAAAAAAAACAAAATTTTTTATTTTTTATTTTTTTTTAAAAAAAATAATGAATAAGCCCAACCCAAAACAGTTCCAAATCCAGGCTGAAGCTGACCCTGGGCCTACCCCATTGACAGTCATCTGAATCCCTAGGTCGAGGAATATATATAAATCCTCCATTCCATGAAAAAATAAAAAATGATGACGATTGACCTTGTGGTACGTTTGCCCAGGATTCAAACTCACATGGCCTTGTGTTAGACTAGTTAGAAGTGGGTCCATTTACAAATCAAACTGTGGAACTAAGACTCGGTGACTCGGAACTAACTCTTTCGGTCCTGAGTCAAGATAGGAGTGGGCTGAGTCCGAGTCAACTGGATGAGTTGCACCCAACTCCAACGATTTTTTCAACCATGATTTGAACCATCTTAAATACAAGACATTTAACTATATCTATGCTTTTATGTGTTTTAAACTGTAAATCTCCATTATTTGGAGAGTTAACTGTTTGATCAGTACCTGCGAGTCCAAATTAGTTAGGTCATCCATCAAACCCAACAAGTAATTGGTCTTGATCTGAATTTGGAACCATTGGAATGAGGCTGGTCCAAAAGTTCATTCTGAGTGTTGAACGGTTCAGGTTTCTTAAAATTACCTGGACTAGCGCCCACTCCAAACCTAATTTTGAAATGGGTCCGAATTAGACCAACTAAAGTAGGTACCGCATGAACTTGACTTGGAATCCAGCTAAGAGATATCCCTTAAAATTTCATATAAATTTAGACTTTTCCTTGTGTTTATGAATGCAAGGTTTATGTGTGTTTATAGTTTTATTATAACACTAGGGTTATGGTAGGCATCATGTATGTGGAGTGATGAAATAGGGAGAGAAAAGAGAGATTTGGAGAAGAGAGGCAAGAGAAAGGTGACGCTACACACAGGTTTGTGCTATAAACACACACACGAAAGGGAATGATGGGCTAGTGTTGAATGTGAAATATTACTTATTCTCTCATTGTTATGCATTGGTTTTAAGAACACAAATGTGCTTAATCGATCTAATCACATATGTTTTCCTTTATAAGGTAATTTGGAGAACTAAGATGAAATGGACCCTTAAAGTGATGATTTAATGCTTAAAAAATGACCAAGTGAATGATTGGATATATGTATGTCAATATTAAAGAATTCAAGATTCAAATATCCAAGGAAACCAAGCGAAGAAAGAAGAAATTTAAAGACTCAAAGTAAAGAAAATCGGAACAATGGATTCAAACTCCTCGATGCCATCAAAACTAAACTTCGATCCCATCGAACAATATTTGATCCTAACAAGAAAATTAAGAATTTTTCAATTTGGTTGTTGGACACACTCTTCGATGCCATTGAGAAAATCCCTAAATTTAAAAGTTCATTGCTGGATAGTTCACATTTCCACTCGATTCCATCAAAGAAGCTTTGATGCCATTGAGAAAGCTTCAATGGAAATTCAAAGTCATCAAAGTAACATCGAAGGTGCACGCGATTATGTAAACTCAAAGTTGTTTGAAGTCGGTGCGAATCAAGTCTATATAAAGGGATATTTTATGCTTTCTTACATACAAATTAAGGTAGAATGAGTCAAGTAAAGAATTATAGAGCTTTAAGGAGTCCTCTCTCTTCTCCAAATCCTTCGATTCTAATAAGTTTGTATTTTTTTTTTCTTTTGGAGTTTTATTTCAATAATGTCTTTGGTTGGCTAATCTCTTAGCTAGATTTAAAAGGTAAAGTTTGTAGTTCTTCTTAATGTTTAGTTTACTTTGATTCGTGTTTTCATTTAAATGTTGAACAATTCATTGATATTTGGTTTGAATGAAGATACATCTTTAGTTTACTTTCATCTATTGTAGACTCCTGGCACATTGGATGCTTAGGAAGACTAAGAGTAATTTCATATATATTTTGCAAAGAATTGATCTGTAAAATCCATTGTTTTATCATAGACTCCGGGCATGATAGATGCTTTGAATACCCTATGATCAATACTTTCGTGCATGATATGAAACCAATTCAATTGAAGTTTAAATCCGTTTTGAAGTTTATGAATGGTGGTTTAACTGCTCTATTATCCGGCTGAATATGAGAGGACTTCGATTCTAATTGAGTTATCCAATTAAATCAAGTAAATTAATATTAAGATAACTATAAGTGAATCCTTGGTTGTATAGTGTTTCATCCTTAATAGTTTCTATCACAATTACTCTTTAAATCAGCCCTGCACTTGGGGTTGTCCAAGTCGTGGTCCATCGACTCCTAAATCTCAATTTTAACCTAACATCTTAACATGAACCAACTCAAAAGATGTACAGAGTAGAGGTCATAAAGTGATTAGGGTGGGCCCCACAAGGCCTTTATCGCATGGCTTCACGAGCTATATGTAGAAAAGAAGAGTCATTGTGAACTACATACATTAAAAGAAGTGAAAGGAAGTAGAATATATCTAAGTTTTTATAGTGCCTTATACAGTGAAATATGAAATATTTCAAGTAGCTACATTTTTAATAAAACTTTTACCCTATAATAATTAAAGTTTCTTATACTAATTGCAATAACAAAAATATTCAAAACTATTGGCATTATATGCAGTATATATACTCAAAATTTATATTGCTCGATGATAGGTAGGGTGCGTTCCAACCTTAAGATTTTGGGTGTTCAAGCCCCACTTACCTATTAAAAAGGTTTTTTTAAAAAATTAGGTGATATATATTAACATAATTATAGAATATTAAATCATCCTAATGGATATTAATGGGATTATATTAAGGAGATCTAAGAAAATATACATACCTAATTATTTTGGAAGCCTTTTATGGATATTAATGGGATTATATTATAATGCACTATATGAAATCATACCTAAATGGGTAGCCATATTTGCGAATGCTTGATTCTTGATTTTTGGATCTTTTGCACCTTTCACCTTTCTTAGATATCTAAGATAGAGATGATAAGTTCTATTTTTTTTAAATTTTTTTTTTTTTTTATGTAGGTGAATTTTCCAAACTCCTACTTTTATAAGTGAAAAGATTGGAAAAAGTTTCGCTCATCACAAATACCTCCCCTCTCCGCATCTCCATACGTATGCACGTAAGCCTATGTCTTTCAAAAATACCATACTAATATAGAAACGGGGAAGTGCCACCACCCCTCACATATTTAAACATAATGACAACTAAAATGAAGCCTACTGACATGCTCAAACGCAAATAATTCAACGATTAAAATAGATTTGGCCAATTTAAGCTATTAATTCATGTAGGCCACTTAATAGAAAATTTTATATTCTTCCACATGGGCTATAATGATCAACATCAAATTTTATGTTTTTAATTTTTCGTGAAAAATATTTCATAAACATAATTATTAGAAACCTTTTAATTGATACATTCTAAGTTTTAAAATCACTAATGTTAAATGATATAAACAACACTTCTCATATCTTGTATCTTGTAGTTACTAGTGTTAGATCATGATAATCATCATAACATTTAATTTTTATGAAGTAAGATAAATCATGGTCACGAATACTAGCACTTCTAATGACATATATCAAATACATGGAAGTGTGATATGGAGATTGCACACCTAATGTGATTACATATTCCATCTCTAAGTGGTCTAATTGTCTCTATAATGCATATCATGTCTTCAATGGAACTTAAAATTCAACTTATAATATACATGCACATTAAAAAGAAGAGTAGGAAATAAATTGGATAAGAAAATCATCAAAAGTAAATAAAATATATCTTAAGATGTTTACACATAAATTGGATCAAACAAAACTTCTACTAATCAAATATATCTTTGAGATCAACAACTCCATCGAAGCCACATGCTTGTTAAACAGTATGATTAAATTATTTTTTTAAAAAAAGCCCTTAATAAGTGGATCTATTATCATCTATTTTGTATTGATAACATTTATAGATAATTGATGATTTATACTCTCCTTCAAAACAATGTACTTTATGTCAATGTGTTTTGATATAAATGAATATTTATTGTTATTTGAAAAGTTAACTATAATAGAATTGTTACATAAAATTCTCAACATTTTTAAAATTAATATCATAACCCATAAATCCCCAAAAAAATAAAAAATTATAGCCATTTTTGCCTTAATTTGTCACCTCACAATAACCTACATATTCCGCTTCCATGATGGATGAAGCCATAATGGTCTGTTTCATGCTTTTTTATGATACAAATTCACCAACCATCATGAAAACATAACTGGATATAGACTTCTTATTGTCAAGAAAACTATCAAAATTTATTTCTATTGTCACGCTCCAAAATTCAAGGGTTGGGTATATCCACAATCCCCAAGTTCCTAAGTGTCACTTATAAATGCAGAAGCGTGGTTTAATAACATGATTCGAGTCATCAATAAAGAGCTAAACCAAGGCAATGTATAAATATATTTGAAAGTAAAGTATATTACACATAATATCATTCATCACACAATCATGGAGTCAACATAAACGGGGACTCAAATATGTACAAGCCCAAAAATAAGTGTAACTGACCATCCATCCATCCCCTCAGCTCTCAGAATAAAATATTGAACCATATTATTGATGCCCTACAACTGTTTGTCGGCAAACTGGAAGTACAACTCACTGAAGAAAGGGTCCACATATACATCCTTGCTATAAGTCATTTTTATGGTATCTGCAGCACAAGTATCTATTTGTGTTTTGAAACACCATTCCAAGGAGTGAGTGATCAACTCAGTATTACCAATCCCTAAGTTACACATGTTATCAACACAATCAAGTACAAGTAATGAAGCACAATATCGCAACATTTTTCTAATCTAGTTTATTAATGCATACTAAGAGGAATGCAAAATGGTTGGGTCACCCAAACTAGATTTAGTGGGGTTACCAAATGCACCAGTCTATGTAAATATGGTGGGGTATTTAAATGCACCACCCTAGTAAAATGCAACCATGATTAGCCAACCTTTATTAGTCTGTATACAACCAGTAGTACTGGCGATGCCAAAACACCACAACCTTATCACGAGTCAATACACAGGAGTCATGTGGCTCGTTGTAATGCCCATGAAAATTTAAATTTGAGATCTCTATACCTTATCTTGTCTCTATATTATCTTTATCTTTATTTCTATCTTATCTCTATCTTATCACATATCTTATCTTTATCCCTAATCATTCTCCTTTATATATACTTATAAACCTCCCTGTATCTCTCAATCCCTTAAATGAGCTTTTATTTTAAGGAGTGTGTTGTAAGAAAAGTTCTACTCCAACTTACATATTAACAAAAAGGCACCCTGCGACAACTAAAAAAGGTAGAAAAAGGATTTTCGAGAGCTTAGATCTAGTAAGTTTATTTCCATCATTTCATTAATTGTTGTGCAGTTAATGTAATTTGACTCTATCTATGTAATGAACAGTGTGGATCGGCTATGTTTATTGCATTGATTTGTGGGTAAATCGATGTAAAGATGATAGAAGTATAAAACCCCATGTGAAGTTTCTTCTCACAGAGCCTGATTGGTGTGCATCTGATCGAATCAATTTAGATATATATAAATCATATGATCCTTAGTGCCAAAATATACGAGGGCCCTAACTTCCAGATCAATTTGACTATCAGATGGGTCACACTAGTCATATCTGGAAGTGTTTAATAAAGAAAGCTTAGATTTATGCGCAAGTGTTGGTAACACTTGGTGTAGAAGGTTGAGAAGGGCCATCGGTATATGTGTGATTAATCCACACCATTCATCCAATGTGTAGAGGAAAAATATGCCAAGACCTCAAGAATTTGGATAATTCAATCATCCACTAGGCCACCCCAATTAATCATTGCCATTCAATTTCAGAATCTTAAAAGAAAAAGAAAATTTAAATATTGATAATTGAATTTAATGAACATATTATATATGAAAATTTTAATTATTTAGTTATTCATGGTTTGGCCACCTAAGATGTATATCAAAGGTAGGCCCCACCGGGTAATATAACTAGATGAATAACAATGTCGTAGATATAATTAATAGAATTTCTAAATTCAAACTAGCTTAATTACTTTGTGGATTCTACACTACTAGACTCAGGTGAGTAACCCAACATGTCACATGATTCATTGGAATTAAAATAAATTGTTTATGATGGTTTGATTGATTTAGGGTTGCACATCGAACCAGTAGAACCATGAAACTGGACCGGAACTGACCAAACTGTATGGTTTGGTTCGGTTTTAGAGTGCACCAATTTTGATTCCGGTTCTAAAAATCAAAGAACCGATTAGTTTGGTTTGGTTCTTGGTTTGGGGGTATATAGAATTGAACCAAACCGAACCATAGAACCGAAACGTGGATCCTAACCGTGGAACCGATCCTAGAACTGAACCTTGAACCGAACCATATATTTTTAAAAAAATCCTAAGTTCATTTTCACTTCACTCTTCACGCCACCTCTACTGCGGTTGCCCCCAATCCCCATCCATTCCTCTCTCTCTCTCTCTCTCCCACCGGACAGCCACCTTCCACCTACCCTCTGATCATTGGCCACCGCCTGACGATCCCTCTCTCTCTTCTCTCTTTCCCTGGTTCTCTCTCTCTCTTGCTCCCCGATTCTCTCTCTCTCGTTGGTTCTCTCTCTCTCATCAGTTCTCTCTCTTATTGGTTCTCTCTCTCACCATTCACCACCGGCATCTCTCGCTCTCTCTCTATCTTTATTTTCCACATTGGCCCCCTTACCACCACTGAATTCTTTCTATCTCTCTATTGTCTCGTTGTGAACTTCAACAACGGCTTCATCATCAATCTCTATGATGGTAATTACTATTTATTAATTTTTTTGATTTTTTGTAAATATTTTATTGAATGTTAGGTGTTTTATTGATTTTTGGTAATTATTTTATTATTATTATTTTTTATTTCTTATTAGATGTCAAGTATCGAAGAGATAAATAATTATCAGGAGCTCACTATTATTAATTCTCTCTCTCATACAAATGTATGTCTTCCTAAAGAAAAATGGTCATAAATTTGACATTTGGGTTCATTTTACCAAAATTGTATATGAAGGTAATGGACAAGTGAAATGTGCTAGATGTAACCATTATAATTCAGTCTATGCGTGGTCGAGTAAGAATGAGACTAGCTTTTTGAGAAAAAATGTTTCAAAGTGTCCCAAGATTTCCCACAATAAAGACAAGAAACAAAGACTTTTGTCAATGCAATCAATATCAGAAGATGGCGGTAATACCTTTAGTGTTTGAAATTTTAATCAATATCTATGTAGAGAAGCACTTGCAAATATGATAATCGTAGATGAGTTGCAATTTAAGTTTGTTGAGTGAGAAGGTTTTCGTCACTTTTGTAGCATGATGTAACATAATTTCAAAATAGTGTCACATACTACAATGGCAATGGATTGTATGGCATTATATGTGAGTGAGAAAAAAAATTAAAGGATTTATTAGTGAACTTAAATCAAAAAATTTATCTCACTATGGATTCACGGACCTCAGTGCAGAAGTTTTCTTACATGTGCCTTACAACTCATTTTATTGATAGAAACTGGAAATTACATAAAAGAATTTTTAAACTTTTGCGTAATTTTTAGTCACAAAGGTAAGGAAATTAGTCGAGCAGTAAAGGCATGTTTGCTGGAATGGGTTATAGAGAAACTATTAACACTTACTGTGGATAATGCAAGTTTCAATAATGATGCTATTTCATAGTTGAAATGAAAAATGTCTAAGAAGAGAGACACTTTTATTTTAGGGAGCAAATTCTTTCACATGAGGCATTGTGCACATATTCTTAATTTAATTGTGAAAGATGTGTTAATTGAATTAAAAAATTCATTAACTTGAATTCATGGGGTAGTGAGGTATGTTTGGAGTTCTCCACAAAGAGAACAACACTTCAAGGCATGTATAGAGAAAGAGAGAATAACATATAAAATTTCTTTATGCGTAGATGTTTAAACTAGGTGGGACTCCACATATCTCATGCTAGATGCTGCAATAAAGTTTTAAAAAATATTTGAGAGATTAGAAGAGAAAGATCCACATTTTACCATAAAACTTCATGATAGACCTCCTACCACTAGTGATTAGGATGATGCTCAGATTTTTACAATTTTTTTACAGAAATTCTATGATGTCATTATTCGCATGTCTGATTCTTTATATGTAACTTCTAATTCATCTTTTTATGAAGTTTATGGCATTGAAAGTTTCCTATCCGAATGGTCAATTAGTTTGGATTCTACTTTAAATACCATGGCTAAGAAAATGAATATTAAATTTGAAAAGTATTGGAGAAATATTGAAAAAGTGAATATGATGTTATTGATTGATGTTGTGTTGGATCCCTATTTTAAATTGAAATATGTGAAGTTTTGTTATTCTGAAGTTTACGAACTTATCATGGTGATTGAATTCATTAAGAAGATAAGAGAGGCATTCAATCGTATTTATGATGAGTATCAAAAGCTTCAGTCAGTTGATTCTTCTTCAAGTCATACCATTAATAACATGTATATTGACCAATTAAGTATTAGTACAAGTGAGTAATTAATTTCTCTCAAATCAAAGTTTCAAAAATATTTGGAAGAAGAAGAGAGTAATTGAGGCAAGTCAAAAGTGGACAAATATTTGGAGAAATCTTATGAAAAGGATGATCCAAACTTTGAATTTTGAGTTGGTGAAAGGTGAATAGTTCAAAGTATAGAGTTCTTTCTCATGTTACAGTGGATATTTTAGTGATTCTTATATCTATCATTGCTTCTGAATCCATTTTTGGTACTGAAGGTCGTGTTCTAGATTAATTTTGTAGTTCTCTTACTCCTAAGCTTGTGGAATGCTTAATTTTTGCACAAGATTAGTTATGTGCTTCACCTCTCCCAATTGAAGTTAAAGACAATGTAGCTGAAATTGAATCTCTTGAATCAGGTAAATATTCATTTGATCAATTTAATTTTTTCATATAATTTACTTTTAGTTATTATGTTCTTCTTGATTTTAATGAATTATTATATTTTTATAGCCTTAACGTCTATTTGAGGACTTTTATATCGAGTTTATATTTTTGCAACATACTGTTAGTCTGCTATTCTACTACGAGGTATATTATCATGCTTAATTGGACTTGTCTTAAAGCCATTTTATTAGTTTACAATATATTTTAGTTATCTATTTGACTCATGAATTACGGTTTACAATACACCCTTAAATTGTTTCAGTGAATGTATTTTTGCATACTTTATACAATATCTAGACCATTCATTAAATGGATCACAACACGAATAAACAAGAGCTAGATTATTTTTTAAAAAAATATGCAATTGGGCTAGATTATAAAAAGCCCATAATCGTGGAACTGAACTGATTTTAACGGTTCGGTTCTAGTTCAGTTCTAAGGTGCTAACGGTCTGTTTCCAGTTCCAATTCTCCTAGAACTGTTAGGAATGGTTCGGTTCCGGTTTCATCCCGGAACCAGACCGAACCGACCCATGTACACCCCTAGATTGATTGATGTACCAATTGGAGTGTTTTATTATGATGTTGTTGATTTTAACTACTATGAATGTATACAATGATAAATCATATGTTAATTTGTGCCATATTGCATGAATTATAATAATTGTATGTTGAATTCACTTATCAAGACAAGTATCTATGGCAGTTATGAAATTGATGCATTCATACATCATCCATCATTCGTTACATTTTTATAAAGCATATTCGATCCTAGGGGCCCTCCCTGGAAGAAATGTCAATCCTAGTAGAGCGTTACCAAATGCGGGCTATGCCCAAGCCTACCAAAAGTTGGAAGCCTACCCAACGAGTGGATGTGGGTTGACGATCTCCAACCCAAGCAGATGGACGATCATCCATCTGATGCATTCATATATCATTTGCATGCATATCATTATGCATAATCTGTTTCTATTATATTTTAATTTTAATAAGCATGAACCATATTGGGTTTTCTCACAAAGCCTGACTAGCTTACATTTTTATTAATGAAAAACTATACATATGAGAAATTAGCTAATGAGTTGGCATAGAAATCAGAAGTTGTGACTGAACTGATGTACGACACACATGAGACGTGGCCGTATCTATCAGAAGAGGAATTGACCACATTTAAACCGTTCCTAATTATTTAATTAGAATTTTACTTATTAAGATGGTATGATTCATATATAATGAATGATGGTATTACTTGTAGGATTTTAAGCATTTGATTAGTTTTATTTAATTGATTTATTTTAGGTCTGTAGTAAGTATTCATTGGTACGTTGTATTAACTAATGAATGATGCCTAATTTATGTTGATTTAATGTATATGGATGTTGAGATGGACTAACTTAAATCATGTTGTGCAAATGATTGTGAATGAACCTAGTTAGAATGTAAAAGTGAATATTACTTTTGCCTCTGAATAATTGTATAATGGAATGAAGTTTGTATACTTTGCGTACGAGTTATGACTCGAAACTTGGGTCTAAGGGTGCATACTTCGTACTCAAATTTTGAGGCATAACACTCGTCACTAGTGTCCTCTTGTCCATTCGGGGTACGTCTCCTAGTGTCCATAAATCAATCGTTTCATAGGTACGACATTCGCTAAAGACATTTGATTAATACGGTAAGGGTCGTCACCCAAGATCAATGATGGTAGGCTTGTCACCTCCATCAATGCTTAAGACTCTCTATAAAATTACCAAATTAGCACAAGTCAAAGACAACTCACATACAGTGACTCATACCATCATGTATGACTCATGAGCTGTAATGAATAAGCTCGTATAAGTCGCAAATGGCTTATGAATGGCGATGCCATTCAATGATAATTGTGGTATTCTAGATTCCATAAAATGTTCACATCAAATAGTTCAATACCGATTATCTCTACCTTACCTTGACTTAGTGGATTGAGCGAACAACGACAAGATCGGCCTTGGGAGTACAACACAACCCTAGTGGTCCTAGCCAGTTTTGGTCGGTCGAGTTCTATCTTAAATCGACTGAATGAGTCAGTGACAGCCAAACCCTAAACGGTTGTCACCGAAATTTCATTTGCATATACAACCTCAAAACAATTAAAGTCATAATATCCTAAACAGGAATATAAGCACAAAAGAGTCATGATTTCACAAAGACCTGGTCCACACAATTTACTAAACACTTAGGGTGCACATGCATCTTTATATTTTCACATAAACAGGCTCAAATACATAATAGATGCATACAAGTCAGCATTTATGTAATCAAATCGACACACATATCATATGAATCATAGTCATACTAAAATCCTAACATTTGAAAATGGGAAAATCTCCATATAACACAAAATTCACTAATTGAAACTATTATGAGCTGAAAAATGCTTAGTAAGATGGTCCTCACCTACAAGGGGGAATTCACGTGCTAACGGTGTCTAAGATATGAAGATTCAGGAAAACCCTAGCTTTCTTGTCTAATTTCAACAAAAACTAAAATAAATTTTAAGAAAACTTAAACTAGATCCTAGTTTTCTTATTAGAATGTTACTCTACCTTCGATTACTACTAGGCTTCGATCAATTGGAAATAATGGTAGTAGAATCGACGAAATCCAACAAACCACCTTCTTCAAAACCCTAAAACCTTGGATTTTTTTTTCTAATATTTTTAGAAATGAATTTCTTATTTATAGTTTCTCTGAGAAGTAATCGAGGTGAGTCACGCAACTCACACTCCTAGGTCTCAATCCAAGTTAGGTGATTTGGGGTATGGTCTTAGACATCCGATTCAAGAAAGTTGTCAAGTCCACTAAGATGAGCATATTTTTATAGTTTTGCGATCATTGGCCCACTAACGAATAGTCCATAGCTCTTTTGGACTTTTTGAGTGCTTCTAGAGTTATTTCAGTAATAGAATTTTTCATATCTCTATAATGAGTTTGTAATGGTCATTGTTAGCTATAAGATATAGTTTATAGATCGCATTTATTTATAATTTAGAGGTATTTAACGCATTTGTATGATGACACTTGCGCATATACTCTAATAGCATACGGTTAATTTTTAGGTTGTTACAATTTGCGCTCCCCCTCCCCCCCCCCCCAGATAAATAATTTTGTTCTTAAAATTTACCTCTTCGGAGTCTTCGAGTAATTGGGAATAGTTCGTACAAACTTTAGGTTCTGTTTTCCACGTGGCTTCTTCTTCACTATTGTGCATCCACAACACCTTTACCAATAATATCATTTTATTGCGAAGCACTTGATCTTTCATATCGAGAATACGAGCTGGCTTCAAAACATATGTAAGGTCCTCACAAAGTTCCATGCATTTTCACTTAATAATATATGATGGATAAGGAACATACATTGTCAGCATTGATAAGTGAAACAATGGATGGTCAACCAAAACCCCAATCATAAACCTTAGGAGTCCTAATGCTAAACCCTAGACTCAACCCAATCAACCTAACCCTGAACCCAATGAACCTAAAACTTTAAAGCTTTGAGTTAGCTC
This sequence comes from Magnolia changhungtana, assembly GCA_030180095.1. NCBI lineage: Eukaryota > Viridiplantae > Streptophyta > Magnoliopsida > Magnoliales > Magnoliaceae > Magnolia > Magnolia changhungtana. The sequence goes on along the minus strand of JASAUF010000502.1, from coordinate 6,211,801 downwards.
GGCTAATCAACTCACTAAGTCAACTCAATCGGTCAGCCTACCCATCTAAGAACCCAGTCGACTGTTAAGCCTAGAACTAAGCCTAGTATGAGAAATATACAAAACCTCAAAGTAACAATCTTCAAAGTAGAGCCTTCATATGCTTGGAGGAGGTTGCCTGCCAAAGTGGGGAGTCTAAGAGGGGACCTGCAGCAACCAGCTTATTGTCAGCTATGTGGTACTCCCCCTCTTTGGGGTGGCGTCCCTTAAACATGTGGAAATCTCCCTTTTTCATACCCTAAGTGTACGGTTGAGGTGTATTTACTCCGATGCACATCTCCTTACCCAAAATTATACTTGTACCACCTCATCCAATCTATAAAATGATGCCATATGGAAATCTTCAATCTTAACCCTTCAACCACCTTTTGCCCCTAGGATTACTAGCAATTACCAGTCATTTCAAACATCCATTAGATCTAGAAAACCTCACTACATCCAGAACATTAGGAAGGATCAAGAATCCCTCCTCATCTCTTAGGGCCTTAGTCATCTAGCCATCCCTCTACCAAGGAGAGTGAGAGAGAGAGAGAGAGAGAGAGAGAGAGAGAGAGTCTAGCCCTAGTCTGACTCAATCTAGCCAGAGTCCAAGCCTCCTGAGCTACCTCAATTCAAATCTGAGCCACTCAATCTAACCTTATGATACTACCGTTCATCTAACCATTTAAGCTTCAATCAGTTTCATCAAGTCATAGTATTAACATCGTGCAACATTCATTCCCTTCTCAATCCCCTTGCTCCTCATATACATTAACATTACCTTGCATTTCATCATTTTCTCACATCCAACCAGGGGGCGTACGCTCTGAGGCATACCGATATAATCAAAATAGGTTTACTGGAAACCTTAGCCAGTTATATGTTAATTTATCATAAGCATCAGTACATCATTAAGCATCCCTTACATCTTATTTCTGCATACTTTGCACCCTGCACTCGATCGTTTCAAACGTATGCACTGCAACTTACCGATATAATCGGATCTTACCCATTAGAAATTTGAATCGATTAATCATCACTACCACTGCATCGCATTATATCTTTTACACATGAGAATTAATCATATTCTTCAAAAATTAGTTAGATCTTATGAAGTTAAAACTGTACATCTGTCGTGACAGAGTGGGTACCTAACATCTTCCCTTTCTGTAACTGTGGTCCTTTACTTGGAATCTCTTAAACACAAACTCACGAGTCATCTTAGGGTTAAGGATCTTTGGGTTCTCAATCATACGCATTTCTATAGGTCTAACTGACTGTAGGATCATAATAATTAGTTATTGGCGACTTTGGTCAAATATAACACCCTCTTACCCCCAAAACAAAAGCCCTCAAGTGAGGCAACCTGTAACACCCTGGTTCCCAGAACCCGAGTACATTACTGGTTATCCAAAAACCTGAGCGTTAACCTTTGAAAACACCCAAATTCCACGTACATAATTTTATCAGAGTTAGTAATATAGCGGGATGGAAATAAATTAGATATTAGAGTGAGTACAAATATATATAACCGATGTTTCAAGTGGTTACCCAAAAACTTATACAAACCAATGTCTTAACCTTTACAAACATAGCAGTATAAATTAAATACAAATAAAATCAGGAATGGAGAGTCGCAAGATCATCTGGCTCCTCCCATTCCTCGTGAATACCAGCGTACGCATCATCTGCGTCTCCTGCACGCTGAGTATGGTTCGATAGCATCAATGGCTATCCAGTGAGGTATAACCCCCAAGATTTATCATAACATCAAGATAATTAAGCATAGTTATCAGAGACAGTATATAATAAATATTACACAATGATTATCGGGAAAATCGGATAAGATTCATCAGATACACATTCATTAAATAATTTACACAAGATAATCTTGTTTAAATGCATGGATGTATGCATATGCTCACAGACTTGGGGATGCACATCCAGCCGGTAAAAAAAAGTCACCCAAGGAGAACTAGTCACCCGGAAAAGACTATGATATATAGATTATCCAAGGAGGGCTAGTTACTCGGATAAGTACACAAAGGTACACCCAAGGAGAACTAACCACCTGAAAAAGACCGTGATAATACATAGATCGCCCAAAGAGGATTGGTCGCCCGAAAAAATACGTAAAGGTACTCCCAAGGAGAACTAACCACCCGAAAAAGACCGTAATAATACATAGATCGCCCAAGGAGGATTAGTCACCCGGAAAAATATGCAAAGGTACGTCCAAGGAGAACTAACCACCCGGAAAAGACCATAATATATGTCATGAAAATGCATGATTAGCCCAACCATTATTATTCCAATTTCAAACAATTACTTTAAGAAAGCTCAAAGTTCACTATGGAGGGGTTTGTCACCCATCATAGGCCGACAGCTTAGGCATAGTGTCTTATTTTACCATCCCTGGCTCATGAGGTTAACAAATAGGGTGTATAAAGGTAACCTACACAACTAGTGGCCAATTGTAGTTCTACAAGTGGAACTTACCATTGCAAGGTCATAAGAAAGTGGTCCGTCAAAGCCATGTAGGCAAATAATCTATCAAAACCGCCAGGGAAAATGGTTCATCCCAAGGATGAAATAAAAATGGGATTATCCCCATAAAGCTACAAAGGCACTAAGGATCCACAATATGGTAACTCCCCAACATAAATTTATTTAATCCCTAACACAGATGGCCACTAGTTCGTGGACCTCAAAGCATTCCATCAAGTAATTATGGATGATAAATTAAATCACGTATAATAACATTGAGATAGTACATGCATATTTAAAGCATACATTTCAAATCATATTAAAGGCATTTAATTCACATCAAATCCAATTCATCAATTATCTTAAGAAATCAAAATCAGTAAGAACAATCCACTACATTAAGCAATTAATGAGATAAATGAACAAGGAAAAATAACAGAGCTAATCATCAAGATGTAGAAAAGCTTGTAGGGTGATCCTCACCTCTAGTTACAATTTTCCTCACTAAAAGGTAAAGAAGAGGAAATATTGGAAGAATTCTAAACTCCTACAATAAGAAGATAATTCTATTATTAAACCCATTGTTTAATCTACATTTAATTCTAACCTAGAAATTTTTAGAAAATATAGTTAACTCACCTCAGATTCAAGTCAACTAGGGTCTAGTCCAACCTAAGACGATCTAACCCACCCCATGTGATTCTGGTATTAAAGTCAACTCGACTCAGTTGGGGAAATCGGACGAGTCGACTTGTAGTTGAGTCGAGATAACTGTAAGTGGACAGTGGCTTTGGTTACGTACCTGGGTAGGAGTTATTTCCCATCAACAATGAGAAGGGAGATCCAAAAATGCTCTCCCCAAACGACGGATTGAAACATGGGTCACTCTGCAGCTCACAAATCCACTGAGTCAGCTCGGATTGAACTGAATCTGCTCAAAATGGTGGATTGGATGCTGCCGGATTTCACACCCGAGTTGGAACAACGATCGAGTACTGGAAGTAGTGGGCTGGAAGACGTACTATTGGATGGCTAGGGCGATTCTAGTTGGTTTTCCGGAGGGCTAAGTCGTTGTAGAATCACCAAGTTCACGATTTGGGTTGGTTCAACTCTCGGTTCGAGTTAGTTGCTATAAGTAGTCTTCTTCTATTTCTATAACTCTTCTCCTTTTACAGTGCTCAGGAGGATCCACTCAATCCGACTCACCACGACTCGGTGGAAAACTTGACTAGATCGGTCTGAGTCACCTGGTGTGGCAGCCCTGACTCGATCCTTCCTTCTCTCTCTCTCTCTCATTTTTTGCTTCTTTCTCCTCTTCGCTCTCTTTCTCTATATCTTCCTTTTACAACACCTAGCGACGTGGCCTAACGCGAGACTCCATCGGTTGAGTTGGTGCAGCACTATGTAGTGAATGAGGAAGAAGCTCTGATGTTAATGGCGGATTCCAAAGGGAGCTTTATTTCTTCGAAGGCTTGCATGGAACAGTTTGTCTACGTCCATGGGAGCTTGGGGAAGAAGGATTTTGACGGTTGAGTGGAGATTTCCTAGTGGGTTAGAGCTTGGAAGCTCTCGGCTTGATTTTTGGAAAAACGGGGAAGAACCTATTGCGGCTGCGGATTTCCCTCATGTTGCTAACGTTTTAGGTTTTCCTGGGATGTTATATGCTGATTTGGATTGCCTGGATTGATTCAAGGTGGCTATTCTAAAATGGATGGGTGGCTGGGATCGTGCCAACACACCATCGCATTGCTTCTCTCCCCATCCATTTCTTTATTTCATAAAACCCTACACCACGTGCATCGGACGGCTGAGAGCCACCTAAATGAAGGGTTAGGATTGGAGGATTTCTCCTTGCACGGATTGCTAGCCTGGCAGTTTCCATTTTTGGAAACGTGGTTGCGCACAGTCATCTTGCAAGTGTGTTTGTGTGTGCCCATGAGCGATCCAACGGGTGAAAATGGGCAAGGTTGGGAGACTTTAGGTTCTCCATAATATGGGCGGTTCAGATCATCAAGGTGATCTCTGATGGTGGGCCACGAACAAAAATTACCGACGTCAGTCTGTCCGTTGGCAGAAGCAATGAAAGAGGGAGTTATTCCCACTTGCGGGAAAACGCGGGCCAAACCCATTTGACCGTGCTATATCTTCCAGTGCATCGCGGGTGCTTCTGCACTGGTGTACGTGCACACCCATGTGGGGCCCATGGTGATGATTTTGGGAAATCCATTCCACTCATAAGTCTTTGTGTGCCCAACTGGGCCATCTTACTAAATATGCGATGGATGTAGTGCTCTGGTGGACCATATTGGCTAAAATACGGCTATTAATTACCAATTTTCATTGATTCGACGGTTGGATCGGCTCAAATCTGAGAGTCGACGGTCAAAAATCTCTAAAAGAAACTTATAAACGTTTTTACTACAAATCCCTCAATGTAGTGTATTACTAAATTAGTATAGAATTTCGTTACTTTGTTATAACTTATTTTATTTTATTATTATTGTTTATCCGTTTATCTAACATGTGAGACCCACACTTCGTGGTAGGTAACTTAAGTTTAGATTGCTTATTATACAAATGAGTCACTCCAAGAGATAGTCTAATTCACTATCCTCGACATTTAGATGGTTCACATAATTTAAATGGTTGGATCTCTTAGTTTAAGGGTGGATATTTCTACCGACGGTCCTAAGGGTCCTAGGGTTCATCTAGATGGGGATTCATGGTTGGATTAGTGGGTCGATGGTCTATTCTCAAAATCAATGGTTATAGCTCGATGTATGGGTAGGGTTTATTTCAATGGTCAAATTTAGACTAGACTGAATGTAATTGTTTTGATAGGTTAGGTTCCTACTTATACTAAGCTAGGTTTCAAAGTAACACTCGAGTACTGAAAAGTACGAGGTGTTACAATCTACCCCCCTTAAAGAAAATCTTGTCCTCAAGATTCAGTGCTTCTAATAGGATTAGGGACAATTATAATATCATTTATGGTGATTCTAAGCATTCATTATTTTCCTATGAATGTAGTTTGTATGTACGAACATATACCACTAGCTACCAGAGCTGGGGTCGTTACAATCTACCCCCCTTAAAGAAAAATCTCATCCTCGAGATTTGGTAATACTCATCCCAAGTAACATTATTACAAGTAATAAATTCATCCAAATTGCATACTTATCTATCATCTATCATAATGCGAAATCACAACTTGTCATCTTGACAATATACATCTAAGTCTACTACAACTCTTGAGTCTCTAGGCCAACCAAGTGCCTAATGTATATGGTCCCAAAAAAATAATAATTTCGAACTCGTTTTAGTACTTTGTAACACCAGGGATATAGTTCAATGCTTGCTATGTCAAAAATTTCCCTAGCATTTTTTTTTTAGGAGAATAGGTTCATTCAGGTGACAACTAATAGTAATATTATATCTTTCCTTTTGTTTCTTATACTTCTAATGGTAGTTCCCCATTGTCTAAAGTATAATACAAATTTTTAGTTTTCAGTGTTCGAGCCATTAGGAACAAATGGTCGTAGTAGGTTTGAGCCTAATACATTGATCATCTACCTACGCAGAACAGTGAGTTCACTAGCATCACTTCCTAATCCTTGTAAGTCTCGATCTTTTGCTTGATCAGTGCATTGAGATTAGTGGAACTTGTTAAGATTTATAATTTGGAACAAACCGCATACACTTCGCATAGTATGATTCCATCCGTCCATGATCCCAATCACTTTAATACTTTGGGAATGTTATGTAGCTTTCTATTTTCACAATATGGGTGTTTGAATTCTCTGAGAAACAACCCAAATTTCCATTATGCTTTTACTGTGCATTCTAATTTACCAATGCACTACTTGATAATTTTCAGGCCCAAGTTTCTACATAGAAGTTTACATTTGAACTTTGTTAAACTTATCCAAATTCTCAGGTGTAGCCCCTAGTATTCACAGTTTTTTTTCCAGGAATCTTTGACATCACCTATAATTATTTCTAATTGCTGAAATTTATGAGAATTATCGTCTCTAATTAATGAGATGCATTAGGGAAATTAAATTATATTCCCTAGTGGAATTCCTTAAATTTATAGGAGTGCTTATGTACTATTCGATGTACCATATGGTGTTAGGATTCCCTAACATTCTTAAGTTGTCTCATTTATTGAATGATTGTGACAAGGTTATTTCCAACCAAGGGACTTTTGGGAAATTTCATATCCTAGATTTCAAATTTTCGTTCCATGGGAGCCAAGTCTAAAGGATGCTCTTGTATAATCTTAATTGCATCATAATGGCCATCATTCTCCCATGGTATCCTAGTTTTAGTTTCTAAGATTCAAATAATTAAGTCTAGAAGTTTCAAAGGAGCTAAAAATTTTGCATCACTATGTTCAAAGTTTTCCTTAATTCCAAGGGAGTTCTAAATAAATTCACATGGCTTTTCTAATAACTTTCTAAGGAGACCTAGTGTTTGGTTTTTGAGTTCAGACAACTAGTAGTTCATAATGAGAATCTAAATTTAATTTCTACGTTCAAACAACTAAACTCAAACTTTCCTACGGGGCCTAAAGTTGCGTCTCTGTGTTCATAATTTTCATAATTCCTAAGTAATTCCAACCAAATCTGAATGGCTATCCTAATGATTTCAAAGGAACTTATGTTTGGTTATCTACATTCCCCGACTTTCCTAATTCTAAGGGAATTCCACATACATTCAAATGGTTAAATAATTTCAAATGGGACCTAAGTTTAGGTCTCTACATTCTCTAAATTTCCCTAAGTCTAGGGGAGATTCACCCAAGTTCCAACACCTAATTCCAACATCTTAACTTAAGACATTTAAGATTTGTATAAATTCTTTTCCCAAAGGCAAGGCTTGTCTAGACTCGCTCTGATACCAACTTGTAACACCCTGGTTCCTGGAACCCGAGTACATTACTCGTTATCCAAAAACCTGTGCGTTAACCTCTGAAAACTCCCAAATTCCACGTACATTTTTTTTTATCAGAGTTAGTAATATAGCGGGATGGAAATAAATTAGATATTAGAGTAAGTACAAATATACATAACCGATGTTTCAAGTGGTTACCCAAAAACTTATACAAACCAATGTCTTAACCTTTACATACATAGCAGTATAAATTAAATACAAATAAAATCAGGAATGGCGAGTCGCAAGATCATCTGGCTCCTCCCATTCCTCCTGAATACCAGCGTACGTATCATCTACATCTCCTGCACACTAAGTATGGTTTGATAGCGTCAATGGCTATCCAGTGAGGTATAACCCCCAAGATTTATCATAGCATCAAGATAATTAAGCATAGTTATTAGAGACAGTATATAACAAATATTACACAATGATTATCGGGAAAATCGGATAAGGTTCATCAGTTACACATTCATTAAATAATTTACACAAGATAATCTTGTTTAAATGCATGGATGCATGCATATGCTCACAGACCTGGGGATGCACATCTAGCTGGTAAAAAAAAAGTCACCAAAGGAGAACTAGTCACCCTGATATATAGATCGCCCAAGGAAGGCTAGTTACTTGGATAAGTACACAAAGGTACACCCAAGGAGAACTAACTACCCGGAAAAGACCATGATAATACATAGATCGCCCAAGGAGGATTGGTTACCCTGAAAAATAGGCAAAGGTACGCCTAAGGAGAACTAACCACCCAGAAAAGACCGTAATAATACATAGATCGCCTAAGGAGGATTAGTCACCCGGAAAAATACGCAAAGGTACGCCCAAGGAGAACTAACCACCCGGAAAAGACCATAATACATGCCATGAAAATGTATGATTAGCCCAACCATTATTATTCCAATTTCAAACAATTACTTTAAGAAAGCTAAAAGGTCACTATGAGGGGGTTTGTCACCCATCATAGGCTGACAGCTCAGGCATAGTGTCCCATTCTACCATCCCTGGCTCATGAGGTTAACAAATAGGGTGTATAAAGGTAACCTACACAACTAGTGGCTAGTTGTAGTTTTACAACTGGAACTTACCATTGCAAGGTCGTAAGAAAGTGGTTCGTCAAAGCCATGTAAGCAAATAATCTATCAAAACCACCAGGGCAAATGGTTCATCCCAAGGATGAAATAAAAATGGGATTCTCCCCATAAAGCAACAAATGCACTAAGGATCCACAATATGGCAACTCCCCAACATAAATTTATTTAATCCCTAACACAGATGACCACTAGTTCGAGGACCTCTAAGCATTCCATCAAGTAATTATGGATGATAAATTAAATCACGTATAATAACATCGAGATAGCACATGCATATTTAAAGCGTACATTTCAAATCATATTAAAGGCATTTAATTCACATCAAATCCAATTCATCAATTATCTTAAGAAATCAAAATCAGTAAGAACAATCCACTACATTAATTAATTAATGAGATAAATGAACAAGGAAAAATAACAGAGCTAATCATCAAGATGTAGAAAAGCTTGTAGGGTGATCCTCACCTCTAGTTACGATTTTCCTGACTAAAAGGTAAGGAAGAGGAGATATTGGAAGAATTTCAAACTCCTACAATAAGAAGATAATTCCATTATTAAACCCATTGTTTAATCTACATTTAATTCTAACCTAGAAATTTTTAGAAAATATAGTTAACTCACCTCGGATTCGAGTCAACTAGGGTATAGTCCAACCCAAGACGATCTAACCCACACCATGTGATTCTGGTATTAGAGTCAACTCGACTCAGTTGGGGAAATCGGACGAGTCGACTCGTAGTTGAGTCGAGATAACTGTAAGTGGACAGTGGCTTTGGTTACGTACCTGGGTAGGAGTTATTTCCCATCAACAATGAGAAGGGAGATCCAAGAATGCTCTCCCCAAATGACAGATTGAAACAGGGGTCACTCTGCAGCTCACAAATCCACTGAGTCAGCTCGGATTGAACTAAATCTACTCAAAATGGTGGATTGGATGTTGCCAGATTTCACACCCGAGTTGGAACAACAATTGGGTACTGGAAGTAGTGGGCTGGAAGGCGTTCTATCGGATGGCCAGGGCGATCTGGTTGGTATTTTGGAGGGCTAAGTCGTTGTAGAATCACCGAGTTCGTGATTTAGGTTAGTTCAACTCTCGGTTCGAGTCAGCTGCTATAGGTAGTCTTCTTCTCTTTCTGTAACTCTTCTCCTTCTACGGTGCTCAGGAGGATCCACTCAATCCGACTCACCATGACTCGGTGGAAAACCCGACCAGATCGGTCTGGGTCACCTGGTGCGGCAGCCCTGACTCGATCCTTCCTTCTCTCTCTCATTTTCTGCTTCTTTCTCCTCTTCGCTCTCTTTCTCTGTATCTTCCTTTTATAGCACCTAGCGGCATGGCCTGATGCGAGACTCCATCGATTGAGTTGGTGCAGCACTATGTAGCGAATGAGGAAGAAGCTCCGACATTAATGGCGGATTCCAAAGGGAGCTTTGTTTCTTCGAAGGCTTGCATGGAACAGTTTGTCTACGTCCCTGGGAGCTCTGGGAAGAAGGATTTCGAAGGTTGAGTGGAGATTTCCTAGTGGGTTAGAGCTTGGAAGCTCTCGGCTCGATTTTTGGAAAAACGGGGAAGAACCTATTGCGGCTGCGGATTTCCCTCATGTTGCTTGCATTTTAGGTTTTCCTGGGATGTTATATGCTGATTTGGATTGCCTGGATTGATTCAAGGTGGCTATTCTAAAACAAATGGGTGGTTGGGATCGTGCCAACACACCATCGCATTGCTTCTCTCCCCATCCATTTCTTTATTTCATAAAACCCTACACCACGTGCATCGGACGGCTGAGAGCCACCTAAATGAAGGGCTAGGATTAGAGGATTTCTCCTTGCGTGGATTGCCAGCCTGGCAGTTTCCATTTTTGGAAACGTGGTTGCGCACAATCATCTTGCAAGTGTGTTTATGTGTGCCCATGAGCGATCCAACGGGTGAAAATGGGCAAGGTTGGGAGACTTTAGGTTCTCCATAATATAGGCAGTTCAGATCATCAAGGTGATCTCAGATGGTGGGCCACGAACGAAAATTACGGACGTCAGTCCGTCCATTGGCAGAAGCAATGAAAGAGGGAGTTATTCCCACTTGCGGGAAAACGCGGGTCAAACCCATTTGACCGTGCAATATCTTCCAGTGCACGGCGGGTGCTTCTGCACTGGTGTACATGCACACCCATGTGGGGCCCATGGTGATGATTTTGGGAAATCCATTCTGTTCATAAGTCTTTGTGGGCCCAGCTGGGCCATCTTATTAAATATGCAACGGATGTAGTGCTCTGGTGGACCATATTGGCTGAAATACGGCTATTAACTACTAATTTTCCTCGATTCGACGGTTGGATCGGCTCAAATATGAGAGTCGACGATCAAAAATCTCTAAGGGAAACTTATAAATGTTTTTACTACGAATCCCTCAATGTAGTATATTACTAAATTAGTATAGAATTTTGTTACTTTGTTATAACTTATTTTATTTTATTATTATTGTTTATTCGTTTATCTAACATGTGGGACCCACACTTCGTGGTAGGTAACTTAAGTTTAGATTGCTTATTATATAAATGAGTCACTCCAAGGGATAGTCTAATTCATTATCCCCGACATTTAGATGGTTTACGTAATTTAAATGGTTGGATCTCTTAATTTAAGGGTGGAGATTTCTACCGATGGTCCTAAGGGTTCTAGAGTTCATCTAGATGGGGATTCATGGTTGGATTAGTGGGTCGATGGTCTATTCTCAAAATCAATGGTTATAGCTCGATGTATGGGTGAGGTCTATTTCAATGGTCAAATTTAGACTAGACTGAATGTAATTGTTTTGATAGGTTAGGTTCCTACTTATACTAAGCTAGGTTTCAAAGTAACACCCGAGTATTGAAAAGTACGGGGTGTTACACAACCAATGGAAAAGAGAGTCCATCTCCCGTCCCCCAGCAAATTTGTCCTCCAGTGTCCACAGAATGGTGACTCTGTTGGGGATGAACTAGTCACACCAGTCATGGCCCGACTTGAAAAGCAGGATCTTATGAATTCTTGAAGAATACCAATTCTTGCACATTTGCATATGCATTCGCATCAACATTCATTCCAAAAAAGTAAAGGAACAAAAAATTGTGCCTTTATAAGTTAGGCGTCCTAAAAAAACATCTCTTATCATAACATAATCTACACCAAAGCAGGGATAGCTATGGCCAATCACAAAGAAGGAGCTCTCTCCTTCTCTACTCTTGATTTACAGGAAGGCATTCCCCCGCAGCCGCATCCAATAGGTTCAGTGCTAGTCTCTTACATCTAGGAGGTGGTCCAAAATACAAAGATCATGAAAGAAATGCTTTGCTAGCTCACACTAACACAAGTTTTAATATCTAACGCCTAAGTTGTCACAACATAACAGCTGCAGTAGTTAAGGTTCACGCAGGACTTCTAATACCCTCCCAATGGAGACATCCTACCAGCACAACCATCTACCTGAGGGCATTTCTTCCAATATCCTCCCACGAACGAGATTCAATTCCATCATTCCACACAGACTCCTAGTACATTCCAAAATTATCTCACTTACGAGAATTTCAGTCAATTTTAACAATCTCCTACAATCAGGATTTCTTTATAGCCTCATTTTTCAGAACCAGTTCAACAAACTCGCTATAATCGGAGCAACCACCAGGTCCAAACTGCTACGAGTAAGAATTATAAAGGTGTCAACAAGTTTAACTATTATAAGAAGGATACAGTGTCAGGCCTATGTCTTAGTGACCATTCCGTTCCGTAGGATCCCGCGGTCCTCCCAGTCGAATTCCGGCAGCGTGCGACCTGTAGATATCATTTGTGCTTAACCTTAAGTCGCAGCCTGTAAACCCGAGTCAGCTCAACCCAATACCTATGCCATTACGACCACGCCATCGCCGCGGTTCCGACGCTGCATCTCGTGCGCCAATCTGACGCTTAGATCGTGAGATGTGGCCCGCGCTCTATTCCGGCCTTGAAGTGCACGTCGCAGGGCCAGGACTTTCCAGATAGCACCATTTCCTAGGACCATTATGAGGGTGACATCACCCCTACCTCTAACCATCCTACCCTAGCAAAACAATGATTACTAACTTATCCCTTGCCTCTTACAAATCCATTATTACCTTATAAGTAATGATGCTTTTCTCTTTCATGCTTCTTGCATGCCATCATTGCTTAGCTAAGAGAGCTAGTAATCATTACCCATCTCTCTCTCTTTCTCTCTCTCTCTCTCTCTCGTATCTCTCTTTCTCCCTTATTTTCCCTTCTCCATTGCAAGAGAGGCTTGGACATCCATGACAGCCCCTCCATTTCCAGCCCTCTCTCACCCTTAGATCCCCCATATCCTACCCTCCAAAAGTCATCTCAACCATAGAATCTCTTCTCTTGGAGCATTGGAAACTAATAATGGAAGAAGAGGTTCAAGATCCTAGGTGGGTGCTTGTTTAGGACTAGATCTTTCTTTTCTTTCTTAGATCCTTGTCTTTTCTTACATAGGATCATGTAGGACCGACCAATCAATGGTGGAGATCCTACTTGACCCTTTAGATGTGGCCAATGGACCATCGTTGTTGCATGGATGATCCATGATGGGGCCATTCTCCATGGACCCTATCATGATGTTTTGATTTAATCCATGACCATGATGGGTCATCTAGACCTTGATTTCATGGTGGGGATGGCATCCCAACCACAAATTTTTTTTTTAATGTAGGGTCATGCAATGCGTGGGACCCATATGATGATCATGATATATGGTTTGGAGCTTTTGAGGGGCCCATAGTGGCGGGGTCCCCTCCCTTTGGCCGGTCTTTCTTTCTTCTTCTTCTTCTTCTTCTTCTTCTTCTTCTTCTTCTTCTCTCTCTCTCTCATTTTTTATGGTGATGATGTCACGTCCCAAACCCGAAAATCAGATTCATAGGAATCCCGATCGCCGAACCCGGTGCCGACAGCCTCCATAATACCCCATTCTCGGCTCCCAATGCCCATATGCCAGATTCCTATCATGGGATCCTACAAGGAGGATTTTCCAACATACATTTATTTCGTAAGAAGCATAACCACAAGTATACCCAAATCACAAGAACAATATCATCATCACATATCCACTAATATAAACATTTAAATACAGTGTTGAAAGGGAAATACATATGTAAAAACTAAAGCTCAAGAAGACCGCTGCAAGCTCCAAGTCCAATGCTGCTGTAACCTAACATCACTTGCACGCATATATCATGCATAAGCTTATAGAAAGCTTAGAAGGTGGTGTAAGTGTATGTATAAGGTAAGTGTCAAGTATTTAATACAATGCCATAATCATACAATATCAGAAATACTGGTAAGATTATAAATCAAATAATATCAGAGTACGAAATATAGATTAGCTGTGCAAATGAGGAGTCATAAAGAACCAAATATCATATGCCGAGGATGTAATGAAATATACAATTCCTGATAAATTTACGAATACCGTCAGCTATATCTAGACCATATAAATGTAGAAACACAGTAACCCAAAATGTCATATGCCGCGGATATAATGTAATATGCGGTGCAAATGGAATGACCATGCTGGAGTATGAAGTCAAGATGATAGTACATAGTATCACAGGCTATGGGGTCCATCACAAGGGACTTCTATCCAAACTAGTCCCATACCTAAATTTGGATAGTCAGACTCAATGTGGTAAACTCCTAATCTCAGGTTAGTCGCGCGCCCCAACCGAAATCCTAACCATTGCAAAGGCACACGTAACAAATTATTGCGCACTACCAGCCCGAGTGGATAGTGAATGAATAAATGAATAAATATGCAACTCCTACTCCATAAATCAGTATTGTACATCTCTGGGATCATCACCGGGGTCTAGTACACTCTACATGCAAATCATCGCCCACTGATGTGTGGCCATGCAAGTGGAAGAGACCTCACTATCGGTCTAGTGAGTAGTCAGCCAATATCTACTCAGTACGTCAATAGCGGACCCATTCACGAGCTGGTTAAACTCAGCCTAGCTATGCCCCTTACTCTCGGGCAGGTAAGGCCACATCCCTCCCAATCGACCATGACACAGTGGGAGACTGACCTCCTAATATTTGACCCTCGGGCGCTCATGTATCCACTCGGTCTCAACGTTGGGGCATCTCCTGGCCGTGGAGGTTTATGGACTTTCACCCATGGACATCCAAAGTGCCCAGATGCTCGAACCAAACATTTTCGGTGGTCCATCTAGCCATCCACGACATGCCTGTGGAGGATACGGCCCTGATGTCGCTAGGGCATACAGTAATCACAACACACAATGCAAGATGCATGAGTCATACATCAATCCTGCGCATACCGTGCGCTCATGTGAGATAACCTTCGCCTATCAGGGAGTCTCATAACAATCGACACTATGATATATGTAATGGTCAATCATATCTCATAATAAACATGCAGATGATATGTATGGGCATGTATCATGATGTTATGCTGTCACATACTCATAATCGATATCAATAATTGCCATTGACAATCGACCTCGACAATGTGGACATTTAACCAACATTGCCCTCAAGGAATGGCCCACATAGAGCATAACATATAGTGAACCCATGGCCTCACACAAGGGCCAATATACAACACCATGGGCCTCACTTAAGAGCTTAATATACATCGCGATGAGTCTTTCACATGGGCCTAACATGCATCACAATGAGCTTTATCGCTTGGCCCTTAAATGCATCACAATGGGCCTCATCACATAGACCTCATTTCATCACATTAGGCCTTAAACAGGAGCTGAATACACATCCCAACGGGCCTCAAATATAGGCCGCATATACATCACATTGGCCTTCAAACATGGGCCGCATATACATCACAATGGGTCTTAACTACGAGCCACATAAATCATATAGGTCTCAATAATTGCCCTCAGCAATCGAAATTGGCATCGACAATTGGCCTCGACAATCGAAATCAGCCTCGACAATCAGAATCAGTCTTGACAATCAGAATCGGCCTCGACAATCGGAATCGATAAGCAAAATCGGCCTCGACAATCGGAATCGGCATTCGGAATTGGCCTCAACGATCAGCCTTGGCTAACAGAATCAACCTCGTCAATCAGACTCGACCTCGACAATCGGAATCAACAATCAGAATCGATAATCAGAATTGGCCTCGGCTAACGGAATCAGCCTCGTTAATCAAACTCGGAATCGACCTCGACTAACAGAATCAGCCTGGTCAATCGGAATCAACCTCGACAATCGGAATCAGCAATCAGAATTGTCCTCGACAATCGGCCTCGGCTAATGAAATCAGGCTCGTCAATCGGACTCGGCCTTGACATTTGCAATTAACAATTAGAATAAGCCTCGATTAATGGAATTAGCCTTGTTAATTGGAATCGGCCTTGATAATCGAAATGGATAATTGGAATTGGCAATCAGAATCAGCCTTGACAAATCGAAATCGGCCTAACAAAGGGCCACAATGTGGACGTTTAACCATTATTGCCCATCAAGGTGGACATTTAACCAACATTGCTCCCAAGGAGTGGCCTACATAGAGCTAAACATATAGCGGCCCATGGCCCCACACAAAGGCCTAATATACATCGCAATGGGCCTCACTCAAAGGCCACATATACACCACATCGGGTCTCACCAAATGGGTCACAATACGTTACAATGGGCCATAAATACATTACAATGGGCCACATACCTGGGCCTATATACATCATGATGGGCCGCATCTTATGGGTCGGAAATGCATCACAATTGGCCTTATTGCACGGGCTTTAAATACATGATAAGTGGGCCCTACACATGGGCCATTAATACATCTCAATGGACCTTACCATATGGGCCGGAAATACATCACAATAGGCCTCAAATACATTATAATGAGCCGCATCATGTGGGCCTCAAATACATCAAGTAGGTCACACCAATGGACCTCATATACACAACAGGGGGGCCCTGCTCATGCGCCTCAAGTACATAACATGTGGGCCCTACACATGGGTCTCGTATGCATCAAATCGGCCACGTATATGTGTCTCGAATACATCAAATGGGCCATGCATCATGGGCCCAATACATATCACAATGGGCCTTAAATACAAGACAGGTGGGCCTTATCACATGGGCCTCAAATATACATCATGATGGGCCTCAAATGGGCTTGGACCGCACCAAAAATCATTTCAATAGTTGTAGGTGTAATATGTGTATCACTATACACTATTATTGCAAATGGTGGGGTCCACTTGAACTTTAGATCTGACTCATTCTTTCACCCATGCCATGAAAGGATATTTCAAATGTTTGGACGGTATAAATATAACACATGCATCATGGTGGGGCCCACCGCCAGATGGACGGTGTGGGATACAAAATATACATTATAGTGGGGTCCACAAAACTTACTGACGTCACCAAATGAATGGATGGTGAAAATAACACTGCATCATGGTGGGGCCCACCGTCCAAACAATGGACGGTGTAGATAAAACATATACATCAAGGTGGTACCCACCATCCAGATGGACGATGGGATGAAACACATACCTCGTGATCATACTCACAGAACTTACCGCGCATGTACAACAACTATATAGCTGGTGTAAGGTACACTAGCCAGTCCATTCCACAAAGGTGGGTCCCACGTGGGGCCCACCATAACATTTTATTTTCCATTCAATCTGTTTATAAGGTCATAAAGACCTGGATTAAGAAGAAGAACAACAAAATTCATATATATCTAAAACTTCTGGGGCCCAGAAAGGGTTTTAATGGTAGACATTCAATCGTTGTTGTTTATGACAATGTGGTCCACTAAAATGCTATGAATGGTTGATTTTTAGGATGTTGCAATGATTAAAGGGGGTCCATCAAATGGACAATGTCGATGTTCAACACGCATTAAGGTGGGGCCCGTGGTGGGGCCTGTTGACTTGCATCCAAGCTGTGGACACCGTTTGCTGCAGCGTCCTCTAGATGCTGATAGAACAGCGTCTGCAGTCTATATATATTTTTAAATTTTTCTAGGGATTTTCATAAGTGGGGCCCACATCGAGATAATCCAGTCCGTCCACTGGGTTCTCCTGCTTGTGACGGGTCTAATAAGCCTCATATTCAACATATATTGACATATAGAAACATCGCAGTGGGCCTTAATAGATTTTAACCATAAATATTATTGTTCTCTACAATACGGCCCGCTAGAGATTTGAATTGGCTTCATTTTTAGGCTCAACGCCTAAAATAAGCTGGGAAATTGGATGAATGGTGAGGATTAGATCCATACATCAAGGTGGGGTCCACATGAGTGGCCCACAAGAAATTTTTGGACCAAACTGATATTTGTGTATTCACTCCGTCTAGGGGTGCTAAGCTCCCAGCATGTGGATGGTCTGAATGGGGCATGCCACCAAAGTGGCCCCATGTCCAACAATGGACAAATGCCCTGGATGAAACAAGGACATCTGGAGGGGTCCATGGCAGCGTGGCCCACCTACTTTGGATCAAACCGATGTTTGTGTTTCTCCGTAGCCAGGCCAGCCCAAAAATCAGGCAGCGTGGCTGTTGGATGGTGGGAAGCAAGGTGGGCCAATCCCACTGGATGGACAGTCTGGATATTACATGCATCATCAAGTGGGCCACTCATCATAAAAGAAAATGAAAGAGAGAGAGAGAAGCACCCACTTCAAGATCTTCCCCTTCAACTTCTACCCTTATGCTCTAATGCCCTTACGAAGCTTTCTCAACGGTGGAGATGATGCTATAAAGGCTGGATTGGTTAGGATTTAAGGTGAAAAAGGGGTAGATTTTTGGGATGGGTTGAACGTACATGGCTCTTGCAATGGGGAATGAGGAAGAAAGAGGGAGGGAGAGAGAGATAAGAGAGAGAGAGAGGGAGAAGTTATGGCTTGACATGATAATGTAAGGCCATCATAAATGTCTAGGTAAGGGGAGGTGTTGACTTAAGAAGAGGAGTCATTATTACTTGTGTAAGGACATGACATCACCCTCCTAAGGAATGGTGCCATATGGGTAGGTAGGTCCCACAATGTGCGGTCCACAACCATTATAATGTGAAGGCCACAACTTATGATCTAAGCGTCGCATTGACGCATGAGATGCGGCATGCGAACCGCGGCGACGACGCGGTCATGACGGTACAAGTTTTGAGTTAAGCTGACTCAAATTTACAGGATACGACTTAAGGTTGTGCTAAATACCGATTATAGGTCGAGGGTTAGCGAAATTCGAGCAAGGGGACCGCGAAAGCCTACAGAACAGTACAGGCTAGGATACGGGCCTCGCAGATGATGTGTGTGGCCCACTTGATGTGTTTAACAATCTAGACTATCCAAATTTTCTGGACGTCCAGCAAATGGAGCCCACTTGCTGCCCATTTTTGGGCCAGCCTGATGGAGGAAAGATATAAATATCAGATTGATCTAAGCCCTGGTGGGCCACGTCCACGTGAGACCCACCAGATATAAGAGTTCCATCTAGGTCATCCATCCATTACTGGATGTGTGGGGCCACCCTGATGGCATGCCCCATCCAGGGATATCCATTCGTTGGACGTCTAGCGCCCTTAGACAAGGTGAAACACAAATATCAGCTTAATCCAAAGCTGGTGGGTCCCACACGTGTGGACCCACCTTAATGTATGGTTTCATCCTCATCATCTAGCCTACTGGATGGTGGGACCCACCTTAATGTGATGTATGTGTTTTACATCCACGTTGTCCGTCCATTTGCTGGACGTGGACCCACCCTACATGTGTTGCACATGTGAGGGTGGGGCCCACCTTGAAGTATGTATTGTATCCTCACCGTCTAGCAGAGCTAGGATGGTCGGACCACCATGATGTATATGCTTTATCCACCCCATCCATCCATGGACTGGCATGATGTACGTGTTTTATCTAAGCCGTATACGTGGGACGTGGACCCCACTATAATGTATGCATTGTATATCCAGCTAGTGTGGCCTACCTTGAATGTATGTATTGTATATCCAGTCGTCTGTCCGTCTAGATGGTGAGACCCACCTTGATGAATGTGTTGTACATCCACTGTCCACATGGGATAGCGGGACCCACATAACGTATGTGTTTCATATCCAGCAGGGCCCACCTGCTGTGTAAATGCAGGACCCACCTACTGGATGTGCAGGGCCCACTTTGCTGCATGTATTCCATCCACACTAACCATTTAGAGGGGCCTATCTACACTGTTCAAGGCCTCCTTGATGTGTGTTGCAAGTACACTGTCCATCTACTTTTCTGGACCATAGGGTTGACCTGTGAGGCCCACCTTATTATGTACGTTGAGCATTTTGTCCATTTATTTTCTAGACTATATGGGCTACCCCATTAACCCCACTATGATGTATGTGATGCACTCACTACCCATCCCTTGTGCTTAACCCATGGGCCCTTGTGTGAGGTCCAATATGATGAATTTGTGACCCATTTAGTGAGGCCCATTGTGATGTATATGTGGCCCATTTAGTGAAGCCCATTATGATGAATATGAGGCCTTTGTGTTAGGCCCAATGGGATGTATATGGGGCCCTTGAATGAGGCCCATTGTGATGTATATGTGGCCCATTTGGTGAGGCCCATTATGATGAATATGAGGCCTTTGCGTGAGGCCCAATGGGATGTGTATGAGGCCCTTGAGTGAGGCCCATTGTGATGTATATGTGACCCATTTAGTGAAGCCCATTATGATGTATGAGAGGCCCATATGATGAGGCCCAATGTAGTGTATGAGAGACCCATATGGTGAGGCCCAATGTGATGTATGAGAGGCCTATGTGGTGAGGCCATTATGATGTGTAAACCCACCATGAAGTATATAGTAATGTTTATGATGCCCAACTATTGTCCTAGCTAGTATAAGGCCTATGGGTCCCCATCTTAAGATGGATTCTAATGGGCCATGCCTTAGGAGCTTAAATGTCCACATTGTAATAGCAATGGTGGTTAAATGTCCACCTTGTAATCCTCTCTAAGCCCATCCTTATGCCCATTCTCATCTCCCCTGTTGTGGGCTAACCCAAATTGATGGGCCCCCACTATTATTAGTATAATCCACTCACCTTATTGGGCTATCCCAATCCCCATTGATGCTAGTAGAAGTACCCAAACCTGGAAGCTCACTCTTTCTTCTTAGGCCCATGACTAGGCCATCTAGGCCCATCCTTGTTATAAGGAGGATGCATCATCACCTTTTACCATAGATGGAAGAATTCGTGGTACTAGGTTCCACTGTTGAGGACCGATCTTCACATTATAGATCAGATCCACTGTCCTTCTGTGGACCCTGCCTTATATATGGGCCGATTATCGATACTAACTATGAGTATGTGATAGCATAACATCATGATATATGTCCATACGCATCATCTGCATGCTTGTTACGAGGAGTGACTGATCATAGCATTATGCCATTGGGCAGGTTGTTAATGGGACTCCTTGATAGATGAAGTTGTCCCACATGAGCACACGGTATGTGCAGGATTGATGCATGACTAGATTATATGACTCATGCATCTTGCATTATGTGATATGGTTAATGTGTATCATAGTGACATCAGGGTTATGACCTCTACGGGCATATCGTGGATGACAAGATTGAAAGCAGAAAATACTTAGTTCTAAGCACTAGGGGCAATGATGTCCTTGGGTGAAAGTCCCCGAACCCTTATGGTACCAGGAGGATGCTCCAATGTCGAGATTGAGTGGATGTATGAGCGCATGAGGGCCGTATACCAGTAGGCCGTGTCTCCCACTATATTGTGGTCGGTTGGAAGGGGATGTGACCTTACCCGCCTAAGTGAGGGGGCAATATCTAGGTTGAGTTTGACCAGCTTGAGGAATGAGTCTGCTATCGATGAGCCGGGCTTGATATTGGTAAGCGGATAGTGAGGTCTCTTCTACTTATCCAGTTGTGCACTCGGATAGGGGCGACAACCTAGTGATATTGTCCAGAGTGAGAACTGTACTGATATATAATGCCCAAGAGATGAGATGGATTGATATGTGGATTCACATGAGGATTGGTAATGCTTGAGCTGCATCTTGCATATGACATTGGCTATGTAGGCCTTGCATTGCATTGCATATCCTTGGTATGGCTGATATCATTCATGGACTTACCATCATCTTCCGCATTACTTTAATATTGCATACTTGTATTTCTATCTTGTGCACATACTTACACCACCCTTTAAGCTTTCTATAAGCTTATGCACAACCATTGTGTGCAGGTGACACTAGGACGTAGCTGAGCAGGAGTAGGAGTGGGCAACTGAGCTTCCGGAGCCTTTTGTTATCCATTGTATTTCCCTTTATGCATTATACTCAAAGTTTTTTATCATAATGGATTTTGTAATGATGTTGTTGGTTGTTGTTTGTGGGTTATGCTTATGGTTATGCTTATTATGAAACAAATTCATGTTGAAAATCCTCTTTGTAGGATCCCAGGATCAAAACCTGGTATATGAGTGCTGGGAGCCGAAAATGGAGTACTACGAAAGCTGTCGGCACCGAATTCGGTGATTGAGAATTTTATGAGCTTGATTTTTGAGTTTGGAGAGTGACAGGAATTGGTATCAAAGCATAACTTGGGAATAACTGAGAACAACATCACATGTGTACTATGAGCTTAGGACAATTAGGTCCCAAGTTAGTAATCTTCTGGTTTGGTTCCCCAACGTCTGAGCCTTCGAGGGTTCTCAAGGCTGATAGATGTCTTTATTCTTTTCTGTAAACCATGCCACCTAGATGAGGCATTTGAGGCACCCGAGCGGTCCCCGCTCCACCGCCTGAGATTCTTATTCCACCACTTGTATTCCCATTCCCCAGCCTCGCCTCCACATGAGCATCCCACGCCCGAGACCCTGCAGATCCCGCGCCCCGTCTCGAGACCGGCGTAGTCCCTACTTGTGCCGCTTGGTGCCAATCACTTGCAGCGATGCTCTAAGTGTGACAGATGTACCGCCCTTATGGGCAAGACAGGCACCCCGCTGAGACCCCGGAGCAGGAAGAATAGGAGCGTACGAGTGCCTTGTTACGAGATTTTTTTCGACTTGATCCCCTACGATTCTAGGGAGAGCTCGATCTGACGGCAGCAGAGAGGTGTCGCTCCCGAGTGGAGAAGATGTTCAAGACCATAAGATGTATGACCCAGTAGTGAGTCCCTTCGGCCGTGTATTTGCTCAAGGGTGAGGTCAATCATTGGTGGGCCTTGGTCACCTGTGCTGCAAGAGATGACTTTGTATGGACCGCCAGTATTTCCTCGTGACTTTGTAGGACTGGCAGTATTTCCCCGACCACATTCGACAGTAGTGAGCATTGGAGTTTGAGACCTTGGCGCAGGGAGATATGTCTGTGACATAGTACGCGGCTCGTTTTGTGGCGCTATCGAGGTTTGCACCGTACTTGATTAATGATGAGAAATAGAAGGCCTGCCATTTTGAGAATGACTTGTGTTTTGGCCTCTAAGGCCATGTTATCGGCCATATACTTCAGACTTTCGAGGAGGTCGTGTAGAGGGCCTTCCTCGACCTGTCTCCACTACGATCATTGGTGGACACAGGAAGAGGAAGGCCCCCTTCAGTGGTTCTCAGCATCAGCAGCACCGCCCCCAGCAGAGGCGCACAGGTCGCCCAGCCGCCGGGGCACCAACAGCACCAGCGGCACCCCTGACACCACCTCAGAGGCAGCTTCCATGTGCCTATTTTGGATGCGGCAGGATAGGACACTGCAGGTGAGAGTCTCCTAGACTACAGCAGTAGTAGATGAGAGCATCGCAAGGCCTCCCAACGGCGGCGATGGCGAACTCCTACCACCAAGGCCCCACAAAGCGAAAAGCATCGGCATCATCACCAACCTTCGAGACCACAACGGCCAAGGCAAGAATTCGGGCCATGCAGGCCTACAACAAAGACCTCGAGAGGGATAGACACCTCCCTAGTCAGCTCAGGCTAGGTTCCACGCAACTCAGCAAGACCTGCAGTCATCCGGAGGAGTCGTTGAGGGTATTCTCCCCGTCTCTACTGCATCACTCAAGTATTGTTTGATTCTAGTTCCTCACACTCCTTTATGTCTGAGGGTTTCTTCCATTCGACCGGATTGCTGATTAAGTCTACCCATGAGGGGTTGTCAATGTCGACACCCTTGGGGAAGAGCGCAATGTTAAGCCACTTATGTTCGTCTTACCCTGTTTTGGTAAGGGAGACTTTCTTGCCTGCCGATTGTTTATGCTGCCGATGTCAGAGTTCGACGTCATCCTGGGTATGGATTGGCTCACCAAGTACCACGCCGTCTTGGAATGCTCCGCGAGGATAGTCACATTCTATATACCTGGCTTGCCACAGTTCCAGTTCGTTACTGAGACCAAAGGAGAGTCGTTGTCATGTTTAATATCATGTGCAGTAGAGGAGCCTGTTGCAGTGAGAGTTGATCAGTTGCCGGTGGTTTGTGATTTTCTCGATGTATTCCAGAAGATTCTAAGATTACCGCCACATCGGTATATTGAGTTTCAGATTGATCTTGTGCCTGGTACCACGCCTATCTCGAAGACCCTGTATTGTATGGCACCGATGGAGTTGTGGGAGTTGCAGCAGCAGTTGGACGAGTTGCGTGAGTTGGGTATTATTCGTTCGAGCAGTTCATCATGGGGAGCACTGGAACTATTCATCAGGAAGAAGGATGGCTCGTTGAGGCTTTGCGTGATTATCGCGAGCTCAACCAGGTCATGATCAAGAACAAGTATCCGCTCTACAGGATTGATGATTTGCTTGATCAGTTACAGGGTACACAGTTCTTTTCAAAGATTGACATATGGTTCGATTATCATCAGATTTGAGTCCGAGAAGACATCCTAAAGACAGCTTTCAGGACACGCTATGGTCACTTTGAGTTTCAGGTCATGAACTTCGGATTGACCAATGCGCCCGCCATTTTCATGCAGTTGATGAACAAGGTCTTCCGTCTTTATCTAGATCAGTTTGTTGTGGTCTTCATCGAAAACATTCCAATCTATTCTAGGACTCGCGAGGACCATAAACAACATCTGGAGATTGCCCTAAAGACCCTCCGTACCCACCAACTGTATGCGAAGCTGGAGAAGTGTGAGTTTTGGTAGGAGGAGGTGAAGTTCCTTGGTCAGGTGGTAACGAGGGAGGGTGTCGCAGTGGACCCCTCGAAGATTGATGCAGTGCGTTAGTGGGGCCAGCCCACGAACGTATCTGAGATTTGTAGTTTTCTTGGTTTGGTGGGATATTATTGACGCTTTATCAAGGGATTCTCCTGTATCATAGCACCGCTGACCAAGTTGACCCGGAAGGGCGCAGAGTTTGTATGAAGTGACGCCTGTGAGCGAGCATTTGTGGAGCTGAAGGACCACCTCACATCTGCTCCTGTCCTCACTCTTCCCTTTGGGAGTGAAGGATTTGTTGTATTTACTGATGCTTCGCATGTGGGTTTGGGTGCTGTCCTGATGCAGCATGGGAAGCCGGTAGCTTATTCGTCTCACCACCTCAAGGTCCATGATCTGAACTACCCCACACATGATTTGGAGCTAGCAGTGGTTGTCTTCACATTGAAGGTGTGGAGGCACTATCTCTATGGGGTCAGGTTCGAGCTCTTCTCTGACCACAAGAGCTTGAAGTATCTCTTCCCATAGTTCGAGTTGAACATGCGGCAGAGATGTTGGATGGAGCTCCTGAAGGACTATGATTTTAATCTTCAGTATCACACGAGCAAGGCGAACACGGTGGTGGATGCTCTTAGCCATCAGCCACGAGGCTTGGTGGCACATATGATGATTCAAGAGTGGAAGATCTCTAGGATATTGCAGCGTATGATTTCAAGTTTGACTTACAGTCTTCTATTGTTCAGTTATTGAGCTTGTTAATTCAATTCTCTCTTGTCACAAGGGTGATCGAGGCTCAACAGTTAGACGATTCACTTCAGAGTTATCGAGCAGAGGAAGCATCCGAGAGTCAGTTAGACTGGTAGATTGGTTTCGATGGTGGACTTCACTTCAGAGGCCGATTATGTGTCCTAGATATTTCAGAATTGCACAGAGATCTTATAACCGAGGCACATCGATCAAGGTTTTCTATCCACCCTGGCTCGACAAAAATGTACCGCGATATGAGGCAACAGTATTTTTAGGTGGGGATGAAGCGTCAGATCGCCAGTTTTGTGGCCAAGTGTGACACTTGCCAGCGTGTTAAGGTCGATCATCAGATACCCCCAAGTCCATTGTAGCCATTGACCATCCCGACGTGGAAGTAGGAGCACGTATCCACCAATTTTATTATGGGCTTACCATGGACTCAGCAGGTCATGACGTCATCTGGGTTGTCGTGGATCGTTTGACGAAGTTGGCATATTTTCTCACGATTCATGCGACCTACCTTTGGACCGACTTTTCAGATTGTTTATTGATAAGATTGTGAGAATGCACGATGTTCCAGTCTCGATCATTTCTGAGTGAGACCCAAGGTTCACGTCTCAGTTTTGGAGGAACTTCTAAAAGGCTATGGGGTCTGCCTTGTAGTTCACCACCGCGTATGATCCGTAGACCGATGGACAAACCAAGAGGGTCAACCAGATCCTTAAGGATATGCTCAGAACTTGCGTGATCGACTTCTCGGGTAGCTAGAATGAGCATTTGTGCTTGTCTGTGTTTGCGTTAATAACAACTATTAGGTGACTATTGGTATGGCTCCTTTTGAGGCCTTGTATGGTAGGCCATGTAGATTTCCTAGTTGTTAGGCTGAGGTTGGAGAGCACCGTCTCCTAAGCCTCGAGCTTGTGCAGTAGACGTCAGAGGTTATTGATATCATCAGGCAGAGGATGCGCACAATTCAGAGCCGACAGAAGAGTTTTGCTGATCACTGGCGTCATCCCTTGGAGTTTGTTGTTGGGGACAGAGTATATCTCAAGGTCTCGCCCATGAAGAGCGTGGTTCAATTTGGAGTGAAGGGCAAGCTCGCCATGAGGTTTATTGGACCTTTTGAGATTATTAGGCGTGTTGGCGTCGTAGCCTAGAGGCTTGCCTTACCTTCTGAGTTGTCTGTCATCCACAACATTTTTATTTTTATGCTGCGAAAGTATGGATCAAACACCATTCCCGTGATTGATTATACCCACTTAAGGTCCGTGAGGATGCTTCCTACATTGAGCAGCCAATTCGCATCTTTAATCTGAAGGAACAGGCCCTCCGGACCAAGGTCATTCCCTTGTGAAGGTGCAGTGGGGTCATCATAGTGCTGATGAGGTGTCTTGGGAGCGCGAGGTCGAGATTAGAGAGCGCTATCCCCATCTTTTTATAGATTGATTATCTTGTATCATGCTTTGTATTGTATTGATTGATATATCTATATATGTGATGCCATGTTTACTCTTCCTTCTTGTTTTGTTCTCTGCTATAGTAAATTTCGAGGACGAAATTTTTATTAGGAGAGGAGAGCTATTGGGCTTGTGTCCTAGTGACCATTCGGTTCCGTAGGATCCTACGGTCCTCCCGGTCGAATTCCGGTGACCCGCGACCTGTAAATATCGTTTACGCGCGACCTTAAGTCGCAGCCTGTAAACCCAAGTCGGCTCAACCCAAGACATATGCCATTGTGACCACGTCACCGCCGTGATTCCGAAGCTGCGTCTCGTGCGTCAATCCAATGCTTAGATTGTGAGATGTGACTCACTCTCTATTCTGGCCATGGACCGCACATCGTGGGGCCAGGACTTTCCAGATAGCACCATTTCCTAAGACCATTATGAGGGTGACATCACCCCTACCTTTAGCCATCTTACCCTAGCAAAATAATGATTGTTAACCTATCCCATGCCTCTTACAAATCCATTATTACCTTATAAGTAATGATGTTTTTCTCTTTCATGCTTCTTTTATGCCATCATTGCCAAGCTAAGAGAGCTAGCAATCATTACCCATCTCTCTCTCTTATCTCTCTCCCTCCCTCTTTCTCCCTCATTTTCCCTTCTTCATTGTTAGAGAGGCTTGGACGTCCATGACAGCCCCTTCACTTCCAGCCCTCTCTGACCCTTAGATCCCCCATATCCTACCATCCAAAAGCCATCTCAATCATAGAATCTCTTCCCTTAGAGAGTTGAAACCTAGTGGTGGAAGAAGAGGTTCAAGATCCTAGGTGGGTGCTTGTTTAGGACTAGATCTTTCTTTTCTTTCTTAGATCCTTGTCTTTTCTTGCATAGGATCATGTAGGACCCACCAATCAATGCTGGAGACCCTACTTGATCCTTTAGATGTGGCCAATGGCCCATCCTTGTTGCATGCATGATCCATGATGTGGTCATTCTCCATGGACCCCATCATGATGTTTTGATTTAATCCATGACCATGCTGGGTCATCTAGACCTTGATTTCATGGTGGGGATGGCATCCCACCTTAGATTTTTTATGTAGGACCATGCAATGCATGGGACCCATATAATGATCATGATGTATGGTTTAGGGGAGCTTTAGCGAAGGGGCTCCTCCCACCACCACCGTTCCCCTCCTTCTCTCTCTCTCTCTCTCTTTCTCTTTTTTTAAATGGTGATGATGTGTGTGGCCACCTGATGTGTTCAACAATCTGGACTGTCTAGATTTTTTGGACATCCAGCAAATGGAGCCCACTAGTTGCACATTTTTGGGCCAGCCCGAATGGAGGAAAAATATAAATATTAGATTGATCCGAGCCCTGGTGGGCCTCATCCACGTGGGACCCACTAGATACAAGAGTTCTATCCAAGTCGTCCGCCCATTGTTGGACATGTGGGGCCACCCTGATGCCATGCCCCATTTAACGTCATCCGTTCGCTAGATGTCCAATGCTCCTGGACGAGGTGAAACACAAATATCAGCTTCATCCAAAGCTGGTTGGTCCCACATGTGTGGACCCACCTTAATGTATGGTTTCATCCATCTATCCATCCGTCCCTACCATGGACGGTGGAGTCCCACCTTAATGTGATGTATGTTTCTTTACATCCATGTTGTCCATCCATTGAGGCCATAGTGATTTGGACCCACCCACACATGTGGACCCACTTGAGATGTGAGGTGGGGCCCACATGATGTATGTGTTGTTTTATCCTCACCGTCCATCCTGGATGTTAGGATGGAGGGACCACCATGATGTATATTTTATCCACACCATAGTCCATGGACCGGACATGATGTATGTGTTTTATCTAAACCATGTCGTCCACATGGGATGTGGACCACCTTGATGCTATAATGTATGCCACGGTCCGTATGGGTCCACGTGGGGCCTACCTTGAATGTATGTATTGTTATATCCACGCCGTCCAATCCATCCAGGACGTGAGACCCACTTTGATGGATGTGTTGTACATCCACCGTCCACATGGGATGGTGGGACCCACATAATGTATGTGTTTCATATCCACCAGGGCCCACCTAATGTGTAAACATAAGACGCACCTTCTGGATGTGTAGGGCCTACTCTGCTGCATGTATTCCATCCACACTGATCATTTGGAGGCCCATTGTATTCAAAGCCTCCTTAATGTGTTTACATTGCTACACCGTCCATCTATTTTGGTCGGACCATGGGGTGACCTCATGAGGCTCACCTTGTTGTGTACATTGAGCATGCTGTCCATTTATTTTCTGGACTATATAGGCTACCCCATTAACCCCACTATGATGTATGTGATGCACTCACTACCCATCCCTTGTGCCTAACCCATGGGCCCTTGTGTGAGGCTAATATGATGAATTTGGGCCTATTTAGTGAGGTCCATTGTGATGTATATGTGGCCCGTTTAGTGAGGCCCATTATGATGAATATGAGGCCTTTGTATGAGGCCCAATGGGATGTGTATGAGGCCCTTGAGTGAGGCCCATTGTGATGTGTATGTGGCCCATTTGGTGAGGCCCATTATGATGAATATGAGGCCTTTGTGTGAGGCCCAATGGGACATGTATGAGGCCCCGTGTGATAAGGCTCATTGTGATGTATATGTGGCCCATTTGGTGAGGCCCATTATGATGTGTGAGAGGCCCATATGATGAGGCCCAATGTAGCGTATAAGAGGCCCATATGGTGAGGCCCAATGTGATGTATGAGAGGCCTATGTGGTGAGGCCATTATGATGTGTAAACCCACCATGATGTATATAGTAATGTTTATGATGCCTAACTATTGTCCTAGCTAGTATAAGGCCTACTGGCCCCCATCATAAGATAGATTCTAATGAGCCATGCCTTGGGAGCAATGATGGTTAAATGTCCACATTGAAAAAGCAATGATGGTTAAATGTTTACCTTGTAATCCTCCCTAGGCCCATCCTTAGGCCTATTCTCATCTCCCCTGTTGTGGGCTAACCCAAATTGATGGGCCTCCACTATTATTAGTATAATCCATCTCACGTTATTGGGCTATCCCAATTCTTTGGGCCCCCATTGATGCTAGTAGAAGTACCCAAACCTGAAAGCCCATCCTTGTTATGAGGAGGATACATCATCACCTCTTGCCATAGATGGAAGAATCTGTGGTACTAGGTTTGGTATATCCACCATTGAGGACCGATCTTCACATCGTAGATCAGATCCACTGTCCTTCTGTGGACCTCGCCTTGTATATAGGCCGATTATCGTTATCGACTATGAGTATGTGATAGCATAGCATTATGATATATGCCCATACGCATCATCTACATATTTGTTACGAGGAGTGATTGATCATAACATTATGCCATTGGGAAGGTTGTTTATGGGACTCCCTGATAGATGGAGTTGTCTCACATGATCTCACGGTACGTGAGGGATTGATGAATGACTGGATTGTATGACCCATGCATCTTGCATTGTGTGATATTGTTAATGTGAACCCTAGCAACATCAGGGTTATGACCTCCACAGGCATATCATGGATGGTAGGATTGGATGCCGAAAATACTTAGTTCTAAGCACTAAGGCGCAATGAGGTCAGGGATGATATCAAGAGGATGCTCCAACATCGAGACCGAGTGGATGTATGAGCGCATGAGGGCTGTATACCAGTAAGCCGCGTCTACCATTGTGTCGTGGTTAGTTGGAAGGGGGTATGACCTTACCCGCCTGAGTGAGGGGGTAATGTTTAGGTTAAATTTAACCAGCTTGAGGAATGGGTCCGCTATCAACGAGTCGGGCCTGATATTGGTAGGTGGATAATGAGGTCTCTTCCACTTACCCAGTTGTGCACTTGGATAGGGGCGGCAAGCTGGCGTAGAGTGTACTAGACTTCGGTGATATTATCCAGAGTAAGAAATCTACTGATATATGATGCTTCAGAGATGAGTTGGATTGATATGTGGATTCACAT
The DNA here is from genome assembly GCA_030180095.1 of Magnolia changhungtana. NCBI lineage: Eukaryota > Viridiplantae > Streptophyta > Magnoliopsida > Magnoliales > Magnoliaceae > Magnolia > Magnolia changhungtana. Next base: position 6,180,874 of record JASAUF010000502.1, on the reverse strand, counting down.
GAGGATTGGTATGCTTGAATTGCATCTTGCATATGACATTGGCTATGTAAGTCTTGCATTGCATTGCATAGCCTTGGTATGGCCGATATCATTTATGGACTTACCATCATCTTCAGCATTACTCTAATATTGCATATTTGTATTTTTACCTTGTGCACACACTTACACCACCCTCTAAGCTTTCTATAAGCTTATGCATGACCGTTGCATGCAGGTGACGCTAGGACATTGCTGAACAAGAGCAGGAGCGTCCAACTAAGCTTCCAGAGCCTTTTGTTATCCATTGTATTTCCCTTTATGCATTGTCTCAGTTTTTTTTATCATAGTGAATTTTGTGATGATGTTGTTGGTTGTTGTTTATGGGTTATACTTATTATGAAACATATTCATGTTAAAAATCTTCCTTGTAGGATCCTAGGATTAGAACCAGTATATGGGTGTTGGGAGCTGAGAATGGGGTACTACGGAGGCTATCGGCACTAGATTCAGTGATTGAGAATTTTGTGAGCTCAGTTTCCGAGTTTGGGGTGTGACATATAGGGTAGGCTTGGCAAGGGATAAAGCCTTTTCTATCTGGTCCCTCCAAAATCGAGCAACTCCAAGAGAAACTACGAGAGATGGAGAGAAAATTGCAGAAGTAATGTGGGATGGATCTCTTGTACACCAAGTTCAAGGACCTTTGTCCCTTCCCTGATGTAAAGGTACCTCCAGGCTTTAAGGTACCAAAATTTAAAAATTACGATGGTACAAGATGTCCTGTAGACCACCTAAGAGCATTTCTAGAGAGCTTAATAACGTGGTGGGTAATGAGAGAACTTTGATCCATCTATTTCAGAAGTCCCTAAAAGGTGACACGATAGAATAGTACATGTTAGTGGACTACCATTGAATGGTTGCAGGCTTGAGATTATCAATTGGACTTAATCGAAAAGAAGTGCTTGTGAGAACTGTGCCACTCACAAGGCTAATAGAAAAGAATTGCTCGAGCCTACAATAAGCGGGTCTAAAAAAGAAGTTTCATATATGGTAATGAAAAGAATCCTCCCTCCTCATATGCGTGTTCCTGTGAGAATTTTAAGCCCACCTAGAGTGGCTTGATAATTATTTAAGAAGTTCTTCTAAGATATCCCATATGCCTCACCACATTAAGGGTAAAGATCTCTCGCAGCCAGTCAATGCCAATCTCGTCATATCTATCATGGGTGACCTGACCCACTAACATCAACAAGTATGATTATGAAGCAGTCACAGCTAGAGTCGAATAGCCAAAAGGATAATCTTCCACTGATCCCTAGAAAGTCTCAATGGTGAATAAGATTGAAAAAGCAAAATACAAAAGAGAATAATGATAACCCAAATAAAAAACTAAAGGGGAGAAGGAAAAAAGCAATAAACCCTCTAACCCTCAAGTAAACTGTAAGTGTTATATTTTCTAGCTCCTATGATTGTCAAATTTTGTAGTGCCAAAACCTCTTGGATTTTCTATCTTATGTAGCTCATCTTCATGTCAAATACAATTCTTATACAAGCTAAAGATGATCCATTACAAGGTGTTCCGTTTTGAGATTCAAGCATCAGAATTCAAGAAAAACATCAACTAATAGTTCAAACTTTCAAAGATTTAATAGTCTTTATATTGGTACTCAAGCTCATGGTGAAATACAACTCAAGTACCTCAAGCTCAAGATTCAAGATATTTCGAGTTCAAGCTTCTTAAAGTTACAAATTCAAGTTACAATATACTTCAAGCTGAAGCTTCAAAATGTCTCAAGTTCAAACTTCATCAAATGTCAAGATAACAAGCTTTGTGATCTTCAAAGAACAATAATCAACCGAAGCAAAAGATGTTTCAATGTTCAAACATCGCTTATAAGGTATGAATGACCCGAGATTGACCATAGGATAGGTCATTTTGAATACATAATTTAATTGGGTCACTTTATAAGTGCATAGTCTATTTCTTGACTAGTCTTAGACTATGTTCGACTAGTCCTAGCACTGGCTCGACCAGTCCAAGAAATTCCTTGACCAGTCCTAAGTTTGTTTGTAATTTTCAAAATTTTTTGTTAAAGCCTCGACCAGTCCTGGAGACAGCTCGACCGGTCGAGTGAACAATGCTCGACCTGTGTTCAACCAGTCTTGTAGGCTTGACTCAAAGTCCAGCAACTAAAATAAGTTCACATGACCAGTCCTGGACAGGACTTGACTAGTCGTGGAGGCCACTCGATCGGTCGAGAAGGTCCTAGACCAGTCATGGAACAGTCTGATCTTATCGTGCTCAAAATTTTAAAAGTCTGTTGGTCCTACGATTAGTCGAGCCGACCTCTAGGCCAGTCAAGCGGACGATTTCTGCACTTATAAATAGAGCACGATTTTCAGAGTTTGGTATCCAATTCAAGCAAAATCAATACATCACTCTAAGAGATAAGTTTATGTTATTCTTCAGCTATTTAGTGCTCATATTATATTCTCTTTAATTAGCTTTTTGGATTTGATTTTGTATTCTATATTCCAATCTAATTTGAAGAAGGGATTGAAATTTTTCCATTTCTTGGGATCAAAATCAAATCAAGCTAGCCCAAGGTGATTTAATCTAAAATCTATTTAGAACTTAGAACCATTTCAATAGTGAGTGTGAACATTGAGCTTCTATGATTGAACTTCAACTCCGAATTAGTTCTATCGGGCTGCAACAAAGGAAAATATCCAGATAAGTATTTTACTACTTTGTAAATCTTATTCTTTTGGTTTTTTTTTGAGATTGTGCCAGAAAAAATCTCTTTCTTTTGGTTTATCTGAAGTGATCCAGAAAACTCAGAGTGTGGGGTTTTTGAATTGTGTAAGCCCACTTGAAAGACACAATTGTGAGGGTTTTAGGTGAACCTTGAAAAACCTATTTTATAGTGAACATTAATATCCACTATGTGAGGATATTAGGAGTGGAGTAGTTGCGTGGCTGTTGTTTAACAGTTGGTGTACACACAATCGAACCACTATAATTCTTTGTGTTTGGGGGATGTGTGGTTTATTTCTTTATCTTTTGTGATTTAAGATTGTGGAATGTATTTGTGGATGTGAATGTTGTAATCTTTACATTTCGGCATTGTATGGTGAATGTTGTAATTGATTAGTTTCTATTTCTTTCATTTCCTCTTTAGTTTGAGTTTTTGATACTCACCCACGTTCTAGTAAGGTTATCCTGCCATAAACCATTGGTTTTTGGTGTCAGGTTGTCCGTAGAACCAAGTTTGTATCAACCTCTTAATACTCATTTTTTGAGGTTGTTATTTCCTTTGGTTATTTGCAATTCATTTGGCTATCTTATTGTTTATATTCCGCTTATTAATTTTTATTTGGCATAGTCCTATTCACCTCCTCTCTATGGCATATAACTAGGCCTTTTCAAGTGGTATTAGAGCCTAATAGCTCGCTTTTATTATAATTTTTTATTATTAAATTCCCGAGCTAATCGATCTAAGCTTTTTAAGATGTCAAATTTTGATAGCCTATCAGTTAATAGGTCTCCACCATTTGATGACTCCAATTATGCCTATTGGAAAGCCAAAATGAGGATTTTCCTAAAATCCATGGATGAGAGCGTGTGGCAAGCTACAGTGATTAATTAGACCCTCCTACCACTGAAGTAACTGGCACCGATGGATCTAAATCAATAAAAGTCTCACCTTATTTTTCTTGGTCCGCTCTCCAGAAAAGTGAGAGTAGTGCCAATGCAAAGGCTCTAAATGCAATTACTTGCGCCCTATCTGTAATGCCCCGGATTTTGTAACTCGAGTTTTATACTCGTTTTTCGAAATCTCGAGAGTTAACTTACAAGGGCTTATACAAACTAATGACTTAAAATTTGAATGAAATAACTAAAAAAAAATAGGAACGCTAGATTAAAGTCGCGAGATTATCCAGTTCTTCATGCTCCACATTAAAGTTAACTTATACGTCATTTACATTACCTGCACTAACTGAATACGGTTTGATAGCGTTAATGGCTATCCCAGTGAGGTATACCCTCCAAAATTACCAAGCATCACAATAGTCAAGAATGAAATTCAAATAACTCAGGAGAATACAATATCCAATGTAATATTCATAAGTAAAATACAAAAATATACAATTTATGTTTCCTAAGTGACATATAGGATAATACCACCTGTACATAAGAATACATTTCACTTTACACCCAATATTCAATCGCCAACTTAATCTTGATTAATGAATGAATGAATGAATGCAATCAGCCTGGGGATGCACATCCAGCTGAACAAATGAATGGACCGTTCAAATAGTTGGCCCATTCATACATGATAACGGGTCTTTCAAACAATCAACCCGTTCAAAATGCAAAAGGGGTCGTTCGAACAGTACACTGGTCTTTCAAATAGTCAACCAGGCACCCGATAACGCCCATGTGCCATGTATGCATGATTAACCTAATCGTTATTAGTCCCATTTACAAACAGAATATCATAAAAGCTCAAAGGTCACTACGGGGGGGCGCGCAACCCAACATAGGCTGACAGCTCTGTCATAGCGTCCCATTCCACCATCCCCAGCTCATGAAACTTAAACAAGTAAGATTCTAACATACACGTATGATTATAAATTATATTTCTAAAATAAAGAATTCAAGACATTCCATTTATAAGAATTTCTATAACTAGTGGCCACTCATGGTTCAACACATAGACATTACCATCACGAGTTCATATATAAATTCAACAATGAGTTATCCCAAAAAGCCACATTGGCATTAAGTCTTTCAAGGACACCACTAAATAATATAATCTATAAATCACAATAACACAAACAATCCATAAGATGGTAAAGTCTACAACCATATAACGTTTAATTCACTCTGTTGAGGCACAAAAAAATATCTCATTGCAGTGGTCAGAGAATCCCATGGTGCTGACCTTCTTCAGGGGTAGTTTAAGTATTTTAGTAAAGTTCCAACTCCAGGGGTAGTTTAGGTATTTTGGTAAAGTTCCAGCTCCAGGGGTAGTTTAGGTATTTTGGTAAAGTTCCAGCTCCAGGGGTAATTTAGGTATTTTGGTAAAGATTAGTAAAGTTCCAGCTCAAGGGGTAGCTTAGGTATTTTGGTAAAATTTCAGCTCCAGGGGTATCTGTTGAGGCATGAAAAAGTGATGAAAGGATTGAAGCAGAAGAAGATTGGAAAGCAAAGTACTAGAAAGAAGAATGAAAGAAGAAAGAGAAGTGTCTTTGAGATGGTTTGCGCGGGACCGCACAAACAATATCAGTTGCGCGGGACTGTGCAACTCAAAAGTCTATTGCGCGGGTCTGTGCAACCCAAAGATCAGTTGCGCAGGTCTGCATAGATGATTTCAGGGGAAGATTTCCTTAAACGGTAAAGATTGATGCAAGATGGGTCCCACATCGCTAAGATTAAGGTTCCACACGTACGTGCACCTATAAAATACCCCCTCCCCTCTTTCATTGGGGGGATCGAAGATTTTGGAGAAAAGGAGGAGCAAAGAAGGAGATTGAAGGTAGGAGTAATGGGCTCCGAGAGGTTGCGTGGACCCGCGCAACCTATATCCTTTGCGCAGGACCGCGCAACCTATATCCCTTGCGTGGGACCGCGCAAACAGACTGACCTACAGTCTGTAACAGCAAAGGGTTGTCATGCTACCGAAATGGTTGAAGTCTTCAAGTTCCTTCTATTCAAGTGTAAAGGAGAATATTTAGTAGAAGAGCAATTTCTCCTAAGTACTAGGAGATGACCGAAATAGGCGCCGTAATGCTGCCAAAATTTCTATCTCATTGAAAACTGGTAAATCAGATCAACAATTCCTCCTAAGTCCTAGGAGATGACTGAAACAGGTGTCGGAATGCTGCCGAAATTTTCATAAGACTATCTTATCTACTTTGATTGATTGTACTTTATTTTCAGAATCAAGGGAATCAGAGGATGTAAATGAACTCAGATAAATGTGATCAATGTTCTCTCATTAATTCTTTGTTATCATTGAATAAATCCCCCAAATCAAACACATTTGTTTTCTTGTCAAAACAAAATGGTGACTCCGTTAGGGACATTATTCGATGGTAACTTAGAAGATATTCAGAGAACATTTATCACTTTTTGGCGTTTGTATAGATGTCAAAATGGCTACTCTCAGTGGGAACATCCTCCCCTTTATCTCTAAAAACAAAGTACGATTTTATTTAAATAAATTAACTAACACTCTGTACTGAATGACAGATATACCGCAGCGATCTTTATCCCGATTAACGTAGTTGCTTACTTCACATCCAACGGACTCCCACCAGAAAATTAAAAAAAAAAAAGATCAAATCAGTCACGATCAAGGATAGACAGTGCCAGACCTGCTCAAAAGGTATAGGGTACTGCACGACAGGGACAATGGTGATTCGATTAAGCTGATGACGATACTGAGATTCGGTGAAAGATGGGCCCGTGGCATGCATATCAAGAGTTCGTACGTATGGAGGTTTTTTTTTTTATTTATTAAAAAAAAAGAAGAAGAAGAAAACATAGTGATATCTGAAAGAATGAAGAGTTCAATCTTCTTTTACAAGGAATATTATCCTACCAATTATGGATAACAGTACATTAGAACGACTACCGTGAACAACAATGAACCTTGAGGAAAATCCTCAGATGAAAAGTTAGTTCGATCGAATCAGACGTTGCTCGCCAATAAGTAGATGAATCAGTTAGTGAATTAACGAATTCATCGGTCAATAGAGAACCCTGGGGGCATCGTCACCACTTGACAGAGTAAAGATCAAGTTAAATTTGCAATTTGCGAAGGGTCAAAGTGAAGTTGCTCAAACTCTCATATGAATCAGCTGCTTTAAGGTTTTAAAAGAGTAGTAGTAGATATTGTCAAAGAAAGAAAGCAAAATGAAGGTAAAGAGTTGAAAGTCTGCTAAAGAGAGCATCAACGATTTTACAAATAAGAAAGTACAGAAAGGGTTCGGACAATTTGAAGACTAAATGAAATATACATTTGAAGAAGACGGCATTCTCCTTATAATTGCTAGTTGCGGAGAAAGTCGAATTGTCATGGCTAAACAAAGAAGAAAAGAAAAATGGGCAAGAAGAAAACAAGACAGCATGTTGACTCAGAAGATTCACAGCATATTAAATCAGAAGATTTATAGCATAATTATTCAGGGGGTAGACAAGGGCATACAAAATACGTTATCCTTGAAGATAAACTACAATTTTAATGCTTCCAAATCAAAAGTCAAAGTTGGGGCAAAAGTAAGCCAAGATAAGCAAAGTCTCAGAATGACAAAGCCTTAGAATCATAAGCGAGGTAATCGTTGATTCCCTGAGATGATAATTATTTATAATAATTGCTTATATCAATTTTGCAGATCAAAGTTGAGACAAATGAAAAGCATTGATGATTCTTATCAAGCATTGATGATTGTCACTGACAATTCGAGGAGCAAAAGGATTGTAAAAGATAAGGTCATGTACTCTCCCTTATGCGAATGAATTAAAGCACAAATTTTTAATTGACTTCGAATTTTAGGAGAAACTCAAGAGACACAATTGATGAAGAAAGAAAAGTAAATGGCTTGAAAAATAAGTTATAAAAGATGGTTGATAAAAGCAAAATTGTGGAGGTGTATGACATGAAAGAAGAAATAAAAGTATACAAGCATGATCAATTCGAGACCGACGGCAAAGCTAATCTTGAGCAAAAGCTTTCAAGCATATCTAGTCATTGCCAAATACGAGGCACCAATGATAATCGCCAAATGAAAAGCATCGATGATTATCGCCAAAGTTAGCATTTTCAAGCATATCAATTCATTGCCGTCGATGATTATCGCCAAGATTAGCGCTGTCAAGCATATCAAGTCATTGCCAAAGCAAAACAGGCTTTTAAGCATATCAAGTCATCGCCAAATACCAAGCACTAATGATCGCTGCCAAGCATTAATGATCGCTATCAAGCATTGATGATCGCTACCAAGCATTGATGACTACTGTTAAGCATTGATGATTATCATCGACGCCGAAGAAAATTTCTGCCAAGGCATGGAAAAGCTGTGTCAGAAGTTCAGCATTCGACATTCGTTTTCAATGCCTTACTATCCCCCGGCCAATGGACTAGCAGAGGTGTTCAATAAAACGATCGTCAAAATACTAAAGAAGACGGTGACAGGTAATAAACGTGATTAGGATGAAAAGTTGTAAGAAGCATTATGGGCATACAGAACTACTCATCGCACAGCAACGAGGGCAACACCATATTTATTAATCTATGGCATAGAGGCGGTCATCCCCATTGAAATACAAGTGGCATCGCTCAGAGTGGCAGTACATCAGTCCATAACAGATGATGAAAATGCAAAAATAAGGCTGAAAGAGTCAGATCTGCTTGATGAGAAACGTCTAGCAGCTCAACAGCGATTGCAGTCATATCAGGCCAGGGTATCAGCCACTTTTGATAAACAAGTTAAACACTGCTCTTTCAAAAAAGGGAATATGGTGCTGATGTTGAAAAGACCTATAGTGGTCACGTGCCGAACAGGGGGCAAATCCGAGCCTAAATGGGACGGGCTGTATATAATAAAAGAAGTATACTTTAATGGGCGTACAGAGTCGTAAATCAAGATGGGCAAGGTATCAGTATACCGGTCAATGTTCGCTTCATCAAGAGATACTATCCCTAAAGAAGCTACTGATTTTGATCCAGAATATTATCATCATAATGATTCTATATTAAAAGGGGGCAAGAAGGAATAAGATCATGTCCTTATGTCGTCGAAAGAATCTATAAAGAAGAAATTCATGAGCATATCAACTACATTAGCAAGTATTCTGAAAAGAAAGTGATCATCGTTATCACCAACTGAGTCTCACCAAATGAGTCTTGCAAAGTTTGGTCTTGAAGATTCCCTTGAAGATATTAACAAGATTGATATATTATGAACAACATAGACAGATCTTCTTTAAGATATTATCAGAAGCAAAGACGTATCAATCTCAGTCAGAGACGTCTATCATTTCGGCGATAACGATGATCACAATTATTATTGCCTTACAAGGCATGATAAGGCAGTTTAGTCAAGCCAAATCCTAAAAGGGCCCAAATCCTAAAAAGAGTCAATCCTAAAAAGATCCAAATAAAAAATTAAGCTCTAAAAAAGGGCTAAAAGCTCTAAAAGGATGAAGCTCTAAAAGGATCAAGCCTTAAAAAGGCTGGCCAGCTATGCATAAGACCTAAAATCAAGATCGCCATTCGGGCAGCAGCGAGGAGTCAGTGGCCCTAAAAAGCCCGTGAAGACCATCATGCGCACCCATGTGAGCAGCTAATGGAGTCAGTGATTAAAAAAGTCGTAAAATGGCCAATCATGCATAACCCCCATGCCGTCTTTATAGCTTTCCGGCAGCGTCACGGGGAACGGAAGAAAGTTCCCTCTCGTGAATGGGCTCGACCTTACAGATGAAGAAAACAGGAGCCGTAGTGTGAGCTGTACATCGTTCAACCGTGCGTAAGACCCTCCAGATCTACGGTTTGATTTCAATACTAACTTATGAGGAAAGGCTTAAACCTACTCATTGATGGACTGACAGCCCTAGATTTGGTACCCCAAAGGTAGCCTTGCGAGCTCTGCAAACTCTAGAGAGTTACCTTGGCCAACCCTGTATGTAAAACCAAGCGAGTTCACCACCCCGGTAGCTTCACTGGGCCCCTCTGATGGATCGCGGTTTGTGAACTCACAAGGCAGTGAGAAGTTCAGTTAACTCCTAAGAGTTACAGAGACCATCACGTGAGACCACGCTCCACTACTCAAGAGCTTAAACTGTGTGTGCGCTCCACTACTCATGAGCTTAAACTGTGTGTGACTAACTAAATTGAAACTTAGCACCGCCGATTTAAATACTCACATAGGAAATACCGCACTAACAAAGCATAAAAGGTTTAGTCAAGTCCAGTACAGTCTAGTTCAATCTAGACTAGTCCAGTCCAGTCTAGTTCAATCTAGACTAGTCAAGTCTGGTCGAGTCAAGTTCAATCTAGACTAGTCAAGTCTGGTCGAGTCAAGGTCAGTCTTGTCCAAGTCAAAGTATGGCCAGTCAAAGTGCACTAGCACCATTACTCAAAAGCATCAAATATGATCAAAAGCATAAACTAAGTTTAGCATTCAAAATGTTGCAGATACATATTTCAGATATACTCAAATATGCAATTACCTAATGAAAATTTTAAATATTGAGTAAAATATATATATATATATATATATATATATATGCAAAGATGTGTTTCTCTTGAATCAGGTTCAAATGGCAGCAACGGCAAATGCCTTCAAGAAATTGACAATCTATACTTAAAAGTTCAAGCCTTCAATGTCAATTAATATATTGACAAGAGCCATAAGACAATATAAAGATTCAGATATATATTCTTTGGATTTGTTAAAGGATTGGCAAAGATTATCCATCCTTCAAGAGTATCAACAGCCTTCACTTCGAAAATATTATCTTCTGAAGAAATCTTTATGTGACAATGATCGGGAAAGGGGGTAGGATCTATGCCTTGATCTTTTTGATAATCTCTTATGCACGGTAGAGGAATTTGTATACCGAGAACTATGAAGCATGATTCAGTGTGAACGTTCAAAATGATTTCTCCAAAAGTGCGATATAATGAGCAAAGAATGCAATGCGAAGCAAGATGACAGAGTAAATATCACAATCAACCTAAAAGAGAAGAGAAGTTTTCAATACATATTTCAAAATTATTAATGCTTCTTAAGGCTAAATTGAAAGAGTTATAATGTCTTAAGATACTGATTCTGATTAATTTGGCAGGAAAGATCACCATTTGAAAGATTGGATTATGCAGATCATGAATAAAGGAAACAATTAAAAAGGGTTGCTGCGATAGGAGCAACGGAGTTGATCAAAGAGACCATTGCAGAATTGAAGGAAAAAGTCACTGGAGTTGATCAAAGAGACTGTTGCAGCTGCAGCGATGTTGAAAGATAGTTCTCTGATCAAGTTGTTCAAAGACAAAGTTGTCACAGCTGTTGCAGAGATGTGTTTCGATGAAGAGAGAGCTTCATCTTCTCTAGTGAAGCATCCACTCGACACAACTGGCTGGGAGCATTCAAATCTTCTGTTCGAGCGCCATCATTCAAATTTTCTGTTTGATCGCCATCATTCAAATCTTTTGATCGAACACAATCATTCAAGTCTTCTGTTCGAGCGCAATCATCTAAGTCTTCCATTTGAACGTGATCAATCAAATCTTCCGAGCGACCACGATCATTCAAATCTTCTGGTCAAATACGAGCATTCCAATCTTCGGTCAAATACGAGCATTCCAATCTTCAGTCAAATATGAGCAGTAAAGTCTTCTGGTCAAACACGATCATTCAAGTCTTCCAGGCAAGCATGGTCATTCAGTCATCCTTCGGTTGCAGTTCATTCAAGATTCTTCAAGCGGAGGAAGATCGATCCTCCATTTGATTTCCGGAATCAATCAAAGATGGATCGAGGGGGCAGTGTTAAGGCATAAAAAAATATCTCATTGCAGTGATCAGAGAATCCCATGGTGCTGACCTTCTCCAGGGCTAGTTTAGGTATTTTGGTAAAGTTCCAGCTCCATGGTAGTTTAGGTATTTTGGTAAAGTTCCAGCTCCAGGGGTAGTTTGGGTATTTTTATAAAGATTGGTAAAGTTCTAGCTCAAGGGATAGCTTAGGTATTTTGGTAAAATTCCAGCTTCAGGGGTATCTGTTGAGGCATGAAAAAGTGATGAAAGAATTGAAGCAGAAGAAGATTGGAAAGCAAAGTACTAGAAAGAAGAATGAAAGAAGAAAGAGAAGTGTCTTTGAGATGGTTTATGTGGGACCGCGCAAACAATATCAGTTGCGCAGGACCACGCAACTCAAAAGTCGATTGCGCGGGTCTGCGCAACCCAAAGATCAGTTGCGCAGGTCTGCGCAGATGATTTCAGGGGAAGATTTTCTTGAATGTTAAAGATTGATGCAAGATGGGTCCCACATTGCTAAGATTAAGGTTCCACACGTACGAGCGCCTATAAAATACCCCCTCCACTCCTTCATTGGGGGGATCAAAGATTTTGGAGAAAAGGCGGAGTAAAGAAGGAGATTGAAGGTAGGAGTACAGGGCTCCGAGAGGTTGCGCGGACCCGTGCAACCTATGTCCTTTGCGCAGGACCGCGCAACCTATATCCCTTACGCGAGACTGCGCAAACAGACTAACCTACAGTCTGTAACAGCAAAGGGCTATCATGCTGCTGAAATGGTTGAAGTCTTCAAGTTCCTTCTATTCAAGTGTAAAGGAGAATATTTAGTAGAAGAGCAATTCCTCCTAAGTACTAGGAGATGACCGAAACAGGCGTCGTTATGCTGCCGAAATTTCTATCTCATTGAAGACTGGTTAATCAGATCAACAATTCCTCCTAAGTCCTAGGAGATGACTGAAACAGGCGTCGAAATGCTGCCGAAATTTCCATAAGACTATCTTATCTACTTTGATTGATTGTACTTTATTTTCAGAATCAAGGGAATCAGAGGATGTAAATGAACTCAAATAAATGTGATCAATGTTCTCTCATTAATTCTTTGTTATCATTGAATAAATCCCCCAAATCAAACACATTTGTTTTCTTGTCGAAACACACTCATGATCGGCCACTAGCTCGAGAAAACTCTACATGTACATATCCATCTACATATAGCATTAGAACTCCAATACAATCCCTTAACACAAGCAAATGACAAACTAAATTATAATTAACTCAATCTTCTAATTACAAGGAATTTATCATTTATATTAACTTACAAATGTATCAACAATTATGCAGATAAGATTGTCTACTTAACTAAACTAGATAGTCAATTTCCACACTAAGAGGTATCTCGATTCTACTATATAGACAATAATTCAAATATCATTCTAAAACATTTGTAGAAATAAATAAAGCTAAATCATTCATATAAATTAAACATGAATGATAGTTCAAGCATGGAAGATATATGAAAGTAAACTAATCTAACGATTGAAATGGAGGAAAGCTTGAAGGGTGAATCCTCACCTCTATTTGAGTTCTGAAGGGTGAATTGAGTCGCATTGCCTAATGTGCACTTGATCAGGATGGATCTAGGCATTTGACTAGAATCCAACTCAACTTGAACTCAAATGAGGTGAATCGCGATGTCGTGATCTTTTGGGGGAAAGCTAATTCCCTACATTCAATTCAAAATTTTAAGATCCATTAAATTTAAATCTAACTTTAATTAGAACCTAATAGGAGGCTTGAGAGATCAACTCACCTCATCACTCGAGTCAACTTGACACGACTCCAAACTTAGTCCAAACCCGAACTTCACACAATAGGTCTAAACAAGGTGAATCAAATCCCACAAATAGACTTTAAAGTCAATTAAATATACTGGCGATGAACTGAGTCACTCCCTTCAAACTCGATCTCCAGGTTTGGTTTTCTAACATAGCCAGGATGAAATGTATCCAAATCAGATTAGAATCGGAGTTGATCGAACTTGACCCGACTCACTGCAGCACAACCGACCAGTGAGTTAACTCAGTGAGTCAACCTAGAGAATGGATCATCCCCTTCTTCTTCTCTCCTTTCCTTTCTATCATTCTTCTCTCTTAGCACAACCAACAACGTTTGGACTCAAACTAGGCCCTAACTTGACCATGGTTTGAACCTGAGTTTATAGCAAGTCATGGACTTGGTTTCTCCCATCTTCCTCGCTCTCAAATCTTTTTCTTCCTTTTCCTCCTTTCTCTTTTCTCTCTTCTTTCTTTCTTCTATTTCCAAAATTTAGTCCAGCATGGGATGCTTGCCATACTTGAATGAGTCGACTCAGATCGAGTCAACATGATCCGAAGACACCCTGCCTCTTTATCCTCTTCATCTTCTTCTTCTCTTTTCTCTTCTTGCTTCTCTCTTTGCTTCTGACTTCGCTCACCCTTTGGCTTCCACAGAGAATGACTTGAATGAAATGGAGCCTACTTGAATTGAGTCAGACTCAGTGACCTGAACTCAGAATGGAAATCAGATAGCTCGGTGCGGCACTGATCTTCAAATCTGTCTCGGAGTTCTTCTTCAAACAAATCTCAGCAGCACTTTAAGGATGGATTGTTGATTATCTAGGCTTCATGATGAACAAATTGGATGTGAGATTAATGACCGAATTAAGATCAGCGGCTAGTGGAGCTTGGCATGGAAGAAGACGCTCTCTCATAGCAGACTTTAGGCGATGGTGATTTTCTTCGAGTTGATGCTTCGGGACACTTCAAATCTAACATAGGAAGCTTGTAGATGAAGGGTTTTAAAGCTCCAGGCCTGTTTGGGTGGTGGGTTTGATCGTTGAATCATTTTGGGCAATTTCTCTTGTGCAGATGTGAAGAAGATAGAAACCCTAACCTCGCAATGTATTTATATGCCTCTATGTGAGTGCAAGGGACGGCCGAGATCTGACCTAATGGATGATTATGATTGATAGAGAGTTATCTTTGATTCTAGATGTGTAAGAGAGGAATCTTTTCCGTTTTCAAGGGATCCACATGGAGGGCTTCTAATGGTTGATATATCCTCGAATGGGCGGCTTATATACATTGGATGCTGCTTACACAGATTGCCATCTTGGCAAACAGAAAGAATTAACGGAGTTTTCCATTTTCGAACATGTGTCACACGCAACCAGTTTGCACCAAGGATGGCGTGCATGCACATGTATTCCAACATGTGTAAATGGCCAGGGTTTAGTCAAAATGGGCCTGACTACACAATGGATGGTCTGGATCTTCCAAAAGGGTGGTGGTGATGGTCCACCAATTAACACAACGGACGGTTGTCCGTCGCTGGTGAAAACAAAGGAAGGAGAGGGAAATTCCTCATTTTCAAATTGTATTGGGTCAATGCCCAGTTTGACCCAAACTTTGGTCCGGTGCATCACAGGTGCACACACCATGTGCACAGCACAATTCAAAAGTGGGGTCCACGTTTATGTTTTGTGGAATCCACTCCAACCAATCGATTCTAAAAGTCCAACTAGGACATCTGGCCAAAGATCAGATAGATTTCTAAAGCTTAGGTGGGCCACACCATAAGTTTGATCTATTCATTTAAAATTTTAAACTAACACCCTATTTTAAAAATAGGGGTGTTACACTATCACCGAATGAATTCAAAAGAATTATATCATGTGATACTGCAAAATAAGCCTGGGATATTTTAGAAATGACAAACAAGGGAACAACAATTGTTAAGAAATCTAAAGTACAAATCCTCACAACCAAATTTGAGGAAATACGTATGGAAGAAAGTGAAACTTTCATGGACTTCTATATAAGATTGAATGACGTTGTCAACTCTATGTGGGGTCTCAGTGAAAAAATTCCAGAAAGTAAAGTCTGTGCAAAGATATTACGCTCGCTACCTGAATAGTTCAATTCAAAGGTGACCGCGATCCAGGAAATTCGTGATACGGATAATATATGGGTAAAAGAATTGGTTGGTTCTTTACGAATCTATGAGTTAAACTTTAAAGCTCTTAAAGGTAAATCTATTGCCCTTAAGTCTTCTAAAAAATATTACTCATGAAAATAACAATTCTGATTTAGAAAATTCTGAAGATGATATAACCCTTTTAGCTAAAAAGTTTTACAAAATTTTTAAAAGTAAAAAGAGAGTAGATTTTTAAAAACCTGTTGAAAAGAAAAGATCTAGATCTAAAACTTGGAAATCTTTAAAAGACAGCCAGTGTTACAACTGCCATGAATATGGGCATCTAGTAAACAAATGTCCTAAAACGGAAAAACCAAAAAAGAAAGGTATGTTGGCTACATGAGATGAATCTTCCTGCTCTGAAACTTCTTCTGAGTCAGAAGATTCTGAAACCGAGTCAGGTAATGATGTTAAAGCCCTAATGACTCTAGCCAAGTTCACTTTTTCAGATAACGATGATTCGACCAGTGAAGAAAATCTGAATAGTGATCATGAAAATGAAGAAGATCTTCAAGATGCTTATAATGCCCTGTACAAGGAAAGTTGTAAAATTGTTATAAAACTAAAACTTCAAAAAGACTAAATGCGATTTAGATTTCAAAACCTCCCTTGTTGAAAATCTAAAATCTAAAAATGAAAAGCTAAAACTAGAAGTCTCTTCACTTTTGAGTTTAAAAGACACATGGAGGTATGCCCAAGGTGATTCCAAGTTAGAAAAACTCTTATCTGGATCCAGAAAATGTGGCAATCGATTTGGATTGGGCTATGACAAAAGTATTCCTCCTAAACATAAGAATACTCCACCCAGATTTGTGAAAGGGGAGTCTTCAAAATCAAAAGGGAAAAGTCTGAATCAAAATCATTTTAAAAATGTTAAGTCTTTTTAAACCTTAAAACCTAGAAGTAACCATATCAACTATAAAAATCAAAATCGAAATCATTTAGCTAAGAAAATTGTCGACTTACTTAAAGAGCTCTTAAAATCTAACTCATTGGGTCGGTCTTATAACAACTACAAACATAATAAGACCAACTATACTCCTAAACCCAAAACTATAATGAAATGGGTTCCTAAGGTTACTTGCTTGGTTACTCACACTGCTTTCAAAGCTTTGAGCCATTCAAAGTGGTACCTAGATAGTGGATGCTCCAGACACATGACAGGTGACAAGGGTTTGTTCACCAATCTTAAAGACCTGACTGATGATTCAGTCACATTCGGTGATGGTAATAACTGCAGAATAATTGGCCAATGTACGGTTCAGCTCTTTAACCTCCCTCTATTTGAGAATGTTTTATATGTAGAAGGGTTAAAACATAATTTATTAAGCATCTCTCAAATATAAGATAAAAATCATAGTATAAAATTTATTAACCAAGGGTGTGAAATTTTAAATAAAAATGGTTCTGTATTATTAACTGGTCGCAGAACTTCTGAAAACTGCTACATTGTGAGTGATTTAAGCTCATCTAATCTATCGTGCTACATGGTCCATACTGATGAAACCGAATTATGGCATAAGCGCCTCGGACATGTACACTACCACAACTTATATAGATTGAGTAAAAGAGAGTTAGTAAGAGATTTACCCAAAATATAGAAAGTAGATAAAATATGTGGCGAATGCCAAATTGGCAAACAAACCAGGAGTACTCACAAAAAGGTGAACTCCAATGCCACATCTAAACCGCTCGAACTTCTCCACATGGATCTTATTGGACCAATGAGAACGAAGAGTCGAGGTGGCAAGAAGTACATACTAGTAATTGTTGATAACTTTACCAGGTACACTTGGGTAGTCTTCTTAAGAGATAAATCAGAAACTCTCGATAAAGTAAAAAGAGTACTTATACATATTCAAACGGAAATAGAATCACAAGTCTCTAAGATCCGTAGTGATCATGGATCAGAATTTGAAAATAGCAGTGTTGAAAATTTTTGCAGTGATTAGGGAATGTCACATGAATATTCAGTGCCCAAAACACCACAACAAAATGGTATAATAGAAAGGAAAAATAGAGTGCTTCAAGGAATGGCAAATGTTATGTTGAATAGTATGAAGCTTCCTAAAAATCTTTGGGCTAAAGCCATAAATACTGCTTGTTATATAATTAACCGCGTTTATACTAGAAAATCAAATGGTAAAACGGCTTATGAAATTTGGTTTGATAAGAAGCCTACTGTCAAATACTTTCGAGTTTCTGACAGCAAGTGCTACATCTTGCGTGACCGAGAAAATCTGGGTAAGTTTGACAACAAAAGTGATTAAGGGATATTTTTAAGGCATGCTCTAAATAGTCGATCATATCGGGCTCTTAACAAGAGGATTGGTGTAATTCAAGAGTCCATTAATGTGGTTATTGACGATCACTTGAATACACCTGTCTTAAGTTTAAAAAATGAAGAAGTTCTTTTAATTGATGAACCCGACTCTTCATCAAGTCAAGATAGTACTGAACTGAGGACAGTTAAAGACCATCCTTCTAATCAAATTCGTGGAAACCCTCTCACTGGTGTGTGCACTCATAGACAAATTGAAGATATGTGTAACTACGTGTGCTTTACATCTCAAATAGAACCAGCTAATATAAAAGCTCTTATTGATAAAAACTGGATTGTTGCAATGTAAGAAGAGCTTAATCAATTTGTTAGAAATAATGTTTGGTACTTAGTTCCGAGATCGAAAGATAAACACATTATCAGAACAAAATGGATTTTCAAAAATAAGTCTGATGAACTTGGTAATATCATTAGAAACAAGGCTAGGCTGGTTGTACAAGGGTACACTCAAATAGAAGACATCGATTATGATGAAACGTTTGCCCCAGTAGCTCATCTTGAATCAATCAGACTATTTATTTCCATCGTGTGCTTTAGAAAGTTCAAGATTTACCAAATGGATGTAAAGAGTACATTCTTAAATGACGATTTGCATGAAGAAGTGTATGTTGAACAACCTTCGGGTTTTGAAGACCCTAAGCATGCTAATCATGTCTATCGTTTGAAACAAGCTCCTAAGGCATGGTATGAAAAATTGACTAAGTTTTTACTAAGTCATAACTTTATAATAGGAAGTGTTGATAAGACATTGTTTGTAAAGAAACATAATGATCATATTCTAATAGTGCAAATATATGTCATAACGTATATGATCATAACTTTATAATAGGAAGTGTTGATGATATTATCTATGGATCTACCTATGCTAATATGACTGTTGAGTTTGCAGATCTTATGAAGTCTAAATTTGAAATGAGCATGGATAGAGAATTGAATTATTTTTTAGGGTTGCAAGTTAAACAAAAACCTGATGGTTTCTTTATCTCTCAAACCAAATATGCTTTGAACTTAGTTAAAAAGTTCAGATTTGAGAGTGAGAAAAATTTTGATGCTCCAATGAGTACTACTTTAAAACTCTCAAAGGACTTTACAGGTAAGAATGTGGATCCTAAATTATATCGTAGTATGATAGGTAGCTTTCTTTATTTAACTGCGAGTAGACCTGATATTGCATTTAGCGTAGGAATTTGTGCTAGATATTAATCTGATCCTAAAGAATCACATTTAATTGCTGTTAAACAGATTATACGATATGTCGCTAGTTCAGTAAATCTTGGTCTCTGGTATCCACATGATACTAGTGTACAATTAGCTAGTTACTTGGATGCTGATTGGGCTAGTAACATTGATGATAAAAAATCAACCAGTGGTGGTTTTTTTTATGTAGGGAACTGTTTAGTTTCTCGGCTAAGTAAGAAATAAAGTTCCTTATCACTCTCAACAGCTGAGGCTGAATACATTGCTGCAGGTAATGCATGCACTCAGCTTGTTTGGATGAAAAGAATGCTAAGCGATTACAGAATTATGCAAGATTCTATGGTTCTATATTGTGATAATTCAAGCGCAATTAATATCTCAAAAAATCCAATCCAGCATTCACGAACCAAGCATATTAACATTAGATATCACTACATTCGTGAATTAGTGGAAGACAAGACAATTTCCTTGGATTATATTCCTACCAAGAATCAACTAGCTGACATATTCATAAAACTGCTAGACAAAAGCAGGTTTGCGAAATTAAAATTTGATCTTGGTATGTGCAATATGAATTGATAATTCATGACTTTTTGTATCATAGCGTATAGATTTTTATTTTGAAATTTTTTCAGAATTTACAATTTTTCAGAATCATGATCAATTGCACATTTTGGGCTATGCACGACCAATCGAGTACATACTTGACTAGTCGTGGCACGACCGGTCGAGCATGTACTTGACCAGTCGTGTAGCGCGGGTTTGATGCTTTATTTGGGGGAAAAATCACTTTTTTCTCATTTAAGTTGTTTTCTCCAACGACTCCTTCGTCGACTGGTCGAACCCATCTTTGATTTCTTCTTAGTTAGTGCATTGTTTTCTGTTGAGGGTCGAATATTGCATATTAGACCCCAGTTAATGATATTCGCCAAATTTCACTTCTTTTAGATGGTGCAGTAGGGAGGAACGAACGACAGACGTTTCTAGAAGGCAGAGTGGCAAATCTATAAATATAACGAATTCCATATGCATATGCATGCACGTAAGTGAGAAGAGGCTTGCTTCAACGATGGGTATTGACTCATCAATGCGGATGGTGTGGCCCACCTAAAGCTCAGATCTACTGCATACTTTGAGACATGGGCTTACATGTTACTAAGAAGAGGATGAGCGGAGTAGATCTCCGAGAATGCCATCAGAAGTGGGCCCCACCTATTTTTTGTACAAAACAGCCAAACAGTGCAAAGAAAAAGTCCAGTGACGGACATGCTTGCGAATGGGTTTTGACAGTGGACCCCACCCATCATCCCTTTTCATGATCTAAACCATCCAATGTGTCCTAGAGGGGGGCTTGACCCTCGCCTAGGTGGCGGAATTGCAGAAGATAGGGTGAATCAGATTTCAACCATCCAAATGGAGGACGGATAGTAAAATGGAAAATCTGTGGGCCACACCGAATCTAATCCAAAACCATCCATTCCACATTGGTTTTTCGACGGGAATTCAATGGACGGCGCTGATTCTTCAAAAACCAAGGCATGTGGGCCCCATAGTTAACGTAAAATCAGAATTTTGCAGACTTTTTACGTAGACACGCCTCCAGAGAGGCCCTGACGTTTCGGTCCATTCGGTGAGCTTGGCTAGGATCGGACCGTCGATCCTAGCCATTCAAATTTCCCCTATGGGACTTTCAATCAAGCTCAAGTAGCGTGACCAGATCAGATCTTGCATCAGGTCCCTATTTGTGCTGTGAAAAGAAGAGCTTCCCGCATGTGGTTTCCTGTTCTTTCACACCTTCTCACCGCCTATTCTATGGAAACTCTCCACTGCCTTCATTGCCTATAAAAGAAAGAGAGAGAGAGAGAGAGA
This sequence comes from Magnolia changhungtana, assembly GCA_030180095.1. Taxonomy (NCBI): domain Eukaryota; kingdom Viridiplantae; phylum Streptophyta; class Magnoliopsida; order Magnoliales; family Magnoliaceae; genus Magnolia; species Magnolia changhungtana. Next base: position 6,159,936 of record JASAUF010000502.1, on the reverse strand, counting down.
GAGAGCAAGGGGATCTTCGGGGACGTGGAGCAGCTTCCTTCATTGAGTTTCCTTTTCTCTTCCTTTTGTCTTATGTTTTTTAGCTTAATCATGTTTAGGTCAGGCAAAATTCCTTAGCTACGGCTGAGATGAAGCCCCTAATTTGAATAAGTCTTGTTATTTGTTGATTTAATTTGGTTTTGATTGATTTATTTCTTTCTCTAGTGTGATTAAATGAAAACTCCATACTTCTCTAATCTATGAGCTTGACCAATGTCTAGATGTGGATGTTGTTTGGAATCTTATTCTAGGTATGCTTGTGTCTGACCATGAACAGGTTTCCTACAGAGAAAGAAATAGGAATCTACATCTATTCATGCCTGACCATGGATGGAAAGATGTGATCCTTGTGCTTCAAGGGAATTATACATACTGTGTTTCTGACCAAGGACACAGAGTGTGCTTTATTTAGTAAATTTATATCAATCTGAATTAGGGTGAATCAACAGGTAAAACAAGTGTTATGATAATTAGGGGTGGATTCAAAAGTCCTAGTGTTCTACTTGAGTGAATTTTCCGTCTTGTTCTCAATTATTTTTCATTGATTTTTGTTAGTTTACTTAATACCTAGCTGAACTATTTGTTGGATTAGTTAAGAAGAATTGTAAAATTCGAATTGTGACAACAGTCCTCGTGGGAACGATCTCGTATTATGTACCGTATCTACACCTGATTCGTATACTTGCGAGTTTAAAATCATTTAAATCAAGTTGGTTTAAATAAACATCAATTTTTTTGCACCGTTGCCGGGGACCATTTCAGTCCAATTGGATTTAAGATTTTCTCTTATCAATAATTCATAGCCCTAGGATATTTTCGCATGATTTCATAAATTTTAGGAAATTTTATTTTTTTTATTTTTATTTTTACAAGAATTGAGGAAGGAAGCTGAAAAAGACAAAAAATTATCTTCAAAGTGGAGGAGCTCCCAAATTCTTCGAAAATCAATCATCTCCTTTTTCAGGTTCTTTCTTCCAATTCTTATTTGCATAATTTCATCTTATTTTTAGGAATTCATGATTTCTAGTTTTAGTTTTATTTCTCTTAGGGTGCATCTTAGTTTGGTTTAGTTTAGCTTTCTTTCCTACATTGCAATAACTTAGTTTATGCTAGGACATAGATCTTTGAACATAAAACTAACACCTTTTGATCCTGTAATAGAAAGAACATATCGTAGAAGATTGAAAAACATTCCAGTTGAAATGGCAGACAAAAATGGAGTTAAAGCTCTTAGGGATTATTCAACTCTTGTACAATTTAATGCACCTTCATGCATAGTGTTGCCAGCCACCACGGCAGCGCACTTTGAACTTAAACCTGGAGTCATACAATTGTTGTCCTCCTTCTATGGTTTAGATAAGGAGGATCCATATCATCATGTGAAAGAATTTCTAGACATTTGTTCTACCTTTAAGTTCCAAAACTTTTCAGATGATTCGATCTGTTTGTGCCTTTTTCCTTTTTCTTTAAAGGATAAGGCAAAAGCATGGTTGAATTCTCTAGGAGTTGGATCTGTCACTACATGGGACCAACTGTCTAAGCAGTTCTTAAATAAGTTCTTCCCTATTCACAAAACTAATGCTCTCCATAGAGAAATTACTAATTTCACACATAAAGAGGGTGAACACTTTCCTGAATGTTGGGAAAGATGGAAGGACTTGCTTCTTAAATGTCCACACCATGGTTTTGGGAAGTGGCAACAGGTTTAATACTTCTATAACAGTTTGACACCCCAAAACCGCCGCATGGTTGATGCCACCAGTGGAGGGTCATTCATGACCAATAGTGATGTCGAAGCTTATAATTTCTTTGAAAACTAGTGTGAAAACTCCCAGCAATGGGACTATTCAAATAGAGGTGAAAGAAGTCCTCAACCACAGAAGAAAGGTGGTATATATGAGATAGGAGTAATGCCAGATCTTTATGCTAAAATTAATAGCCTGACATAGAAAGTTGATGCTTTGATGTTAAATAATAGACCTCCAAAAATAACTCAAATTGAGTTATGTGCCAAATATTCTAATCCCGCCCATCCTACGCAGTCTTGCCCATCTGGTGCAGTATTTTCCGAATTTCTCTCTAAACAAGTGCATGCTATAAATACTTTTCGGAGAACTGGGAATGATCCTTACTCAGACACCTACAACCCAGGGTGGGCTAGACATCTAAATTTTTCCTGGACAAAAGGACCACAATAAGGAGGACCATTTGGAAATCCTCCTTTGTAACCTTACCCCCAAGTTAGTAGTCAACAACTTCAACAATTTCTGCAATATCAACAACTTCCTTCACAATCACAGAAACCATCTCTTGAAGATACACTCAATCTTTTTATGCAGAGTTCTCTTCAGTTTCAAAAAGACACCCAACAAATTGTACAAGCTAACCAGCAAAGCTTACATGCAAATGCGCAATCCATTGCCAAGCTGGAAGTACAGTCAACTGGCTACGACATTGAGTGGGAGAGAGAAGGGCAAGTTCCCTAGCCAACTGTGGCAAATCTAAAGGGACAATATGAGATTGGCTCTAATACAAACCAAGAACAATATCATGACCAAGCCAAATCAATCATTACCCTTAGGTCTGGCAAATAGATCGAGAATAAAGTAGAGATGCCTAGGGAAGAATCAAATTCCAAATCGGAAGATTAAAATGAAGTGGAGAGAGAAACTAATGCATCCAAAGTCCAACAGCAATCTGACTCTCCAGGAACCACTCATGTGTCATCCTATGTGCCTAAAGCACCTTTTCTTCAACGTCTGACACCAGTTAAGAAAGGAAACAACTTTAATGATATATTGGACATGTTTAAGTAAGTGTGAATTAACATTTCGTTGCTTGATGCTATTAAGCAGGTCCCTGCTTATGCTAAGTTTCTTAAAGATTTATGCACTCAAAAGCATAAGCTAAAAGTCCACAAGAAGGTCTTCCTTGCGGAGCAACTCAGCTCCATGATTCAACACAACACCCCTCCTAAATTTAGGGATCCAGGAGCTCCCACCATTTCATGTGTCATAGGAGATCATAAGATTGAGAAGGCATTGCTTGATTTAGAGGCGAGCGTTCATTTGTTACCATATTCTATATATGAGCAACTAGGACTTGGTGAGCTGAAATTAACCAAAATAACACTACAACTAGATGATAAATCAGTTAAGGTGCCCCGTGGTGTTATTGAAGATGTGCTAATCCAGGTTGATAAGTTTTATTTTCCAGTGGATTTCATCGTTCTAGATACTCAGCCTGTCCAGAATCCTACTAGTCAAATCCCGGTTATCCTGGGACGTCCATTCTTAGCCACATCCAATGCTATCATAAATTGCAGGAATGGAGTTATGAAGTTGTCTTTTGGTAACATGAAGATTAAACTTAATGTTTTCAATGCTAGACAAAACTGGCAAACTCGGATGATATATTTGAAGTGAACATGATTGAGAGTTTAGTGCATGACTCTTTCCTTAAATCTTCCAAAGACACTCTTGAGACTTGTTCCATCCGAGAAGTTAATGCATTGCTTGACTCTAATCCTATCATGGATACTACAAAATGGAAAACTAAAGTGGAACTTCTTCCACCATCTAAGTCTAAACTAGTCCCGTCTATTGAGAAACCACCCGAACTTGACCATAGTTGACTTAGATTGATTGATTCATGATCCATGGTTGCTTGCATTTCTTGTCTGGTTGAAGATGTTAAACTTAGAGCTCCTGGGAGGCAACCCAACCTTTTATTTTATTTCTTTTTCCTAGTTAATTCAATGTTTGTGGGTAATATTACTGCAAACCCTCACGAGACTATAACTCATCCACTAAGGGCAACCTAGGGGTTTAAAGGCTTGTTGCATATGCTAAATGCAATTGAGAGCACCTGTGAAAGTGGTATAGGTAGGATCTTCTTTTTGTAATTTTATTTTTATTATTTTGCTTTTGTTGATTTCTCTCTTGTGCTGACTCGCGTTTACGTTGATATTTTTGGGAAAGCCTCTTGATTCTCCATCCGGGTACTATCTTTCCATCACTCCTCTTTTATTTTCGTTGTCCCATGTGCATTACTTGCTTATTTCTTTTACATTGAGGATAATGTAGATTTTAGGTTTGGGGTGGGAGATTAGGTTACCTAATCAGTATTTTCTTGGTCTTGAGCAAAAATTGTGAAAATTTTTAAATTTTTCTGGAATTTTTTGTGAATTTGAAGGGTTTTTAACAGCCATCTTAGATTTAGAATTACAAGATATAGAATATTGGTAATTTATGACTCTTGGATTCAGCCATCTGTTAGATTTCACAGTTGAGTTTGAATTGTTAACCCATGATTAGAAGTTTTAAACATTGATTGAGTCATGATTTCACAGGACACATCTTGGTTACACATTAAGGTTTCAGTTCGATATTAAATTGTAACTTGGTGATCATTAAGCATGGAAGGAACCAACCTGGGGAATTTGTCCATCATGTTCAATATGAAGAATGAAAGAAAAAGGAAATACCCAGCTACAAGATAGCTACTTGCGGAAAGGATTGGGTGAACGAACTTCACCATAGGTTTGCTCCCTATAGGTGTAGATTCGACTCCTTATGGTTGACATTTGGAAAGAGTTAGGTGACTAGTTTTCACCATATGTTTGTTCCTTATAGGTGAGGATTTGATTCCCCTTCTTGGCATATTTCTAATGAGAAAAAAAAAATCAAAGGTTGGTAGAATGAAAGGATGATCTGTGAGGCAGGTTTTGGTTTAGGCTAGTTGTCAAGAATTCCTTTGTTGGTTACCAATGATATCATGAAATTGACGATTGGACCTCTTCATAGTGATAAGTCGAGATTACACTATACACTTATGGAACTCAGTGTTTAGAATTGTTCTAATTAATGGATTAATACTTTGAACGTGATTATGAAGTTTACCATGTGCTTGAGTCTAGGAGAGAATAATGCCCAACATTCATGAATCTTAGATTTCTCGTATCTGAATCGTTTTTTAAAACATCACTCGGTTTCATAGAAATTGCCATGTAATTCTCAACTTATTTTTTTGCAAACTTTGCTTGGGACTAGCAAAATACTGGTTAGGGGTTGTGTTGAGGATTGAATATTGCATATTAGACCCTAGTTATTACTTGCTTTTACGAACATGATACTGTTTAATACCCTATTTTAATCGTATTTGTGATGCAAGGTGTATTTATGAGCTTGGACGGAAAAAAGGTACTAAAAGCATGGATTTGACACTCTGAAGTAACCAAGGTAATGGACGGGACTCCACAGGATCAAGACTGAAGAATTTACACGCCAGGGATCCAAGAAAATCAAGCCATTCAGGTTAAAGAGGCCCAAAAGTTGTCCAGAATGCAAGTTCACAGGGTTTCCACCATCTGTTCATCCCGAAACTTTATATTTGGCCTGAGGATCATAAATTAACTGTACACATCAAAATTCAACCCTTGGATCAGTGTATAAGTGACCCGATGGGCAAGATCAGACAATAACCATTCAGAAAGCATCTTGGACATCCTTGGGAGATCGGGACCCAAACTGAACCGATTGAAAGAGCACGAAAAAATAGTAGATATTCGCCAAATTTCACTTCTTTTAGATGGTGCAGTAGGAGGAACGAACGACAGACGTTTCTAGAAAGCAGAGTGGTAAATCTGTAAATATAACGAACTCCATATGCATATGCATGCACGTAAGTGAGAAGAGCCTTGCTTCAACGATGGGTATTGACTTATCACGTGTGGATGGTGTGGCCTACCTAGAGCTCAGATCTACTGCATACTTTGACCCATGGGTTTACACGTTACTAAGAAGAGGATAAGCAGAGTAGACCTCCGAGAATGCCATCAGAAGTGCGCCCCACCTATTTTTTAAACAAAGCAACCAAACAGTGTGAAAAAAACATCCATAGACGGACGTGCTTGCGAATGTGTTTTGACAGTGGACCCCACCCATCATCCCTTTTCATGATCTAGACCGTCCAATGTGTCCTAGAGGGGGGGCTTGAACCTCGCCTAGATGGCAGAATTGCAGAAGATAGCGTGAATCGGATTTCAACCATCCAAAGGGAGGACAGACGATAAAATGGAAAATCCATGGACCACACCAAATCTAATCCAAAACCATCCATTCCACATTGGTTTTTCAACTGGAATTCAATGGATGGCGGTGATTCTTCAAAAACCAAGGCATGTGGGCCCCACAGTTAACACAAAATCAGAAATTTGTGGACTTTTTAAGCAGACGCGCGTCCAGAGAGACCCGGATGTTTCGGTCCGTTCGGTGAGCTTGACCAGGATCGGTTCGTCGATCCTAACCGTTCAAATTTCCCCTATGGGACTTTCGATCAATCTCAAGGAGCCTGACCGGATTGGATCTAGCATCAGGTCCCTATTTGTGTTATGAAAAGAAGAGCTTCCCACAGGTGGTTTCCTGTTCCTTCGCACCTTCTCGCCGCCTATTCTGTAGAAACTCTCCACCGCCTTCATTGCCTATAAAAGAAAGAGAAAGAGAGAGCAAGGGGATCTTCGGGGACGTGGAGCGGCTTCCTTCATAGATTTTCCTTTTCCCTTCCTTTTGTCTTATGTTTTTTAGCTTAATCATGTTTAGGTCAAGCAAAATTCCTTAGCTAAGGCTGAGATAAAGCCCCTAATTTGAATAATTCTTGTTATTTATTGATTTCATCTAGTTTTGATTGATTTATTTCTTTCTCTAGTGTGATTAAATGAAAACTCCATACTTTTTTAATCTATGAGCTTGATCAATGTCTAGATGTGGATGTTGTTTGGAATCTTATTCTAAGTATGCTTGTGTCTAACCATGAACAGGTTTCCTATAGAGAAAGAAATGGGAATCTACATCTATTCAAGCTTGATCATGGATGGAAAGATATGATCCTTGTGCTTCAAGGGAATTATACATCCTGTGTGCCTGACCAAGGACACAAAGTGTGCTTTATTTAGTAAATATATATCAATCTGAATTAGGGTGAATCAACGGGTAAAACAAGTGTTAGGATAATTAGGGGTGGATTCAAAAGTCCTAGTGTTCTACTTGAGTGAATTTTCCTTCTTATTCTTAATATTTTCCATTGATTTTTGTTAGTTTACTTAATACCTAGCTGAACTATTTGTTGGATTAGTTAAGAAGAATCATAAAATTCGAATTGTGACAACCAGTCCTCGTGGGAACGATCTCGTAATACGTACTGCATCTACACCTGATTCGTATACTTGCGAGTTTAAAATCATTTAAATCAGGTTAGTTTAAATAAAACATCATTTTCATTTTTCTTGTGTATTCAAGTTCTTTGCACTTCCTTTTCATCATTTATGTGATTTATTTCATAGTTTATGTTAGTTTTTATGGTTGTCTTCTAAAAAATCTAATCTATTGGAAACCCACTTTACCACTTTTGCAATCTTCATTTTTCTTGATATCCTTGTTAAAAATGGAAAGTAGAACTAAAAAGAAAGGGTCTCATGGTCCCTCTATGTAACATCCCGGATTTTTGCCAACCTGGGATTAGACGTCCTTAGGCAATGGATCAATCATAACACAGGTTTAACTTCTTAAACGCTCAATTAAAGCCTTAAATCCCTTTTCAAACCATTTTCTTCACAAATCCCACCCTTCACTACCTTGTGCTTTCAATTTCTCATAGCACTTTTGCCCTAGACACTATCTTAAACTAGCTAAGTTGTATAACTTGGATCACTTTAGATATAAACTGCAAAGGACTAAATACTACCTCAGACGGAAATCACTTAGGATTAAATCATTTAGAAATTTGACAAAGTTAACTAAGTGCTAAACTAGATTAGCCATGAAATCCATTTGAATCGCTTTAAATACGATCTGCAAGACCCAAAACTTGTAGAATCATTGACGCTAGGTTACCCTAAAATCTAGGATCAAACTCATTACCCGGCTGCTCTCGGGAGCATCTCGAAACTCCGTATCTGATCTGGACCGCACGTCGGAAGTCTGATTAACACGAAGTTAAGGAACTAGGACCACCTCGCTGTGCTTGACAACCATCTCGGAAATCAAATCCAGCCGATGTTCCACGGCTGTTCGCTTGAGTCCGGAGCGAGAGAGTGTGAAAACACATTTTTCTTTAAAAATAAATATCTTGAATAGTAATCTGAGACTCGTTGCTTGCGGATCAGTTTTAAGCAACCAGACCGTCAGAATCTGACCAAATTACACCCTCAGATCAGGAAAAATTTCATACACATTTACATGTACTCGAAATCTCCGATCAAGATCCGCTGACCGTTGAACTGAAACTGGTCTGCCACGTGTGATCTGGAATCCTGACCGAAACGAAAACTTAATAGAACGTAGATCCAGCGTTAGTGAGCTTAAGTCCGACCTTTGGCTCAAGGAGGCCCGCCAGAAGTCCTCTGTTGAGCTGAAAAAGTCCCGCTTTGGTTATAACCTAAGTATACTTTGAACAGGAGTCTGTTTCGGTAAATTTTTAGGCTATATAAGGACCTTAAACCTTCTCTCATGGCAGCCATACGAATTTGGATTTGAGAGAGAGAAAAGAGAGAAAGTGTGGGAGATGTGGGAGGAACTCCCTGCTGCTATTCTCTGCTGCTATTCGGGCTCCACCGCCTGATTCTCATCGCTTTTCCGACGATTCTAGCTCTATTTTTAGGTAAGAAACCCTAGCCCTAATCTGTTTTAGGGTTTAGACAGTTGTAGGTTAGGAAATAGCTAACCTATTTCATTCTCTAGGTTGCCAAACTGCGGAATACGGAAGCTTAGCAAACCTACCGACTCCGTTACGATTCTACGACACAAGGTGAGGACTTTAGGTGTATAGGTTACGGTTTTCAACGCTTTCAATGTCCGATAATGGTAGATTCATGATCTGTATGTAATTACACATGTACAAAGTGCTTTCCGTTTTCTATTTCGATTAGAATTGTAGAATTTGGAATTTCACATACTCTAGGTATTCGTATAAAATACCGTATACGTATTTTTTATGGAAATGTATTTGACATGTTTATTTGTCGTATGGATATATGATGTATGGATAAAATACTCATTTGCCGAAAGGGTTCACCTAAATACATGTTTACTAATATACACCATGTATGTAGAAATACGGTTTTGTAAGAAGTACCGTATATGTGTATATTTTAGCGATGTGTTTGTCATGATTAATTGTTGTATAAATATATTATGTGCGTATAAATTAATTTCTTGGCAAAAAGAATCGCCGTAATACATGTTCGCTTGTCAATACTACGTATGTTGAAATTGTGTATTCTAGAAATATCATATACGTGTAAATTTTGGAAACGCAATTATCATGATTATTTGTTGTATGATTACGATATACGTGGATAAAATACTAGCTTAGCGAAAAAATAGCCCTAATACATGTTTTACTAATATACGTCATGTATGTTGAAATAGTGTACTCCAAGTGTTTGTGTAAATGCTTGTGAGAGTAAATGCTTGGATGTTTGCACCGTAGGTCGGTGCTGAGATGGAATTCTCGACTACCTTAGAGACATGTAGGATTTCCTCCATGTGGTTGTTTACTACAACCACTCACATATGATGTATATGTATTTGTATCCCTATCTGTATAGTGCTCTATTACATGCTTTATAACATGCTTTATATCATGCTTTATAACATGCTTTATATCATGCTTTATAACTTGCTTTATGACATGCCTCCTAGCATATTTGTGTTACTTTGTTTATCATGCTTAACTCCACATGCTATTGATGAGAACTGTTTGAGCTTGGGACTATGTCTATAGTCCAAACATTCGGTACCAGACTTGAGATTGTGGCTGAGATTCATGTCGCCACAATGGATGTGTCTGACGAACCCGAGTCGTACTTCGGTTAGTGATAGTGGTTGGCCACACGGAGTGCTTTTGTGCTTTACATCGCCCAACTTGTTGTGTGCTCGAGCTAGTCAAGCTCGTCAATTAACCCGATATGTCGAATGTGTGTTCACCATGTCTGGTCATTACTGTTTGAACCTAGGGTACCAAACTTACCAGTGGCAATCCCATTAACCATGGTACCTCGATTCGCTAAGACTCATGAGCCGGACATGGTGGTATGGGACACCGTGGCCGAGCTGTCGGCCTATGCTGGGCCATGTGCCTCCCCGTAGTGACCATTGAGCAATCCAAACTCGTGAGCCGAATGCGATGGTGTGGGACACTGTGTTCAAGATGTCGATACTTACGGCGAGAGCCAAGTACGGTGAGACCTGTACTCGTGCTGACGGGCGACGAGTCCTCTGTAGTATCTTCGAGTATACTCCAAGGTCTGTGATTGGCGACGAGTCTTTCACAGCAACTAGAGTATGAGTTGAGCCGAGTACGGTGAGACCTGTATTCGAGCTGACGGCTAGTGATTGAGCCGAGTACGGTGAGACCTGTACTCGAGCTGACGGTCAGTAATTGAGTTGCATACGGTGAGATCTGTATCCATGCTGATGGGTGACGAGCCCTTTGTGATGCCTTCGCTACGCCTCTCAAACCATAATATCGTATGAGATTAACTAGGACTGACGACCCTAGAATGGATCATGTTTGGGAATGATACAAGGGAGGTACCTTAGTTTCCCAATATTACTGTTTGAAACAGACTAATAACAACTCGAAAATCATGCCAATCATTGCACCGCATGTGCCTAGTAGATGTGGGGCACTGAGGGAGTTATGCATTCACGAACGTAAGATGTTGTCGAATGAGGGTGGTTTGGCAAGGGCATACATCATCATGTCATTTCATTCTTGCATTTATCAAGAGTAGTTAAACTTGTTTGATTTGTACTGCTTTATCATTACTGCTTGATTGAATTGATAACATGTTAACCTATGCTTTATTGTTCCACTAAGTTAGCTACTCACTCCCACGTTACGGGACGGTGTTGTACACACCAAATAGATTTGTTGAGTTTCAGGTGATGGCGATGCTTGTGAAGCAGAGCCGGACTACTTCTATGGTGATGAAGAGGAGTTCTCCTATCTGTATCTCTCTGACAGGTCTATGAAGACCTGATATTGTACTGACGGGCTATAGTATTTGGGACAGGAGACATTACACGTCATCACATTAGGTATATTTTAGAACTGTCCTTGTAATTATTTAACCTGGTAATGTTATCACACTCTGGAGACTCATTATAGTTTATATATTTTATCTATCTATCATAGTCTTCCGCTTGCAAATTTAATTGTCTCTGGAGTATGATATGCTGTTTTGGCTTAATCTCACTCATGTTCAATGCACGAATACAGTCAACATTCAATCATCATTCATTTTATTGCATAAGTGATGTTTTGGAACTCAGGAGTTGAGTTTATGCTCGTCCCCCGATTTTCAGGGCGTTACACTCTACATCCCGTTCAGCTCCTATTACAGTGCGCCACCTTGGTCACCCGAAGATGATCCTCCTTATGTGTGGGATATTAGGTTGTGCAATGTTATAGTAGAACGGCCTGTTAATGTTGATCATTTGGCTCCATTTAATATTCTTCCTCTTCTTCAGTCTGTAGGATGGGATAACATACTACATTGGGGTGGGCCTGCATACCGCTCCATCGAGCAAGCTATGTACGCTTACATTTCTGATTTTTCTACAGAAAATCTGATTTTCATTATCTCAACCAGATAAGGTCCAATAGAGGTGGACCGTCACCTTATCTTTGGATTAATGAATATACCTGTCAATGACGAAGGTATTCACATTAGCGCTCTAGTGGCAAAACCATCTGAAACTGAGAAATGAATGCTGACTAGAGCTTTATACAATATAGATGTGGAATGGAATACTACTAGAAATGCGCTTGCCTCAAAGTATTTGTTACCCAGATATAGAATCCTTCATAAGATTTTCATTTCTAATGATTATCCTCGTTTTGGTAACAAAACGGAACTCACTACTTTCATGGTTCACATTCTCCATTCCATCATTTCTGTATGTCTTCTTTCTCTAATTTGTCATTGCATCATTCAATTCCGGCTCCATCCGGGACACAGTGACATTCCCTTTGATTATCTTATGACTATGTTGGCCACCCATAGTCTAGTGGCTAAACCTATTGGGGAAGCTCCCATTCATCACTTAACCTTCAACGACTCAAATATTAACAAGATGAATTTGAGGTTGGCCCCCAGTCAAGTTAATGTGGGTGTTGGTGGAGCTGATGCCGCAAATGAAGAGGAGGGTGATTTGCCTCTAGATGACATCAATATGGATGATATTTTTAACGAAATCGAATCTGATTCAGCAGATGATCCTGACTATCAGCCATTTGACTTTGATGTGCGTTTGTGCTCACTAGAGGAGAAGGTGGAAGACATGAATGTGTCCCATGATATGCATTCAAATATATGCACAAGTATCTGAAGTGCATTAATGAGGGACTTCATCAAATTGACCCTTCCATACCTGCTCCTTCATCAAGTTCCGATTAGTATTTGAATTTGTGGGTTGTAATAACTTTTATGATACTTAAATTTCTCTTGTTTGGTTTGGGCTTGGTCATGCTTGAACATGGTTTGTTTTGGATTTTGTTGACTTGGTTAACTTACTTGAGAACTTCTCTTGATCATTATTCTCATATTTTTCTCTTTTATTTACTTCTTTAATGATTTACTTCCTTTATTGTTCTTTCCTTTATCTTATTGTGACAAAAAGGGGGGAAATGTTTATGATAATGTGCAATTGTGTGGTGGATAGGAAGACAATTTTTTTTCATTGCATGAAGTTAGACGTAAGGGGGAGTAAGTAAAGGGGGAGTATTGTTGGGAGAATATTGATGCATATTTCTTTAACCTGTTAAAACTAGTGCATGATTTTTTATTATGTGTGTTATGCTTATCTTATTATTATGAAGTGTGTTTTGTCACAAATTTGACAAAGGGGGAGATTGCAAGTGCTATATTTTCTAGCTCCTATAATTGTCAAATTTTGTAGTGCCAAAACCTCTTGGATTTTCTATCTTGTGTAGCTTATCTTCATGTCAAATATAATTCTTGTACAAGCTAAAGATGATCCATTACTAGGTGTTCCGTTTTGAGATTCAAGCATTAGAATTCAAGAAAAACATCAACTGATAGTTCAAACTTTCAAAGATTCAATGGTCTTTATATTGGTACTCAAAGCTCATGGTGAAATACAGCTCAAGTACCTCAAGCTCAAGATGCCAGATATTTCGAGTTCAAGCTTCTTAAAGTTACAAATTCAAGTTATAATATACTTCAAGTTGAAGCTTTAAAATGTCTCAAGTTCAAACTTCATCAAATGTCAAGATAACAAGCTTCGTGATCTTCAAAGAACAACAATCAACCAAAGCAAAAGATGTTTCAATGTTCAAACATCGCTTATAAGGTATGAATGACCCTAGATTGATCATAAGATAAGTCATTTTGAATACATAATTTAATTGGGTCACTTTATAAGTGTATAGTCTATTTCTCGACTAATCTTAGACTATGTTCGACTAGTCCTAGCACTAGCTCGACCAGTCTAAGAAATTCCTCGACCAGTCCTAAGTTTGTTTGCAATTTTCAGAATTTTTTATTAAAGTCTCGACTAGTCCTGGAGACTATTCAACCCGTCGAGTGAACAGTGCTCAACCTATGCTCGACCAGTCCTACAAGCTCGACTCAAAGTTCAACAACTAAAATGAGTCTCACACGACCAGTCCTGGACAGGAATCGACCGGTCGTGGAGGCCACTCGACCAGTCGAGCAGGTCCTACGACTAATCGTGGAACGGTCTAATCTTATCGTACTCTAATTTTCAAAAGTCTATTGGTCCTACAACTAGTCGAGCAGACCTCTAGGCCAGTCGAGCGGACGATTTCTGCACTTATAAATAGAGCACAATTTTCAGAGTTTGGTATCCAATTCAAGCAAAATCAATACATCACTCTGAGAGATAAGTTTGTGTTATTCTTTAGCTATTTAGTACTCATTTTATATTCTCTTTAATTAGCTTTTTGCATTTGATTTTGTATTATATATTCCAATATAATTTGAAAAAGGGATTAAAATTTTTCCATTTCTTAGAATCAAAATCAAATCAAGCTAGCCCAAGGTGATTTAATCTAAAATCTATTTAGAACTTAGAACCATTTCAATAGTGAGTGTGAACATTGAACATCTACAATTGAACTTCAACTCCGAATTGGTTCTACTAGGCTGCAATAAAGGAGAATATCCAGATAAATATTTTCTGTTTTGTAAATCTTATTCTTTTAGTTTTTTTGAGATTGTACCAGAAAAATCTCTTTCTTTTAGTTTATCTGAGGTGATCCAGAAAACTCAGAGTGTGGGGTTTTTGAATTGTGTAAGCCCACTTGAAAGACATAATTGTGATGGTTTTAGGTGAACCTTGAAAAACCTATTTCATAGTGAACGCTAATATCCACTGTGTGAGGATATTAGTAGTGGGGTAGTTATGTGGCTGTTGTTGAACAGTTGGTGTACACACAAGCGAACCACTATAATTCTTTGTGTTTAGGGTATGTGTGGTTTATTTCTTTATCTTTTGTGATTTAAGATTGTGGGATGTATTTGTGGATGTGAATGTTGTAATCTTTACATTTCAGCATTGTGTGGTGAATGTTGTAATAGATTAGTTTATATTTTTTTTCATTTCCTCTTTAGTTTGAGTTTTTTATTGTAACGTCTCGGAAAAATCCATACAAAGACCCGAGTACCACCCCAGGCAGAAATCATTAAGGATCGCATTCTGTAGAAATTAGATGAAAAATAATTAAGTAATAAACTAAATTAATCAACGAATGAGCTTGAACCACTTTCTATATGAACCGCAAGACCCAAAACTATTAAAATCGCTAACTTAACATTACTTAAAAACCTAGGAGCAATCTTTAAACCCAATTGCTCTCGGGAGCACATTGAAACTCCATATCGGACTTAGACCGAGCGTCGAAAGTTCGATGACCGCGAAACTATATTACTATGACCATCTTACTGGGCTTGACAATCATCACAGGAATCGAGCCTGAATAGTATCTAGAAACACACAACTTGAGCCTGGAGCGAAGTGTGTGAGAAACACGAATATCTTTAGAAAATGAACTCAAACTTAAGTGAATTGGGCCATTCGCTTGCAGGCAATATGAAGGACTTCAGACTATCAGTTTCTGATTAAACTATACTTGTGGATCAGGAATATTTCCCTGCACATGTCAGTATACTTGTGGCCCCATCGAGTAACAATGACCGTTGATTTGATGCAGGTCCTTCACGGCTAATCAGTTTATCAGGTCGCACCATAAACACAGTTTGGGCATTGATCCATTGTCAGGGAACTTGCTCCATGACTTAGGTGAGAAATGGATATTCCTAAGGCCCCCGGTTGTAAAAAACAGATGCCTTTTGACTATAACATAAGTATACCATGGCCCTGGGGCCATTTTTGAGCCTATATAAGGCCCTTAACCTACCCCTCTCTCATTCCATACGAATTTCTCTAACCCTATGAGAGAGAAGAGAGAAAAGAGGAGAAAAGAGTGAGGAGAAGAGTGAGAGTTCGGGAGATCGTTGTTGGGATTCACTCCCACCTCTCCATGTACCGAATCATCTCTCCCGTTTCGCTCCACCATCCATTCCAACTTCATTTTGGGTAAGAAATCTTAACCCTAATTTCATTTTAGGAATCCAAATAGAGGAATCGACGAAATAGCTAACCTATTTAAATGTTTAGGTACCGTTGTTCTGTATACGGGAACGTAGTATACAAACCGTGTTCGTAACGGGTGTACCGA
Organism: Magnolia changhungtana; assembly: GCA_030180095.1. Taxonomy (NCBI): domain Eukaryota; kingdom Viridiplantae; phylum Streptophyta; class Magnoliopsida; order Magnoliales; family Magnoliaceae; genus Magnolia; species Magnolia changhungtana. The sequence continues at coordinate 6,144,111 of JASAUF010000502.1, read as the reverse complement.
TGAAAGGTGCAGACTATAAACATTTAGGTTATGATTTTTAAGGCTTTCAATGTCAGTTAATGATTTATGACTAACTTGATTGCTGCCACATGTGCTTAGATATGATGTTTTCCATATACCACACATATATGAACTATGTTGAAAATATAATGCATTCCATGTGTTTGTTGAAATGTTTGAATGAAAATGAAATCATGATTTGTGCTTGCCATGATTATTAATCTAGATTGCATGATTATTGTACGTATGACAACTCCTTCATAAAAGGATTTGCCATAATATATGTTATAACTAATTTATTTTATGTATATTGAAATGTGCAGTCTAAGTGTTTGATAAAATGTCTGAATGACAAATTACTTGTTGAATTGTATTTAATGAGGGTTTTGAGATAGGATTCTTAATTACCTCAGCTATATGTATAAATTCCTTCATGTAACTTTATTCTCAAATGCGTGATTTATGTAAAAAATGTATATGTATAATTACATGTTTAATGTATTGGTTAAGATGCTCAAATGGGATTTATTTATGAAATGCTCGTTAAATACCTATATGATTATCACATGTATCCACATGTTGCATTTGAGTGTGATTGGGACTACTACCTAGTCCAGGCAATCGGTAACGGTTTCGGATCGAGTGGCCGAACTAGTCTCGCCACAAGGGATACGTTCGCTGAATTCGAGCCGTACGGTGATTGTCGACAGTGTTTAGGCCATGAGGAGTGCTTATGCACTCCATGTCGATTAATTCAGCGTACGCTCGTACCAATCGAACTTGTCAAATAACCCTATTAGCCTAATGCGTGTTTACCATGTATGGATGCTACTGCTTGAATCAAAGGTACCACTTACCAATTTAAAGTCTGTTTCAACCTTGGTACCACGATCTGTTAAGACTCATGAGCCGGACATGGTAGTATGGGACACCATGGTCTAGTTGTCGGCCTATGCTAGCGTGACGAGCCTCCCCGTAGTGACCAATGAGTAACCCAAACTCGTGAGCCAAATACGGTAGTATGGGACACTGTATTCGAGCTGTTGGCCTACACTAAGGTGACGAGCCTTCCGGTAATGACCTCGAGTATAAAATAGGCCTACACTAATGGTGATGAGCCTCCCCGTAGCGGCCTCAAGTGTATACTCACGAACTTGCCTATCCACTGTTTTCATCAGAGGTGATGCCCTACAACTTGTCTATTGTATGTGATTAACTAGGATTAACGACCCTAGATAGAACTCTGTTTGGGTTAATGATATAAAGGGAGGTACTTTAGCTTCCCTAATCTGCTATATAAATAAGCCTAAATAAGAACTTGGTTAACACGACCATACACCGCATTGCATGTGCTTTGGTGAGGAAGCGCACGTTTAGGGAGTTTGCTATGCGCGATCGTGAGATGATGTCGTTGAGGAAGTGCAGGTGAGGGCATGCATCATTACAGCATACCATTCCAACATTAACAAGAATACTTAGGATATGATTGTTGTCTTACTTTATTATTACTGCTTGACTGAATTGATAACATGTTAACCTTTGCCTTATAGTACCACTGAGTTGATCACTCACTCCCACTCTGGGACGGTGTTTTAAAATACCAACCAGATTTTATTGTAGTTGCAGATGATGATACGGCTTACGAGTCGGAACCGGACTTCTATGACGAAGAGGAGGAATTCTCCTACATGCAGCTCTAGGGCGGGTCTACGTAGACCTCGCGCCGCTTCGATGGGATTATAGGGATACATGGATTAGTTGGACATTTACATTTTGATATTTGTAAATTTTGAAACAATACATGCATAAATTTCAGCCCGGTTATATGATTATACTTTGGATGTTGTGAAACACGTATACACCTAATATATCTATCTCAGTCTTTCGCTTGCTTAATTTAATTATCTCTGGAGTATGATATGTTATTTTAGTGTGATCCCACTCATGTTTAAGACACTAATATGGACAACATTTAATCATCATTATCTATGTTGCATAAGTGATGCAACGGATCTCGGGAGTTGAGCTTTGCTCAACCCCTGATTTTCGGGGTGTTACATTGATACTCACCCACGTTCTAGTAAGGTTGTCCTACCATAAACCATTGGTTTTTGGTGTCAGGTTGTCTTTAGAACCAAGTTTGTATCAACCTCTTAATACTAATTTTTTGAGGTTGTTATTTCCTTTGGTTATTTGCAATTCATTTGGCTATTTTATTGTTTATATATTATTAATTTTTATTTGGCATAATCCTATTCAACCCCCTCTAGGACATATAGCTAAGCCTTTTCATAAACCTAATAAACATCCAAACCCTTGTTCTAGCATAATAAAATTTCTTAAATGGTTAAAGCCCCCAAGCCTATTTGCGTCACGATCATGTACCGTGATGAAGGTGGGAAAAGTTACCCTCAGCCGACTAGAAGTTAGGGTATCTCGTCGTCAATTACAGTTCTCAAACGAAAAAAAAAAAAAAAAAAAAAGCAGAAGAAGAAAGAAAGAAAGTGATTTTAAGAAAAATATGTGAGGCGAAAACCCAAAACGGCGCCTCGAGTAAAAATAGTGGACCTGGTGAATATTTGAAAGCCGTTAGGGGTTTATATATATATATATATATATAAAGACGAGCTAAAGGGTTGCTAGGGGAAAGAATGATGAGTAAATCGGACATGGTAAAAACTCGAAATGGTGCTATGAGAAGAAATGGTGAAAGAAAAGAGAAAAAAAAATATAAGGATTATGCAGACTCAAGCAAAGCAAATATAATGGTGATGTTGTGAGCCTTTTTTTTTTAACCCTGCCTAAATTTAGGGGCAGATTTCCCGTGTGTGCACTCCCTGAGATATTAATATCCTAAGGAATCGACTAAAAAAAGGGAAGTAGCTCCTAGTTGAGTCAAGTGTCTAATTCCTACACCCCTAGCCACCAAAATCTAAACCACAATCACACAAATAGACTTATGCAAATTTTTTTTCTTTTATTTAAGAGTTGTACATCTTCTAAATACAAAAAGCTTACAAAAACCAAGTCATATGAACATACACGACTATGTACAAAATGAATAAAATCCTCACTCCCTATAGCTAGATCATTAGATCCTTCAGATGATTTTTCAAAGCATGTGTTATCTCTCCTACATCCTAAGAGCCATTGTTGAGCAAAGAAAGTAAATGTTTATTCTCATGATCCTACTCTTCCATTTAACAACTAAGCTCCCATTTCTCTTCTCCTAGGCATGCAATTCATCACACAGGGGAGTCCCAATTAGTTTTCAAGCTCTAAAGCCTTGAACTTCCAAAGATGGGATCAACCTAGCCTAACTCTCACAAAGGTGCAACAAATGTGGAACTTTAAGACCCTACGTAGATAAATGAGATTCATGATCCTACATGCGCACATGGTAGAGGAAATTTCATTTTTGTTAGCATTTGCCAATTAGGTACTTCTTGGAAAATGTAAAAAATATAAATTACGCAAAAAAGAAATAAGAAAAAGGGAAGAAAAGAACTAAAAGATATAGCAAATAGGCTTTGCAGTGAAGTTTTTGGGCAATCTAGCTATCCAAAAATTTCTTATGCCTAAGAATAATTGGCGATAGCTCTCAAAAAATTGTTTGAAAATATGAAAGACTTCATAGTGCCTTGGATACTGTGCATGTAATATTTTTGAAAAAAAAATCGAATCTTATTGCTCAGAGAATTCACTTGGGGACAACGCTCCTTAAAGTTCTTTGTTTTTTAAATACTATTTTTATTTGTAAATTAGTCCCATTAGGGATTTTCGACAAGTCATTTTATTTTAAGTAACTCCGCTATATATGCAAATTCACTAATTTTTCTTGAGGGTTCTTCTGAGACTAACTATTTTTGTAGTTTTGAGATTTTTTCGAAGCCCTTTATTTGAAAGAAAAGATTCACTGTGACTCCATTTTGACACCCCTTAGGAATGGTTTTATTAAGCTCATTTTTTTAATTTTTAAAAGCATTTTCCAATGCTATGTGATATTCTGATATATTCGAGAAGTCGGCAATCATGACCACCTATTCGATTTTTTTTCAAAAATATTACGTACATGGTATCCAAGGCACTATGAAGTCTATTATATTTTCAGGCGGGTAACAACCAATAAGGAACTTACTTTTGGTTCTTCTGATCTTTCAATTTTTTCAAAGTCATATGCAATCACAAGGCAGCTAACTTGAACTTTCAATGTTATTTTGATCGTTTGGAATGTAAATGTTCCGCCTACTGATGAGTGTCAAATATTGCATACCAGACCCCAGTAATTGCCTAATTTTACGTGCATGATAAGGTTTAATGGAGTGTTTTAATCGTGTTTTTATTACAGGATGAAATCAGAAGCGTTAATTGGAAATTGATGTTAAAACCATAGATTTCATGTTCCGAAGTCACCAGAGCACGGGATGGACTCCAGAGAACCAATGGTGACGATTTTACACGCCTGGGATCGGAGGAAAGCAAGCCAAAGGGGCCCGAAAAGGGTCCAGAATGCAAGATCACATGTTTTCCGCCATCTGATCAACTCAAAACTTCATACATGTGATGAGGGCCGTAAATAAACCGTACATATTAAATTTCGACCTTGCGATCTTGGGAAGTGGTCCAACGGATAGATCAGCCCGTTAATCTTCGTTTTGGGACCCACCTGATATTTGGAACTACCTCAAATTTGTTCCTGACGGTGGAAATAAGAAGATGAAGAGGATGGACGAGTTGATTTCTCGTAAACATCACGGTGGACCTTGAGTAGAGGGAGTGTACACCGAGTACGCGTAGCACCAGCCGCGCACCGCCGCCTGTTCTCCGGTCGGTCGGCGGTGGTATCGCGACCCGCGCCCGTCACCGAAAACGCGAAACCGCGTTCCAGCGTCTTCGAGACGAGCCGCCGGTCGTCGGTAGTGGGGTCCACCGGTTGTCTATATCGACAATCCAAACCGTCCATTCTCTGTCTAAGGGCGATGTTACCAAGGTGTAGGTGACTGAAGTTTCAAAGATCGCGCCTATGGAAATCTAACTGTTCAAAAGCATCTTGAACGGAAGAGAGAGATAACGTGTGGGCCTCATCAACAAAAGGCAGAAATTTGCATTCCCAACCGGTTTTTCCTCCTCCACACAATGGACGGAGTGGATTTTCCGTTTAATCAACGGAATGGGCCCCACCATTGTCAGCGGAAGGGGATTCGCGTCCGCGTAACGGACGGCGCTGTCTGTTTTTGCGGCGATTTGTGGGCCCCACACGTGTCCCTTCCGGTCGATCTGATCCGTCCATCTTGTAGAGGGCCGCGAGCACTACAAACCCATGCTGAGATTCCACTCCCATGCGTACACACGTGTGCGGTGAGGCCACAAACAGGCTGCTTGGCGACGTTCAAAACTGATCTTTTCGAGATTTCTTCTGTGGGCCGCGCCAATGGACCTTCAAAACCACCTATTCTTGACTAAAATTTCGTCCTGAATCCAATGGACGGGGTGGATTTTCCAGAAAATACCTCTGTGGGGCCCACCGATCACAGTTGCGAAAATTTGCACTTCGAGTCCGTCTATGACTCTGCCACCGATTCCAGCCATCCAGCAGCTATAAAAGGAAAGTTTTGGACGTGGGGAAGTCATTCAGATTCAGAGAATTGGAGATCCAGAGCCAGGGAGAGAAGAAAGAGAAGGAGAAAGAGAGAGAGATTTTTCGGTTTGGAATTTTAATTTATGAATTTTATTTAATATTTATTTTTTATGGATTTTATGGGTAACTAATCTCTCAGCTAGGGCTGAGATGAAGCCCCTAATTTGATCAGCTCTTGTATTGGTTGATTTACTTTGAATTTTAATTAATTTGTTTCTTTCTCTGAGTGGGCTTTATGGGTTTAAATTCCATACTTCTCCATCTATGAACTTGACCAAAGTATAGATGGATGTTGTTGGATGCTTATTACAGTGCTTGGGTCGATCAAGAACAAGTTTCCTATAGAGGAAGGAACAGGGTGCTTTAATGAATTTTGCATACCATGTGCCCGACCAAGGACATGGGATGTATTGTTCATGGCATTGCTTAAAGGAATTAGACAGTCTGTATGCCCGATTTAGGACACAGATTGTGCTTTCTCTATTTAAGTGGTATCAATCAAGGTCAAGGTGAATCAACAGACAAAACAAGGGTTAGGATAATTAGGGGTGGATTCGAAAGTCCTAGTGCTTTCTCTCTGATTGAATTTTCTTCCCTGTTCTTAATTGTTTTATTTTTTTTTTTAGAATTGTGCTTAGTAGTTCATACCATTATTTGTTGGATTAGTTAAGGAGAGTCTTAGATTTGAGTTGTGACAACCAGTCCTCGTGGGATTCGACCTCGATCTTACCGAGTTTATTACTACATCACAACCCTATACTTGGGGAGTGAACAAGTTTTTGGCCGTTTAAAATGGGACTGCTTTTTGTTCCAAATTGAATTTAGGATTCTCTCTTATCATAATTCATAGTCTTAGGATTTTACTAACTTTAGGTTAAAGTTTTTATTTTATTTTTAGAAACTAACATATTTCTTGTTTTGTAGGATTCTGAGATAGAAACTTCTAATTTGGTGATATCTTCCTAATTTCTCTATTTTTTTTATTTTTATTTATTTTTATTTCTAGAATTAGGGTTTTTAGAAATTTTCTAACCTTAGATGTACTATTTTAAAAAAAAACTAACTTGTTTTGTGTTGTTGTGCAGGTTTTTAACATAGGAACTTCTACTCTGGTAACATCTTTCTCACTTCTCCTTTACTTTCCACATTGCTGTAGGATTTTGCTTTCTTCTAGGATTAGACTCAGAGTAAGGTTCTACCATGGAATCGTGGGTAGATGCATATGCTGAGTTGGATAGGTTTTATTGGAAAATACCTGAAGGGTGTGGAATCCAACATATACCTCAAGATTTTTCTCATTCGAGAACAGACATTGAGAACCGACTAGAACGTTATGTTCCATCGGTTAATAGGGCCGTATACGATCATAATTATGGGAATGAGGACTATTATCATCCATCATATTCCCCCATGCATGATCGGTATGACTATAACCAGTGGAATCATCAAAACTGGGGAGATGAACCAACAACAAATTGCAATAAACATTCTCTTGGATCCCATACCTTTGAGATCCAACTAGAAACGATCCAAGAGGATTCATGTTTTGATCTAGAACAAGTAAACCAATATGTTGCGAAATTGATGAAATCATTAGAAGCGCTCAATTCGCGCATTGAAAGGATAGAGGAAGCTCGCTCATCCCAACTACAATCCGATCCAGAAATACAATGCGAGGAAAGTGATCCTCAGTTGCTTTTGATGAAATCTGGAATTTGGAATGAGGAGTTGGATTCCATTAATGAGCACACGGTTCAATTCCCCGATGAGTCGATCTCAATGACTGTTCAAAAGGATGGGGAAGAAACATGGTTGTCTTTCAAATACAGTGATGATGACACACTTTCCTTACATGACACACAGGATCTCAATGATGAGGTAGAGGTTAGTTTATTCGAACCTCAACCGAACTTAAATTGTGAGGAAAGCGATCCCATCCCAAGTGTGCACTGCACAGAATTAGACAATGATGCGTATTGGGATGATGATCATGGATGTTCCGCCCCAATTCCCTTGGAATCAATCTCAAGTTTGGTCCAAGTCAATGATCAGGACGTACACGAAGTGGTTGGTCATAATGAGCCACTCCCCTCACCTAATATGTCTGATTTTAAGGTAGAGGACGGGTCCCTTACAACCGACCCTTCTAACTCTTGTGAAACGTATTTGGACCACTCCTCTGAATTACATGATGATATGATGCGGGAGATGGATGAGCTACTCGATATGACTCTTGAATTTGAAACCACCCAGTTGAGGCCACCATCTGAACTGTTAAATAATGACGATTCGTCGCCTCTTCTGAGTAGTATCGATGAACAGAGTTCATACATTAATGCTTCGTATACTGATCCTCAATCTGTCTGTGCAGGGCTGGAGCAAGGAAGCACACCTCCGTTTACTTTTAAAAACGATGGATTCCTTGGGCAGATCATCACGAGCTCTAATGTGGAAAATGAGTCACTCTCAGCTGACTGTCCCAACTCTTTGGATGATTGCTTGGCACACTTTGCAGATTCAGACGATCCCATGTTAAGAGACATAGTGAATGCCTTGCAAAACAATATCTCGGTAGTCATCACTGACCGAGAGGACCCTGACTCTGAAGCCCCTCCTTCCACAGATCCTCACTATTTACCATTAAGGGAGGAGGAGCTAACAATTGAACCGAAGTCTGCTACTTCGGAATGTGTTGAGACTACATCACTTTCTGAGAATTTTTCTGACTTTCATTTATGTGTAGTCTCTGATTCACCATGGGATACTAACATCGAAACTTCTTCTATCGCAGGTGAATCATATATACTCTGGATACCTCAGGCGAATCAACGAAAAATTTTTGATGAGGTACGCAAGTTTCTCTGGAATGTCATGCTCCAGGGCATCCAAGCCTATTGCAAAAATGGCTTTTGGATGATCCTGTTGAGAAATCTACTGAGAAACTTATCACGATACTGGCCGGAAGAGAAACCTTGCAGCATGATTTATTAGTTCAATGTTTGTGGGTAACATTACTGCAAACCCTCACGAGACTACAACTCGTCCACTAGGGGTAACCTAGGGGTTTAAAGGCTTATTGCATGCGCTAAATGCAATCGAGAGCACCTGCGAAAGTGGTATATGTAGGATCTTCTTTTATTTATTTATTTTTTTTTTGTTATTTTTGCTTCTTTTGATTTCTCTCTTGTGCTAACTCGCCCTTATGATGAAATTTTTTTAGAAAGCTTCTTGATTCTCCATCCAGGTACTATCTGTCCCTCACTCCTCTTTTCGTTGTCTCATGTGTATTGCATGCTTATTTCTTTTACATTGAGGACAATGTCAATTTTAGGTTGGGGGTGGGAGATTAGGTTACCTAATTAGTATTTTCTTGGTCTTGAGCAAAATTTGTGAAAATTTTAAAATTTTTTCTGGAATTTCTATTGAATTCAAAGTGATTTTGAAGGATAGTTGTGATTTTAACATTATAAGATACGTGATTGGTAACTTATGACTCTTGGATTCAGCCATCTTCTCGATTTCACAGTCAATTTTGAATTGTTAATCCATGATTAGAAGTTGTAAACATTGATTGAGCCATGATTTGACATATCATATCTCGCTTACACATTAAGTTTTCGGTTCGATAACTGAATGATTAACTTGGTAAAAAGAAGAATTACAAGGCTAAATCTTCACCATAGGTTTGCTCCCTATAGGTGTGGATTTGATTCTCCATAGTTGACATATGAAAAAAAAAAAAAAAAAAAATTAAGCAACAAGTTTTCGCCATAGGTTTGCTCCCTATAGGTGAGAATTTGATTCCCCTCATTTGCGTTACTGCTCATAAAGAAAATCAAAGGCTAGTAAAATGAAAAGTTAATCTGTGTGATAATTGTTGGTTTTAAGTTTTAATTGTCATGATATCATGAAATTGACAATTGCATCTCTTACTGATTGTAAGTCGAGATTATACTTTACACTCGTGGAACTCAATGTTTAGGAATGCTCTAATTGATGGACTAATATTTTGAACTTGATCATGAAATCTGCCGAGAGCCTGATTCCAAGAGAAAAATTCCACACACCAATCATGAATCTTAGAATTTCCACATCTCAGCTATCTGTTCACAAGTCACTTGAGTCTACAGGAATTGTCTTTTATTTCTGAAATTAATTTTCGCATGTTTTGCTCGGGACTAGCAAAATGCTGGTTGGGGGTTGTGATGAGTGTCAAATATTGCATACCAGACCCCAGTAATTGCCTAATTTTACGTGCATGATAAGGTTTAATGGAGTGTTTTAATCGTGTTTTTATTACAGGATGAAATCAGAAGCGTTAATTGGAAATTGATGTTAAAACCATAGATTTCATGTTCCGAAGTCACCAGAGCACGGGATGGACTCCAGAGAACCAATGGTGACGATTTTACACGCCTGGGATCGGAGGAAAGCAAGCCAAAGGGGCCCGAAAAGGGTCCAGAATGCAAGATCACATGTTTTCCGCCATCTGATCAACTCAAAACTTCATACATGTGATGAGGGCCGTAAATAAACCGTACATATTAAATTTCAGACCTTGCAGATCTTGGGAAGTGGTCCAACGGATAGATCAGCCCGTTAATCTTCGTTTTGGGACCCACCTGATATTTGGAACTACCTCAAATTTGTTCCTGACGGTGGAAATAAGAAGATGAAGAGGATGGACGGAGTTGATTTCTCGTAAACATCACGGTGGACCTTGAGTAGAGGGAGTGTACACCGAGTACGCGCTGCACCAGCGGCGCACCGCACCAACCAGTCGGTCAGCGGTACGCTGACCCGCGCCCGTCACCGAAAACGCGAAACCGCGTTCCAGCGTCTTCGAGACGAGCCGCCGGTCGTCGGTAGTGGGGTCCACCGGTTGTCTATATCGACAATCCAAACCGTCCATTCTCTGTCTAAGGGCGATGTTACCAAGGTGTAGGTGACTGAAGTTTCAAAGATCGCGCCTATGGAAATCTAACTGTTCAAAAGCATCTTGAACGGAAGAGAGAGATAACGTGTGGGCCTCATCAACAAAAGGCAGAAATTTGCATTCCCAACCGGTTTTTCCTCCTCCACACAATGGACGGAGTGGATTTTCCGTTTAATCAACGGAATGGGCCCCACCATTGTCAGCGGAAGGGGATTCGCGTCCGCGTAACGGACGGCGCTGTCTGTTTTTGCGGCGATTTGTGGGCCCCACACGTGTCCCTTCCGGTCGATCTGATCCGTCCATCTTGTAGAGGGCCGCGAGCACTACAAACCCATGCTGAGATTCCACTCCCATGCGTACACACGTGTGCGGTACAGAGGCCACAAACAGGCTGCTCGGCGACGTTCAAAACTGATCTTTTCGAGATTTCTTCTGTGGGCCGCGCCAATGGACCTTCAAAACCACCTATTCTTGACTGAAATTTCGTCCGAATCCAATGGACGGGTGGATTTTCCGAGAAAATACCTCTGTGGGGCCCACCGATCACGATTGCGAAAATTTGCACTTCGAGTCCGTCATGACTCTGCCACCGATTCCACCATCCAAATAGCCTATAAAAGGAAAGTTTTGGACGTGGGAAGTCATTCAGATTCGAGAATTGGAGATCCAGAGCCAGGGAGAGAAGAAAGAGAAGGAGAAAGAGAGAGAGATTTTTCGGTTTGGAATTTTAATTTATGAATTTTATTTAATATTTATTTTTTATGGATTTTATGGGTAACTAATCTCTCAGCTAGGGCTGAGATGAAGCCCCTAATTTGATCAGCTCTTGTATTGGTTGATTTACTTTGAATTTTAATTAATTTGTTTCTTTCTCTGAGTGGGCTTTATGGGTTTAAATTCCATACTTCTCCATCTATGAACTTGACCAAAGTATAGATGGATGTTGTTTGGATGCTTATTACAGGTGCTTGGGTCTGATCAAGAACAAGTTTCCTATAGAGGAAGGAACAGGGTGCTTTAATGAATTTTGCATACCATGTGCCCGACCAAGGACATGGGATGTATTGTTCATGGCATTGCTTAAAGGAATTAGGCATCCAGATGCCCGATTTAGGACACAGATTGTGCTTTCTCTATTTAAGTGGTATCAATCAAGGTCAAGGTGAATCAACAGACAAAACAAGGGTTAGGATAATTAGGGGTGGATTCGAAAGTCCTAGTGCTTTCTCTCTGATTGAATTTTCTTCCCTGTTCTTAATTGTTTTATTTTTTTTTTTTAGAATTGTGCTTAGTAGTTCATACCATTATTTGTTGGATTAGTTAAGGAGAGTCTTAGATTTGAGTTGTGACAACCAGTCCTCGTGGGATTCGACCTCGATCTTACCGAGTTTATTACTACATCACAACCCTATACTTGGGGAGTGAACACCTACCATTATTACCTAGGCAGGGCAATCGTCCTTCAAATGCTAAAGTAGTCTATCAGAGCCTAAGTGTCAAAGATTGGAAGGTTAAGTAGCAGAAAGAAGCATAGGTATACCAAGCCAAGAACACCTATCGAGTCTAACAATCGCAATGCAGTTGGATCTCCATAAGATTGCAAAGTGCAAGTCAACTATTCATTTCGATAATCAAATTAGTAGAAGGTCCTACGACGACCATGAAACAAGGAAGAGTGAATTTCTTGATCCAAGCGCAATAGTTGGATCCCAGTAAGGCCGAGAAGTGCAAGGGAAACTACCTTATTGACAATCAAGATTCATAGACAATTCAGAAGCAAAATGTTCATCACAATGGGTAGGTTGTGGTTGGATTCCTATAAGGTCATAAAGAACAAAGGCAATCACCACATTCCTATTAATCATTAGGTACATCGAGTTCCTCATTGTGTCAAATAATCTGTTGACTATAGCACTTTTATTAGAATAAACTCGACTACGTCTAGGCCTGTCTAGCAATAGAGTGTTTATCACTTTGGCATTCAATTTCACCCAACCTTTGCTAAAAATGGCATCACCCAAGATAAGAGAACTACTCTATATAACCCAAATTAAAATTTAAAATTGAACACCCAATTAATTTAAAAAACACTCAAACCCCTAATTCAATCAACTAAGGAACTCTCTCATACCCTCCATTACTAAGTATGCTGAAAAATCAAAGGTGATGATGTCAGTAGAAATCTGATTTCTACCAGCCACCACCCGCCAATTAGAGCTTGATGCGTGACCCCTTAGGTTTTTGTGTAAGAAATGTACCTTAAAATATGAACTTAGTACTACAATAGGAATTTAATTCTCGCCAGTGTCCAAAGTCAAGCACACCCAACACATAACAAATGAGGGAGACCTCAGGATTTGAGATCAAACATATTAAGAGCTAGAAAGATTTAGATTCTCGTTGGATCTTCATAAACAAGCCATCTCCATTCAACTAATGGGGGGAAGAGAGGGTTAGATAGATAGATAGAGAGAGAGAGAGAGATCAATCGGTGAGAGTGGGAGTGAAAGAGAAGAAACGAAAGGAGAAAAAGAAGAGAAAGGAGAAAGAAAAAAGGCAATGAAAAACAAAAGATAAGAAAAGAAGATAGAAGAGTATAATCATATTTCATTGATATGGGTCCATTAAGAATATAGTTAAAATTGGGAATATCCGACCATCGTTTTCATCAAAGAGTGTTAAATCACCCTTTTCCCTCTCACATCTCAAGATGTAAAGTTTATTTACTTTCTTTCTTTTTAGCTACAATAACATCATTATTACTATACTAATTTATGCATTTTGTTTGTCAATCTCATGGGTCTATGTGTCTTGTAGTTGATTGAGCCATTAGGAGCTGAAGACCGAAGACACAAGAGGACATGAGCATCGAGGAGAAAAGAATTGGTAAATGAGTTACCTTAATGACCTTAGCCCATAACCCAAAACAACCCCTTTAACATTTAGACGATCCTTAGCCTTATAGGTAAACCTTATTAATCATCCCTTAACCTTAATAGCTTAATTGGAACATGATAAGATTATAAGAGGTGTAAAGCTTTTATGAAATCGTATACCCAAAATAGCAAACTTTCAAGTGGTGCTTAATCTCATCAAGCAGTCCTTGATGGGTCTTCGATGGCAGCGAAGACCACAAGATGGAATTGAGTAGGTAACTCAGATTTGTCTCGCAAGATATTGTTTTTTATCTATGTTTCTTGTTAAGTGTCAAATATTGCATATTTTCCCCCACTTATATCTTGGTTTTATGAACATGATAATGCTTAATGATATATTTTATACATGTTTGTGTTGCAAGGTGAGTATAAGAGCTTGGATTGAAAAGAATGTTAAAAGAATGGATTTGATGCTCAAGAATCACCACGGTAAAGAATGGATCTTTGGAGACCAAGATTGAATATTTCAAGACCCCAAGATTTAAGAAAATCAAGTGGAGAAGGAAGTGCAGAAATTAGTGTAAAAATTCACAAAATCTGAGCTTAGATGTCATGGAAGGAGTTTCAATGACATTGAAGAATTATTGAAAAATTGAGTTTGGTTACTGGACAAAATGGATGCATTATTCGATGACATCAAAGCCAGTCTTCAATGACATCGAACATTGTTAGATGACATCAAAGAATTAAAGAAAAATAAAGTTTAGTTTTTGGACAAATTGGATACATTCTTCGATGACATTGAAGGCTGTTCGATGACATCGAACCGTTACGCGGAATTTGCACGGACTGCGTAAATTTGATGCAGTTTTTCGATTTTACACGAACAAGGCTATAAATATGGGTTTCCTAAAGACTTCTAAGGATATGTAGGGTTTGGAGAAGCAGAGCAAAAGGGTGGAGACATCTCCCAAGAGTTCTTCTTCCTTTCTTCCCTAGTTTTTAATGCTTTCTTTAAGGATTCTTGATCCAATCGTGTCTATGGTTGGCTAGCCCTCTTAGTTAGGGCTAAGAGGTGAAGCTTGTAGCGTTTTTGGGATGTTTTTCTTATTTTGATTCTTGTTCTTGTTGAACCTCTTTGATTTCTAGTTGATTTTAAGGAATACTTTCAATTTTTAATGGTTTATTGCAACTCAAATTCAGTAGATCTGTCATAGTTTTGAGTATCTTCTTTTCTTATTTTAGATTGTAGGATTGTTTTCTATTGTCTCCTGGGCATGGTTGGGTGATGGAATCCCTTCCAAATCTTCACAATTCTCCTCCTTTGAGGCTAAATCAATGAGAAGTTCAGAGATTTGACTATCTCTTTCTCTAACTGGATAGGATAGGACTCTAATTCTAGTTAGGATTCCTGAATCAAGTAAGGTTGTATCTAAGTTGCTACAAGTGGATCCTTGGCACCCTAGTTCCCTTTTTATTATTGAAATCCCTTTCACAATTACTTCCTTATATTCCAGATTTAGATTTAGATCTTCTTCTAGTTCTACTTCCAGTTATTTTCAGAATACACACAAGATTAGTTCCTGTGGATTCGACCTCAGTCTTACCGAGATTATTACTACATCGTGACCCTACACTTGGGGTTATGAACATTTATCAAGGGAATCGAGGAACCTTGAATGACATCAAATAGTTCCCTCAATCCCATCGAAGACAACTCGATGGCATTGGGCAGCAGTGTGTAAACTATCAAGCAACAATTCAGCTGGAAACTCGATTTTTTCGATGTCATCGAAGCCACCCTCGATGCCATCAACAAAGTTGTTAACTGCCATTTTTTTTACCATTGGAGCTCAAACTTCATATATAGAGCATTCAATTCTTTGGTATTTCGATGGATTTTTGGTTCAATAGAAGCTTAAGTGACTCCATGATCATATCCCTCATTCCAAGCCTCTAAATCAATGAGTTCTAAGTCATCTTCCTTGAGATTAATTAATACTCTAACAAGAATTCCAACCTTCACATTAAAGATGAGCTTGAACTCCATCATTTTTTAGAGATTAGACTCAAACCTATAGTCAAATCTTTGTCTAAATACTCTAGAAGATCCATTTCGGCGAATCCCCTAAGATTATAACATTTCATTAGTTGTAGGAGATTCACCTAACCTCCCATCATCTTGGTCACCTCAAAAAAGTATCACATGCAAGGTGGTTAATCTTGGAGTTGAAGCATTAGTAACTCATCGTCATAATGATCAAGGAAGCAAAGGGGAGCTGATTGAAGCATGGGAGAGCATCGATTAAGCAACCCAAGAAAGTGCTAAAAAGGGGCTTAGTCCAACAAGTAAGTTATGATGTGTAAGAGTCCATGTACACTCCTTGTGTAGAATTGAGCGTAAGAGTTTGAATTACCAAACTCGACTAGGTTCTTTTGTAGGACCTTAGTTCTTATGTAAGACTTAAATCAAAGTCCTTTTCTAGGCCACTGGACATGGGTGTGTACGTGTTAGCCTCCAATGGAGCCTCTGGTGGGAGTAAACGTAGGTCATTAGATTAGGACTGAGATTGTTGGTTAGCCAATAGAAAACCAACTCAAGTCTCTTGCAGGAGCCTCCACCGGGAGTGTATGTTAGTAAGTCCTTATGTAGGATTGAGGTTCATGATGAGCCTATAGAAAACCACAGTCTCTTAAGAGAGTCGATCCTTGTGTAGGATTATAAATGTTACAGGTGAACCTAATTTAAAACCTTTAACAGTGATATCAGGTATACTCATGGGTTGAGTGCATCCGCCTAGAGTAAACTAGGGAAATCGAATCACTATACATGCTTGTGTTTTGGATTGTCTTAGAGAATTTA
Organism: Magnolia changhungtana; assembly: GCA_030180095.1. Classification (NCBI taxonomy): domain Eukaryota; kingdom Viridiplantae; phylum Streptophyta; class Magnoliopsida; order Magnoliales; family Magnoliaceae; genus Magnolia; species Magnolia changhungtana. The sequence continues at coordinate 6,127,798 of JASAUF010000502.1, read as the reverse complement.
TTTAATTATGGTTATATGATGAATTAATGAATTATATGTATACATAATTAGATACCAACTTGTAACGCCCTGAAATTTGAGGGTCGAGTAGCAACTCAACTCTCGAGTTCCAAAACATCACTTATGCAACATAGAGAATGATGATTGAATGTTGGCTGTGTTAGTGCAATAAACATGAGTGAGATTATACCAAAACAGTAATTCATACTCCAGATCCATGTATAAACGCAAGCGGAAGACTGAAAGATGTATATAGATGTGTATAAAATAAAACAATCTCGATCTCAAGAGTATGAATACCAATTGAGTCACCATATACAAGTATTTGTTCCTGAATCAAAATGTCAAAATGGTACAACTATAATCATAAACCCTGTAGCCTCGTAAATCTAGATAGCCTACACGAAGCCTCCAGCGAACTGCATGAAGGAAAACTCATCCTGATCATCATAATAATCAGGCTCAGCCTCCTGAGTATCATCAGTACCTATTAGGATTAGATAGGTAGCACATCCCATAAACACATGTACATATCGTGTTTATAAACTAGCTGCTTAATTTGCCACGTCTATTATAGTCTATGTGATTGGACCCACAAATGGCTTGGAAGCCTTAGTGTTAAATTGTTTTACTTAGTTTTATTTGCACATTAGTTTAAGTTAAGAAATTATATTTAAATAAGTATAAATTTTAATTGGTCCTAATCACCCCCCCCCCCCTCTAAGGCATATCCTTCATTCCTTAATTCTACCAAACTTTTGTGTGTAGCCCGTGGCGCACCATCGCGTGCAATTTCAATTAGTATCATAGCGGGTTCCTCGTGAAAGGCTTAACGCCTTGAGAGAAATTCAAAGGAACCTTAGAATGATATCTTCCCATAAGGAGAAATCTAAGGTCACCCAAGAACATGAACATATTTGTAAATCTAGTATAGGTAAGTCTTTTAGGGGCAATAGAAGATTTGAACTTGATAGTCATATCTTTGCATCTACCCCTCCGGTAATCCAAAGGGAATTGGCTACTTCTTGAATTTGACAAAGAAATTTTCATGTGTGTTATGCTTATGAAAATGTTGGGCACCTTAAATTTGAATGTGATATCTTAAAAATGGCCCAATACACTTCAGTCTCAAACCATAGTGGTAGATTCTTCATGACTGATAAATTGGCACACCAATGGAGAAGCATCCTTAAAGGATCACCAGAAAAGAGAGAGTTTTCAACCCTTCCTATAAACATTGATCGGATGAAGGTGTTACTAACTCTAATTGCCTGGCTTAATGAAAAGGCATGTCAATGTTAATCAAGGGCAATGATAATTAGGGCAGGACTAACATAGATCAATCACCTACCAAACATATATCTCGAACTAAGAAATTAACTAAGAGAGGAAATCTTAGGAAAATCATTTCCTCTCCTGAATGTAGTTCAAGTCCTATGAAATTCACATCCAAGTGGGTTGCGAAGAGGAATAGGTGACCTTATAAGGTCTATTTGGGCTGAATTGTTAAATCAGAGGATCAAGCCTCATCTTTGAGCTCAATAAATCTGAGGATTTCAGCCTCAATTATGAGCCTAAATGAAAAATTAAGGATTTCATCCTCATGTTTAGCATATAGGAAAGCATCATATTGTGCTTAACTGAAAAATCTGAAGATTAAGCCTCATTCATTATAATATTTTAAGCTTTAAATTTGTAAAATTTTAGTATCATATATTTTTAGCTTAGACTATCATCAATCATTCCTATTTTTTATTGGTATATCCTTTGAATGATCATAATTAGCATGATATATGTTTTAATGTTTATATACACTATTTAATCCCATATTAATATGTGTTTTATAATTGAAAAATCTATGACTTCTAGAGTTGTTCCATGATATTTTTTATTGGTATATTTATTGGAACTAACTCTTTGACAAAAACCGACAAAAATGGCGAGAGAGATCAAGTCTGAAAATGAGAACTTAAGAAGTCCTAGAGGGGGGTGAATAGGACTATGTCAAATAATCTAATAAAGTGCTGAATAATAAATAAATCTGAGATCTCAATTACCTAAGTATTGAGACGTTGTGTCACGCCCCAAACTCGGGAACTGCGCTCACAAAATTTTCGATCGCTAAATCTGGCGCTGACAGCCTCCGTAGTACCCCATTCTCGGCTCCTAGCATCCATACACCAGGTTCCGATCCTGGGATCCTACAAGGAGGATTTCTATAACATAAGTCTATTTCATAATCAGCATAACCAAGCTCATAACCCACAAATAATAACCACAGGAACATCACCACAAAATCCACTATGAATAAAAACTTTTACAATATAAAGCGCATAAGGGAAAGATAAATGGCTATAACAAAATTCCAAAAGAAAAGCTCCGTGGTACGCTCCTGCTCCTGCTCAGCTACTGCCTAATGTCACCTGCATGCATCAATCATGCATAAGCTAATAGAAAGCTTAGAGGGTGGTGTAAGTGTGTGCAGGACAGGTGTCAAGTATACAATATCAGAGTATGCGGAATATGCTGGAAAGACCATGAATACCACCAGCCGTAAAAGGCTATTCAATGTAAGGCAGGAATACCATTAGCCATACCAAGGCTATGCAATATGGGGCCTACATAGCCAGATGTCATATGCAATATGCAATGCGATCATGTCAGTCATCATATCAAGTTCACATATCAGTACAGTTCCTCTCTGAGAAACCATCGGGGTCAAATATACTCCACACTGACTGCAGCCTCCCTAGCCGCGTAGCCCAGTGAGCGAAAGAGACCTCACTATCCACCTGTAGTCTACCAATACCTACTTGGCTCGTCGATAGGAGACCCATTTGTGAGTTGTTCAAACTCAGCTTAGCTTAGAGCTCCCTCACTCGGGCGGATAAGGCCACGCCCCCTTCCAACCGACTACGACACAGTGAGAGACGCGGCTTAATGGTATTAGGAATCGGCGCTCATGTTTCCACTCGGTCTACATGTTGGAGCATCTCCTGGTACCAAAAAGGTTCTGGGACTTTCACCTAAGGACATCCTACATGCCCATAGTGCTAGAACCAAACATTTTCGGTGTCCAAATCTAGTCATCCACGATGTGCCTGTGGAGGCTATGGCCCTGATGATACTAGGGCGAATAATAACCATGCCATGCAAATGCGAGATGCATGAATCATACCAATCAACCATGCATCAGTCCTACGCATACAGCTTACTCATATGGGGCAACTCCATCACTCAGGGAGTCCCATAAACAACCTGCCCGATGGCACATACCATAATCAATCACTACTCAATCAAGCATACATATGATGAGAATGGATCATGATGATAACTAAGCATAACATGTGTTGATGTTGTACTCTCCTCTTAGCAAGGTCGGGTCTAGGTACTTAGACGATTCTACATGGTGTGGAAGAAGCATAATGAATAGTGGGGGCCCAATGGTTTGGGGTAGCCCACAAAGTCTAGGTAAGCAATACTATGGGCCCAATGGATGAGAACGGGCCTAACAAAGGGCCTAGAGAGGTTCAAAGTGTGGACATTTAACCACCATTGTTCTCTAGAAGGCAGCCCAACAAGGAATCTAGCTAAAAATAGCCTGGATACAACTAAGAAAAGAAAATGGGCAGCAATGCATAACATCTCATACCACATGATGGGCCTTAAGAAATGGGCCAAAATCTACATACATCAACATGGGCTCAATGGGGCAAACCATGGCCCAAGTATCATGGCCAACGAATACATGCATTATGATGGGCCTCATGGGCAGCCCATATGCCCAAATATATAGGTAAGGCATATCCAAGATTTGCTAAGATGGGCCTTACAATTCAGCCCAAGACTAGACAATCAAGGGTCCAATTATATGTAACATATCAACCCAAAAGGTCCAGCACAATAGATAAGCATCCCATACACAAAACTGTGCTCAAGGTTGGACATCCAATCCATTTGGGCCTGTTGGACGTCCAAAAATCTGGACTGTCTTGGTCCTCAAGCAATCAAATAAATGGAGGGCCTCACAAGGCACATATGAGGTCTAATATTCTCAGAAAATACAAGCATGATGTGTGTACACAACACCGTCAATCTGGTGGGCCTCACATCTTCACAACGTCCAGCTACATGCAAAAATTTCTCTAAGGCCTTACTGGACATTCAACCCGCCCAACTTCCTGGGCCTGCTGGGGTCCAGCAGATGGTAAATCTGAGTGAACATAAACTTCATAATGGCCCGTAATTATCACAGTGGGCCCCACTAGATGGAAAGTGGGAATATAACACATAAATCAAAGTGGGCCTGCTGCTGGACTGCAAGTCCAGCAGCAGCCCAAACAGTCTGGGCGTCCCAAGGGGGCCTGGGCAGTTGGCCCTACAAATACCTAAGGTGGACCCCACTTGTGGACGTCCCACCAGGGGGTGGACCATGTCCAAGTGGGCCACACAGATGGGAGGACGGTGTGGATAATACACATCATCAAGGTGGCCCACATGGGGGAAACGGCCAGCCCCTGCTGGACATCAGCCCAACTGGGACGTCCAGAAGGTGGGCTGCTGGCCCAGCTATGGTAATCCCCAAAAATGGGCAGTCAGGATGGTCCACATACACCTGAGGTCCCAGCAAGGTGGGTCACAAGGAAGGTAAGGGAAGAAGCCATAAATGCATACAAACAGGAATTAAAAATCTGGACAACAAGGTTTTAGAAAATAAAATGTTGCTGGAATGTTGTTGTCCCCATCTTGTACACCCAATGGAGTGGGCCCAGGCCTGCCCAATCAAGGGGAAAATAGGTGGGTCACATGCACCTATAAATGAATAACAAGTGGGGTCCACATGAGTGGCCCACCATCCCAAAAAATCAAGCTAATATGTATGTTTTCCCTTCATGCAGGACTACTGGACGGTCCAGAAACTTAGACCGTCCAACCCTCTTGGTCCTGCTCCATGGGGCCCAATCAAGGGTGGATGGAGTGGGTCTCATCATACATTATTAAGGTGGGGTCCATTGTAACGCCCTGAAATTGGGGGTCAAATATGAACTCAACATCCGAGTTCCAAAACATCACTTATGCAACACAAATGCTTATGATTGAATGTTGTCTGTGTTAGTGCAATAAACATGAGTGAGATTATACCAAAACAGTAATTCATACTCCAGATCCATGTATAAACGCAAGAGGAAGACTGAAAGATGTATATAGATGCATATAAAACAAAACAATCTCGATCTCAAGAGTATGAATACCAACTGAGTCACCATATACATGTATTTGTTCCTGAATCAAAATATCAAAATGGTACAACTGTGATCATGAACCCTGTAGTCCCATAAATCTGGATAGCCTATGCGAAGCCTCCAGCGAACTACATGAAGGAAAACTCATCTTGATCTTCATAATAATCAGGGTCAGCCTCCTGTGGATCGTCAGTACCTGCGTCTAAGACAGTCTGGTGGGCATCCAGAACACCGTCCCATAACGTGGGAATTAGTAGCTAACTCAGTGGAATAATAGAGTGTAGGTTAACATGTTATCTTTTCAGTCAAGCAGTAATGATAAAGTAGTACAATCAACATTCCTAAGTACTGTAATTAATGCAAGGATGAGATGCGATTATGATGCATGCCCTCTCCAACATACTCCCTCCCATCTTACGTCCGCGGCATGCTGTCACCCTCAGTGCTCCACATCTTCCAGGCACATGCAATGCGATGATGAGCATGATTACCGAGTTGTTATTAGAACAGCAGTATTAGAAAACTAAGGTACCTTCCTTATATCATTCCCAAACAATGATCCATTCTAGGGTCGTCAGTCCTAGATAATCTCATACGATAGTATGGTTCTAAGTCGCTGCAAGGCTATCAGGGCTGTTACACAGAATCATTACACCACTCCCCTATCACCTTATCAATACAGGCCTAGTTTATACTCTGTTACTACGGGAAGGCTAATCACCTCTCTGTAACTTCAAAGTATGCTTGAGGTCACTACAAAGGGCTCGTCACCAATCAGTGTAGGCCGACAGCTTGAATACAGTGTCTCATACTACCGTATTCGGCTCACGAGTCAGGGTTACTCACTGGTCACTACGGGGAGGCACGTGGCCCCAGCATAGGCCGACAGCTCGACTACGGTGTCCCATACCACCATGCCTGGCTCATAAGTATTATACACATATATAGTATGTTCATATAGTCATTTATCATGGCAAACACGCTTTCAAAACTTGTACGTATATGGTACTTTCTACAAATATTAGGAATACAGTATATCCAACATAGTTAACATATAACCAAAAAACGAAACGGACAACACTTTGTACATGTGCAATAACATACAGATCATGAATCTATCATTATCTGACATTAAAAGCATTGAAAACCATAACCTATACGTCTAAAGTTCGCACCTTATGTCGTAGAAGCGTAAAGAACTCGATAGATTTGCTAAGCTTTAGTATACGGCAGTTTGGCAACCTATAGAATGAAATAGGTTAGCTAATTCATATCATACAACTATCAAAACCCCAAAACAGATTAGGGTTAGGGTTTCTTACCTAAAAATGATGTCGGAATTGCCAAAAAAGTGATTAGAATGGAGTGGTTAAGCTTGTAGAGTGGCAGGGAAAGATAGCAGGGAGGTTCTCTCACTTCCCTCACACTTTCTCTCACTTTTCTCACTTCTCTCACCTAGGGTTTTTCTCAAATTCATATGGCTGAATGAGAGAGGGTTTTAAGGTCCTTATATAGCCTAAAATCACACCAAAATAAACCTAAGGTCAAGGTATACTTAGGTTATATCCAAAGTGGACCTGTTTCAGCTCAACGGAGGACTTCTGGCAGCCCCCCTTGAGCTAAAGGTCGAACTTAAGCTTACCAACCCTGGATCTAGGTGGAGTTAAGTTCTCATTCTAGTCGGATTCCCAAATCACACATGGTAGACCAGTTTCAGTTCAATGGTGTTCGAATCTCGATCAGGGATTCAAGTACTTTGCCATGTATATGAAATTTTTCCTGATCCGAGGGTGTATTTAGGTCAGATTTCGATGGTCTGATTGATTATATTTGGCCCGCAAGCACCAAGTCTCAGATTACTTAAAGTTCATTTAATTTCTAAAGAAAACTAGGTTTTCTCAGTCTCCTCGCTCCGTACTCAAGCGAATAGCCGTGGGACACTGTCTGGATTTGATCTCCAAGATGGTTGTCAAGCCTAGTGAAGCAGTCCTAATTCTATAACCTCGTATCATTCGGACTTACGATGTGCGGTCCAGATCTGATACGGAGTTTCAATGAGCTCCCGAGAGCAGTCGGGTAATGAGTTTGATCCTAGATTTTAGGGTAACCTAGCGTCAATGATTCTACAAGTTTTGGGTCTTGTAGATCGTATTTAAAGTGATTCAAGCAGATTTCATGGCTAATCTAGTTTAACACTTAGTTAACTTTGTCAAATTTCTAAAGGATTTGATCCTAAGTGATTTCTGCCTGAGGTGGTACTCGGGCCATTGTACGGAATTTTCTGAGTCGTTACAATCTACCCCCCTTAATGAAAAATTTTATCCTCGAAATTAGTACCTTTTCATACTCCTCGAGAAGCTGAGGGTAGTTCTTTTGGATCTTGGCTTTTGTCTCCCAGGTAGCTTCCTCCTCTGTATGATGCGTCCACAATACCTTCACGAGTGGAATAACTTTACTACGCAACACCTGCTCCTTCCTGTCCAGGATATACGTCGGACGTAGTACATATGTAGCATCATCGCTCAACTGCACCTGCTCCCAATGGATGATGTGTGAAGGATCAGGAACGTATTTCTTCAGCATAGATACATGAAATACGTTGCGCACGCCCGCGAGTGGTGTGGGCAAAGCGAGACGATATGCCACCGCACCCACTCGGTCAAGTATCAGAAACGGCCTGATAAAACGTGGTGTAAGCTTCCCCTTCTTTCCAAACCGAAGAACTCCCTTCACAGGGGAAACTCTGACGAATACGTGATCTCCAACCACGAACTCAAGCGGTCGCCTTCTCGTATCGGCATAGCTCTTTTGTTTGCTCTGTGCTGTAAGAAGTCGACGCCTGATAATATCGATTTTTGTCGAGGTTACCTGTACTAATTCCGGCCCAATCAAGCTGCGCTTGCCAACCTCAACTAGCAATGCGGAGCTCTGCAAGGACGTCCATACAAGACCTCATATGGAGTCATACCAATACTCGTCTGAAAGCTGTTGTTGTACGTGAACTCTGCATAAGGGACACAGTCATCTCAACTATCCTTAAAATCCAAGACACAGGCTCATAACATATCCTCCAAAATCTGATTCACCCACTCTATCTGCTCATCGATCTGAGGGTGAAACGCAGTACTGAACTTCAGCTTCACACCCATCACTTTCTGGATATGAGTCCAGAAGATAGATGTGAATCGCGTGTCGCAGTCCGACACGATCTCTAAAGGAACTCCATGCAGACGGACTATCTCTCTGATGTACAACCTGTCCAAGTCGTCTGCAGAGTTCTTAACCCTGATAGGGAGAAAATGAGCCGATTTGGTCAACCGGTCCACGATCACCCAGATGGAATTGTGTCCATTCCTCATCTTCGACAGCCCTGATATGAAATCCATAGAGATGAAGTCCCACTTCCATTCAGCTATGGGCATGGGCTAAAGGAGTCTAGGAGGTCGGCGATACTCGGCCTTGACCTGCTAACACGTGAGACAACGTGAAACATACTCGGCGATATGAACCTTTATATTGTCCCACCAATACGATCGCCTCATGTCCTGGTACATCTTTGTGCTACCAGGGTACATCGCAAGCTTCGATTTATGGGCAGTCTCAAGAAGCTCTTGTCTCGAGTCATGAATATCTTGAACGCATAGGCGGCCACAGTATCTAGGCCCCCATCAGTGCCAACCCTCCACTAGGAGTCCTCAGCGTCGCTAGCTTGCTCTCGAAGTTCAGACAGCCGCACGTCGCCCTTCTGGGCCTCATAATTCTATCATCAATAAGTGGTCGCACCCGAACATGCGCGACACACTCAAATGGCTCCTCCACGGTGAGTTTCTGCTCGAAGTCCCGCACGAACTCCAACATATCTCACTCTGCTATCATCAGCGGAGCCACAAATGCTATAGTCTTCTTGCGGCTCAACGCATCCGCCACAAGGTTGGCCTTGCCAGGATGGTAGGAAACCTTGAACTTGAAGTCCTTCAAGGTCTCCATCCATCGACGCTGCCTCATATTTAAGTCCCGCTGAGTGAATATATACTTAAGGCTCTTGTGGTCACAAAAAAACTCAAACTCCTCTCCTTAGAGGTAATGTCTCCAGAGCTTCAATACAAAGATGACAGCTGCTAATTCCAGGTCGTGCGTAGGGTAATTCTCCTCATGCTTCCTTAATTGTCTCGAGGCATACGTAATCACCCTATCCTTCTGCACAAGGACACAACCTAAACCAACGCGAGACACGTCAGTATATATAGTGTACTTGACCCATTACTCTGGCAATACTAGCACAGGGGCGGACGTCAGTCTGTCCTTCAACTCCTAAAAAGCTGCTTCTGCCTTCTCATTCCAAGCGAACTTCAAATCCTTACGCGTCAACTGTGACGACGGCCTGGTAATCTTCAAGAAGTCCCGAATGAAGCGTCGATAGTACCCTGCCAGGTTAAGAAAACTCCTCACGTCGGTAACTAAGCCAAGCTGCTCCCAATCCTAAACCGTGACTACCTTAGCAAGGTCCACAGCTATCCCATCCTTGGACACCACATGTCCCAGGAACTTAACTTCCTCCTGCCAGAAGTCGCACTTCTTATACTGCGCGAACAACTGGTTCTTCTTCAAAGTATCCAACACCGCTCTCAGGTGCTCCTCGTGCTCTTCCCTACACATGAAATATATCAGGATGTCATCAATGAATACGATGACAAATCGGTATAAGAATGGCCGAAATACCCTGTTCATTAAGTCCATGAACACTGCTGGTGCGTTCGTAAGACCGAACGACATCACCAGGAACTCGTAATGCCCAAAATAGGTCCTGAAAGCTATCTTCTGCACGTCTTCATCTCTGACGCTCAACTGGTGGTACCCTGACTGTAAGTCGATCTTCAAGAAATACTTTGCCCCCCTCAACTGATCAAACAGATCATCTATCCTGGGCAAAGGATACTTGTTCTTCACGATGACCTGGTTCAACCTACAGTAATCAATACACAACCGTAGCGAGCCATCTTTCTTCTTCATAAACAGTACAAGTGCTCCCCAAGGAAACACACTAGGTCGCATAAAGCCCTTCTCTACCAGCCCATCAATCTGTTTCTGTAGTTCCTCCATTTCACATCGAGGCATGCGATACGTCGGTAATGAAATGGGTGTCGCACCAAGCACAAGATCAATGGTGAAGTCGATCTCGCGCCGAGGAGACATCCCAGGAATCGGTTCAAACACATCCGCAAAAGCCTGAACTACAGGCGTATCCACAAGCGTCGGAACATCAATAGCCTCTAATGAAGAAGTGTAACATCTCAACTGAGTAGCGTGACTAACCTAAACAGGAAAAGTAAAGGTCGTGCCATCAAGTCCATACGCTATCACCACCCTAGTCTTGTAGTCGATCTCTGCTCGCATCTCAGTGAGCCAATCCATACCAAAGATAACATCGTAATGGAATAGGGGGATGACGATCAGGTCAACTAGTATCACCCTGCCACCCAAGTCTATCGGGCAACTCTCACACATACGAGTAACTTCAGAGGAAGTCCCTGTAGCAATGATGACCCTCACTCCTCTCATAGAAGCAATAACTAAACCTAGTCACTTGACTACCGTGCATGAAATCATAGAGGTAGTGGATCCAGTGTCCACCAATAAGAAGATGGGAATACCTTGGACGTGTGCAGTGACCTCGAAGGCCATAGGCGCTGAAGGTGCAGTCTCTGGTTCCCCTGCTGTACGCGTATGAACACGCGCCTACTGAGATCGGTTGGGCTGAGGCACCATGGGTCATTGAGGTGACCTAAAGCGAGGTGCAAGAGGTCTGAAAGATGGGTGCGCAGGTGCAATCCGTAGTGGTGGAGCCGATAAAGCCTGAGGGTGAGGGCGATCAATCTTCTACGGCGAAGAGAACCCGCTATCCCTCATCCGAGCAAAGCAGCTCCGAGCAGGATGTCGTGGCCTCCCACAGTAAGTACAAGTCACAATAGAGCGCCTCATCGGAACCACTGGTGCTGCGCTCCTGGGAGGCGAATTAGTAAGAGGCCTCTTGCCGAGGAAAGGCCTGTTCAGCGTATCCGGTCGTGGCCTAGGCACCATAGGGCCACGAGAGCGTGTCAAACGGTCTACATCCTGCTCCGCCTGAATTATCATATGAATCAACTCCGCATAAGATGGTATACAGTTACAGCACATCTTCGACCGGATGTCAGGTCACAAGCCCTCAGAAAAATGCCTCATCCGCATCTGCTCATCAGCAAGGATAGTCAAAACAAAGCGGCCCAACTCCGTAAAGCGATGCTCATACTCAGTAACTGTCATGCCTCCCTGTCTGAGGCGTAAGAACTCGTTCTCCCTCTCATGTCGATAGGCCTGAGGATAATATTTCTCGTGGAAGCAGAACTCGAAGGTAGCCCACATTCATACATATCCTATGGCGACAGTCCGCAGTATACTGTCCCACCATAAGCTAGCCTCTTTCTCGAACATAAAGGTGGCTAACTCGACCTGCTCAGCCTCAGTATAATGCAGCATCCTCAGTATCTTGGAGATGCGGTCTGACCAGTATTCAGCCTCCTTGGATCTGTGAGAACCCATGAAAGTAGGAGGCCTCAAGCGCTGGAATCGCTCAAGTAGACCGTGAGTACCCACGTCCCTCGCAGTGTAGGTAGTAGGCGAAGGTGGAGGTACATCCTCAGCTTGAACAGGAGGCTCGATAATCTCGGTAGGGCGTGTGGATGGCGGAAGTGGAGTCGCACTCCCACCCTGAGATAAGACCGCCAAGAGCCATGCTGGTGCCGTCTTCTTTGCTTTGCATCGCATCATCATCTGCTCAAACCTATCAGCAGGTGGAGCAGCCTGTGGCTCATACTGTGTCGAAGAGGATGCCCAGTTCTGCTCGCGAACCGGTGGTGTAAAAGGTGGCAATCCACCAATAGGACCAGCAGAAGGCTAATCTGAGCCAGAACCCAGGTCCATAGGGCCACCTCTGCGAGGAGTCTGATCCATCAAGTCAGTAAGCAAGAGGGGTGTCATGCTCATTGTAAACCTCCGTGACATGCCCTATACAGCATAGGGTATAACGCATGTAAGTTGAAGCATAACAATACAATACATAATCACTTAAGCATTCCACACACTTCATAACAAAAAAAACTGTATGCATTTCATTACCAAAATTGTCATAATACATGGAATACAAAGTTACATGAATCATGACAGAAGATGTATGAGAGCTAATTACAACCAAGCTTCAACTACCAGAAACATACTACTAACTACTACATCCATCAACATGAAAACATAAACCGCCTAAAGCGGTAAGTAAAACAAACTACAAACAACAACATGGATGTCTAGGTATCCGAGTCAGGCGATGGAGGAGGGGTATCCTTGTCCTGTACACAGCACAGGATAGTCCTTAATGTGCGAGACACCTTCTTAAAACTCCGCTTCATGAAGGCTTCGGTCACCTCAAGCTTGGATTGGGTCTCACCAAGCTCAGCCCGAACCTGTCCAATCTCTTGCCGCAAGGTGGCTTGGCCCTCCTCAATGTAAACCATACGAGCATCCCCCGTAGCCTGAACTGCGTCCTGCTCACGTGGCGTAGGAGGAGAGCTCTCCTCGGTATCCTGAGCCTCAGGTTCCTCTTCTTCTTCTTCTATTTCAGCTTCACTCCCTTCCTCACTCTCTTCTTCTTCGCTCTCTGTTTCATCCTCACTCTCCTCATGTCGGGCTTGTCGTCACCGTACCCCAAGTTTCATCTAATGGAGAGTACTCTCGTCGATTTGATGAATCAATGCTAGCCTTTCCACCCCCAGACTGTAGCCAAACTCCCGTGCAATCCTGCATATGAGTCGGTTGAAGGGAAGTGAATCAAAGCTTCTGGTGGAGCGTGCAGTACTCACAATCTTTCGCAACATGAATGTAGGCACGCACAAGTTCGCCCTCTACCCCACTTGGTATAGAAAGTCTACGATGAGTCGCGTGCACTCGCTACGATTACTGTGCCTAGGGTAGAGGTTGTATGTGAAGATGTGATGTAGTAGGCGAAAGTTGTCTAACATATAGGACGCTAGCAGGCTTTTGTTCGGCTGCCACTAAACTAGTTGGCCACCATAAAGGTAACGTGTGTGACGATCCCTCTCACGTGCACTCCCCAGATTCTTCTCACTAGCATGTACTTCGCCAAGGGGCATATCCATAAGCCGCGAAATCAATCTAACATTAACCATGGCAAACAGACCCACACCATAAGAGAGCCAGAACTGCAAAGGTTCCAGTGTAGGCTCACGAATGTTGGCGTAGAAGGCTCAGACAATACCAGGATAGCGCGACCTCTGGCCTCAAATAGTGGACCCCAGTGGGCCGCCTCCACTTGCTCGAACAAGTAGTATTCACCGAAGAGTCGCCCATCCACCTGGGCTTCAAAGAGAACCCTGCGGTCCTCATAAACTCCATGAGGTAGTGCCGCCAACTAAGCTCTTTCAGCAGGAATCTGGGGATCAATATCCCACTTCGTTCAAAATTTTCAGGCAATGCTTGAGCTAGCGGTGGTGCCTCTCGGCCGCCTTGAACGAGTAGGACGACTGGGCCCAGCCTCATCAGCGGCACCTTTTCTCTTTTTCATAAGAGAAAGGATGGTGGAGATGGAGAAAATGGCTGAAATAATTGCAAGGAAAGCCATGAAAAGGGAAGGAAAGGAAAGAAAAGGGCTGGAGGGTTGGTTCTTTATGGACTTGGGTCTCAACAGACATTGTAGAGGCCCAAATGATAGAGATTAAGGAGGAAAGTGGAGAGATAGGATGGGTGAGGAAGCTTACACGATTTTTTAGCTTCAAATGGGAGTGTGAAAGCTCAAATAAGAGAAAACGGAGAGGGTAGGGAGGTAAGGATGGTTGTAAACAATGGCTATGGAGGGGTTGTAGTCAAAAATAGTAGATTGGACGATTGGAAGGGTGATTGGAGAGAGAAGACAGTAAGTTTATAGAGAAAAGGGATCTTGGAGGTAGGTTTTGTGAAGGAAGTAGGGTTTTGGGAGTGAGGTAATGGACGGGACACATACCAGGGGGTTCTTAAACCCCTAAAGTCGATCGACCCGCATGGCCTACCCGGCCGGGCCCAAAATCCGACGAGGCCTCGCCGACCAGGCGAGGGCCTCTTCACTCTCTGGACAAGTGGACGAGGGCTCGCCACATGGGTGAGGTCCTCGTGCCCCCCTAGGCCCCAAAAACATATGGGTCCTACCCTGGGTGCCCCTGAACAAGAGTGGGTACACCCACGACCCCGTTTCGCTCCGTTTCGGGTAGTTTCGGGTAATTTCTTATACATACTAGCTTTTGCTGATTTTTAACGGCTAGAATGGGATGAATTTTGATCTAAGCTCGTCAATAGATGGCCTAGGAGTGTTTTAAGGTCGACCCATACGACCAGGGTTGAGTACAGACTCGTTTATAGCTACCATTTTCAATGAACTTCGCCATTGGGCGAAACTAGAATGCCTAAAACTATTTCTCTATTGTTCTCACACCCTCCTAAGTCGAAATGTGTCAGCGTACGTCGTGAGACCATAACTCAGGTCAATTTTAATCCAAATCATGCTTTGATACCAACCTGTAACGCCCTAAAAATTGGAGGTTGAGTAGCAACTCAACACCCGAGTTCCAAAACATCACTTATACAACACAAATGCTTATGATTGAATGTTATCTGTGTTAGTGCAATAAACATGAGTGAGATTATACCAAAACAGTAATTCATACTCTAAATCCATGTATAAACGCAAGCGGAAGACTAAAAGATGTATATAGATGCATATAAAATAAAACAATCTCGATCTCAAGAGTATGAATACCAACTGAGTCACCATATATATGTATTTGTTCCTGAATTAAAATATTAAAATGGTACAACTGTGATCATGAACCCTGTAGTCCCGTAAATTCGGATAGCCTACGCGAAGCCTCCAGCGAACTGCATGAAGGAAAACTCATCTTGATCTTCATAATAATAGGGTCAGCCTCCTGTGGATCGTCAGTACCTGCGTTTAAGACAGAATCTAGTGGGTGTCCAAAATACCGTCCCATAACGTGGGAATGAGTAGCTAACTCAGTGGAATAATAGAGCGTAGGTTAACATGTTATCAATTCAGTCAAGCAGTAATGATAAAGCAGTACAATCAACATTCCTAAGTACTGTAATTAATGCAAGGATGAGATGCGATTATGATGCATGCCCTCTCCAACATACTCCCTCCCATCTTACGTCTGCGGCATGCTGTCACCCTCAGTGCTCCACATCTTCCAAGCACATGCAATGCGATGATGAGCATGATTACCGAGTTGTTATTAGTCCATTTCAAACAGCAGTATTAGAAAACTAAGGTACCTTCCTTATATCATTCCCAAACAATGATCCATTCTAGGGTCGTCAGTCCTAGATAATCTCATACGATAGTGTGGTTCTAGGTCGCTACAAGGGCTATCAGGGCTTTTACACGGAATCGTTACACCACTCCCCCATCACCTTATCAATACAAGCCTAGTTTATACTCTGTTACTACAGGAAGGCTAGTCGCCTCTTTTAGCTTTAGAGTATACTCGAGGTCACTACAAAGGGCTTGTCACCAATCAGTGTAGGCCGACAGCTCGAATATAGTGTCCCATACCACCGTATTTGGCTCACGAGTTAGGGTTGCTCACTGGTCACTATGGGGAGGCATGTGGCCCCAGCGTAGGCCGACAGCTTGACCACGGTGTCCTATACCACCATGCCCGGCTCATGAGTCTTAACGGATCAAGGTACCAAGGTTGGCGGGGTTACACTGGTAAGTTTGGTACCCTAGGTTCAAGCAGTGGTGTCTAAACATGGTGAACATACATTAGACAAATCGGGTTACTTGACGAGCCTGACTAGCACGAGCGCACAATCAACTGAACGACATGAAGTGCATAAGCACTTCGCGTGGCCTAACCACGTGGCCAACTGAAGTACGACTCGGGTTCGTCAAACACATCCTACGTGGCGAAAGAATCTCAACCACGTACTCAAGTCTGTTACCGATTGTCGGGACTATAATCATAGTCTCAATCACAATCAATCCTTATTTAGAAGCATGTGGAGTAAAGCATAATAAACAAAGTAATTTAAGCATGTTAACAAACATGTCATAAAGCATATTACAAAGCACAATATAAACAAGAAATACAAACACATATATTTCATAGTAAGTGGTTAAATTACACAACCAACATGGAGGAAATCATATACGTTTCTAAGGTAGTTGAGAATCTCATCTCAACACCTACCTAAAGCACAATCATCCAAGCACTTACTCTCATGAGCATTTTCACAAACACTTAGTATACACTATTGTAACATACATAGCGTATATTAGCAAACCATGTATAAGGGCAAACCCTTTCGCCAAGTAAGTATTATACATATATATAGCATATTCATATAGTCATTTATCATGGTAAACACGCTTTCAAAATTTATACGTATATGGTACTTTCTACAAATACTAGGAATACAGTATATCCAACATAGTTAACGTATAACCGAAAAATGAAACGAACAACACTTTGTACGTGTACAATAACGTACCGATCATGAATCTATCATTATCTGACATTGAAAGCATTGAAAACCATAACCTATACGTCTAAAGTCTGCACCTTACGTCGTAGAAGCGTAAAGAACTCGATAGATTTGCTAAGCTTTAGTATACGTCAGTTTGGCAACCTATAAAATGAAATAAGTTAGCTATTTCATATCCTACAACTATCAAAACCCCAAAACAGATTAGGGTTAGGGTTTCTACAGATTAAGGTTAGGGTTTCTTACCTGAAATGATGTCGGAATCGCCGAGAAAGCAATTAGAATGGAGTGGTTAAGCTTGTAGAGTGGTAGGGAAAGATAGTAAGGAGGTTCTCTCACTTCTCACACACTTTCTCTCACTTTTCTCACTTCTCTCACCTAGGGTTTTTCTCAAATTCGTATGGCTGAATGAGAGAGGATTTTAAGGTCCTTATATAGCCTAAAATCACACCAAAATAGACTAAGGTCAAGGTATACTTAGGTTATATCCAAAGTGGACCTGTTTCAGCTCAACAGAGGACTTCTGGCGGCCCCCCTTGAGCCAAAGGTCGGACTTAAGCTCACCAACCCTGGATCTAGGTGGAGTTAAGTTCTCGTTCCAGTTGGATTCCCAGATCACACGTGGCGGACCAGTTTCAGTTCAACGATCTTCGAATCTTGATTAGGGATTTCAAGTACTCTGCCATGTATATGAAATTTTTCATAATTCGAGGGTGTATTTGAGTCAGATTTCAATGGTCTGATTGCTTATATTTAGCCCACAAACACCAAGTCTCAGATTACTTAAAATTCATTTAATTTCTAAAGAAAACTAGGTTTTCTCACTCTCCTCGCTCTGGACTCAAGAAAATAGCCATGGGACACTGTCTGGATTTGATCTCCGAGATGGTTGTCAAGCCCAGCGAAGCGGTCCTAATTCTATAACCTCGTATCATTCAGACTTATGATGTACGGTCCAGATCTGATACGGAGTTTCAATGTGCTCTCGAGAGCAGTCGGGTAATGAGTTTGATCCTAGATTTTAGGGTAACCTAGCGTCAATGATTCTACAAGTTTTGGATCTTGCAGATAGTATTTAAAGTGATTCAAGCAGATTTCATGGCTAATCTAGTTTAGCACTTAGTTAACTTTGTCAAATTTCTAAAGGATTTGATCCTAAGTGATTTCTGCCTGAGGTGGTACTCGGGCCATTGTACGAAATTTTTCGAGTCGTTACATCCACACCTCAGAGGAATACCCCAAAAAAAAAATCAGAGAAAAAGAGCTATAAACAGGGCCTAAACTCCATATAAAAATCATATAGCAATGGGCTAGAAATCTGGACAGCAACATGTTGTTGTCCATTCCAGCCCATAATGTGGTTAATAGGGGGATTTATCTCAGATTTATCAAGGTGAATTCTGCCTAGATGGGTCACACATAATCCAGACCCAAGCCCCATTCAAAAACATCCATATAATCAGGCCTAATGGCCATCCAAACCAGGCAAACTACATTGGGAAGCAATGATGGGCCTGGACGTCGAGCAGCTTAGGCTTGGACGTCCATACAACTGGATGGTCTGGATGCATGGACACATCAGGTGGCCCACACACATCAGAAAAATAAGGGAGAGAAGATTAAGGCCATAGGAAGGGCTCCGCCACTATGAGCCCTTCAAAATCAATCACAACCATACATCGAGATAGTACATGCGTCTCATGCATGCATGGGCCCTACAATAAAAAATAAAATAAAAAATCTGAGGTGGGGATACCATCCCCACCATGGATCTAGGGTCTAGATGACCCAACAAGCTATAGATCAAAGGAAAAACATCATGATGGGGTCCATGGAGAATGGCCCCATCATGACAACATGCATGGATAAAGTGGTCCATTGGCCACACTCACGGAGTCATGTAGGATCTCCACCATTGATTGGTGGGTCCTACACACTCCCATGAAGGAAGGATGAAGATCTAAGGAAGAAAATCAAAAAAAAAAAAAATCTACTCTAGGACAACACCCACATCAAGAATCTTCTTCTTTCTTCAACACTATGCTCCTCTAGCTCCAAGGAAGAAGGATCTATGGTTGAGATGGGATTACAAGGGCTAGATTAGGTGGGATCTAGAGAAGAGAGGACTGGAAATATGGAGGGAGGGTTAGACGTTCCAACCTCTCTAGCAATGGAGGGAGAGAAGGAAATGAGAGAGAAAGAGAGGGATAAGGAGAGTTGTAGGAGTGGAATGATGAGGGTGTAAGGCTTTGGGAAGAAAACCCATCATAGCACATGGGGTAGAGAAACCAATGATGACTTTTGGGGAAGAAAATCCATAATGAGCTAGGTAGGCTAGGGCTATAGGTAGGTAGCTATCATAGGTAGGCTATGTAATGATGAAACTAGGTTGGGTCCCACATCCTAGGAAAATGTGCACAAGCACAAGGTGGGTCCCACATCATGATCAACAGTCCAAATATTGTGCAGGGTACATCTTTTGATCTACACCTCGAATTGGCGCATGAGACGTGGTGACGATGCGGCCACAAAGGCATAGGTTTCGGGTCGAATCAGCTCGGGCTTACAGGGCGGAACTTAGGGATGATCGCAAATGGTACCTACAGGTTGCGGGTTGTTGGAATTCGACCGGAATGACCGCGGGACCTAACGGAATGAAATAGATACCAGGTTATGGGTCTAACACATTAATTCCAAATGATTCGTAGTACAACCTTCAGCTAAAAGTTTAGGCAGGATAACCTTATTTCATGAATTCCTTTAAAACTAAAATCTCAAACTTTGCAAGAGTAAATAAAAATAAATATTACAATCATTCACCACTTCAACTGAAATGTAAATACAACCATTCACCACATAAAAGATAAAAATATTCACCACATAATTTAGAGAATTATAGTGGTTCATTATGTCAACAACTATTCTAAAATAGCCACACCTACTCCACTCTCAAAATTACTCTTCACGTAAACTTGGCTTTCACTATGAAAAAGGTTTTCTCAGGGTCACCTTAAAACTTAATACACTTATGATTTTAACGGGCTATCACAATCAAACCCCTCACTAAGATTTTTAGGCTATCTCAGACAAAACCTACACTGAGATGTTCTGGCTATCACAGAAAAATTAAATAAAGAATTGAAGGTATACTTATCTTCACGTAGAAGAAGCTGTAGCTGAAGAACCGCTTTTCTTGAATGTCAATTGTTCAATGTTCAGTCAAATAAAAAAGGTCCAGTTCAAACTAATGGCTACTTGAGTTAATTCTCTTAAATCTTAAAAGTAGAGTATAGTTTACTCTATTTAGAATCAAAATGAAAGGATCTGAGATTAAGGGAATTAAACAAAAGCAATAAAATAAATTTTATAAATACTGTTCAAAATATTGCTAATAACTGGAGCTCCTCTCTCTCTCTCTCTCTCTTGCAGAAGAATTTTGATAATAATAATTGATATTTCGAATTAAGAGAGAACCTCAATTTATAAGCAAAGAAGTTGAATCTTCGACTAGCCCGAGCAGACTGGATTCTATTCAACGAATTTCAGATTGCGCAGGATAAGATTTATCCAGAGCAGCTACTAGAAGGACCGGGTGTCCTTTGCTCACCTGACATAGCAAGGCTCGTTAAAGATACCTTTATAGATCAGGTTTGTAGCGAGCATCATGTCAGCAGCCCTTGCGACTGCGGGGAACCAATCAATAATCAGGTCAGAGAAGACTTTTGACACTGCCTAGAACACAGACCACCTCAGTCATCTTAAGAGATGAGATGATGCGTGTTCGCGTGGGTTTCCGAAATAATTAAAGGGGCCGAGCTTCTACATCTTTATTAATAGATGAAACGCCGCATTCAATCTATCCAGTCGCACGGTTGGGGAATTGCCGAAACTGGATGCGCTAGTCCCTAATCAGATTTGAGACTTGCCTCCCCCGACCCTTTTTGTGAAATCTAATAAAACGACGATTCTAACTAGATACAAGAATTGAAGGAAATAAAGCCTTTCAAAGCCTGAGGACCAGTTCGACTAGTTGAAGAGCTCTGTTCAACTAGTCGAATCTAGTCTTCGACTGGTCGAAGATCCCAAAATCCAAACAAAAGTTGTTACTAGACTTCGAGCCGAATTATCTCAGGCTAGTTGATGGTCAAGCTTCGACTAGTCAAACCAAAAATTCGACCAGTCAAATTTGCAACCAAATTTTGGTTTCGCTTCGATTTAAACTTATACTGGCCAAGAAAACTCAGACTAGTCGAACCAGACTAGAGGCTAGTCAAATTCCAAGCAAACGTAAGTATAAAAACCTAATTTAAATAATTTTTTAAAGCACTTAATTCTATGGTCTTTCTAAGTTTTATACTACCTGAGATATGTGAAATATCTGAACTTCTTTGTCTTAAACTTGATCACTGACTTCATCTTGACTTTCGAGCTTGATCTTACACTTGAATATCAATTGATCATTAGCTTAATCTTCTCTTGAGAATGTACCAGACTTGAGCTTAATCTTCTCTTAAGAATGTACCGGACTTGAGCTTGATCTTCTCTTGACCTTGACCTTGATCTTTTCTTAAGAATGTACCAAACTTAAGCTTGATCTTCTCTTGACCTTAACCTTGATCTTTTCTTGATCTTAGACCGGTCTTGAAGATCTCTTAACAAGTTGTTTTGATTATACAAAATTCGATAATTAAAGTGTGCTTTAATCATTTTAGCACTTACAAAGTCCAGCGAAAATAAGTTTAATTTTGTTTTGCAGGATTGATTTGTTATTACAGGAATTAATGAGATAAGGGGAACAGTATGGGGGAGCATTGCTAATGGTACATGTCTCGAGTCCTATATTTAAATTTGTAAATAATTGTAATATTGGACATGTAATATTTCGTGTTGTTTTGGTAGGTCATTGGTATGGACCATGACATTGTCTAGGTTAGGTTTTTGTCACGTAATTGACAAAGGGGAAGATTGTTGATACATTGATTTGTGCATCGTGTTTGTCGATCTCATGGGTCCGTATGTTATGTAGTCAGTTGAGCTATTGAGAGCTGAAGATTGAAGACACAAGAGAACATGAGCATCAAGGAGCAAAGAAGGGGTAAATAAGGTGCCTTGGTAATCCTAACCCTTAACATAAAACAACTCATTCATCCTCTAGATGATCATTAGCCTTATAGGTAAACCTTGTTGATCATCCATTAACCTTAGAATTTATTTAGAACATTATAAGTAAGGCTATAAAAGGTGTAAAATTGTATGTCCAAAATAAAAGACTTTCAAGTGGTGCTCGATCTCATCGAGTAGTCCTCGAGGGGTCTTTGATGGCATTAAAGACCACTTGATGGAATTGAGTAGGTAACTCAGATCTATCCATCAAGATATAATTTTTTTATTTGAGTTTCTCGATGGAATCGAGGAACCTTCGCTAACATCAAAGGGTCCCCTTAATCCCATCGAAGACCCCTTGATCCCATCGATGGCATTGGATAACAGTATAAACTGTCCAACAATAATTTAGCTGGAAACTCAATTTTTTCGATGCCATTGAAGCCACGCTTGATGTCATCGACAAAGTCATTATTTACCCGTTTATTTACCGTTAAAGATCGAACTCCTTATATAGGGCATTCGGTTCTTGGGCATTTGGATGGGTTTTTGATGCAATAGAATCTTAGGTGATTACATGATCATATCGGTCATTATAATCCTCTAAACCAATGAGTTTTAAGTCATTTTCCTTAAGATTAATACTCTAATGAGGATTCCAACCTCCACCTTAAATATAAGCTTGAACTCCACCATTTTCTAGATATTAGACTTAAACATATAGTCAAATCTTTGTCTAAATCCTCTAGAAGACCCATGTAGGTGAATTCCCTAGGATTACAACCTTTCATTAGTTGTAGGAAAGCATCACATGCAAGGTAGTTAATCTTGAAACTGAAGCATTGGCAATGCATCGACATCATAATATAGGGAGCAAATATGAGCTGATTGAAGTAAAAGAGAGCATCAATTAAGCAACCCTGTTTGGGCATAAAAAATGCACTAGTCGATAGGAGTTTGGTTTGTTGCGCATCAAGGATCAAAGATAGGCATCCCTGCCCATTACGCAGCCCTCTCTCTAGAAAATATGTTGTGCAGTGAATAGTCTGTGTGATGAATAGTGATGCGCGATGAATTATGTTGCGCAGTGAATTATGTTGCATAGTGAATAGTGTCGCGTGGTGAATAGTGTTGCACAAGAATAGTGTTGTTGTACGGAATGGGGCTCATAGCATGTAAATTGATGCCTCACATATGTGAAAGCCTATAAATACCCCCTCCCCCTCTCATTTGCATCATCAGAAGTTTCAGAGAGGTGTTAGGAGCAAGGAGAGAGAGAGAGAGAGAATGAACAAGTATTGGAAAGATGAGTTGTGCAGACCCGTGCAACTCAAGATGAGTTGTAGGGACCAGTGCAACTTAAGATGAGTTGTGCGGACCCGCACAACTCAAGATGAGTTGTACAAACTTGCGCAATAAGGTACACTGTATATGGGCGTAACAAGTGTCCCCACAGCTCTATTCTTTGCAGTTTTGTGGATCCTTTCACTGTCCGACCTCCAATATATATATATATATATATATATATATATATATATATCGAATATCGACTTGAGGCCAGGATCTTGGACCCGCACAACCCATTTGTCACTCTGACGAATGTAAAACACACTAAAATGCTGCCGAAATTGCCATTAAATTACTTCTCTTTCATGTCGTTGTGCTAGTTCATTATACTTTACTTTAGAATCAAGGGAAACACGAGGATGTAATTGAAACTCAGAATTAATAAAATCCATAATGATGAATGCTCTTTTATTTTCTTTGTTATTATTAAATGAGATTTCCCCTATCATTACATTCATTTCTTGTCGAAACAAAATAGCGACTCCACTGGGGATAACAACTCATTCAATATTAACTTAGAAATTGTTTGAAGAACAGTTATCATCAATCGGCGCTGTAATGGCACCAAAATGGTGAGTCTCAACAAGAACATCCTCCCTTTAATCTCTAAAATAAAATATAATTTTATTTCGTTAAAGTAACTGATGCTCTGTTTCGAACGATAGGTATTCTATCTTTACACAACCGCAATGGCTTTTCTCCCGACTGATGTAGGTGTTTACTTCACACATAATGGATTCATTGTGGATTACATCGACAACACACGATCACTACTACAGAAAGTATCAGAGAAGGTTAAATCGGTTGCGATCAAGGATAGGCAATGTCAGCCAATGTCTAGAATGGTTTCCGCTTCATCGACAACACAACAGGACAATGAAGGATGGCTAATGGTGACATCTAAAAGACGAAGGGTTCTATCTCCTCCTACAAGAAGTATCGTCTCACCAAGTACGGATAGAGGGTCGATTATGCAAAATGTTGTGAGACGCAGTTTTACCTCAATCACGCAATCATTTAATTCAAGAAAGATTGAAAAGCCCGTCGCTCCAAAAGGTCTTCCAGTACCACCAACTACAACTGTAAAGACATTCTTCACAGAATCATTACAAATTTAAAAGAATAAAGGGAAAGCCATCGCAACAAGCGAATGTTCGCTTGCAACACCCCATGTAAACGATTTGAAGCAAACTCGTGCATTAAGAATACCGCGATCTGAGTCAGCTAGTCCTTCGAAGCAGCAGTACGCTAGTTTTGAATCAAACAACAGTTCATCTTCCTCAACAGCACTGGCAATGTCGTGTTCATTTTGTCCTTCAATATCAAGACGATCGAAGAATAAAGAAATAGAAGTCATGTCGGCAGACATTAATTAGCCCAATGCCTTCACCAGATGATCATGTTGCTGAAGAAGTCCGTAATTTTCCAACAATGACTATTGTAAACAACATTGAACCACAAGTAGAAAAGCCACAACCATGAGTGATTAAATTTCAGGGGCCTGCACCTAATATTGTTCAGAACATAATGTAAGAAGAAATCCGACAAATAGTCATCGAAACTATTCATTTAGAAAAGAAACGAAATCAGAGAAAAGGTTTTGATATCAGACACCATATCCCCCCGAAATAGAAGAAATTCTATTTCCCACTAATTTTAAATATCCGAAGTTTAAGAAGTTTAATGGGGACGGATCACCAGAAGAACATATGATACACTTCATAACAATGATGAGAAATTTTTCTAAAGTTTCTCAGTATTATTTGCTATTATTTGGGTCATCTCTAACAGGAAAAGCCTTCAGATGGTATTCAGCTTTAATCCCAGAATCTATTCATACTTGGGAACAAATGTAGAGTATTTTTATGGAAAACT
This sequence comes from Magnolia changhungtana, assembly GCA_030180095.1. Classification (NCBI taxonomy): domain Eukaryota; kingdom Viridiplantae; phylum Streptophyta; class Magnoliopsida; order Magnoliales; family Magnoliaceae; genus Magnolia; species Magnolia changhungtana. The sequence goes on along the minus strand of JASAUF010000502.1, from coordinate 6,102,650 downwards.
TCTTGTCTTCCGACAAAGAAGTCAGTTTGACTAAATTAGCCGCTACTCGCCAACGAGAAGATGAATCAATTGACAAATTTATCAGTTGATGGAAAGACTTGGGGACATCATGTCAATATCTTCTTGGAGAATTAGATCTAGTTAAATTATGCTTGGGAGGCATAAGACCAGAAGTAGCATGTAACCTGATTAGAACAGATATATAGACCTTTCGTGATCTTGCTACCAAGGCTTCTACTTTTGAAAAGATCGTTAAAAAAGTGTCCGCCTTTTACATAAAGCCACTAAATCAGAATCTTCATGAAACGTCAGTTAATGCCACTGGCAAAGACGAAAAGAAATAAGATTATCAGAATGAAGAAAGAAATAGCAATGAAGAAAATTGGAAAGGTCATACGATTGGAATGACATATGAAAAATGCAGACAATGTAAGACCCGAAAGAAATGGGCATTCGCAAAAGAAGATACACTTCCTATGATGAATCAACTATTGGCTAAAGGAGAAATTAAGCTACCTCAGTCAAAGTACGACAAAGAAATAAAGAAAAGGAGAGAAAAAGGATATTGTACTATCATCTTATGTTCAGGCATCAGACTGAAAATTACTATGTTATTAAGGATATACTCCAATGGATGATTGACAATGGTAAATTTGCTATGGAAGAATATGATAGAAAGAGAAAAATGGTGAGTCAATATAATTTCTGTTTGAAACGTGGCATCAACAACTCCTCAAGAAATAAGACGTGATTCTAGTGGTAGCACGGTCCTTCCTGCTTATGTGCAAGAAGGATAATATAATAAGATAAGCAATAGTCCAGTCGTATATCTTCATGAGTCTTCATTCCTCAGTGACGCAGAGATGAAGAATGATTAGCAAATGGAAGAGTCAAAGAAAGGTAATTTTTAAAAATCTGTTCATATACTTTTTAAGTAGCGAGACGAAATTCTCAATCCACCTAATCTCAAAAAAAAAGATAATTATTGATGTCCTGAGATGATAATTGTAAATATCAATTTTTACAGGTTTGTACAGGTCAACATTGGGGCCAGAATCATTATCATGGCAAAATTATTATATATTTACGATCAAGCTCGAGATTATTATTACAATTGGATTATCGCTATGGCTACAATAGTTGTCACGCTCTAAACTCAGAAACCGGGCTCACAAAATTTTCGATCGCCGAATCTGACGCCGACAGCCTCCATAGTACCCCATTCTCGGCTCCTGGCACCCATATATCAGGTTTCGATCCTAAGATCCTACAAGGAGGATTTTCAACATAAATTTATTTCATAAAAAGCATAACCCACGAACAATAACAAGAACACTATCACAAAATCCACTATGATTAAAAACTTTAAGTACGATGCATAAGGGAAATACAATATCAATATCAAATGCTTTAGAAGATAGTTGTACGCTCTAATCTCAATGCTGCTGTAATGTCCTAGCGTCACCTACATGCAACAATCGTGCATAAGCTTATAGAAAGCTTAGAGGGTGGTGTAAGTGTGTGCGCAAGATAAGTGTCAAGTATGCAACATCATAGCAATGCGGAAACATGCTGGTAAGTCCATAAATGCTATCAATCGTACCAAGGCTATGCGATACAAGGCATGAATGCTATTGGCCACACCAAGGCCATGTGATGCAAGGCCTACGTAGTCAAATGTCATATGCGAGATACAACGCAAGCATGCCAGTCCTCATCTGAATCCACATAACAATACAACCCATCTCTGGAATATCACTGGGGTCTAGTAAACTCAACACTAGCTTGCCGCCCCATCTAAGCGCGCAACTGGGTAAGCGAAAAAAACCTCACTATCCACCTACCAATATCAGGCCCTGCTCGTCGATATCGGATCCATTCCTCAAGCTGGGTTAAACTCAGCCTAGTCATTGCCCCCTCACTCGGGCGGATAAGGCTACACCCCCTTCCAACTGACCATGACAAAGTGGGAGACGCGACTAACTAGTATTCGGCTCTCATGCGCTCATGCAACCACTCGATTTAGATATTGGAGCATCCTCCTGGTACCATAAGGGTTTGGGGACTTTCACCATGGGACATCTATGGCGCCCCCATGCTAATAATAAGTATTTCTGGTATCCAATCCCGCCATCCATGCTATACCAGCAGAGGCCACAACCCTGATATTGCTAGGGCATATAGTAATCATATCACATAATACAAGATGCATGAGTCACACTATTCAGTCATGCATCAATCCTGCGCGTACCGCGCGCTCATGTGGGGCAACTCTGCCTACCAAGGAGTCTCATAAACAATCTACCCAATGGCATATGCTATGATCAATCACTCCTCATATCAAGCATACATATGATGCGCATGGGCATGAATCATGAAGTTATGCTAGCACATACTCAGTGAGTCCTACCTGATGAAGTATACTAGCATGGCTATAAACAAATAATCGGCCTATATATATAGCGATGTCCACAGAAGGATGGTGGATCTAATCCATAACATCAAGATCAATCCTCAACAGTGGATATACCAAATCTAATATCACATATCCTTCCATCTACGGTGATGATGTACTCTCCTCATAACAAGGATGGGCCTAGATGGCCTACTCATATCAAGAATGGGCCTAAGAACAAGGAGTGGGCTTCCTTGCCTGCTCCATCTTGTAATAACTAGGCTTCCCAAGGGGCCTAATAAGCATAAGATGGGCTTAATAACTTGGACAATCTATAAGGCATGATGGGAGTATCAAGAATAATGGGGGCACAATGGTTTGGGGTAAGCCCAATATGGTGAGATGGATCATACTAATATCAGTGGGGGCCCAACGGTTTGGGTTAGCCCACTAAGAGAAGATGAGAGTGGGCCTAACAATGGGCCTTAGGGAGGATTACAATGTGGACATTTAACCACCATTGCTTTTATAATGTGGACATTTAACCATCATTGCTCCTAAGGCTTGGCCCATTAGAGCCTGTCTTATAATGGGGTCCATGGTCTTTATACAAAATGGATGGGCATCATAAACATCATCACATATATCATGGTGAAATCACATGTAACAATTGGGCCTCATCACATAGGCCTCATACACATCATAATGGGCCTCACTCAAGGGCCTCATATCCATCACAAAGGGCCTTACATACATCACATTGGGCCTCATCACATGAGCCTCACATACATCATATTGGGCCTCACACAAGGGCCTCATGTACATCACATTGGGCCTCATCACATGGGCCTCACATACATCATATTGGGCCTCACGCACAAGGGCCTCATATACATCACCATGGGCCTCACATACATCACATTGGGCCTCATGAAATAGCCCATGATCTAGGCACAATGGGAGGATGGTGTGTGTAACACATACATCATAGTGGGCCTTATGGGGCAGCCCATGATTCAATAAAAGTAGGTGGGCAACATGTATAACATATACATCAAGGTGGGCCCTGCACATGCAGCAGGTGGGCCTACACATTCCAGATGGCCCCGTACATGCAGTAGGTGGGCCTGCACTTTCTAAATGGGCCCCACCAGATGAACAGTGTGGATGTACAACGCATACATCATGGTGGATCCCACCATCCAAGGATTGGACAATGAGGATATACAACACAATCATCAAGTGGGTCGCACCATCCAGGGATGAACACTGTAGATACAATACATACCTCAAGGTGGGCCCCACCTCCACACATGCAGCACATGTAGGGTGGATGCCATGTCCAGTAAACAGACAGACGACGTGGCTATAGAATACATACATTGAGGTGGATGCAATACATAAATCACGGTGGCGTCCACGTCCTAGCTGGACTGGATGGCTTGGATAAAGCACATACATCACATGGGGTCCATGGATGGATGGTGTGAATACAACACTTACATCGTGGTGGGTTCCCACCATCCAGGGATTGAACGGTGCGGATATACACATATACATCAAGGTAGGCTCCACCATCCATAGCTGGATGATGGATGGGATGGATGAAACACATACATTTGATGGGTCCACACATGTGGCCCACCAGCTTGTATCAAGCTGATATTTGTGTTTTCACTTCGTCCAGGCCTACTGGACGTCCAGTGGATGGACGACCTGGATGAAACACATCATCCAAGCGGCCTCACGTCCAGGCCCTGGATGGACGGCCTAGATAAAACCCTTGCATTTGGTGGGTACCACGTGTACGTGGCCCACCAGAGTTTGGATCAAGCTGGTATTTGTATTTTTCCTTCTTCCAGCTTGGCCCGAAAATGTGCAGCAAGGTGGGTTCCGTTAACTAGACGTCCAGAAAAAATCTGGACAACCTGGATTTGTTGATCACATCAAGTGGGCCACACACATCATCATCACCATAGAGAGAGAGAGAGAAACGTGTGATGAAGGGGCCCCGCCACTATGGGTCCCTCAATACATGCATCTACATACATCATACATTCATAGATAAAGATGGATCTTATTCATGTGTGGGCCCTCAAATTAGTAAATCAAGGTGGGGATGCCATCTCCACCATAAATCAAGGGTCTAGATGACCCATCAATAGTATGGATTCAAATAAAACATCAATATGGGGTCCATGGAGAATGGCCCCATCATGGTTAATGCATGCAACAAGGGTGGGCCATTAGCCACATCCAAGGGATCAAGTAGGATCTCCACCATTGACTGGTGGGTCCTACATGCCTCTAAGCAAAAAAATCTAAATTTTAAAGAAGAAAATACAAGATCTATTCCTAAGAATGACACCCACCTCAAATCTCCTCCTTCTTCTTCCACCTCTAGGTTCTAGTGCTCCAAAAGAAAGGTTTTAATGGTTGAGATGGGGTTGGGATAGTTGGATTAGGAGGAATGAGCTTGGGATGTGACTGGATTTTTGGGAGTCCATGGCTTCTCCCTTGCTAGATGAGAAATGAGGGAGAAAGGGAGGGAGGGAGGGAGGGAGAGAGAGAGAGAGAGAGAGAGAGAGAGAGATGAAGGCATGGAATGATTGCTATGTAAGATTATGATTACTTTGTGTAAGAGGCATGCATGGGCTAGCAATTATTGTTTTGTAAGAAGCATGGGGCTATGGCTAGGGTAGGGTGATGTCATCCAAGCCTAGGTAGGCTAGAGTGATGTCACCACCATGATTATTTTGTAGGGAAATGCACTTGGACACCTCAGGTCCCGCAATCATGAGATCAATGGCTGGGATAATGCGCAGGCTGGATCTCTCAATTTAAGCGTCACATTGATGCACCAAACACGGCATTGGAACTACGGTGATGACACGGTCACAATGGCATAGGTCTTGGGTCAAGCCAACTCGGGTTGACAGGACGCAACTCAAGGTCGATCGCAAATGCTATCTACAGGTCGCGAGTTGCTAGAATTCGACCGAGAGGACCGTAAGATCCTACGAAACAGAATGGTACTAGGACACAGGCCTAACAACAGTGGCTTTAAAATTATATATATATATATATATATATATTAAAAGAAGGAGGTCATCACAAAATTATTTCTGACCCCTAGTCAGTTATCTGCAACGACTTATTGAGCGATAATTATATCCAGATTATCGCCAATTATTAGGCTTATAATACCATTCAAAACACAGAAAGATTTAATATATATATATATATATATATATATTCTTCAAGAAAGGAAATATATTGCGGCCTATCAAAGGACTTATCGGGCCATGAATCAGAATGAATATGGCATAGGAATGCCTGTGAATATTCATCCTATTAAAATTACTATTCTCGAAAAGTAAAAAAGTTTTGATTGTAAACATTCTCAGAGAAAATCTCATCCAATCAAAAGGGAGAAGATGAGGCAACAATTATACAATAGCTATAATAAGCATAGTATCGCCTGAAGCTCTATCAAAGTCGCGAGTCCATATATTATCTTCAGCAAGCGACGATTATTGGCAACAAGAACAAGATGATAGCTACCTTATATCATTCTTATGACAGAATATTATATCGATCAACTAATAGAATCATTGCCAAAGAATTATCGCCTTATATAGATCGCCAATAATCACTGATTATGAAATATTCTAAAGAATTATCGCCTCATATACATCACCAATGATCACTGATTATGAAATATTATTACAAGTAATAGCAACAAACCTCTATAAAGTTCCAAAAGTTAGAAAGCTTCATATAAAGCTCTAAAATATTCGATCATTGATAAAAGTAAAATCACGATTAGAGAAATATTAAGATAATATATTATCATCAGGTAAAGCCACGAGAGCAAAACCATCTTGATATTATCACCAAGGTTATATATTTCTCCAATTACAAATACTATGAAAACATTACCATTTATCATTTATATACAGCAACGGTGAGCATCTAAGAAGGCCAATTACGCATAAACCTTATATTATCAGCGATTGTGATTCATTTATATACAGCAGCGGTAGGAGCCCAAGAAAGCTAATGACACATAAGCCCTATATTATCAGTGATGGCAATTCATTTTATATAGCAGCAGTGAGCGCCCGAGCAGGCCAACCACGCATGAGACCTATATCTTATGCTCCAATAACTTATGAGCCTAAACTGTAAATCTCCAGTAACTTAAGAGCCTAAATTGTGAATGCTCCAATAACTTAAGAGCATAAACTGTGAATGCTCCAATAACTTAAGAGCTGAAACTATGAATGCCCAAAATCGACGGTAAACTATAATTGCTCCTTGAGCCCAGTCCAATCAAGTCAAGTCCAATCACGTCAAGTGCACTCAAGTCAAGTCCAGTCAAGTAAAAGTCAAGTCCATTCAAAATCAAGTTCAGTCAAAATTATATTCACTCCAACACCTTAAGAGCTTAAACTGTAGCCTAAAGTTGATGTAACTAAATTCTAAAACAAAGAATGCAACAAATGCAATGCAAAGCACGCTGACAAGCACGAAAAATGAAATGACCAAATCATTGTCATAGTAAACATTGCAAATAAAGGGAACATGCAGTTCAAATCGTTATACATTTTAATTCCTCTAAAGTCATCAATACATTGTAATTATTTCAGAATTATCAATATATTATAATCATTCTAAAGCCTTCAGTATATTTTGAGTTTACCAATATATCATGAAACTGAATTATGAAATTGTGAATATTCTGAGACACAAATTTTGATTAATTTGGCAGGAAAGATTATCATTAGAAATCCTGGATTATGGCAGGCCATAAATAAAGGAGACATTCTCAAATATTGTTACAGTAGAAATAGCATTGAAGAACAATTCCCTAGCCACGGAGCTCAAAGAAAGAGTTGTTAAAGCTGACCAAAGAAATTGTTACAGCAGGAGCAACATTAAAGGACAGTTCTCTAATCAAGTTAATCAAAGATAGACTCGCCATAGCTATTACAGCGGCAAGTTTCGATGAAAAGATAATTGTGTAAATAATAGAATTAAAAATGTGGAGGATGCAATTGTGGCCCTGTTCATAGAAAGGTGTTCTATCTGATTGACCGCTATGAAGACAAAGTGCTTTCATCGTTGTCATTATCCTCCCTATTAAAGCATTCACTTAGTGCTTCTGACTAGGGGCATTCAGTCTTCTATTGGAGCACGATCATTCAATCTACCATTCGAGAGTGATCATTCAGTCTTCCATTCGATCACGATCATTCAATCTTCCATTCGAGCGCAATTATTTAGTCTTTCGTTCAAGCATGATCATTCAGTCTTCCGTTCGAGCACGATCATTCGGTCTTCCATTCAAGCACAATCATCTAATCATCCTTCATTCGCAATTCATTTGAGCTCGATTCCTTCGATCGTGATTCATTTAACAACAATCCATTCGAACACGATTCCTTCGAGCTTGATTCATTCAAGCTTAACTCTTCAGTTCTCCGTTCGAGTGATCCTTCTCCGTTATGCAACCCAACTCTATTTTCATAAAGAATCCTTCTCCGACGTAAAAGGATTTTTGTATAGAAGAAGATCGATCCTCCATTTGATTTTGTAAATCAATCAAAGAAGGATCGAGGGGGCATCTGTTAGGGTATAAAAAATGCACGAGTCGATATGAGTTTAGATTGTTATGCATTAAGGATCCAAGATAGGCAACCTTGCCCATTACGCGGCATTCTCTCTAGAAAATTTGTTGCGCGGTGAACAGTGTTACGTGATAAATAATGCTACATGGGGAATAGTGTTGCGCGAGAATAGTGATGTTGCAAGGAATGGGGCCCATGGTACGTAAATCGATGCCTCACATATGTGAAAACCTATAAATATCCCATCCCCCTCTCATTTGTATCATCAGAAGTTTCAGAGAGGTGCAAGGAGAGAGAGAGAGAGAGAGGGAATAGGTATTGGGAAGATGAGTTGTACTGTAACATCTCGAATTTTTGTCAACTTGGAATTAAACGTCCTTAGGCAATGGGTTGATCCTAACACCTTATTAACTTGTCAGAACTCAATCCCACAGTCTAAAATCGCTTTTTAACCCTTTTCCTTCACAAATCTCACATTTCACTATCTTATCCTTCAAAAGTAACTAAGTGCTAAACTAGATTAGCTACGAAATCCGCTTGATCCACTTTAAATACGATCTGCAAGACCTAAAACTTGTAGAATCATTGACGCTAGGTTACCCTAAAATCTAGGATCAATCTCATTACCCGGCTGCTCTCGGGAGCATCACGAAACTCCGTATCAGATCTGGACCGCACATCGAAAGTCCGATTAACGCAAAGTTAAACGGTTAGGACCGCCTTGTTGGGCTTGACAACCATCTTGAAAATCAAATCCAGATAGTGTCCTAGTGATTTTCGCTTGAGCTCGGAGTGAAGAGTGTGAGAAACGTGAAATTAATTAGAAATAAAGTCCAATTTTAAGTAATCTGAGACTTGTCGCTTGTGGGCTTGATATAAGTAATCAGACCGTCAGAATCTAACCCAAATATACCCTCGGATCAGGAGAAATTTCATACACATGTCTGTGTATTTGTAACCCTGATCGAGTCTCAATGACCGTTGAACTGAAACTGGTCCGTCACGTATGATCTGAGAACCCGATTGGACTGAAAACGTAACTCGACCTAGATCCAATGTCTGTGAGCTTAAACCCGACCTTTGGCTTAAGGAGGGCCTCCGGAAGTGCTCCGTTGAGACGGAACAGCCTCACTTTGGTTATAACCTAAGTATACCTTGACCTTAGGTCTATTTTGGTGATGTTCTAGGTTATATAAGGACCTTAAACCCTCACTTTCTCATCCCATATGAATTTGAGAAAAACCTAGGAGAGAGAAGAGAGAAAAGAGAGAGAAAGCATGAGTGAAGTGAGAGACTCTTCCTGATACTCTACCCTGCTATCCTACGTGATTAATCATCACGATCTAATCACTTTTCCGGCAACTCCGGCTTCGTTCGTAGGTAAGAAAACCTAACCTTAAGCTATTTTAGAGTTTTCATGAGTATAAGTGATGAAATAGCTGACCTGTTTCATGAATCAGGTTGTCGTTGTGCCGTAGACAAAGGCATTGGGTTCAAACAGGTTTCGATTCAAGTTTACCGACAAAAGGTGTGGACTTTAGATGTATAGGTTATGGTTTTCAACGCTTTCAAATGTCAAATAATGATAGATTCATGATCTAAGTGTGATTGTACATGCACAAACCGATGTTTGTTTTGCGTTTCGATTGCGTATACAAATTATGGTATATTGTGTATTCTGTGTAATTGTAGAAAATACCGTATACATACAAATTTTGAAAGTATGTTAGCCATGATTAATTACTGTATGAACATGCTATATATATGTATAATACTCACTCGGCGAAAGGATTCACCCTAATACATGTTTTTGCTAGTATACGTTATGTGTGTTAAAAGAGTGCATTCTAAGTGTTTGTGAGAATGACCGAATGAGTATAGAATTCACATTCATGCTCGCCATGACTAATTGTCATGGATATATGATTGTTGTATAGGCGATACCCCTTTAACAAAAGGATTTGTCCTAAATCACGCCACGGCCAATATACACTATATATGTTAAAATGTGTAGCCCAAGTGTTTGTGGAAATGACTGAATGAATATGGAACCTGGATTCCTACTTGCCATAACTATTCGTCGTGGGTGCAAGCGTGTTATAAATGGGGTAGCTCCCTAGTGAAAGGATTTGGCCTAATACCTATGTGATCAACATATGTCATGTATGTTGATGTATGTAGTCTAAAGTGTTTGTTGAAATGTCTGAATGAGTAGTGGTTAGTAAATTATAATGTATAAGGGTGTTGAGATAGGATTCTCAACTACCTTAGTGATGTGTTTGATTTCCTTCATGTAAGTTGTTTAGTTTAATCACTTACTGGTTTATGATACGTATGCATTAGGATTTCCTGTTTGCATTGTGTTTTATAACATGCTTGTTCATATGTTGAATTATTGGTTTATTTAATTCTGCTCTGACTACTTCACATGTTTAAGTTGTATTCCATAAAATTCGTGAAGGGTGATGGGGGAGTGGTGTAACGATTCTGTGCAACAGTCCTGGCAGCCCTAAGCGGACAATATTGGATATTTGATTGTATGATTTGAAATATTGATCCATTACTGCTTTAACTATTCCGTAATTGAATGTGATTGGGGCTATTGTATACTCTAGGCAATCGGTAACGGGATTAAATTCGTGGCTGAGATTTATTTACCACGTGAGATGTGTTCGACGAACCCGAGTCGTACTTCGGTTGGCGATAATGGTTGGCCATGCGAAGTGCTTATGCACTTCATGTCGTTCAACTTGTCGTGCACTCGAGCTAACCGAGCTCGTCAAGTAACCCGATCTGTCTAATGTATGTTTACCAAGTTTGGACGTTACTGCTTGAGCCTAAGGTACTGAACTCACCAGTGCAACCCCGTTAACTTTGGTACCTCGATCCGCTAAGACTCATGAGCCGAGCATGGTGGTATGGGACACCGTGGTCGAACTTTCGGCCTACGCTGGGGCGATGTGCCTCCCCGTAGTGACCAGTGAACAACCCAGACTCGTGAGCCCAATACGGTAGTATAGGACACTGTATTTGAGCTGTCGGCCTACACTATTTTGATGGATGATGGGGGAGTGGTGTAACAATTCCGTGTCACAGCCCTGACAGCCCTGACCGTACCCGGTGTAGTGACCTCGAGCATACTCTGAATCTACAGCGAGGCGATGAGTCTTCCCATAGTAAATAGAGTATAAACTAGGCCTGTATTGATAAGGTGATGGGGGAGCAGTGCAACGAGTGCGTGTAATAGCCCTTTACAGCGACCTAGAACTGCATCATCATATGAGGTATCTAGGACTGACGACCCTAGAATGGATCATTGTTTAGGAATGATATAAGGGAGGTACCTTAGTTTCTCAATACTGCTGTATGAAAATGACTAATAATAACTCGGTAATCATGTTCATATTGCACTACATGTGCCTGGAAGATGTGGACCACTGAGGGATGAAAGCATGCCGCGAACGTAAAATGGTGTCGCATAAGGGAGTATGTTGGCGAGGGCATGCATCATGACAGCATTTCATACTTGCATTAACAAGAGTACTTAGGATTGTTGATTGTACTGCTTTATCATTACTGCTTGACTGTTTTGATAACATGTTAACCTATGCTTTACTGTTCCACTGAATTGATCACTCACTCCTACGTTACGGGACGGTGTTCCGGACACCCAACAAACTTTGTCTGATTACAGATGGCGACGCTACTCCTGAGGCGAAGCTGGACTTTGTGACAACTAGGATGCTTTCTCGTATATGTTATTTTCTGGCGGCTTCATGTGAGCCGTGTCTTGATCGATGGGGTTACAGGGATGTTGACTAGAGGACCTTACACATTTTGTATATTTTTGAATTGTACTTATCATTCATTAACCTGGTAACATTATCACACTCAAGAGACTTACCATAGTATATATATTTTATACATCTATCACAATATTCCGCTTGCAATTTAACTGTCTCGGGAGTATGATATGTTATTTTTGGTATAATCTCATTCATGTTTCAATGCTCTCATCATAATCATCATTATCTATGTTGCATAAGTGATGTGTTGGAACTCGAGAGCTGATCTTTGCTCAACCCCCGATTTTCAGGGCGTTACATGTACGGACCGAAGCAACTCAAGATGAGTTGTGCAGACCTGCACAACAAGGTACACTGTATATGGGCACAACAAGTGTCCCCATATCTCTATTCTTTGCAGTTTTGTGGATCCTTTCACGGTCTGACCTCCAATATATATATTCATCGAATGTCGGCTTGAGGCGAGGATCTTGGACCCGTACAACCCCTCTGTCACTTCGACGGATGCAAAACACACTAAAATACTGCCAAAATTGCCATTGAATTACTTCTCTTTCATGTCGTTGTGCTGTTTAATTGTACTTTATTTTAGAATAAAGGGAAACACAGGGATGTAATTGAAACTCAGAATTAATAAAATCCATAATGATGAATGTTCTTCTATTTTCTTTGTTATTATTGAATGAGATTTCACATATCATTACATTCGTTCCTTGTCGAAACAAACCCAAAAAAACATTACAAAAAGGGCTTAATCCGATAAGTTATCATGTGTAAGAGTCCATATACACTCATTCCTTGTGTAGGATTGAGTGTAAGATTTAAATTTTTAAACTCAACTAAATTCTCGTGTAGGACATTGGTTCTTATGTAGGATCTAAATCAAAGTCCCTGAGTAGGCCACCGGACATAGGTGTGTATATATTAGTCTCCAAGGGAGCCTTTGACAAGAGTAAATATAGGTCTTTGAATTAGGACCGAGGTTGTTGGTTAGCCAATAGAAAGCTAACTCAAGTCTTTTGTGAGAGACTCCCGTTGGGGTGTACGTTAGTAGGTTCTTGTATAGGACTAAGACTCATGACGAGCTTATAGATGTTCACTCCCCAAGTATAGGGTTGTGATGTAGTAATAAACTCAGTAAGATCGAGGTCGAATCCCACGAGGACTGGTTGTCACAATTCAAATCTATGATTCTTCTTAACTAATCCAATAAATAATGAACTAAACTACTAAGCATAATTTTAGGAAAAATAATTAAGAAACAGGGAATAAAATTCAATCAGAGAGAGAGCACTAGGACTTTCGAATCCACCCCTAACTATCCTAACTCTTGTTTTGTTTGTTGATTCACCTTGATATAGATTGATACCACTTAAATAGAGAAAGCACAATCTGTGTCCTAAATCGGGCATACAGACTGTCTAATTCCTTTAAGCAATGCCATGAATAACAAATTCCATGTCCTTGGTCGGGCACATGGAATGTACATTCATTAAAGCACCCTATTTCTTCCTCTATAGGAAACCTGTTCTTGATCAGACACAAGCACCTGTAATAAGCATCCAAGCAACATCCATCTATATACTTTGATCAAGTTCATAGATGGAGAAGTATGGAATTTAAACCCATAAAGCCCACTCAGAGAAAGAAACAAATTAATTAAAATTCAAAGTAAATCAATCAATACAAGAGCTGATCAAATTAGGGGCTTCATCTCAGCCCTAGCTGAGAGATTAGTTACCCATAAAATCCATAAAAAGATATTAAATAAAATTCATAAAATAAAACGCCAAACCGAACAATATCTCTCTCTTCTTCCTTCTCTTTCTTCTCTTTCTCCTCTCCCTGGCTCTGGATCTCAAATTCCCTGGATCTGAATACCTTCCCCACGTCCAAAACTTCCCTTTTATAGCTGCTGGATGGCTGGAATCGGTGGCAGAGTCGTAGACGAACTCGGAGTACAAACTTTCGCAACCGTGATCGGTGGGCCCCACAGAGGTGTTTTCTGGAAAATCCACCCCGTCCATTGGATTCAGGACGAAATTTCAGTCAAGAATGGGTGGTTTTGAAGGTCCATTGGCGCGGCCCACAGAAGAAATCTCAAAAAGATCAGATTTGAACGTCCCGGGGTAGTCCACTTTTGGCCTCTGTACCGCACACGTGTGTACGCGTGGGAGTGGAAGATCAGCATGGTTTTGTAGTTCTCGAACTCATCTACACGATGGACGAATTGGATCGGCCGTACAGGCGACGTGTGGGGCCCACAACGCTTCGCAAAACGGCCAGCGGCCGGTCCTCGGCTGCCGCGTAACAGGGACGCGGGCGGCTTCCGCTGCGTAAATGGTGGGGTCCACCGTGATGTTTTGTTGAGAAATCCACTCCGTTCATTGGATCCCTCTCGAAAAACCAGTCGAACCTACTGAGATTGGAGTGATTTCGGTGTGGTCCATCTGATTTCTTCGATTCACCGTCTGATTGCATTCGAACGGCTAGATTTTACTCTGGATGACCGTTCGCAATTCTGCCACCTAGGCAATGTTAATATGCTTCACCTGGACCTGATGGACGGACCGGATTGATGTTTTGATGGACGTGTGGGGCCCACAACCGAAACCCATCGGTCGGCCAGCGCTCGCTGTAACGCTGGCGCGTTTTTGAAATCGCGAAAGGGTCGGTCAGCGCTCGCGCTGACCGACTCAGCCGTCCGATGCACACCGAGTGCACCTGTGTATGGTGTACACTCACCATCATGTGGGGTCCATCTTGATAATTATGGCCAATCTGATCCGACCATCTGTTTTCTCACCTCATAAAACGGGATGAGACCGAATTTGAAGCATATCCAGATTATAGGTGGGCCCAGAATCGATGGTTTGTGGGCTGATTTGTCTGTTGGGGCACTTCCATAGTGATCCGAGGGCTGAATTTTGAAATGTACGTTTAATTTATGTCCCTAATCTCATGTATAAAGTTTTGAGCTGATCAGATAGAGGGAACCATGTGATCTTGCATTCTGGACCCCTTTCGGGCCCCTTTGGCTCGCTTTCCTCATATCCCAGGCGTGTAAACTCTTCATTATTGGTTCTCTGGAGTCCATCCCGTGTTCTGGAGACTTTGGATCATGAAATCCATGCTTTTAATCCTCTTTTCAGTCCAACGCTCATTATTACACCCTGCAATGAAAACACGATTAAATTATTCCATTAAGCCTTATCAGGTATGTAGATTTAGGCAATTACTAGGGTCTGATATGTAATATTCGACCCTGATCACAACCCCCAACCAGCATTTTGCTAGTCCCGAGCAAAACATGCGAAAAATAATTTCAGAAATAAAGACAATTCCTGTAAACTCAAGTGACTTGTGAACAGATAGCTGAGATGTGAAAATTCTAAGATTTATGATCGGTGTGTGGAATTTTTCTCTTGGAATCAAGCTTACAGCAAACTTCATAATCAAGTTCAAAATATTAATCCATCAATTAGAGCATTCCTAAACATTGAGTTCCACGAGTATAAAGTATAATCTCGACTTACAATCAATAAGAGATCCAATTTGTTAATTTCATGATAATTCGTGACAATCAAAACTTGAAACCAACACTTATCTCACAGATTAACTTTTCATGTTACCATCTTTTGATTTTCTTTACGAGCAGTAACGCAACTGAGGGGAATCAAATTCTCACCTATAGGGAGCAAACCTATGGCGAAAACTTGTCACTTAACTCCTTTTTTCTTTTTCTTTTTTTCATATGTCAACTATGGAGAATCAAATCCACACCTATAGGGAGCAAACCTATGGTGAAGATTATGTGACTAACTCTTTCAATTCTTCTTTATAAACTGACGTTAACAAATTTCTCAGGCTGGTTCCTTTCATGCCTAATGATTACCAAGTTACCATTTAATATCGAACTGAAAACTTAATGTGTAAGTGAGATCTGATATGGGAAATCATGGCTCAATCAATGTTTACACCTTCTAATCATGGATTAACAATTCAAAATTGACTGTGAAATCAAGCAGATGGCCAAATCCAAGAGTCATAAGTTACCCATCACGTATCTTATAATAAATCACAACTATCCTTCAAAATCACTTTGAATTCAATAAAAATTCCAGAAAAAATTTTAAAATTTTCGCAAATTTTGCTCAAGACCAAGAAAATACTAATTAGGTAACCTAATCTCCCACCCCCAACCTAAAATCTACATTGTCCTCAATGTAAAAGAAATAAGCATACAATGCATATAGGGCAATGAAAATAAAAGAGGAATGAGGGAAAGATAGTACCTGGACGGAGAATCAAGAAGCTTTCTCAAAAAATTTCATCCTAAAAGTGAGTTAGCACAAGAGAGAAATCAACAGAAGCAAAAATAACAAAAAGAAAAACAAAAGAAGATCCTACCTATACCACTTTCGCAGGTGCTCTCGATTACATTTAGCGCATGCAACAAGCCTTTAAACCCCTAGGTTACCCCTAGTGGACGAGTTGTAGTCTCGTGAGGGTTTGCAGTAATGTTACCCACAAACATTGAAATAACCAACTAGGAAAAAGCATAAAACAAAGACTGGGTTGCCTCCCAGGAGCGCTAAGTTTACCGTCTATCCTAAAACAAAGATAAAGGAAACTACCCTAGTCCTAAGAAAGCGAGGAAAAACTACTCAGTTATGCCACAAGGTTCCTCTTCCGGCAAGTATCTTGATAAGTTTCTCAGTAGATTTCTCAACAGGAGCATCCAAAAGCCATTTTTGCAATAGGCTTGGATGCCCTGGAGCTTGACTTTCCAAAGACACTTATGTACCTCGTCAAAAAATTTTCGTTGATTCACCTGAGGTATCCAGAGTATATATGATTCACCTGTGACAGAAGAAATTTCAACGTTAGTATCCCATGGTGAATCAGAGACTACACATAGATGAAAGTCAGAAAAATTCTCAGAAAGTGACGTAGTCTCAACACATTCCGAAGTAACAGACTTCGGTTCAATTTTTAGCTCCTCCTCCCTTAATGGTAAATAGTGAGGATCTGGGGAGGGAGGGGCTTCAGAGTAAGGGTCCTCTCGGTTAGTGATGACTACCGAGATATTATTTTGCAAGGCATTCACTATGTCTCTTATCATGGGATCGTTTGAATCTGCAAAGTGTGCCAAGCAATCATCCAAAGAGGTGGGACATTCAGCTGAGAGTGACTCATTTTCCACATTAGAGCTTGTGATGATCTGCCCAAGGAATCCATCATTTTTTAAGGTAAACGAAGGTGTGCTCTCTTGCTCCAGCCCTGCACAGACAGATTGAAGATCAGTATATGAAGCATTGATGTATGGACTCTTTTCATCAATACTACTCAGAAGAGGCAATGAATCATCATTATTCAACAGTTCAGATGGTGGCCTCAACTGGATGGTTTCAAATTCAAGAGTCATATCGAGTAGCTCATCCATCTCCCGAATCATATCATCATGTAATTCAGAGGAGTGGTCCAAATACGTTTCACAAGAGTTAGAAGGGTCGGTTGTAAGGGGCCCGTCCTCTACCTTTAAATCAGACATGTTAGGTAAGGGGAGTGGCTCATTATGACCAACCACTTCGTGTACGTCTTGATCATTGACTTGGACCAAACTTGAGATTGATTCCAAGGGAATTGGGGTTGAACATCCATGATCATCATCCCAATACGCATCATTGTCTAATTCTGTGCAGTGCGCACTTGGGATGGGATCACTTTCCTCACATTCTAAATTCGGTTGAGGTTCAAATAAACTAACCTCTACCTCATCATTGAGATCCTGTGTGTCATGTAAGGAAAGAGTGTCATCATCACTGTATTTGAAAGACAACCATGTTTCTTCCCCATCCTTTTGAACAGTCATTGAGATCGACTCATCGGGGAATTGAACCGTATGCTCATTAATGGAATCCAACTTCTCATTCCAAATTCCAGATTTCATCAAAAGCGAGTGAGGATCACTTTCTTCGCATTGTATTTCTGGATTGGATTGTAGTTGGGATGAGCGAGCTTCCTCTATCCTTTCAATGCGCGAATTGAGTGCTTCTAATGATTTCATCAATTTCGCAACATGCTGGTTGAATTGTTCTGGATCAAAACATGAATCTTCTTGGATCGTTTCTGGTTGGATCTCAAAGGTATGGGATCCAAGAGAATAACTATTGCAACATGTTGTTGGTTCATCTTCCCAGTTTTGATGGTTCCACTGGTTATAGTCATACTGATTATACATGGGAGAATATGATGGTTGATAATAATCCTCATTCCCATAATTACGATCGTATACGGCCCTATTAACCGATGGAACATAACATTCTAGTCGGTTCTCAATGTCTGTTCTCGATGGAGGAAAATCTTGAGGTATATGTTGAATTCCACAACCTTCAGGCATTTCCCAATAAAACCTATCCAACTCAGCATATGCATGTACCCACGATTCCATGGTAGAACCTTAACTCTGAGTATAATCCTAGAAGAAAGCAATATCCTACAGCAATACAGAAAGTAAAGGAGAAGTTAGAAAGATGTTACCAGAGTAGAAGTTCCTATGTTAAAAACCTGCAAAACAAAACAAAACAAGTTAGTTTTTAAGAATAGTAAGTCTAAGGTTAGAAAATTTCTAAAAATAAAACCCTAATTCTAAAAAAAATAAATAAATAAATAAAAATAAATAAAAATAAAGAAATTAGGAAGATATCACCAAATTAGAAGTTTCTATTTCAGAATCCTACAAAACAAGAACTAGGTTAGTTTCTAAAAATAAAATAAAAACTTTAACCTAAAGTTAGTAAGATCCTAAGACTATGAATTATGATAAGAGAGAATCCTAAATTCAATTTGGAACGAAACAGTCCCCGGCAACGGCGCCAAAAACTTGTTCACTCCCCAAGTATAGGGTTGTGATGTAGTAATAAACTCGGTAAGATCGAGGTCGAATCCCTCGAGGACTGGTTGTCACAATTCAAATCTATGATTCTTTTTAACTAATCCAATAAATAATGAACTAAACTACTAAGCATAATTTTAGGAAAAATAATTAAGAAACAGGGAATAAAATTCAATCAGAGAGAGAGCACTAGGACTTTCGAATCCACCCCTAACTATCCTAACCCTTGTTTTGTTTGTTGATTCACCTTGATATAGATTGATACCACTTAAATAGAGAAAGCACAATCTGTGTCCTAAATCGGGCATACAGACTGTCTAATTCCTTTAAGCAATGCCATGAATAACAAATTCCATGTCCTTGGTCGGGCACATGGAATGTACATTCATTAAAGCACCCTATTTCTTCCTCTATAGGAAACCTGTTCTTGATCAGACACAAGCACCTGTAATAAGCATCCAAGCAACATCCATCTATATACTTTGATCAAGTTCATAGATGGAGAAGTATGGAATTTAAACCCATAAAGCCTACTCAGAGAAAGAAACAAATTAATTAAAATTCAAAGTAAATCAATCAATACAAGAGCTGATCAAATTAGGGGCTTCATCTCAGCCCTAGCTGAGAGATTAGTTACCCATAAAATCCATAAAAAGATATTAAATAAAATTCATAAAATAAAACGCCAAACCGAACAATATCTCTCTCTTCTTCCTTCTCTTTCTTCTCTTTCTCCTCTCCCTGGCTCTGGATCTCAAATTCCCTGGATCTGAATACCTTCCCCACGTCCAAAACTTCCCTTTTATAGCTGCTGGATGGTGGAATCGGTGGCAGAGTCGTAGACGAACTCGAGTACAAACTTTCGCAACCGTGATCGGTGGGCCCCACGGAGGTGTTTTCTGGAAAATCCACCCCGTCCATTGGATTCAGGACGAAATTTCAGTCAAGAATGGGTGATTTTGAAGGTCCATTGGCGCGGCCCACAGAAGAAATCTCAAAAAGATCAGATTTGAACGTCCCGGGGTAGTCCACTTTTGGCCTCTGTACCGCACACGTGTGTACGCGTGGGAGTGGAAGATCAGCATGGTTTTGTAGTTCTCAAACTCATCTACACGATGGACGAATTGGATCGGCCGTACAAGCGACGTGTGCGGCCCACAACGCTTCGCAAAAACGGCCAGCGGCCGGTCCTCGCTACCGCGTAACAGGGACGCGGGCGGCTTCCGCTGCGTAAATGGTGGGGTCCACCGTGATGTTTTGTTGAGAAATCCACTCCGTTCATTGGATCCCTCTCGAAAAACCAGTCGAACCTGCTGAGATTGGAGTGATTTCGGTGTGGTCCATCTGATTTCTTCGATTCACCGTCCGACTGCATTCGAACGGCTAGATTTTACTCTGGATGACCGTTCGCAATTATGCCACCTAGGCAATGTTAATATGCTTCACCTGGACCTAATGGACGGACCGGATTGATGTTTTGATGGACGTGTGGGGCCCACAACCGAAACCCATCGATCGGCCAGGCCGCTCACCATGTGCCGGCGCGCGTTTTGAAATCGCGCGAAAAGGGTCGGTCAGCGCTCGCGCTGACCGACTCAGCCGTCCGATGCACACCGAGTGCACCTGTGTATGGTGTACACTCACCATCATGTGGGGTCCATCTTGATAATTATGGCCAATCTGATCCGACCATCTGTTTTCTCACCTCATAAAACGGGATGAGACCGAATTTGAAGCATATCCAGATTATAGGTGGGCCCAGAATCGATGGTTTGTGGGCTGATTTGTCTGTTGGGGCACTTCCATAGTGATCCGAGGGCTGAAATTTGAAATGTACGTTTAATTTATGTCCCTAATCTCATGTATAAAGTTTTAAGCTGATCAGATAGAGGGAACCATGTGATCTTGCATTCTGGACCCCTTTCGGGCCCCTTTGGCTCGCTTTCCTCATATCCCAGGCGTGTAAACTCTTCATTATTGGTTCTCTGGAGTCCATCCCGTGTTCTGGAGACTTTGGATCATGAAATCCATGCTTTTAATCCTCTTTTCAGTCCAACGCTCATTATTACACCCTGCAATGAAAACACGATTAAATTATTCCATTAAGCCTTATCAGGTATGTAGATTTAGGCAATTACTAGGGTCTGATATGTAATATTCGACATTGATCAATAGAAAACCACGTAAAGTCTCTTATGAGATTCAGTCCTTGTATAGGAATTTAAAGGTTAAAAGTGAACCTACTTTAAAATATCTGATAGTGAAAACCAAAACACTCATGAGTTGAGTGTATCTGCTGGGAGTGGAGTAGGGAAACCAAACCACTATACATGTTTGTGTTTGGAATTATCTTTGAACACTTGTTTAATTATGCTTATGTGAATGAAGTGATGAATTATATGTATGCATGATTAGAAAAATATTAGAATTAGGCAGGTAGCACATCCCATAGACACATGTATACTATCGTATATATAGACTAATTGCATGATTGCCACATCAATTATAATCTATGTGATTTGATCAACTAATGGCTTGGAAGCCTTAGTATTAAATTGTTTTACTTAGTTTAATTTACGTATTGGTTTAAGTTAAGCAATTATGTTTAAATAGGCATAAATTTTAATTGGTTCTAATCACTCCTCCCCTCTAGGACATAACCTTCCTTCCTTAATTCTGCCAATCTTCCACACATAGCCCGTGACGCACCACCACGTACAATCATCTCTTAATTACTCGCACTATATGAGTAAGATCGATGCTGAGTGTTGCGTCTCCAAGATCATGATCATGATTGTTTTACTTCACTTTCTCTTTTTTTTTTTTGTTTCAAGGTATGAGCTAACATTGGGTGCTCCATCTCCACAATTCTAACCTCGATAGCAATAGTACTCTAAAGCTTACTAAATCCTTGAAAGTACTCTAAAGCTTACTAAATCCTCGAAAATCCCTAAATAGTGTAAGGTAAAGACCAAACGAGTGGTAGAAATTTGTGCCTAACCCCTTCTTTGTCACTAAGGCCCTTTTTCAAACGAATAGGAACTGCCATCACAATTCCCCCTCGTGCAGCCTCAACATCTTCTGGCTGGGTCCCATCTAAACCATCATAGGATTAGGATTTTAAGCCCAAAATTGGCATTAAGCCAATGGGCTTGTTAGATATCTTTCTTTGCCGGAGATGGATCAATGTGAGCTTGAAGATTAGATGCCATGCACATGGCCCAGTTGACCCCACCCGCAGCACTTGGGACTTGTGGAGGAACCGGCATCTTGATGAAGGGTGGCAATGGATTGAATCAGCCCACGGTTCTGGGCCAAGCTAAATGGGAAGTGGGCAGGGCTCTTACAAAAAGTGGCCCGTTTAAGTAAACGAGCTGGGCTTGGGGTTAAACTCTACCAACCCAGTCATATAGATTATCAATGGGCTGGGAAAGATGACCTAACCTGGCCCAAAACCTAAAACAAACTGAAGGACAATAAGAACAATGAATGTATGTATGTTCATTTGTATCCATTAATTCCACAAGACTAGCATACACTTAGCCCCATATTCTATTCTTAAACATGAGCGTGGTCATGCTGGGTTGGGTCAGGTTAGACGAGCCTGGCCCAATTGCAATTACATGGGTCGTGTCAGGTTGGGCTACAAGCTAATGAGACGTGGGCATGGATTGTTGGCCCACTTAAAAAATAGGTTAGGCTCGGGCAGACCCAACCCAAACCGACCCATTACCAACTCACCATTGTCATATATAAGTTTAAGATTTTGAAAATCTCATTATATTGCGGCATAAATTTTATCAAACCATTGTTTCGAATTTCTGGAGTTAGCAAATTTATTGGGAAATTATAATGCAGAATTTATTTAAGAGTCAAAATAAATTATTTTATATGTAGATCTTATATTTTTAAAATCATTTTTTGATGTATAATAATTATTTTTAATATTTTATTTTCAGTGAGATTTTATCAATGATACTGCAGAAAAACATCAAATTTCGAAAAAGAAATATTTACTGCAAATTCCCCAAGAATTGAATTTTAACAAACAGTGGCTTTTATAACGGGTATTCTAAGGCAATGCTTTGAAAGAGGAGGAATTACATTACTGCACTCTATTTTTTCTCTACAACAAAGTGGAAAATCAGAAGTTGTGTCTCACATCTAATGCATTAAAATAAATAAATAAATAAATAAGCACACGAACATTATTATAAGATGAACCAAAAATATGGTGGATGCAAATGATAATGTGAGTCAATTCGAAAAAAAAATAAAATGTAGACCGCTTCAAAATATTTTAGTTCTAGTGTAGCCCATCTAAGGACCTGGTTGACATGACGTTTTGTTCATGTTATGACTATAGTGTGGTGCGTACATTTAAAGGGTTGGATGTTATACACATACAACGGGGCCTCCCAAGTCTTAAGCTTCGGTACGTTTCAAAGAAAATATTAAATAAGTACATTTTTATCATTTATCTCTTAAAAATCACTTCCAATAATTTTGTAATTATCGTGCGGATTACTTCATCAAAGCGCGTGATTGGGTCAAGCATTCTGACGCAGTCCATCGTTCAAGTTCCGAACAAAGCACGCTACGGAGGTTCGCATGGGCATTGAATGAACAGGCGAATCGCAAAACGCGTGTAAGTACGTACTTCATCCAATCGAATCGCTACGCGTGTATGGTCGTGGAAATATCACGTTCTAGAAATCAGGTTGATCCGCTACTTAGATGGGCCAGAGTTGTATGTAGAAAATAGACAGTAGAAAAGCATCAACGGTCCATATTCAAAATACATACTATCCTGGATTTCAATAGGTGTTATGCGATGAGGTCCACCTGTTACATGGCAGGATCTTGCACAGGAGTGCTAGTCGCACGTGTGTCACGACGAGCGATCCTGGAGAGCGCGCCTGTTCTGATTGTAGCTGCGTAGCTACGACTACTAGTCAAACAGTCAACGTTTGACTATTTCAGTTTGAACGCCCGCGCCCGCCACCAACCATTCCTGATTTCCGAGTCTCCCGCACGAGTTCTGCCCGGGTACATCCCAACGGATTAAAATACGCCACGTAGGGACTTTGTCCTTTGAATCAGGATTATCTTCCAATGATCCAAACCGTTTAAACAATAATTCTCCTTGGAAAATTAGTAAATAAAAACTCTCAATTGGATTATTTAAATCCTATGATAATTTAGTTTTTATGCGTTGAAAATGGACGGTCACAGTATCCACCGAGGTGGGTGGGACCCTGACTGTGGGGCTCACATTAATGTATGTTCCTTATTAAATCCACACCGTCCAACCATTTTAAAAGCTCATTTTAGGACATGATTCCAAAAATGAAGCAGATCCAAATCTTATGTGGACCATATACTACAGAAAACAGTAGTGATTAAATCCTCACCATTAAAAAATTTATAGGGGCCACCTGAATGTTTATTTGTCATCGAACCTGTTAATAAGGTCATACAGATCTGGATGAAGAGACCACACACATATCAGCTTGATTCAAAACTTTTGTGGCCTTGAGAAGTTTTTAATGGTCGTTCGGCACTGTTTCCCATATTATGATCCACCTGAGCTTTGTATCTACTTCATGTTTTTGGATCATGCTCCCAAAATGAGCTTTCAATAAGGATGGATGGCGTGGATGTAATCACATATATTACTGTGAGCCCCATAGTCAGAGGTCCCACCAACCTCAGTGGACGCATGCTTCCTCCGGCCCTGACCATGGGCCACCTTGATATATTTGTAGTATATCCATATGGTCCATCCATTTTTCAAGATATTTTTGAGTGCATGAAACCACAAAATGAGGCGGATCCAAATATCAGGTGGACCCTATTACATGAAGAAGTGGCGATTGACAATATAAAACTTTTTATGGGGCAATAAAAGATTTCCATCAACCTAATATTTGTTTCTTCCAGTTATCCTACAGTTTGGGCGGAAAATAAACGCTACGATGTGACTTGAAAATTTTTTAACACGTGTACACCACTTGAGATTTGTATATGCTTTATTTTTACACTCATGCCTTAAAATGATTCAAAGGTTGAATATATTACAAATGCATCAAGATGGACCCCACGTCAGGCCACTCCACGTGGAGTGAGGGCGGGCTGCACCTAATTCGCTCCCTTTATCCACCGCTCTCCCAAGTTAGAAAGCTTTTTTATTTTATTTTTAAACACACACATAGGCACACATCTAACCCATCCATCCACACCACATGGCACTTGATGCCATGATCTCACTTAGCCATGAAACCAGACCCTCCCGAATTGGAAGGCTACTCGTTGAGTAGTCATCCATATCTTGTTAGGAATTGATGTTTGGATACATCGAAAATATAAAAAATAAATCGAAAAAGTTATTTCACTAAGCTGAATCACGTATAAAATACGTTGTCCTTAAAGCGTGATTCGCCTCCTTATCAACTGTTGATGGGTTACAGGGGAATTGCTTCAAGGATAAGACAAACCTTATTTGGATCCAGCGTGCAGCAATCACGATAAGTTCACTATAGAACAGTTTTAACGCATCAGATCTCTTCTGGCCGACTCAGACGGTAGAGATGTTCAAAGTATTCTATAATGGAGATTTGGATTGTATCTAATTTGATGGAAGAGATGGTGTGTTGAGATGATGAAATCGGACTGCAATGGTCCAGTTTATATAGGCATCAGGTAGTGGTCCGTTGCTAGACGGCTTTCAATGGATCAAAACATTTGGATAACGTTTTTGACCGTTAATCATTAACTCCAGTCGTTTCTGGTCGTCGGATCAAAGGATCTGACCGTTGGATCATCATGGTCCGTCCGTTTTCGGACCATTTGACTTTCAAGGCAGAGAGCCGTTTTCAGAAACTGCTGAACATTTCGAATTTATGATCTGACCGTTCTCAGTCTCCTATAAAACTCAGATCATTTCAGACCCCACCGCACACAGGCATTGATCAGACCTATCGCACCGAGGTCGCACCGGTTCGCGTAAGGTCGCGAGGGAGCGACAACTCTGTGACACGATACGCACATGCGAAGTGCGAAGTACAAAGTGCGCCATCTAGCGCCCCTATAATCACACTACCTCACTGCCCACGCCCGTGCCCGAGCCCGAGCTCGCGCGCGTGCGTGAGCACTGAAACTCACAACCCAAGTATCACCTCCTCCAAAAACTCCAAGTAAGAATACTCTTCACAAGTCCACATATAAACTATAAAAGAATTTCAACCATTTTCGATGTGGTATAAAGCACACACCGCACTTTTTAGATTTGAAATTTTCAGAAAAACGTTTTGGCAGCAAAATCCCGAAAATTTGAAATTTTCTAATTTTCTCTTTTTTTTTTTTTCAAAAACCACTAATTTTCAACAATCCTCCACTGATTTTTTAAAACAATGAAAACTCTGCCAGAATAATAACAATTATTATGCATAAAAAAATATATCTTGCGATTTGAATCTTTCCTTAGTGTAAGTATTTTAAAATTATTTCGAAATTTTTGATTGTCGCAGCATTGAACCAGTTATTCCTATATGATATAACCGAAAATACTACACATATAATAGTTCCTGCGTTACTTGTTCCTTCATAATCTCGCTTAGTAATTTTAATGGCCATGTGCTTGTCCTATTTCATGAACAATCCCGAGATGACTCTAATTCTCATGAGAAGCGGCACCACTTTTATGCTCACATTCCAGTGTTTTCGTTAAACACTTGTCCTGTTTGACTGGACTTCATTAAGAGTTTAATACTCATCCCTCTTTCATAACGACCCGCACTATCATCCTGGATGAGGTTATTTAATTTTATTTAGTATTGAAACTTTTCACTTATCAATGAATTGTTGTTACCCATTAAACCCAACCTTTAGAGATTTTCTAATTTTGGGTTGGGTTTCTTTTACTGGTGAAACTTCGAGTAAAGAGTTTCAATCTCATCCCTCTAGATGTTGTCCTTACTACCTCTCTCGTCAGAGGTTTAGTAAAAGGATCAGCCAAGTTATTACTCGACTTTACATATGAGATCACAATGATTCCATCTTGAATCAATTGCCTTATATAGTCATGTCTCAAACTTATGTATCTAGACTTCTCATTATAAGTACCACTATAAGCTCTCGCTAGAGTAGCTTCACTATCACAATGAAGTGAAATAGCCAGTATAGGCTTCGCATAGAATGAAATTTCTAATAAAAGATCCCTTAACCACTCAGCCTCTTTACCTATAGCAGCTAAAGCTATGAACTCAAATTCCATGGTAGAGTGCTTTATGTAAGTTTGTTTCTTGAATCCTCAAGATACAGCTGCACCTCCTAGAGTGAATATCCATCCAGTAGTGGACTTGTTGTCCCTTGCACTCGATATCCAACTTGCATCAGTATATCCTTTCAACATTTCTGAAAATTTTAAGTAAAATAACCCTAGTTCTTTGGTTTCTTTAAGATAACTTAGACCTCTACTTATTGCTTTCTAGTGTTTAACACTTGGATTACTCGTAAACTTGCTTAGTTTACTCACAGCGTATGATATATTTGGTCTTGTGCATTGCATTGCATACATAAGCCTGCCTATAGCACTAGCATACTCTAGTTGTGCAATTACAATCTTCCACAGTTTTCTTTTAACTTGATACTTGGATCAAACGGGGGGTTTTTGCCTCTTTAATTTTCAAGTGATTAAACTTGTTTATTATTTTCTCAATATAATGAGATTAACATTATGCAAAACCCCCACTATTTTTAAAAAAAAAAACTTTGATACCTAATATAGTATCCACTTGTCCAACATTCTTAATTTTGAAAACTGAAAAGAGAAACTTCTTGGTTTCAGTTACACTTTTTGTCACGCCCCAGACTCAGTAACCGGACTCACAAGGATTCCGATGACCGGTTCTGAACGCAACAGCCTCCATAGTATCCCATTCTCGGCTCCTAAGGCAGGTTCCGATCCTGAGATCCTACAAGGAGGATTTTCATAACAGTATAATCATTCCAATACGAGCATACCCAAGATCATAGCAAGAACATCTGAGAATAACAAAGGCACACATCACAAAATCCACTATAAATTTACTCCTGTCACGCCCCAGACTCGGTAACCGGACTCACAAGGAACCCGATGGCCGGTTCTGACCGCAACAACCTCCGTAGTACCCCATTCTCGGCTCCTGAGGCAGGTTCCGATCCTGGGATCCTACAAGGAGGATTTTCATAACAGTATAATCATTACCAATACGAGCATACCCAAGATCACAGCAAGTACATCTGGAAGTAACAAAGGATACATATCACAAAAGTCACTAAGAATTTGAACTTTTACAAGCTTACATCAGGTCCGAAAGGACATACATAAGATAATGGGAAAAGAGAGAAAAGAGTCAGCAACACTGGAGTCCTCAAGCTCAACTCTACTCCACGCTCTGCTGCTACGGTGCCTGCCTAGGATCTCCTCCACGCATCAATCGTGCATAAGCTTATAGAAAGCTTAGAGGGTGGTGAAAGTGTGTGACAATAGTGCTCAGAAGAAGATAGAGAATGCAGAAGGGAGTCATGATCAATACCAATACCACTAGCCTTACCAAGGCTATCATTAATGCAAGAAACTATACCAAGGCAGTACGATAATGCAGGAAGCCATACCAAGGCTATATAATGCAATGAGTACTATGATGCAATGAGTACTGTAATGCCATGAGTACTGTAATGCGATGAGCACTGTAATGCAATGAGTACTGTAATGCAATATGAGGCTTACACAGCCGATGCAAATGCAATGCGAAGTAATGTCAGTGCTCATATCCAATCCACATATCAAATACATTTCCATCATAAGGAAATCACCGGGTCCATTACACTTCGCCGGATGACCGCACGCTCTACGCACCCCGCACGGTCAAACGAGCGTAAGAGACCTCACTACCCCACTGCTCATGGCGACCAATCACCAAGAGGCTCGAAGGTAGCGGACCCATTCACGAGCTGGTCGACTCACCTAGCAATGCCCCCTTACATCAGGCGAGTAAGGCCACACCCCTATCCAACCGACTACACGACAGTGGGAGTCGCGGCCTAATGGTATAAGGCCCTCATGCGCTCATATATACCACCCGGTCACGTCGTTGGAGCAGATCCTGGTACCACGGAAGTTTTGGGAATTTCACCCATGGGCATCCTATGCACCCGGTATGCTCAAGTAACATTTCCGGTGTCCAAACATGGCCATCCACGATGTATCTGTGGAGGCTACAACCCTGATGAAGTAAGGGCGATAATGTTCATATGCTATGTAATGTCAGATGCATGAATCACACAATCAACCATGCATCAATCCCAAGCATCCAACGTGCTCAAGAGGGAATACTACGTCCCTCGGGAATGCAACATGCAATGCCCAATGGCACAATCATAACCACACACATAGTGTCATCCAAGCATACAATCACACTTTTCATTTTATTATTGATTATTAACATATCATCTACATACAAGCATAATCATTACAACATAATCATTACACACTTTTGAATATATGCATTTATCAGCAATATTATGTTCAAAACCATAAGACAGAACTTTAGAATCAAATTTATCATGTTACTGTTTTGGTGCTTGCTTTTATCCATATAAAGACTTAACAAGTTTACATACTTTTCTTTCATTTCCTGGTAGAAGAAACCCTTTTGGTTGCTCCATGTACACCTCCTCATTAAGATCACCATTCAGGAATACTTTCTTCACACCCATTTGGTGGATATGAAGATGATGTATGGATGCTAGAGCGAATAAGATCCTAATTGATGTTATTCGAGCTACTGGTGAATAAGTGTCAAAATAATTGATTCCTTCTTTCTGTTGAAAACCCTTAGCAACTAACCTTGCCTTAAAGGTTTGAATTGTACCATTTGTATAATATTTTTTCTTAAATACCCACTTACAACCTATTAGTTTAAAACCTGGAGGTAGATATATCAATTCTCATGTTTGGTTAGATATTATGAAATCCATTTCATCATTAATGACTTCTTTCTAAAAAGCGGAGTCTCTTAAAGACATAGCTTCACTAAAGATTTTAGGTTCATCTTCTATAGTCAAAATCATATGTATTTTCCTAATCACCTTCTCTCTATCACCCTCAACTAGATGAAAAGAGAGTCGCTAAGAGTCTATTTGATAAGGATTAAGACTCTTTTCTACTCTTACTCTTTGACTCCTACGAGGTTCACTAGGAGTTTTCTCTTCTTTTTGTGTTTCTTTTATAGTTTCATTAGGAGATTGAAAAAGCATTCTTTTTCTCCGTGAATACAGAATTCTTAAAGAACTATACATCTCTAGACTCTATGATTACAATGGAGTCTAACTCTAAAAGTCTATAGGCCTTACTATGTTGTGCATATCCTACATGGATGCACTTGATAGCTCTTAGTCCTAACTTAGTTCTTTTAGGTTCTGGAGTTCTGCAGTATGCAAGACACCCCCACACTCTAAGATACCTATGTTTGGTTTTCTTCCTTTCCATATTTCGTATGGAAAGGTCTTAGTTTTCTTAGATGGACTTCAGTTTAAAACATGACATGCAGCTAACAGTGCTTCTCCCCATAGGTTTAATGGCAACTGTGCTTGTATTAGCATTGAGTTGACCATTTCTACTAATGTCCTATTTTTTTCTCTCTGCTACACCATTTTGTTGTGGTGTATAAGGTGTTGTGCACTGATGTATTATGTCGTGTTCTTCACAATAGTTAGAAAATTTATTAAAAAAATATTCTCCTCCTCGGTCACTATGAAGGATTTTAATATTTTTAACTAATTGATTTTCTACTTTGGATTTGTTTCGACAAGAAAACAAATGTATTTGATTTGGGGGATTTATTCAATGATAACAAAGAAAGAACAAGAGAACATTGATCACATTTATTCTGAGTTCATTTACATCCTCGGATTCCCTTGATTCTGAAAATAAAGTATAATTAATGCAATGCAATTAAAGAGAAGATAGTCCAATAGAAATTTCGACAGCATTCCGACGCTATTTTGGTCATCTCCTAGATACTTAGGAGGAATTGCTGAATTGATCAGCTAATCTTCTTGGAGACAGAAATTCCAGCAGCACTCTGGCAGCTTCTTCAGTCATCTCCCAACACTTAAGAGGAATTGCTGAATTGATCAGGTTCTGCGACCCGCGCAACCGATACACTGGTTACGCGGTCCGTGTAATTAATATCCTTGTTGTGCGGTCCGTGCAACTGATAACTTCGTTACGCGGTCTGCGTAACTGATCGTTGCCTCTGCTCTCTACCTTCGATTGCTCCGCTCCAGTTTACCAAAATCTTCCAACCCGCAATTGAGAGGAGGAGCGGGGTATTTATAGACCCTACACACATGCCAATCCTCAATTCTTGTGTCAGTAGATTCCTTGATTGCGCGATCCGCGCAATGGACTTCTTGATTTCGTAACCTGCGTAACGAATCTTCTTGCTTACGCGACTCACGCAACGGACTTCTTGGTTCCGCAACCCGCGCAACAGATCTTCTTGCTTGTATGACCCGCGCAACAGACTTCTTGGTTCCGCAACCCGCGCAACGGATCTTCTCTCTTGCGTGGTCCGCGCAACAGACTTCTTGGTTCTGCAACCCGTGCAACGGATCTTCTTGCTTGCGCGACCCACGCAACGGACTTCTTGGTTCCGCGACCCGCGCAACCGATCTGCTCTGACAATGGAATGGAATATTTTTTTTGCCTCAACAGATGCCCCCTTGATCCTTCTTTGATTGATTCCTGAGATCAAATGGAGGATCGATCTTCCTCCACCCGAAGAACTTGAATGAACTGTAACTGAAGGATAACTAGATGATCACGCTTGCATGGAAACTAGATGATCATCTTTGACCCGAAAATCGAATGATTACGTTTAATCAGAAGACTGGAATGCTCGCGCTCGAATGGAAAATTTGAATGATCCCTGCTCGAATGGAGACTTGAATGATTGCGCTCGAACGGAAGACTTGAGGATGGTGCTCGAATAGAAGACTTGATGATTGTGCTCGACTGAAAGATTTGATGATTGTGCTCAACCGGAAGACTTGATGATTGTGCTCGACCGGAAGACTTGATGATTGTGCTCGACCGGAAAACTTGATGATTGTGCTCGATCGGAAGACTTGAATGCCCCCAGCCAGTAGTGTCGAGCGAATGCTTCACTTAGAGAAGATGAAGTTCTCTTTTCATCAAAACACATCTCTGCAACAATTGTGATAACTTTGTCTTTAGCAACTTATTTAGAGAACTATCTTTCGATAACGCTGCTGCTGCAATGGTCTCTTTGATTAACTCCAGCGACTTTTTCTTTCAATTCTGCAACGGTCTCTTTGATCAACATCAGTGACTTTTTCCTTTAATTCTGTAATGGTCTTTTTTATCAATCTTCAGCGACTTTTTCCTTTAATTCTGCGTCTAGAGGGTTGTTCCTTAATGCTGCTTCTGCCGCAACAACTTTTCGATTGTTTCCTTTATTCATGATCTGCATAACCAAAGCTTTTCGAATGATAGTCTTTCCTGCCAAATCGATTGAAATTAGTATCTCAATATATTATAATCTTTTCAATTTAGCTTTATGAAGCATTGATAATTCTGCAATATATATTGAAAACTTTTCTTTTTAAGCTGATTATGATATTCGCAATATGATAATGATTTGATCATTTCATCTTTACACTTTTTCATCGTGTTTCGTATTGCATTCTTTTGCTCGTTAAATCACGCTCTTGGAGATTTCATCTCCAATTCCAAAGGTTCAACTGTTGAGTCTTTTGTCGAGTCTTCTCTAGTTTGTGTTCCTTAGCATTTCTTCATAGACTTTTCCTGGGATCTTTGTTGATTCTGAAAAATAGACAAGACTTCTCTTAATTTTCACTTATTAGCTTTTCAAAGGATATAGAAGTTACTGATGATGATTACATTTGCTCTGTCTCTATTAGATCTGGTACTTGAAGACTTGTAATATCATTGCTAGGATAGTGAGAAGTTACGATATCGTCATATAACTGAGCTTTAATATAGAAGCAACTTTTGAACGTTCACATTGAATCCTACTTCATAATCCTCTATATATGAATTCCTTCATCGTGCATAAAAGATTATCTAAAAGACCACGACGTAGACTACTTTGAAGACATAGATCCTGCCCCCTTTCCTTGTCAAGCTTCACATAAAGATTTCTTCAGAAGATAATATTTTCGATGTGAAGCTTGTTGATACCCTTGAAGGATAGATAATCTCTGCAGCTCCTTTAACGGATCCAAAGAATATATCTGAATCCTTATACTGTCGGGGAGAGAATGATGTTTCTTTGCTAATTCATTCTTTGCTGCCTTTGAGAATCTTTTGCAATAATATTTCTTTATATCAAGAATGCAAGAGATAAAAAGACTTTACGGCTCTTGTCAGCAGAACAAATATATTGCAATGGAAGACTAATAGTTGATCTTGAAGATTTTGAACTTTTGAATAGATAATCGCCCATATCTTGAAGGCATTTACTATTGCGGTAATTTGAACCTGATTCAAGAGAAATGCATTTTTGCATATATTTTCTTTTCAACATTTAAAATTTCATCAGGCAATTGTATATTTGAGCATATCTAAATTGAAATGTGCATCTGCAGCATTTTGAATGCTAAACGTAGTTTATGCTTTTGAGTATATTTGATGATTTTAAGCATATTTAATGCTTTTGAGCAATGGTGCTAGTGTACTTTGACTAGTCATACTTTGACTTGGACAAGACTTGAACTTGTCCTAACTTGACTGGACTTGACTCGACCAGACGACTGAACTGGACTTGACACTGGGCTCAAAGAGCAAGATAGTTTACCGCCGATTTCGGACAATGGGCTCAAGGAGCAATTATAGTTTACCGCTGATTTTTGGCAATGGGCTCAAGGAGCAATGATAGTTTACCGCTGATTTCGGGCTAGCCAATTTTAGGCTTTTTAAATGATAGGTCTTAAGCATAGTTAGCCATATAGGCTTGGCTAAGCTGCCTTAAATTATTATAGGTCTTATGCGTAGTTGGCCATATAGGTTTGGCTAGGCTGCCTTAAATGATGAGCTGCCATCGCCGTCGTAAAATTTGTGTGGTTGACCATGTAGGTTTATTCCATTGCTTATTTCATTGCCATGAATGGTGAATCCATAACTGATATTTCACCACTACTGATAATGTTTTGAGAATCAATAATTGATATTTCACTGCTGCTGATATGCTCTGAGAATTAATAATTGATATTTCGCCGTTGCTGATAATGTTCCGAGAATCAATTTTGGCGATGATAATCGATTTTGGTGATTGATAATGACAGTGATAGTTGCTAATTTTGGCGATTGACTTTTCCTTTGGCAATTGTCATTGGTGCTTCGCATTTGGCGATGATTTGATATGCTTGAAAGCCTGTATTTTATTCATATACAAAAGAAATACATTCTATGGTGAGAAATATATTTCACAGTTTCTCACTTACTTCTTTACTCACCTGTTTTGCTTTGGCGATGACTTAATATGCTTGAAAGCCTGTATTTCATTCAAAAGATGAGAAGTATATTTCACAGTTTATTTATTTTTTATTTACCTGTCTTGCTTTGGCGATGACTTAATATGCTTGAAAGCCTGTATTTCATTCAAATACACAAAAGATGAGAAATATATTTCATAGTTTATTTGTTTTTTATTTACCTGTTTACTCACCTGTCTTGCCCCTTTTGATTTTGGAAGTATTATACCAATACCTTTCGAAATCAAAATAGCGGTTATTTCCTAAACTGGCAGGTATTGCAATGCATATCTACAATGAATATACTTTTTATCGCGGCTTTACATCTTTTGCCTCACTTGCTTCCTTTCTTTTGAATATTTAGGCTATGACAGCTCAATCTTGTCAATTATTAATGATTTACCATATGAAGCATGTTATGTCTTTTAACGCGGATGCCCCAAAATTTTCTTTATCGAATTTCTGTCATTTTTCTCCATTTTTCTCTTTTTGTCATGCTCTTTCCATATCAATTTCTCCCTTATCGATCATTGTCTGTAGGTTTTTCCTGAGGGAATTACAATTTTCCGTATGATGTCCAAATTTACGGTGATAATGGTAATAATCCATTCCTCCGGTATTTTTTATTTCTTCGATGTGTCTTGGCCGAGGTAATTCAATTCTCTTCATAGCTAACAATTGATTTAGCATAGGAAGTATATCTTTTCTTGCAAACGAATACTTCATATGATCTTTATTTTGCTTAGACATCTTATATGTCATTATAACTGCATGACCATTTCTATCTTCTTCATCGCTGTCTTTTTCAACATCCTGATAATCTTCTTTAGTTTTTTCTTTCCGAGTGATGTGGGCTGATTTTGACTGAAGAGCAGACACTCTTCCCATCATCTTTTCAAGAGCATTAGCCTTCGTGGCAAAATTACGAAAGGTTTTCCAATCTTTACTAATCAGGTGGCATGTCAGTTCTGGTCTCAGACTTTCTAAACAGAGTTCTACTTGTTCTGATTCCCGCAGAGGATGTTGACATGATGCTGCCAAGTCCTTCCATCGACTGATAAATTCTTCAACTGATTCATTTTCTTCTTGGCGAATAGAGACCAGTTCGGTCAAACTAGCTTCTTGGTCTGAAGAGAAAAAGTTTGACATAAAAGCATCCTGCATTTGTTCTCAAGTATGAATAGATCCTAAGATTAAACCCGAATACCATCTGAAAGCTCTTGCTGTCAGAGAAGACTCGAATAATCGCAGATAATATTGAAGAATTCTAAAGAAATTTTCCATATTTGCTATGAAATGCATCATATGCTCTTCTGGTGATCCATTCCCGTTAAATTTCTGAAAGTGTGGGTGTTTGAAATCGGCGGGAAATGGCATGTCTTCTATTTCAGGGGGATACGGTGTCTGATATCGAAACCTTTTATTCTGACTTCGTTCATTCTCTAGATGAGTAGACTCGATAACCATCTGCCGAATTTCTTCTTGAGTTATATTCTGAGTAATATTAGGCATCGGTCTTTGAAATCTAACCGCTTGCGGTTGTGGTCTTTCTACTTGTGGTTCAATGTTGTTCACAGCAATCACTGTCAAAATATTTGGGACTTCTTCAGCCACATGTTCATCTAGTTGTGGTCTTTCTACTTGTAGTCTTTGAAAACTGATCAGGCTGATTAATATCTGTCGATGAGCTTTTCGTTTCTTTATACTTTGATTGTCTTGATATTGAGGGAGAAAATGAGCATTATGCTGTTGCGTTGTTGAAGAGGATGAACTATCATTTGATTTGAAACTAGCGTACTGTCGCTTCGAAGGACTAACTGACTCGAATCGTAACATTCTTAATGCATGAGTTTGCTTGAATTGATGGTTATAGTTGATGGTATCGAAAGACCTTTTGGAGTGACAGACCTTTCCATTTTTCTCGAATGAGGTGATTGTATGATTGAAGCAGGACTATATCTCACGACACTTCACATAATTGACCCAGTAGTTGGCAAAATGGTGCTTCTTGCGGAAGTAGATCGAACTTTCTGACTTTTGAATATTACTATCCTCCATCTTCTCTCATCTTCTTTAGCCACTGGAAAAATAGAGATTGTTCCGTCTATTACACGAAATTCACTGTTCTTGATCACAGCAGACTTTGCTTTCTATAACGCTTTCTACTTGCTCTTAACTCTTTTCTCTTCCATTTTAGAAAGTTGTGGCGATGCCCCCTGGATTCTCTATTGGCTAATGAATTCGTTAATTCATTAATTAATTTGTCTACTTGTCGGCGAGCAGCGTATGATTTAGTCGAACTAATTTCTCATCTGAAGGTTTTCTTCAAGGTTTACTGTTACTCACGGTGGTTTCTATTGAAAAGTTGGGGATTTCTTCAGTAATATGCTCATCCGATGCAGACTGATTAACATTTGCTGGCAAATTTTCTCTTTGAGGATGAATTGAGTGAGTGAGGCAAAACTGCGCCTCATAACATTTCACATGATTGACCTATTATCCATACTCGACAGATTTAATCTTCTCTAATACTTTCTTTTATGGAAATCCGTTGGATGAGAGTAGACAACCACGTTAGTTGGGAGAACGGTTGTTACTGTATACTTGTCATTTATAACAGAATGTTAGTTATTTTATTTAAATAAAATTGTACTTTTCTTTTAGAGATGAAGGGGCGGATGTTCCCACTGAGAGTCGCCATTTTGGCTTCTATACAGACGTCAAAAGTGATGAATGCTCTCTTAATATTTTCTAAGTCATCATTGAATAATAAGTCCCCAGCAGAGTCGCCATTTTGCTTCGACAAGAAAACAAATGTATTTGATTTGGGGGATTTATTCAATGATAACAAAGAAAGAACAAGAGAACATTGATCACATTTATTCTGAGTTCATTTACATCCTCGGATTCCCTTGATTCTGAAAACAAAGTACAATTAATGCAATGCAATTAAAGAGAAGATAGTCCAATAGAACTTTCGGTAGCATTTCGACGCTATTTTGGTCATCTCTTAGATACTTAGGAGGAATTACTGAATTGATCAGCTAATCTTCTTGGAGACAGAAATTTCAGCAGCACTCTGGCAGCTTCTTCATTCATCTCCCAACACTTAGGAGGAATTGCTGAATTGATCAGGTTCTGCGACCCGCGCAACCGATACACTGGTTGCTTGGTCCGCGTAACTGATATCCTTGTTGCGCTGTCCGTGCAACTGATAACTTCATTGTGCAGTCTGCACAACTGATCGTTGTCTTTGCTCTCTACCTTCGGTTACTCTGCTCCGGTTTCCCAAAATCTTCCAACCCACAATTGAGAGGAAGAGCGGGGTATTTATAGGCCCCACACACGTGTCAATCCTCAATTCTTATATCAGTAGATTCCTTGATTGTGCGATCCGTGCAATAGACTTATTGATTTCATAACCCGCGCAACGAATCTTCTTGCTTGCGCGACCCGCGCAATAGACTTCTTGGTTCCGCAACCCGTGCAACGGATCTTCTTTCTTGCGCGGTCCGCGCAACGGACTTCTTGGTTTCGCAACCTGCGTAACGGATCTTCTCTAACCATGGAATGGAACATTTTTTGTGCCTCAACAGGATTTATAGATCTTAAATGCATTAAATGCTTCATTTTTTAATTTTAACAGATACACATATACATATCTTGAACAATCATTTATAAACATTATAAAATATATTTTACCTCCATGGGTAAGAACGTCATTTAGTTCACATATGTCAGTATGCACTAAGTCTAATATTTGAGATGATCTCTCAATGCTAGGAATGGTTTCTTGATTATTTTAGATTGTATGCATACTTCACATTTATCTTTGTCACTATCATTGTATAATATTAGGTCGTTCTTAGCCATGAGTTTTATGGTACTGTAGCCAATATGGGCTAGTATACCATGCTATAGCGTTACAGACTCAATCATGTAAGCAGCAGAATTCTTTTCATTTAAAGAAAGTTTGATCATCCCATTACATGCATAACCCTTACCCACAAAGTTTCCATTTTTAGACAAGATTAGCTTGCCTGATTCAAACACAACCCTAATCCCAGGTTTGCTTAAGAGATCCCCTGAGACAAGATTCCTCCTTATGTCTGGGACATGCAGTACGTTTGTCAGGATTACCTTCTTTCCAGAGGTAAAGAGTAATTTCATGGTTCCTTTGCCTGCAACTTTCAATCGTTCTTTATTTTCCATTTGAACCTCTTGACCATTGGTCCCATCTTCATTGGTTTTGAAGGCAGAACGATCATTGCATACATGGACTGTGGCACCTGTATCATACCACCAACCAGGAATTTTCTCTTGAACTAGGTTCACTTCTTTGACCATGGCTATGATTTCATCGTCTACTGCATTAGCCTCTTTCTTAGACTTTTTTCGGTCCCTACAGACTCAGGCGAAATACCTGGTCTTGCTGCAGACATAGCGAGCTCCCTTAGGTTTGCAATTTTTCTTCTTTTGAGTTTTCTTGAATTTCCCTTGATCTTTATTAGGTTTAAGGGAATCAACTTTCTCATAGGAATTATTTTGGGATGTCCGTTCTACTGCGTTCACCTTGGATGATGATGCACCATTAACGTCATCCTTTTTGTCTCAGTTACGGGATTCTTCTTCAATTCGAAGATGCTTTTGGATTTGTTATAGGGTGAACTCTTCGGATTTATGCAGTAGTTTTTTCTTGTAGTCTTTCCAGCTCAGAGGTAATTTTGCGATTATAGCTCCGACTTGAAAGGATTCAGGAAGATCAATTTTTATGGCTTTTATTTTGTTTACAATAAGCTGCAATTATTAGATTTAGGCAAGCAGCGGTAGATTGTCTACCATCGTGAAGTCGAAATACCTGGCCATTAGAAATTTCTTTGAACCTTTCTCTTTAGCCTTAGAGTTGTATTCCAGTGTGCTCCAAATTTCTTTCGCTGATGTGGTCCCCGTGTACAAATCGTACAATCGATCAAAGAAATCATTGAGGATGTGGCCACGACACAACAGTTCATCTTCTTGTCACTTGATCCTAACAACAACCTGTTATGGAGTGTCAGTGTCCTTTGCTTCAGGCAGAGGCTAGAGAGTCGGGTCCAGTATGTAGAAGATCTTCAGAGCGGTCAGCAGGAATTTCAGCTTGTCCTGCCATCTAGTGAAATTTAAACCATCGAATTGGTCCAATTGGATCAAATCCTGGTTCATCAGTTTGACTAATGCAACACTTTCGGTGTCCATGAATCACGTTGTAAGATTGTTAGGAATTGATGTTTGGATACACCGAAAATATAAAAATAAATCGAAAAAATTATTTCACTAGGCTGAATCACGTATAAAATACATTGTCCTTAAAGCTTGATTCGCCCCCTTATCAACTGCAAATGGGTTATAGGCGAATTTCTTCCAGGATAAGACAAGCCTTATCTGGATCCAGCGTGCAACAATCACGATAGGTCCACTATGGAACAGTTTTAACGCAGCAGATCTCTTCTAGCAGACTCAGACGGTAAAGATGTTCAAAGTATTCTATAATGGAGATTTAGATCATATCTGATTTAATGGGAGAGATGGTGTGTTGAGATGATGAAATCGGACTACAATGGTCCAGCTTATATAGGCATCAGGTAGTGGACTGTTGCTAGATGAGTTTCAATGGTTTAGAACTTTTGGATAACATTTCTGACTGTTGATCGTTAACTCCAGCCATTTCTAGTCGTCGGATCAAAGGATCTGACCGTTGGATCATCATGGTCTGTCCATTTTCGGACTGTTTGGCTTTCAAGGCAGAGAGCCATTTTCAGAAACTGCGAACACCTTTCTCCGTCTCCTATAAAACGTGCAAAGTGCGCCATTTAGTGCCACTACAGCCACACTGCCCTCACCCTCGCCCACGCCCGACGTGTGCACCCGTGCGTGCGTGTGTTCGTAACTCGAGTATCACCTCCTCTAAAAACTCTAAGTAAGAATACTCTTCACAATTTCACATATAAACCACAAAAGGATTTCAACCATTTTCGATGTGGGACAAAGCACACACCGCACTTTTTGGATTTGAAATTTTTGGAAAAGCGTTTTGGCGGCAAAATCCCAAATTTTTGAAAATTTTGAATTTTCTCTTCTTTTTTTTTTCCTAAAACCGTTAATTTTCAACATATCTGCTCTCCCATACGTGCGAAACAGGAAAGCACGTGCAAGATAGTACTCATTCATACCATATGTACAGGCCAGGGGAAGCTGTAATTGGATCATCAAGTGGGGCGTGTGTTGTTAAGAAAATGGATCGAAACCGTTGACCGCAGTGGTCATATTTGTTCACCCACCGATGATGGGAGGCTTGACTTTCGAGACATGCTTACATAGTTACATACTAGATGGGATGCGCTTCATAAGAGGCCACAATAACACATCCCAAGACCATTGGATCGATAGAGAATTTACCATATGGCCCAAAATTCTCCCCTGCGAAAGATCCCAGTAGGGGTGGGGAGTGGATTGGGTGCCGCCCCAGGCACGCCCAAGACGGTGCGCCCTTACCGTGGGGCCCACCTTGATGTATGCAGTCTATTCACACTGTTCGTCCATTTCTCTAGATCATTCATGGTATGATCTAAAAAATGAAGCAAATCCAAATCTTAGGTGGATCATACTAAAGGAAGCAGGGGTGATTGAATGCCCCACATTTAAAACTTCTTAGGGCTCATCGGACTGTTTGTGTAATATGTGTAATATTTATTTTCCATTAATTCTGTTGATAAGGTCACGAAAATCTGAATGAAGGAAAAAAATAACAAATAACAAATAACCACTTAATTCAAAACTTTTGTAGCCTACAGAAAGTTTTTAATAGTTAATTACTACTGTTTTGTACAGTATGGTCTACCTGACACTTATCTTTTTCATTCTTAGGCTCATGAATTAAAATGATCTTGAAAAACGTAATGAGTGTGTGGATATAGAATACATACATCAAGGTGGGTCCCAAAGTAAGGGTTGCATTGTCTTGGGTAAGGCCCAAGCCACAACTAATCTACTCCTATAGTGTGACACGGCCGCCGACTGCCCTGTTGGGTTTCAGGTCCTCGTCGGATACAATTTGGGCTTGGACCTGTAATAGAGGCCCACCTCCACTAGAGGTGTACACGAGTCGAGTTAGCTCGTTAGCTCGCTCAGATCGACTCGGAAAAGCACGACTCGACTTGGATCGAAACTATGTTCGAGCCAAGTCGAGCCAGTTTTAATGAGTTTGAAACATTTCGAGTCGAGTCCGAGCTAGACCTAGCTTGACTCGACTCGACTCGGCATTGAGCTCAACTCGACTCGGTTAGGCTCGTCTCGACTCAGATCAATTTTTGAGTTAAGAGTATATAGGTTTCTTTTAATTTAAAATAAAAAAAAAAAAAAAAAAAAAAAAACTTACCTGTTCGCCCAACCCTAACCCCAGTGGCTAGTGCCCAAATCCTAACCCGTTCACCCAACCCTAACCCGTTCATCCAAAACCTCTCGGTCGTTTACCTGAATCCTCTCAACCATCCATTCGCCCAAATCCAAAGTAACTTTTTGATGACATGACCCAACCGAGTGTCGGCTAGTGGCAAGGAAGGTATGTATGTGAAACAAATACCCCTTTTTCTTTATTTTCATGTTACCTACGAGGTGTTTGATGAAATACCTGTAAAAATCTCTGCCGCTATTTTACAAACAGTGAGAATTTGAGATGCAGTCCATGTGTTTGTGAAAATGCCGCAAAGGCGAACTCAGCTCGATCTTGGCTCAAACTCGGCTCGAACTGGCCTAAGCTACTTATCGAACTGAGCCGAGCTGGCCAATCAGGCTTGATGACCAAGCCGAGCCGAGTTCGAACTGGGGTCGACAAGTGGCCGAGCCGAGTCGAGCTGTGCTAAGCTCAACTCGGATTGACTCGTGTACACCTCTAACCTCCACAGGGACTTGAATTTATAGTATCATTAATAATGAGTGAGACTCGAGCAAATGTTTTGTCAATGCCCACCTTACACGTAACAAGAACAGGCCCCGTAATCTTGATGGGCAGGTTTTGCCTGAAAAAGGAGGGCCAACATCTAAAACATCGAAATCGGTCTTACTTATCGACCACCTACATTATAGCCAACTAGACTGATGAGTTAGATCATTGGACCATGGCCGTGGTGTAACGTCTTGAAAAAAAATTCGTACAAAAACCTGAGTACTACTTCAGGCAAAAAATCACTAAGGGTCAAATTATATAGAAATTAGACGAAATTATTAAGTACTAAACTGAATTAATTAGTAGATTAGCTTGAATCACTTTCTATTCGAACTGCAAGACCCAAAACCAGTAAAATTGCTAACTCTACATTACCTAAAAACCTAGGAGAAATTTCAAAACCTAATTGCTCTCGGGAGCACATTGAAACTTCGCATCAGACCTGGACCGCACGTCGAAAGTCCGATAACTGCAAAACTATACGGTTATAACCACCTTACTGGGCTTGACAACCAATGAGCGAATCGAGTTCAAATAGTATCCAAAAACACACAACTTGAACCTAGAGCGAAGTATGTGAGAAACGCGAATATCTTTAGAAAATGAACTCAAACTTAAGTGATTTGGGCCATTCACTTGCAGGTCAAATTTAAGGTTTCAGACCATCTAATTTTGACCCAACTACACCCTTGGATCAGAAAAATTTCTCTATACATGTCAGTGTACTTATGGCCTTGATCGAGTGACAATGACCGTTAAATTGAAACTGGTCCTCCACGGTCGATCTACAAACTCGATCGGACCGAAATCTTAACCTGACATAGATCCATTGTTAGGAAACTTTCTCTGGACCGTATGCAGGTAATGAACCTCCAAATGAGCTCCGTTGGCCCAAAACAGCCATCTTTTGGTTATATCTTAAGTATACCATGGCCCTGGGGCCATTGACATCACTTTTGGGCCTATATAATGCCCTAAACCCACCCCTCTCTCATTCCATACGAATTCTCTAAACCTAGGAGAGAGAAGAGAGAAAAGAGGAGGAAAGAGTGAGGAGAAGAGAGAGAGATTAGGAGTTAGTTGTCGGGATTCATTCCCACCACTACACGTACCAAATCATCTCTCCCGAATTACTACACCGTCGATTCCGACTTCATTTTTGGGTAAGAAATCATAACCCTAATCTGTTTTAGGAATCCAAATAAAGAAATCGGTGAAATAGTTAACCTATTTCAATGTTTAGGTAGCAGTTGTGCTGTAGACAAAGACGTTGTGTACGAACCGAGTTCGTAACGAGCAAACCGACGAAAGGTGTGGACTATGAACATTTAGATTTTGTTTTCAAGGCTTTTAACGTCAATTAATGATTTATGACTGACTTGATTGCTGTCACGTGTACTTAGATGCGATGTTTTCCGTGTATTACACACACACACACACACACACACATATATATATATATGAAATATGTTGAATATAATGCATTCTATGTGTTTGTTGAAATGTTTGAATGAATATGGAATTATGATTTGCGTTTACCATGATCATTGATTGAGAATACATGATTGTTGTATGTGTGACAAACTCCTTTGTGAAAGGATTTGTTATACTATATGTTATAACTAATTTATTACATGTATGTTGATATGTGTAGTCTACGTGTTTGATAAAATGTCTGAATGAGAAGTTGCTTGTTGAAATATATTTGATAAGGGCATTAAGATAGGATTCTCAATTATTGTATCTATAGTTACAGTTTCCTTCATGTAACCTATCTCACTCCTATGTGATTTATAGATAAAATGCCTATGTATGATAACATGTGCACTATGTGTTTGTTAAAATGCTTAAATGAGATTTATATTTGAGTTGGTTGTCACATGTTGTTTTGACTATCACATATGAATGCCTATTGTATTTGAGTATGATTGAGACTAATACATAGTCCAGGCAATCGATAACGGTTTACGATTAGTAGTCAAACTACGGATATGTTTGTTGAATCCGAGTCGTATGATGATTATCAACAGTGGTTTGGCCACGAGGAGTGCGTATGTGCTCCATGTCGATTAACTTAACGTGCGCTCATACCAGTTGAGCTTGTCAAGTAACCCGATTGGCCTAATGTATGTTCACAATGTATGGACGATACTGCTTGAATCTAAGGTACCACTTACCAATGAAAAGCCTGTTTAACCTTGGTACCACGATCCACTAAGACTCATGAGCCGGGCATGATGGTATGGGATACCATGGTCGAGCTATCGGCCTATGCTGGGGTGACAAGCCTCCCCGTAGTGTCTAGTGAGCAACCCAAACTCATGAGCCGAATATGGTGGTATGGGACACCTGTATTCGAGCTGTCAACCTACGCTAAGGTGACGAGCCTTTCTGTAGTGACCTCGAGTATAACTAGGCCTACGCTAAGGTGACAAGCCTTCCTTAGTGACCTGAACTTACCTATCTACTAATTTTCAAAT
The DNA here is from genome assembly GCA_030180095.1 of Magnolia changhungtana. Taxonomy (NCBI): domain Eukaryota; kingdom Viridiplantae; phylum Streptophyta; class Magnoliopsida; order Magnoliales; family Magnoliaceae; genus Magnolia; species Magnolia changhungtana. Next base: position 6,057,893 of record JASAUF010000502.1, on the reverse strand, counting down.
CAGGGGTGATGTTGCCCTATAACTTGCCTATCATATGCGATTAACTAGGAGTGACGACCCTATATGGATCATCGTTTGGGTAAATGATATAAAGGGAGGACCTTAGCTTCCCGAATCTGCTGTATGAATAAGCCTGATTAAGAACTCGGCTAACACGTGCATGCACAACACTGGATGTGCTTGGCGATGAAGACACAGTGGGAGTAGCATGTGCAACCATGAGATGATGTCGCTGAGGGAGTGCATGTGAGGGCATGCATCATTACCACATATCATCCTTGCATTAACCAGAGTAGTTAGGACATGATTGTTGTACTACTTTATCATTACTATTTGACTGAATTGATAACATGTTAACCTTTGCCTTATAGCTCTATTAAGTTGATCACTCACTCCCACTCTGAGACGGTGTTTTAAAACACCAACCAGACTCTGTCGTAGCTACAGGTGATGGCGAGGCTTACGAGATGGAGCCTGACTTTTATGACGATGAGGAGTTCTACTATATGCAACTCTCTAGTGGGTCAATATAGACCTGGAGTTATGTTACCGGGGTTACAAGGATACAAATTAAATGCCATCACATTATATCATTTTATAAATTTTGGGACTATACATGTAATTATTTAACCTGGTAACATGTTCATACTCTAGAGACTTACAACCACTTATATGCTTTATATATCTATCATAGTCTTCCGCTTGTGTAATCTAATTGTCTCTGGAGTATGATATGCTGATTTGGTATAATCTCATTCATGTTTAATGCACTAATACAGACAACATTTAATCATCATTATCTATGTTGTATAAGTTATGCAACGGATCTCGGGAGTTGAGCCTTTGCTCAACCCTCGAAATTCGGGGCATTACAAGTTGGTATCAGAGCATGATTTGGATTAAACTGGACCTGGGTTATAGTAACATGATGCACATTGACGTACTTTGATTTAAGAGGGGGTGATGAAACGTAGAAACAGTCGTAAGATTCCAAGTTTCGCTGATAGGCAAAACTGACCGCTGAAATATGACCCATATGCATCTGTGATCATGTGGGATGATCCCAATTCCATTTTAGACCTTCAATCGATGGGTTTAGACGATAATTCAGAGTATTCTACACTCAAATGACCCAGAAAGCATGAATATGCGAGAGAGAGACTCCGAAAATGTCTCAAACGGACTCGAGGGCCCAAACGACACATATCGAGGGGGACCAAAGCGGCTCCCGTACATGTCCGACACCCCGGGAGGGGGATGTTATCACGCCTAGGGCGAGGCATTGCCCAAAGGTTCAGTGAACTGCGATGGCATCACGCTTACTGTGAGGCCTCACGGTCTAAGTCCAGCGAGCCGCAGCGAGTTAACTTTGTGCACTAGTGTGGGGGCCACAAAATTCATGTGGGACCCTCTATTTGGTCCTTTTGCTTCATTTCTTCCCCCCACCTAGTTTCTACACCCTCCAAACCTCTCAAAAACCTTATTTTTCTCCTTAAATCTCCCTACCATTCTCAAATCTTCTTCTTCTTCTTCATTACATATCCACCCTCCATCATATTTCTCAAACTTATCTCATACAACTGCCCATTTTCCCTATTTCCTACCTATTTGAGCACAAGGCCCACACCTTTTATGTCTCATTACACACAAGCCTCATAATTCACCCTATTCCCAAACTTTACCATTTCCATGGCTCTCTTTGAGCTAGTGGCTGCGATCTTCTCCCTCTCCACACTCCTTTCCCTCATGGGAAAGAAGAGGACTTCCACAGATGAAGCTAGGCCAAGCCGCCCAACCTGTCCAAGGAATAAATCGGGTGCCGAAGCAAGTATAAGCGCCACATGAGAGCAAAGGATGTGGGATCTCGATCCCCAAATTCCTCTCGAAAGAGCTCTACAGCCGGGCATCGGACATGGTAGGTTTTAAGGTCGTAGAGTTCTCTTTGAAACACATGTGGACGAAAAGCTATTGGGCTTTATCCAGTGATGGACCTCCTAGTGGACGCCGGGTGGGGTCCTATATTTGAGGGCAAGTCACGTGCGAATGAGAGCACTGTTCGAGCCTTCTACGCCCACATACGAGATCCACTGCTAGAGCCTCTTTAGTTCACTATCCCCGTGGGGTGGCGAGAAGCCACAGTTGATGTTGGTTTGATAGTTTGGATTATGAGAATTCAACGTGGAGAGGTACATGCTAGCAAGAAGAATCTCAAGAGTATGTGTGAAAGAGATCACTGCACATGATTTCTTTGCGACCGAATGGTTCACTGGAATCGAGGCAATTGCCTCCTAGCGACCGAGATGACTCATGACTTCCGCCTACTCCACCACATATTCATACATAATATGCATCCTAGGTGGAGCAATCACAGCGAATGCACGCGTTTGATGGTGGACTTCCTATACAGAGCTAGGCAAGGAGACAAGCTGTGTCTGCCTACATACGTCCTACTTCAGATAGTCTAGATCGCGTACTCTATTAGAACAGTTATTTCACTGCCCTTCGATCAATTTATATGCAAGCTTGCTCATGAGTTTAGCTACAGACTTGACCCTGATGAGCTTGTGCCGATCCATTTCATCAATGACACCACACATAACAACATGGGAATTGGCCCTCGACAATGTCAAGGCCGACTCGATGAGAGTGAGGATGAGACAGGAAGTGAAGAGGAAGAAAGTGATGAAGAAGAAGACAGAAATGAAATAGAGGAAGGAAGTGAGGAAGAGGGAGAGCAGGAAGAGGAAGAAGAGGAGGCCCAAGACTCTGATGAGGCCCCTCCTCCTACTACACATGAGTGCCACCATGATCGAGCTACTTTAGAAGCCCGCTTGGCTCAGATTGAGGAGAATCAGGCCGCCTTGAGACAGGAGGTCAAGGAGAGTTAGGCCTATTTGAAACAGAAGTTCAAGAAGATGTCCCGCACTTTAAAGACCCTCTTGTGCTGCATGTAGGATAAGGGTGCTCCTCCTCCATTACCAGAGCCAAACGACAAGTCATATGTTGTAGTCGTCTTTGGGTTTTCTTTATTTTCTTATTTTCTATGTTATAGCCTTAATAAGCTTAGTAGTATGGTAGAGTTGTTGGTTTGTTTTAGTGTTTAAAGCTTTGTTTAAATTAGCTCACATGCAACTTCTGTCATGATCCATGTAAGACTACACCTCATGTATTGTGACAATTTTGGTTAAATGAAATGCATGAAGCTTCTTTTGTTATGGAATGTATAGAATGCTTTAGAAATTGAGTATTGTTATGCTAAATCTCATGCATGTTGCACCCTATGTTATATATAGGGAATACCCCCTAAGAACAATCAGAGCACTGCACGTCTCACACTTGGCAGATCGATTGACAGGGCACCTCCCCCAAGTGATAGCCATACGGACCCTAGTTTGGGCCCGGGTAGTGAGACTATTCCGGATTCTCAGCCGGCCACTGGCCCGACAAATGGGCCGACATCTTTTGCACCACCAGTTCCAGAACAGAACTGTGTGTCTTCATCGACGTCACACACACCTCAAGCGGCTTCTCCTCCTGATAAGTTGGAGCAGATGATGCTTCTTATGCAGCAGTAGCAAATTTGGACCACCATCGCAAGGGCCCTTGCCCAGAACATGAATGTGGTTCCGCCTACACCACCTGTGCACCCTGTTGAAAACCTGAATGCCAGCAACTTATTTGAGTGATTCCAACGCTTCTAACCTCCCACTATTGCAGGTACTCATAGACCCAAGGAGGCCAAATATTGGCTTGACCGCATCTCTAAGATGCTTAAGTCGCTGCACTGCACTGAGGCAGAGCAGGTTGAGTTGGCCACATATATGTTTGAGAAGGAAGCCAGTCTCTAGTGGGACAACATCCTTTAGACCATTCCCAGGGGTTATGTGTGGACATGGGATGCTTTTGAGACCCAGTTCCATGAAAAGTATTTCCCCCTCACCTACTGTAACAAGGAGGGTGAATTCCTTCGCCTTCGTCAAGGAGGAATGACTATGACTGAGTATGAGAACAAGTTTATGGAGCTGGCTAGATACGCTCCCTCGATCCTAACGAATGAGCTAATGAAGATGCGGCGTTTCTCTGATGATCTACGGCCCGATATCCACATAAAGATGTGTTACACTAGCATACCCAACTATGCTGAGCTAGTGAACATGTCTCTGCGAGCTGAGCAGGATGGGGACATACTATCCCGTACACGTGTGCCCATGAGCCCTAGGCCTCAACAAGATTTGCCGAGCAGACCATTTCTCGACAAGAGGCCACATGCAGATTCTCCTCCTCAGCTTACAGCTCCACCGATACTACCTAGGCGATCTGATGTATGGTGTATCTACTGCAAGAGGTCGGGCCATACTGACACTTATTACTTCACCAGGATGAGGGACAATGGCTTTACACCACCTTAGAAGATCAACCGTCAGATGCCACAACACATCTCAGCTCCACCTCTACAATCAGCGCCGCTTGCACAGCCATCTTACCAGCCACCCGCACCTCGATTTAGGCTGCCTCAACAACTTATGGTACCGCAGCCAAACCATTCTTAGCAGGCACGAGTACATTCACTTGCAGCCGAGGCATCCGATACAACAACTGCAGCACCAATGACTTTCGAAGTCATAGCATATATCCAAGGTACACCAGTCTTCCTATTGGTGGAAACCGGGTCCACAATTTTGATCATATCATGCGCAACAGTCAAGTGACTGGTATTAAAAACTACTCCTATGGTTAGATTGAGACTCCTTATCTCTACAGGGACCTTCTTAGACACTATCAAGATTTGTAAGGGTTGTTCGATAGACTTAGGAAGCAGAACAGTACTCGTTGACCTGATTGTTGTCCCGCTGTTTCATTACGATATCATTCTTGGTATAGATTGGCTCACTGAGATGAAGGCAGAGATCGTTTGTGATACTAGAGTGGTGACAGCCCATGGATTTGAGAGCACGACCTTTACTTTCCCAGTTCAGGTTAGTTGGTACTACCGCATTAGTTGTTATGCTACCTTGCTAGAGAATGTTGATGGTCCGACACTTGAAAACATGCCAATATTTTAGGATTTCGCGGACGTGTTAAGAAAGATACCTGGATTACCTCCTTAGCGCAAGATCGATTTTACTATTGACCTAGTGCCCGGTGCGACACAAATATCTCTCCCAATGTATCGCATGCCTCCATGTGAGATGGAGGAACTGAGGAGACAGATCAATAATCTGTTGGATGTAGGCTTCATACGATCGAGTGTATCTCCTTGGGGAGCACGCATGTTGTTTATGAAGAAGGACTGATCGCTATAATTGTGTATTAATTATCGTAGGTTGAACCAAGTGACAGTGAAGAACAAGTATCCTTTACCCAGGATAGATAATCTGTTCGATCAGTTAAAAGGGGCACAGTATTTCACTAAAATCAACTTGTAGTCAGGGTATCACCAGTTGCCCATCAGGGATGAGGACGTCTAGAAGACAGCATTTAGAACCAGCTTTGGGCACTACAAGTTCCTTGTGATGCCATTTGGGCTCACAAACGCACCCGCCGTGTTCATGGACCTGATGAACCAGGTGTTTCGGCCATATCTGTACCGATTTGTCATCATATTTATAGATGACATCCTGATATACTCCAAGAGTTAGAAGGATTACGAGGAGCACCTGCGAGCAGTCTTTGATACTCTCATGAAGAACCAGTTATTTGCTCAGTACAAGAAGTGTGACTTCTAGAAAGAAGAAGTCAAGTTCCTGGGACATGTGGTGTCTAAGGAAGGAATAGTTGTAGACCTTGCTAAGGTGATCGCAGTTCAGGAATGGGAGTAGCCCGATTCGGTTACTGAAGTGAGGAGTTTCCTTAGCCTGGCAAGTTACTTTCATCAATTCATTAGGGACTTTTCTAAGATAGCCAGACCGTTATCTCAGCTTACTTAGAAAGATCTTAAGTTTAAATGGAATGAGAAGGCAGAAGCAGCCTTTCAGGAACTAAAAGACGAGTTGATATCCACACCCGTGTAAGTATTATCAGAGCAGGGGGTCAAATATACGATATACACCGATGCGCCTCGTGTTGGTTTGGATTGTGTTCTTATGCAGAAGGACATGGTGATTGCCTACGCATCACGACAGTTGAGAAAATATGAGAAAAACTACCCTACGCACGACCTGGAGTTAGCGGCCATTATTTTTGCATTAAAGCTTTGGAGACATTACCTCTACGGAGAGGAGTTTGAGCTCTTTAGCGACCACAAGTACCTCAGGTACATATTCACACAGAGAGACTTGAATATGAGGCAACGATGATAGATGGAAACATTGAAAGACTTCAAGTTTAAGGTCTCCTACCATCCTGGTAATGCCAACCTTGTGGCAGGCACGTTGAGCCGCAAGAAGACGATAGCATTTGCAGCTCCACTAATGATAGAGGAATGGAATATGGTAGAATTTGTGAGAGATTTTGAGCAGAGGCTTACAGTAGAGGAGTCGTTTGAGAGCATCGCACATATTCGTGTACAGCCACTAATCGATGACCGAATCATTATGGCTCAAAAGGAAGATGACGTGTTGACAGAGTTGAGACAGCGAGATAGTGACAATGAAGACTCGGAATGGAGAGTTGGTACGGATGGGGGTTTACGTTATCGTGGCCGCCTATGCATCCCAAATCTTCATAACTTGAGAATGGAAGTTCTCAAAGCTGCTTACAATTCGAAGATGGCGATGCATCCTGGTAGTATGAAGATGTATTGAGATATGAAGCATTCGTACTAGTGGGACAATATAAAGGCCCATATAGCAGACTATGTATCCTGTTGTCTCACGTGCCAGCAAGTTAAGGCCGAACATCACCGACCTCCTGGTTTACTTCAATCCATGCCTATAGTTGAATAGAAATGGGATTTTATCTCTATGGATTTCATCTCAGGGTTACCGAAGATGAGGAAAGGACATGACTCCATTTGGGTGATTGTGGACTGATTGACGAAGTCGGCTCATTTCCTCTCGATTAAAGTCTCAAACTCAGCAGACAATTTGGCCAGGCTGTACATCAAGGAGATAGCACGTCTGCATAGAGTGCCTATAGAGATCGTATCGGATCGAGACACATGATTCACATCTATCTTCTGGACTCGTATCCAGGAAGTGATGGGTGTGAAACTGAAGTTCAGTACCACGTTCCACCCACAGACGGATGGGCAGATGGAACGGATGAATCAGGTGTTGGAAGACATATTGCGGGCATGTGTGCTTAATTTTAAAGACAGTTGGGATAACTATCTTCCCTATGTTGAGTTCGCTTATAACAACAGCTTTCAAGCGAGCATTGGTATGACTCCCTACGAAGCATTGTATGGGCGCCTAAGTAGAGCACCACATTACTATGTAGGGGTTGGCGAGAAGAGTTTAATTGGTCCAGAGTTAGTACAAGCGACCTCAAAGAAGATCGACATTATCAGGCGTTGACTTCTTACAACACAGAGTAGACAGAAGAGTTACGCTGATACGAGACGGCGACAGCTAGAGTTTAAAGTCGGGGACCATGTGTTTCTTAAGGTTTCCCCCATGAACGGAGTCCTTTGATTTGGCCCGAAACAGCCATCTTTTGGCTATATCCTAAGTATACCATGGCCCTGGGACCATTGACATCAATTCTGGGCCTATATAATGCCCTAAACCCACCATTCTCTCATTCCATACGAATTCTCTAACCCTAAGAGAGAGAAGAAAGAAAAGAGGAGGAAAGAGTGAGGAGAAAAGAGAGAGAGATCAGGAGTTAGTTGTTGGGATTCATTCCCACCACTACACGTACCAACTCATCTCTCCTGTATCACTACACCATCGATTCTGACTTTGTTCTTGGATAAGAAATCCTAACCCTAATCTGTTTTAGGAATCCAAATAAAGAAATAGGTGAAATAGCTAACCTATTTCAATGTTTAGGTAGTCGTTGTGCCTTAGACAAAGATGTTGTGTATGAACCGAGTTCGTAACGAGTAAACCGACGAAAGGTGCAGACTATAAATGTTTAGGTTATGGTTTTCAAGGCTTTCAATATCAGTTAATGATTTATGACTGACTTAATTGCTGTCACGTGTACTTAGATGCAATGTTTTCCGTGTCTTACACATATATATGAACTATGTTTAATATAATGCATTCTATGTGTTTGTTGAAATGTTTGAATGAATATGGAATTATGATTTGTGCTTACCATGATCATTGATTGAGAATACATGATTGTTGTATGTGTGACAAACTCCTTTGTGAAAAGATTTACTATAATATATATTATAACTAATTTATTACATGTATGTTGATATGTGTAGCCTACGTGTTTGATAAAATGTCTGAATGAAAAGTTGCTTGTTGAAATGTATTTGATAAGGGCGTTGAGATAGGATTCTCAATTACCATATCTATAGTTACAGTTTATTTTATGTAACCTATCTCACTACTATGTGATTTATGGATGAAATGCCTATGTATGATAACATATGCACTATGTGTTTGTTAAAATGCTCAAATGAGATTTATATTTAAGTTGGTTGTTACATGTTGTTTTGACTATCACATATGAATGCCTATTGTATTTGAGTATGATTGGGACTAATACGTAGTCTAGGCAATCAGTAATGGTTTACGATCAGTGGCCAAACTAATTTCGCCACAACGGATACGTTCGATGAATTCGAGTCGTACGGTGATTATCGACAGTGGTTAGGCCACGAGGAGTGTGTATGCGCTCCATGTCAATTAACTTAATGTGCGCTCATATAAGTTGAGCTTGTCAAGTAACCTGATTGGACTAATGTATGGACACTACTGTTTGAATCTAAGGCACCACTTACCAATGAAAAGCCTGTTTAACCTTAGTACCACGATCTGCTAAGACTCATGAGCCGGGCATGGTGGTATGGGACACCGTGGTCGAGCTGTCGACTTACGCTAGGGTGACGAGCCACCCTGTAGTGTCTAGTGAGCAACCCAAACTCGAGTATAAACTAGGCCTACGCTAAGGTGACGAGCCTTTCCATAGTCACCTCGAGTATAAACTAGGCCTACGCTAAGGTGACGAGCCTTCCGTAGTGACCTAAACTTGCCTATCCACTACTTTTCAAATCAGGAGTGATGTTGCCCTATAACTTGCCTATCGTATGCGATTAACTAGGAGTGATGACCCTAGATGGATCATCGTTTGGGTAAATGATATAAAGGGAGGTACCTTAACTTCCTGAATCTGCTATATGAATAGGCCCAATTAAGAACTCGGCTAACACATGCATGCACCGCACTACATGTGCTTTGGCGATAATGACACAGTGGGAGTAACATGTGCGACCTTGAGATGGTGTCGCTAAGGGAGTGCAGGCGAGGGCATGCATCATTACCACATATCATCCTGGCATTAACCAGAGTAGTTAGGACATGATTGTTGTACTGCTTTATCATTACTGCTTAACTAAATTAATAACATGTTAACCTTTACCTTATAACTCCACTGAGTTGATCACTCACTCCCACTCTGGGACAGTATTTTAAAACACCAACCAGACTCTGTTGTAGCTGCAGGTGATGGTAAGGCTTACGAGATGGATCCTGACTTTTATGACGACGAGGAGTTCTCCTACATGCAACTCTCTAGTGGGTCTATGTAGACTTGGAGTTGTGTCGCCGGGGTTACAGGGATATAGATTAGATGCTATCACATTGTATCATTTTGGAATTATACATCTAATTATTTAACCTGGTGACATGTTCATAATCTGGGGACTTATAACCACTTATATGCTTTATATATCTATTACAGTCTTCCGCTTGCATAATCTAATTGTCTCTAGAGTATGATATGTTGATTTGGTGTAATCTCATTCATGTTTAATGCATTAATACAGACAATATTTAATCATCATTATCTCTATCGCATACGTGATGCAACGGATCTAGGGAGTTGAGCCTTCACTCGACCCTCGAAATTCAGGGCATTACACCTAGTATGAACCAAAATTTTGTGAGATGTAGGAGAGAGGAAATGGAATCAACCCACAAGTCAATTGGCCAGACCACTTCCTAGCAGGGTTTAAGCCATGTCAGGTCAAGCCACAGGTTAGCCTCGGGCCAGAAAATGAGCCCATTTAGATAAATGGGTAGGGCTCCAGTTTAGACCAACCTAACCTAACCTACCCCTATAACCCAAAACAAGATCATCATCATCTAAGCTTTCAATTCCATTAACCATGTTTTACCATTCCATTTTTATAAAGGGTCATGCCTTCTTTTATACCATAGGTCATCAAATCTTTCATTCATGTTCTTTTCATTGCCATTTTAGAGCCTTATTAGTTCAGCCATAATAAATATTATTTATTGTTGTCAGATGTCTTTAATCTATACATGAAACACGAGTTCGACCAATCTACCACCCCAGTTGATCAATCGAGTGAACCTTGGATTATATAAATTGGTCTCTGGACAGTTTTGGACAGTCTCGATCGATCGACAATATTCGAAAAAACTTTTTAGCATGTTTGAATGATCGAATGTGTGAGGCTCGATCGATCAAGGACTGCTCAATCGATGTCGATCGATTAATGCTTAGATTGACAGCGCACATAATTTTATGTAGTTGTACAATCAGTTTTCTATTCTGAATGTTATGCTATATATATATGAGTGTAATTGCGAGATTATGGTATTTCAATCGGGGCTTAAATGTTTTTGAGTTTAGAGAGAAGAAAACAAGAGTTTTCTAAATTATAAGTTCTTTTATTTCTTATACTTATTATTTTCATATTGATCATTGTCACTTTATGTTATGGTTTTTTCTCGCGAGGGTTTTTCCACATAAAATTGCGTATACTTGTGCATACTTTATTTGCATTTGCTTATTATCTTGTGATCCGAATTCGAGGGTTTGCTTCCACGGTCCCCCAACAAGTGGTATCAGAGCTAATGTTGGGGATTCAATTTTAGATTTGAAACATAACGATTAAGGAATCAAACGTGAAGTATGAAACAGAGCAGTTCACCCAAAAAAATAACTTCGAACAATGAAAGGTGAAGATGAGAGACATTCTAGTTTAGCAATGGTTACAACATGCACTCACTGATGTAGAGAAGCGTCTAGTATTTATGAGTTGTGAGGAGTGGAAAGAATTAGATGAGATGGAGAAAACCTCGGTCCAACTATGTTTGGTGGATGATATCCTTTGCAATGTCCTTAATCAAAATAACACTACAAGACTTTTGAAGAAGTTAGATAGCTTGTACATGACAAAATCGTTGTCAAATCATCTCTATCTGAAAGAGCAATTTTATAATTTGGAAATGGCAGAAGGGTTGGATCTTAATGTAACGCCCCGTGTTTTAAGGACCCGAGTATATAACCCGTTTCCCAAAAATCCGAGTGTTAACTTATAAAATCCAGTGTAAATTTGAACCATTTATCATTAATTAGAGTTAACAGCAATGAAGCTAGATTAAACCATGCATTGTATAAAAACATTCTGATCATTACAAAATTCTAAATGTAACACACATACAGGGCTTAAACAATCTCAAATAACAAAGTTCAAGTAAGCAAAAATATGAATCTATAAACTAGTAGTGGAGAATCAATGCAGGCCGCAGGGGCCCCGCCTAGCTCCTCAGCTATCCTATCTGCTCTAGCAACTCAGTGAACAACATCGGCTCACCCTATACCTGCATCAACTGTTACGGTTTAATAGCGTCAATGGCTATTGTAATGAGGAGCACCCTCTAAGATTGCGCACCATCATTCATAATTCATTACAGATCACAAGTTAGGAATATGATAAACAGAGTATTTCAAAATCATGATCATATACTCAAAAATCGAGCCACTCGATAGAATCACATCATAAGCAAAATATAATGGCAATCGCAATGCAACTTTCAATTACAACTTTCTATTCATAATCCATCAAAATATATTCAGATAATCAAATAATCAACCATACAACTTTCTATTACACCCGAGAATCGCATTTGTATGTGAACTCTGTAAGATGGCTAGAAAATTGATAAGCGAACTTCAGCTCTCCAAGTGAAATCCATGAGGTGAATAGGAAATCAATCTTCAAACCTCTTCTTCATCTGGAGATCATGTCGTACGTGAACTCCGCAAGATGGCTAGAAAATTGATAAGCGAACTTCAGCTCCACCCGGAAATCATGGTACAACTGAACACCACAGATGAAGAGACAACCAACATACAAACCCTAAACCACCCGAAAATCATATCGTGTGTGAACACCGCAAGATGGCTAGAAAATCGATAAGCAAACTTTAGCTCCACACGAAAATCATGGTATGACTGAACACCGCAAGATGGCTAGAAAAACAAACATACAACTCTAAACCACCCAGAAATCATATCGTACATGAACACCACAAGATGGCTAGAAATTTGATAAATGAACTTCAGCTCTACCCAAAAATCATGGTACGACTAAACTCCAGGTGATGGCTAGGAAACAACAGGGTATGCAAACATACCTAACAAGCCACAAAATGGTGTCAATGTTCCAACAAAGCCACAGAGGGAAGACATGCGATTCAAGCCTCATAAGGCAAATGTGCGGTCCAAGCCATGTAAGGCATATATGCGATCCAAGTCGTACAAGTCAAATATAGATCGCAAGATGATGGGTTCATGATAGGTTTCATTCATTACATCACTCAATCACAAACAACAAACATACAGTTAATTAACAATGCATGACTAAAGATCGCATGTTATCATCACTCATCTATACTTGCTATAATTAAAGAGATGTATTCATTATCTAGCATAGGAATCAGGTGCACAACATATCACCATATTCACATATACACAACTAGTTAAGCAGTTCAATCAAGTGACCTAGGAGATACTAAAGGGAAGAGATTAATGCAACATCTATGATTAGATTAATGAATTTAAGTGGGAAGCTTAAAGGGTGAGTCCTCACCTTATGATTTAGTTTGTGTTGTCTAATAGTGTGTGTGCTTCTTAGGATTGAATCCTACCCATTTGAAATTACAAGAGGTCGTCTCGATCTTACATTGACCGTCTTGATTTTTCTTCTTTTTGCCTAGAGCTCAAACATGGTGAATTCAAGAAACGTGTAAGGTTCCTATATATTTAAATAAAATTTAGAATTAAATATCATGACTTTAGAACTTAGAACATGGAGGCGCTACTTACCTATTCCACCGAGTCAACCCAACTCATATTCGGGTTCAAGCACCACTCAACACCGAGTCAGGCCTTGCAAGTTAACCAACGAGTCGGGGTACCTACATGCTCCCTCTTTCCTTTCTCTTTGCTGGAAGTCTAGAATGTCCAGCAATGGTCTGGACTGAGTCAACTCAGACTCAACTCGGCAGCGAGTCAGGGTTGCGAGTTGACTCGATTTCCAACTCTCTTCTTCTTCTCCTTCCTTCCTTTCTCCTTTTCTTCCTCTTCTTCTTCCTTCCACTTCCTAAACATTATCCTTTGCTAGGATATCCAGCTAGGCCTGGACTAGGCCCAAGTCTGACTTGACCGATCCAAACTCAGTTTTAACAGAGTCGACTCGGCTTCAACAGGGCAACAGCCTTGGTTCTCTTCCTCTCACTGCCCTTCTCTTTCTGTTTTTCTCCTTCCCTTCCTCCTGTAGGAGGATGTTTAACAACGAACTCGGAAGAACCTGGCTGACTCGAGCTCACGACTCGACTGCGAGTGCAGTCAAGTCGAGCTCGACTCGGTTCAGGCCTATGCAACAGTGCACCCTCCTCCTCTTCCCAGATTTTCTTCTCTCTAAAACTTTCTTCCTCTCTCCATTCTCCTTACTTTCTTTTCATGCAGTGCCCAGCAACACCTAGACACAAACGCGGCTCGGTCTAGTTTGCTGGGCAGGAACTTGGTTCGAGCCACTCCTACCAGATGCGACAGCAAGCCGAGGAAAAGGCCAGTACCCTTGCTCCTCTCCCCTTTTCTTTTCCTACTTCCTCCTCCTTTCCTTTTGTTGCTTACAGAGGTACCTAGACTGAGTTCGCCCAACTCGAGCAGGTGTGGCAATGGCGAGCGCAGCAACAGCCAGATGCAACAACACTCCCTCCCTTTTCTCGTTTTCTTTCTTTCTTTCTTTCTTTTTGAAATAGGTTGCCCTAATGGGGACCCTTTATAAAATTTCCCTAATCATTTTTGAATGCAACTAATCTCTGGATTAGTTGCGGTTTGACAGTTGTACATGATTAGAGATCTTAAATGCCGCACACATCCTGCTTGCAAGGCCTTTATCAGACACCAGGGATGGTCTTCTGAGCTCCTAATCCTCTAAATCGACGGTTCAGATCAACTAACAGGGCCCATTGAAAACCGGTGGGCATTTCAGCCAACGGAGAGGATGATGGGTTCGTCCATGGCATTTTTTCATCAGACGGCTCATCATCCGATCTCAAGTGTTTGGAAGGACCGGATTGGTCCCCAGGAACTCGTGGGACCCACAAAATGGGCGGCGATTAGTGCATTTGCTTAGTTTTCACTAGCAGTCAACGGGTGAAGAAAAGTTTCAAGTGTAAATAAGAAAACCTACTTTGAAGGGTTGGGATGGATTTTCAATGAAGAGTTGAGATCCCAGGAGGAGCTTTCACGTGGATTGCCAGCGTGGAAAGCAAAAAAAACCGGATTCCTTTCCGTTGAAAATAAATGTGCTTGTTAGCCTGATTTGCAACTTAGATTGTGTGTACATGTGAGCAATCCAACGATTAAAATTGGGTAGGGACGGTCCCCTTCGTGTCCCCTACAAGGTGGATGGTTTGGATCATCCGTAGGGTTCTTGAGGGGGAGCCATGATTCATCATAGCAAGCAGCCTATTTTTGAAATCGTCCGGTGAGAGCGCTGGAGAAAAACCTCCTGATTTTGGGATGTTTCGCGTCAGACCGGTTTAACCACGTGACTGTCTCGGTGCACCTCAGTTGTGCCTCAATTGTGTACACACACTCCTCATGTGGGGTCCATTAGTTTTGTCAGCCCGACCTAGGGTTTAGCCTAAAGAATGGGGTAGATTCACAGCTTAGGTGGGCCACACACGCCAATTTAATGTCCGATTGGTGGTCTTTGCGGCCCATGATGGTCTTAAGTGAAATCTGATCCATTCACCAGTTTCAATATTAGTATGGAATAATAGGTATTAAGTAATAACGATTACATTAGCATATGCTATAACATATATACAACTTGTATTACATTTATAATTTATATTAATAATTAAGTTATGCATATTATATATATATAGCATAATACAATAATACGTAGTTTAAATTTTAAAATGTAAATATTTGTCAATATACGTCAATTATATGACAATGTGTTGACATACAATTTATTTTATATATAGTTTAAATACTATAAAATAAATGATATACGTAATTTAAATAATTTATGTAACATATGTATTATTACAATTGATTACAAAATTATTTTGTATTATAATATATATTTTCTATCATATCATATTTAAAATGTATTTGGTCTTCCTGGTAACACCCGAGTACTGAAAAGTACGGGGTGTTACAATCTACCCCCCTTAAAGAGAATTCCGTCCCCGAAATTCAATACTTCTACCTTAAATGGGAATGAGGATAATGTATTCTACCATGTCTCTTATCATTTGCTACCCTCCTTGTGATGTATGCTTATATGCTCAAGGGCTTGTGACTAAGTACTAGGACTGGGGTTGTTACAATCTACCCCCCTTAAAGAAGAATCTCGCCCACGAGATTCAATCATGCCCATCCGTTTTATATATATATATATATATATATATATATATATATATATATATATATATATATATAAGTTTAAGATTTACGATAAGAATCTCTGTCATCGTATAGGAAGAGTAGTTCATGTTTTTAGTGTTCGGGTAATTACAAACAGACAGTTATAGTTAGTCTAAGCGTGATACACCAAACTTCTACCTGACCGGGCTGTGAGTTTACTAGCATCTTTATTGATCCCCGTGAGTATCAATCTTCTGCTTGATCAGGGCATTGAGATCATTGTAATCATCAAGATTTAGAATTCACGTCAAACCATATATACTTCGTTTAGATAAGGTTCCGTCAGTTCATGTTCCCGCTCATTTTATTCATTTGGGATATGTCATTTAATTTCCTATTTCCCTAAAGAATAAGCCTAAATGATTTATTACGCTTCAACATTGCGATTTAGCCATCTAGGGTATTATCCTAAAATCTATAATTTAATCTTTTCTAATCGTTTTAACCACGTTACTATGCATTCTTAAAACTTTTATAGCCCTTACTAACTATCTGGTAACCACTAAGGAAGTCGTACCTTGGTGACTGAAGTTGTTGTACTGGAGGGAAGATCATCTCATCTCGTCGTTTCTTAAAACACTGTTTCAAGAAGTAACCTGGCCTTCCACAATAGTTGCAAAGCTTATCCTGACCCGAAGGATGAGGTGGGTGAGACATTGATTCCATCCTCTCTTCAACTATAGGAGATGCAATTGGTGTTGTCTTAGCTTTGTTTGCTGAACCTCA
The DNA here is from genome assembly GCA_030180095.1 of Magnolia changhungtana. NCBI lineage: Eukaryota > Viridiplantae > Streptophyta > Magnoliopsida > Magnoliales > Magnoliaceae > Magnolia > Magnolia changhungtana. Next base: position 6,041,345 of record JASAUF010000502.1, on the reverse strand, counting down.
AATAAGAGCACGTGTTTTAGCCCTATGCTCGAAGTTCTTCTCTATTCGCATGGCTTTGATCACGAGATCAGCGAAGTCAATAAAGTCGAAGGTACACAATCTTGACTGGATTTCAGGTCGGAGACCTTCCTTAAACTTTTCCAATTTATATTCTCGTCCTCAACAGCCTTTGGTACATATCGTGACAGTTTGTCGAAACGCGCTTCATATTGCAGCACAATCGTATACCCTTGTTCAAGTTTGAGAAACTCAGATATTTTCTCATGACGATAGCACGGAGGGAAGTATTTTTCATTAAACCTTTTCTTAAACTCAGTCCAAGTCCACTCATAATCAGTTGAGACTCTTCTTAACACGCTTTCCAACCATATATCAGCCTCGCTTTCCAAGGCATAAGTGGCAAGAATAACCTTTTGGGCGTCCGAACAACCTAGCGATCTCATCATCTTAGCCATTTTATTCAGCCAGTGTTCTGCCAAAACTGGATCTGGTGCTCTTGAGAAGGACGGTGGCCTCAGTCTCTGAAACCTTTCAAACATATCTGCCCCATTGACTTCTTCAGTATTCGAGGCCGATGCACCTATATTATGTTGGAGAGCTCCCAACAGTGTGGCGATCGAAGCCTTTTGTTGTTGTACGATGGTAATCAACTGACTAATAACATCGCCATGTGGGGTTTCAAGTCGTGCGTTTGGTGGAGGCGTTCCCACAAGACCCACAGATGGTTGAGGTGGGATAGCTCCTGATGCTGACTCTCTTTCAGGGCTACTTGGCCTTACTAGAGGTATAGGAGAGCGCTCAGGACCCTCTTCCCTAATAACCTCATTTGTTGGCGAAGTTAACAAATGAAGAGTTTGCGATCTCGAACAACAGGAATTTGAGGCCATAATCCTGTCAAAAGAAAGGATTCATTATGGTTATGCCCTCATAAGTTTTAAACAAGTCTTAACCTATGATCGTAAGACAAATCATATGAATCGCATGACTGGAGTACTATTCAAATCGGTGTATGTTCGACAACTCCCTAACTTTCCACAACACTTAAAATTTGTTTCTAAGTTCAATGACTATCCTGTGAATTCTCATGGGATTTTAAAATTCCTACATGAGGGTTTGGGTTTTAAATTATTAAACTTACCTAAAATTTTAAAGCTAGTCTCAACCGACTTAGCCTAGGGTTGGAAATTTCGCCTAAGATTCTAAGTTCTTACTATCAATTATTCCTACTTGTTGGAACATACGAGAGATGTTACTTTTAAACAAGGAGATATATCAGGGGATTTAAATTACAAGATCCTAGTCTAATTCCTTAAGCTTATAGAGCGCTTATGTTTGATTTAATGCACAACATGGTGGGTACTTGTTCCCTTATGGTACCTAAGTTTAGTCACTAATTTCGAACAACTTATGGTTTACAAGGGAACCTAGTTTTTTTGTTTCTAAGTTCAAATAACTAAGCCTAAAATCATAAGGGACCCTAAAATTTAAGTTTTTAGATTCAGCAATCACCATTCACAAAGGAACTTAGGTTTGTGTTTCAAGTCCGAATAGTTAACCCTAACATTTCAAGGGAGCCTAAAATTTTGATTTCTAGATTCACAAGGAACCCTAAAAATAAGGGAATGAAACCTAGTTTCAAGTTTCAAGTTTCTAATTTCACCAATGTGACTTTGATGTATTTGAAGTTATATAAGTCCTGTTTTTCCCCAAGGCCTGGTTTATCTAGACTCGCTCTGATACCAACTGTAACACCCCGTGTTTTCAGGACCCGAGTATGTAACCTGTTTTCCAAAAACCCGAGTGTTAGCTTATAAAATCTAGTGAAATTTAAACCATTTATTATTAATCAAAGTTAACAGCAACGAAGCTAGTTTAAACCATGCATTGTATAAAAATATTCTGATCATTACAAAATTCCAAATGTAATGCCCATACAGGACTTAAACAATCTCAAATAACAAAGTTCAGGTAAGCAAAAACATGAATCTATCAACTAGTAGTGGAGAATCAATATGGGCCGCAGGGGCCCTGCCTAGCTCCTCAGCCATCCCATCTGCTCTAGTAACTCAGTAAACAGCATCGGCACTCCCTATACGTGCATCAACTATTACGGTTTGATAGTGTCAATGGCTATCGCAGTAAGGAGCACCCTCTAAGATTGCGCATTCATCATTCATAATCCAATATAGATCGCAAGTTAGGAATATGTTAAACAGAGCATTTCAAAATCATGATAATATACTCAAAAATCAAGCCACTCGACAAAATCACATCATAAGCAAAATATAATAGCAATCACAATGCAAGGAAATATATTTAGATAATCAAATAATCAACCATACAACTTTCTATTACACCCGAGAATTGCATTTGTACGTGAACTTCGCAAGATGGCTAGAAAATCGATAAGCGAACTTCAACTCCACCCGAAAATCATGGTACAAGTGAAATCCATGAAGTGAATAGGAAATCAATCTTCAAACATCTTCTTCATCCAGAGATCATGCCGTACGTGAACTCCGCAAGATGGCTAGAAAATCGATAAGCGAACTTCAGCTACACACGAAAATCATGGTACGACTGAACACCGCAGATGAAGAGACAACCAAACATACAAACCCTAGACAACCCGAAAATTATATCGTACGTGAACACCGCAAGATGGCTAGAAAATCAATAAGCGAACTTCAGCTCCACCCAGAAATCATGGTACGACTGAATACCGCAAGATGGCTAGGAAAACAAACATACAACTCTAGACCACCCGAAAATCATATCGTACATGAACACCACAAGATGACTAGAAAATCAATAAACAAACTTCAGCTCCACCCAAAAATCATGGTACGACTGAACTCCGCTTGATGGCTAGAAAACAACAGTGTATGCAAACATACCTAACAAGCCACAAAATGGCGTCATGCTCCATCAAAGCTACGGAAGGCAAACATGCGATCCAAGCCTCATAGGGTAAATGTGCGGTCCAAGCCATGTAAGGCATATATGCGATCCAAGTCTTACAAGTCAAATATGGACGGCAAGATGATGAGTTCATAATAGGCTTTATTCATTATCACAAATGACGAACATACAGTTAATTAACAATGCATGACTTAAGATCGCATGTTATCATCACTCATCTATACTTGCTATAATTAAAGAGATGTATTCATTATCTAGCATAGGAATCAGGTGCACAACATATCAACATATTCACATATCACACAACTAGTTAAGCAGTTCAATCAAGTGACTTAGGAGATACTAAAAGGAAGAGATTAATGCAACATCTACGATTAAATTAATGAATTTAAGTGGGAAGCTTAAAAGGTGAGTCCTCACCTTATGATTTAGTTTGTGTTGTCTGATAGTGTGTGTGCTTTTTAGGATTGAACCCTACCCATTTGAAATTGCAAGAGGTCGGCTCGATCTTCTATTGACCATCTTAATTTTTCTTCTTTTTTCCTAGAGCTCAAACATGGCGAATTCAAGAGACGTGTAAGGTTCCTATATATTCAAATGAAATGTAGAATTAAATATCATGACTTTAGAACTTAGAACATGGAGGTGCTACTTACCTATTCTACTAAGTCAACCCAACTTAGATTCGGGTTCAAGCACCACTCAACATCGAGGCAGGCCTTACGAGTAAAATAACGAGTTGGGGTAGCCGCATGCTCCCTCTTTCCTTTCTCTTTGCTGGAAGTCTGGAATGTCCAGCAATGGTCTGGACCGAGTCAACTCAGACTCAACTCGGTAGCGAGTTAGGGTTGCGAGTCGACTCGATTTCCTACTCTCTTCTTCTTCTCCTTCCTTCCTTTCTCCCTTTCTTCCTCTTCTTCTTCCTTTCACTCCCTCAACCTCATCCTTTGCTAGGATATCCAGCTAGGCCTGGACCAGGCCTAAGTCTGACTCGACCGATCCAAACTCAGTTTCGACAGAGTCAACTCGGCTTCAATAGGGCAACAGCCCCATGACTCTCTTTCTCTCTTGGTTCTCTTCCTCTCACTGCCCTTCTCTTTCTGTTTTTCTCCTTCCCTTCCTCCTGTAGGAGGATGTTCAGCAACAAACTCGAAAGAACCCCGGCTGACTTAAGCTCACGACTCGACAACGGGTCAAGCTCGACTCAGTTCAGGCCGGTGCAACAGTGCACCCTCCTCTTCCCGGATTTTCTTCTCTCTAAAACTTTCTTCCTCTCTCCATTCTCCCCACTTTCTTTTCGTGCAGCGCCCAGCAACACCCAGACACAGACGCAGCTTGGTTTGGTTTGCTGGGAAGGAACTCGGTTCGAGCCACTCCTACCCGATGCGACAACAACTCGAGGAAAAGGCCAGCGCCCCTGCTCCTCTCCCCTTTTCTTTTCCCGCTTCCTCCTCCTTTCCTTTTGTTGCTTACAAAGGCACCTAGACTGAGTCCGCCCGACTCGAGCAGGTGCGACAATGGCGAGCACAACAGCAACCAGACGCGGCAACACTCCCTCCCTTTTCTCGTTTTCTTTCTTTCTTTCTTTTTGAAATGGGTTGCCCTAATGGGGACCCTTTATAAAATTTCCCTAATCATTTTCGAATGCAACTAATCTCTGGATTAGTTGCGGTTTGACAGTTGTATGTGATTAGAGATCCTAAATGTCACACACATCCTGCTTGCAAGGCCTGTATCGGACACCAGGGATGGTCTTCTGAGCTCCTGATCCTCTTAATGGACGGTTCAGATCAACGAACAAGGCCCATTGAAAACAGGTGGGCACTTCAACCAACGGAGAGGATGATGGGTTCGTCCATGGCATTTTTTCATCAGACGGCTCATCGTCCGATCTCAAGTGTTTGAAAGGACCAAATTGGTCCCCAGTAACTCATGGGACCCACAAAATGAGCGGTGATTAGTACATTTGCTTAGTTTTCACTAGCAGTCAGCGAGTGAAGAAAAGTTTCAAGTGTAAATAAGAAAACCTACTTTGAAGGGTTGGGATGGATTTTCAATGAAGGGTTGAGATCCCAGGAGGAGCTTTCACGCGGATTGCCAGCATGGAAAGTAGAAAAAACTGGATACCTTTCTATTGAAAATAAATGTGCTTGTCAGCCTGATTCGCGGCTTAGATTGTGTGTACATGTGAGCAATCCAACGGTTGAAATTGGGTAGGGACGGTCCCCTTCGTGTCACCTACAAGGTGGATGGTTTGGATCATTCGTAGGGCTACTGAGGGGGGCCACAATTCATCACAGCAGGCAGCCTATTTTTAGAATCATCCGGGTGGGAGCACTGGAGAAAAACCTCCTGATTTTGGGATGTTTCGCGTTAGACACAATTTGACCTCGTAACTGTCTCGGTGCACTTCGGTTGCGCCTCAAATGTGTACACACACTCCTCATGTGGGGTTCACAGTGATGTCTGTGATCTGATCCACACCGTTCATCAGTTTTGTCAGCCCGTCCTAGGGTCTAGCCTAAAGAATGGGGTAGATTCACAGCTTAGGTGGGCCATACATGCCAATTTAGTGTCCGACTAGTAGTCTTCGCGGCCCATGGTGGTCTTAAGTGAAATCTAATCCGTTTACCAGTTTCAATATTAGTATGGAATAATAGAAATTAATTAATAACAATTACATTAGCATATGCTATAACATATATACAACTTGTATTACATTTATAATTTATATTAATAATTATTTTTCAAGAAATAACATATTTAATTTGAAGCATTATATATATGTGTATACATGTATTTTCCTTTTACATATATATATATATATATATATATATATATATATATATATATATATATAGACATTAATGATTCTAAGTGATGCATATTTTATATATACATGGCATAATACAATAATACGTAGTTTAAATTTTAAAATATAAATATTTGTCAATATACGTCAATTATATGACAATGTGTTGACATACAATTTATTTTATTTATAGTTTAAATAATATAAAATAAATTATATATGTAATTTGAATAATTTACGTAACATATGTATTATTACAATTGATTACGAAATTATTTTGAATTATAATATATATGTACTATCATATCATATTTAAAACGTATTTGGTCTTCTGGTAACACCCGAGTATTGAAAAGTACGGGGTGTTACACTTAATGATCACATCAGTGCATTTAATCAAAGACTTTGTAACTTGACGAGTGTGGAAGTGAAGATTGGCGATGAAGATCAAGTCATAATTTTGTTAAACTCTTTTTAAGAGTCTTACGATAACTTCTTAAACACTATGTCACACCCCAAAAATTGGTACCCGAGTACAGAGACCCCGGTCCCGAGTTCCAAGGTGTGAACCAAATGAAAAGGCACATGTGACTTCGTTCAGATTTGCATTCATTCCACACAAATAATCAGAGTAAAGCAATTCCACTTAACGGATCCAAAGCGAGGTAAAGATAATGAAAAATTTAGAAATATAAGGCTAATAGTCAAAAATACAATTCCAATAGTGGTAATTGCCCAAAATGGAGAGTATACAAGCCATGATGAACATACTAAGCACACCCAATTAGGGACTCCAACATATATAAGTATAAAATTAAATAAATGCAAGATCTTCCAGTTTTGCCCGCCACTCCCAAGACATCATGATGAAAGTACAAGTCAATCCAAGTATATCCACCGGAGGCCTTTTATAGAACCTGCATCAACAACAATGTATGGTTAGTGTTTTAAAACACCATCACAGGTGAAAGTGAGTAGCTAACTCAATGGTTCCATTAGTGCTAAGTTTGACACGTTATCAACCCAATCAGCGCAAGCAGTGATGAAACAAGAAATCAATCACTTCCTAACATATGAGATTATGACATAATGCATGCCCTTTCCAACCGGCACTCCCTCATAAGCAACTTCAATGCTTATTTTGCATATGCCAACACATCCTCACAAGCGACACCACGACCGAATCACAAAATCTTATTTAATGTAATACGATGAATGCGTATATTTAACGAGTAGTTATTAAGTTCTATTCATCCAACATATTGGGGAATCTAGGGTACTCTCATTTTATTGTGGTCTCAACTGGATCACGAGGCTCGGGTGGCCGAAACAGCTCCTTACCTGTGCCCCTTGATCCATTTCTGGGCTCATCACTTAAGCTACAACTTCCTAGCCAATGAGGGACTAACACTAGCCTGACCAATCGTAAATGACCCAGATGACATAGCCCGGATACATAGGGTTAGGCACCCCATCAATATGTGGAGGACACCCACAATTGATGCAAGAGTCATCACCAGAACACAATTGTGGGCCGGTTGTGGCATCATTCCAATTTGATGTAATATGCTCATAGCCTTATTGATTGCTCATTGATCACAACGGGGATACTTGTCGCTCCAGCGTAGGTCGACAACTTGGACACGGTCTCCCATACTACCATGCCCGACTCATGAGTCTGGTGGATCACACCACTAATGGTTATAAGTAGATTCATTCAGTGGGAATGGTGTATCATATATTATAATTGTCGTTGTCATATATGGTGAACACACACGGTCAGTCGAATCTTAGGTTAATTCTATCGGCTTAGGGAACTCTGGCTCAACTAGCATTGGGTGGGAGCACTTGTGTAGCCCAGTTATTGTCAGTCGTCCGTGTTCAACCCGTGTCGACCGAATAAGTCTGGGGTGGTTGCCCTAACTTGAGTCACCCCCTTAGTTTGGGCAGTTAGCCAACTGACCCAACATCGTAGCAATCCTAAGTATCGCTATGGACTAAACACTACGTCACACAATCATAACATAGATCCTACTACACAACTACTTAAGCATTTCATTGAAGATCTGAGAATCCATAAGGTCATACATTTACTAAAGCATTAGATCAAACATGTGAGCATGCGGAGAGTAGTACAATCACTTAAGCATTAAATCAAGCATGTGAGCATCGACAAAGCAACACATTCAACCACTTAGATATTTCATCGAACGTGTGAGCATCCAAATCCAACTAATAGCATAAATTATAACTAAATCAAAATGTGAATATATTAACATGCGCGAGTTTATTTACAAATAACTAATCATTAATTGAGACCTCGTGGGTCGATAAAAGATAACCTATATATAATGGTCCGCACCTTAGAGGGTTTTGCGCGACCTAATCGCGCTTAAGGTTAGGGTTTTTGGAGAAAAATCACCAATCCTAAACCAAGATCAAGGAAACACCATTAATAGGTAGAAATCTACACTGTGTCACGCTCCAAACTCGAAAATTGGGCTCACAAAATTCTCAATCGCCGAATCCGATGCCGACAGCCTCTGTAGTACCCCATTCTCGGCTCCAACGCCCATACGCCAGATTCCGATCCTGGGATCCTACAAGTAGGATTTTCCAACATACATTTAACTCGTAATACATATAACCACAACTTTACCCAAATCACAAAGGCAACATTATCATCACATATCCGCTAATATAAACTGTTGAATACAGTGCCGAAAGGGAAATACATTTATCAAAAATTGAAGCTCCAGAAGACAGTTGCACGCTCCAAGCTCAACGCTGCTGCGACCTAACGTCACCTGCACGCATCTATCGTGCATAAGCTTATAGAAAGCTTAGAAGGTGGTGTATGTGTGTGCACAAAATAAGTGTCAAGTATGCAATATCACAGCAATGCGGAAACATGCTGGTAAGTTCATAAATACCATTAGCCTTATCCAGGCTATGCGCTGCAAAAACATAATAAGCCAATATCATATACTGAGGATGCAATGCAATATGCAAATCCTAACGAGTTCACGAATACCATCAACCGTATCTAGGCCATATAAATGCAGAAACATAGCAACCCAAAATACCATATGTCGCGGATATAATGCAATATGAGGTGCGAATGAAATGAACAAGCTGGATGTGAAGTCGGGATGATAGTACGTAGTATCGCAAGCTGTGGGGTCCATCATAAGGGACTTCTATCCAAACCAGTCTCATACCTAAATTTGGATAGCCAGACTCAATGTGGTAAACCCCTGATCTCAAGTTAGTTGCGTGCCCCAACCGAAATCCTGGCCATTACGAAGGTACACAACAATTAGTTGCACATCACCAGCCCAAGTGGATAGTGAATGAATGAATGAATGAGTAAAATGTAGAGTATGCAACTCCTGCTCAATAAGTCCACATATCAATACCGTACATCTCTGAGATCATCACCGGGGTCTAGTACACACTATGCCAGCTTGTCGCCCCTATCCGAGCGTACAACTGGGTAAATGGAAGAGACATCACAATCTGCTTACCAATATCAGGCCCGACTCATCGATAGCGGACCCATTCCTCAAGCTAGTCAAACTCAACCTAGATATTGCCCCCTCACTCAGGCAGGTAAGGTCACACCCCCTTCCAACCGACCACGACATAGTGGGAGATGCGGCCTATAGGTATACGACCATTATGCGCTCATGTATATCAACTCGATCTAGATGTTGGAGCGTCCCATGGCCTCAGGGGTTTAGGGATTTTCACCCAGGGACATCTATGGCTCCCGTATGCTAGAACCAAATATTTTTGGTGTCCTATCTGGCCATTCACGACATACTTGTGGAGGCCACGACCTTGATGTTGCTAGGGCATACAATGGTCATATCACAAATTGCGAGATATATGAGTCACAACATCTAGTTATACATCAAACCTGCGTACACCGAGCGCTCATGCGGGGCAACTCCATCTCTCAGGGAGTCCCATAATAATTCACCCAATGACATGTGCTATGATCAATCACTCCTCATATCAAGCATACATATGATGCGTATGGGCATGGATTGTTGAGTTATATTAAGCATGTTATATGATGATGATGTACTCTCCTCATGTTAAGGATGGGCCTAACAAGGCCTAAGGGAATGTCATAATGTGGACATTTAACCATCATTGTCCATCAATGTGGACATTTAACCAACATTACTCCCAAGGAGTGGCCCACATAGAGCCTAACATATATGGGCCCAGGACCTCACATAAGGGCCCAATTCACATCCCATTGGGCTGTATCACACGGGCCTTAAATACATCACAATGGGCCACATCACATGGGCCTTATACATCACAATGGGTCACAACAATGGGCCTCTTATAAATCAAGTGGGCCACATCACATGGGCTGCAATAATGGGCCTCATATACATCAAGATGGGCCGCAACAATAGGCCTCATATACATCAAGATGGGCCGCAACAATAGGCCTCATATACAGCAAGTTGGCCACATCACATGGGCTGTAACAATGGGCCTCATATACATCAAGATGGGCCGCAACAATGGGCCACATGTAAATCACATCAGGCTTCATTATATGGGCTTATAAATATATCACATTGGGCCTCATGGAATGGGCCACAAATATATCACATTGGGCGTCATTCTAAGGGCTCACATACATCGCATTAGGCCACATCTCATGGGCCTCAAATATACACAATGGGCCACGTTCCATGGGCCTCTCATACATCACATCGGGCCTCATACAAGGGCCACATATACATCACTTAGGCCTCATACACGGGCTGTATATACATCGCAATGGGCCTCATACACGGGCTGCATATACATCACAATGGGCCTCATTACATGGGCCATATATACATCGCAACGGGCCTCATATACATCACAATGGGCCTCATTACACGGGCCTCAAATGAATCACAATGGGCCTCATCCCATGAGCCTCATGTACATCACATCAGGCCTCACACATGGCCTCATGTACAACAGGTGGACCCTGCACATATGACAGGTGGGCCTGCATGAGTTAGATGGGCCCCACCAGATGGACAACATGAATATACAATACATACATCACAATGGGCTACCTGCCCTGGATGGCGTGGATAAAAATACATCATGGTGGGGCGTAGCCCATGAACAGCGTGAATACAAAACATGCCTCAGGTGGGTCTTGTTCCAGCTGGACGATGCCAATAAAATACATACATCACAGTGAATCCCGTCCTAGCTGGATGGTACAGATAAAATACATACACCACGGTAGGGCCCACCGTCCTATGGACGGTGTAGATAAAACACATACATCATTGTGGGACCCACCGGCCACATACTAGACAATGGACGGTGTGGATAGAACATTCATCACGGTGGGTCACACCGTCCCACGTAAAGGGACGGTGAAGATAAAACACTTACATCAGGACCCCACTGTCCACGTACTGGACGGTGGAGTACAACACATATATCATGTGGGATTCCCACCGTCCTGAATGCTGGACCGCGTGGGAAAATACATAAATCATGGTAGACCCCACCAAATGAACGGCAGGGATGAAACATATACATCAAAGGAGGCTCCACACGTGTGGACCAAGGTGATGTTTGCGCTGCCTCTCCAGCAGCGTGGATGGACAGTTTAGACCTAACACATACCTAATGATGGAGGCCCACAGACCTTACTGACGTCAAACAGCAGCTTCAGTTGCGTGGGATCCACTGTCCAGATGGACGGTTTAGATAGAACACAAGCTACGATGGAGCCCACAGAGCTTGCGACGATATACAGCAGCAATATAGGTGGTGTGGGGGTACTCCAGCCAATCCGCTTTACCCACCGTCCAGAGATTGGCCGGTGAGGATCAACAACATCAAGGTGGGTCCACACGTGCGTGACGGCTTCGGTCCAGTCAAGTCAAGCAGGTAACGGCTTGCGGTCGGGTGGAACCCAGATTATCAAATACCTCCTGTACCAAAGAACCCAACAGAAACAGAAACGCAAACGCCCCTCTCTCTCTCTCTCTCTCTCTCTCTGCGTGTGGTTGGAAACTGGAAATGGAGGCATCGACGACCCAAGAATCGCAGCAGCAGCAAAAGGCAGGTTCGAGCACGTACAGCTACGAGTCCCCGTTCCCAATCTACGCCCTCGCATTCAACAGCCACAACCGACTGGCCCTTGGCTCCTTCAACGAAGAATACTCCAACAAGATCCAAATCCTCTCCTTTGATCACCAGGTGGACCCCACCTTCATCCCCACCGTCTCCTTCGACCACCCTTACCCCCCAACCAAGCTCATGTTCCACCCTTCCAACCCCAAACTCCTTGCATCCTCCGGCGACTTCCTCCGTCTCTGGGACATCCCATCCGACGGCTCAGATCCCTCCCCAGACCTCCCTCCCAAAACCATCCTCAACAACAGCAAGACCAGCGAATTCTCGGCCCCACTCACCTCCTTTGACTGGAACGACGCCGATCCCCGCCTCATCGGCACCTCCAGCATCGACACCACCTGCACAATCTGGGACCTTGAACGCCTCACCGTCGAGACCCAGCTCATCGCCCACGACAAGGAGGTCTACGACATCGCCTGGGGCCCCGCCGGTGTGTTTGCCTCTGTTTCCGCCGACGGTTCTGTTCGCATCTTCGACCTTCGCGACAAGGAGCATTCCACCATCATCTACGAGAGCCCCCTCCCCGATACACCCCTCCTTCGCCTCGCCTGGAACAAGCAGGATCTCCGCTACATGGCCACCGTCCTCATGGACTGTAACAAGGTCGTTATCCTTGACATACGTGCCCCGGCCATGCCCGTCGCTGAGCTGCAGAGACACCGTGCCAGTGTCAATGCCATCGCCTGGGCCCCACAGAGTGCCCACCACATCTGCTCCGCTGGGGATGACGCCCAAGCACTCATCTGGGAGCTGCCTGCTGTTGCTGACCCCAACGGGATCGACCCCATCCTGGCATACTCAGCTGGGTCGGAGATCAACCAGCTGCAGTGGTCCCCCCTCCAGCCTGATTGGATGGCGATCGCATTTGGAAACAAGATGCAGCTCCTGAAGGTTTGAGGTGCGCATCGTCCCCTTCTCCTTAGATTGAACTGATGTCAGCACTTTTAGCTTGGATTCTGATTAAGTTGGCATTCCTTTTTTCTCCCCCTTAAATCAAGCATTTGAAGATGTACTTCTATACCGTTGTACAAGATAATAAACAATTACAACAGAACAATTCGTTCCAAATGCACGCATATTTTAGATCTTTTAAATTTTTTTATTTTTTAAATCTAGTAGAAGAAAAATATATAGAATTGGATCATAAATTGGAAATGCTGAAGCTTGGGTACGGGGTTCAACCGACCATACTAATAAGGTAAGGTGCCGGGGCACATATTTCTTGATTAGTCTATGTAGGCATTGGGACTAGGGCTGAAAGTCGGGCGGGTTGGGTCGGGTTGGTGCTGGGTCGGGTTGGTGCTCAACCCTAACCCAACCCAAGGTTCCTATACCTCAACCCTAACCCAACCCAACCCAATCTCGGGTTGGGAATTCTCAACCCAAGCCCAACCCAAGCGGGCTCGGTGAGGTTGATCGGGTGTATACGTGTTAATATTTTCATTATTACATTAGTTTATTATATTTCAATATAGGACTTACTTTTTGTATCTATGATTTTATTAATTATATATGTGATTATTAATCATAAAGAACATTTTTTTCTTTAAAAAAAACAAGCTAAAATATAGGACAACTACTTTAAAAGTCATGTAGCATAGCTCACACTCTATTTGGGAGAGAGAAATTCGGCATATCTTGTTAGCTTGAGTCCTTGGAAATGACGTGGACAAATGAGACTCGACATCACTAGTGTGCCTTCGACACAAATGATCCATTAACGGGTTCGGGTTGGGTCGGGCAACCCGAGCCCAACCCGAGTTTTATCGGGTTGGTGTTTGTATAGCCCAAGCTTGAGATCGGACCCGATATATCCTGCCCGAGCCCAACCCAATGTTGGGTTGGTCACAGGTCGGTCAAGTCGAACCCGCCCAACTTTCAGCCCTAATTGGGACCCACCATGGTTACCAGATTGAGAAATGAATGAATGAAAAAGATGCATGGACTGGCTCATTCTATGGTAATTGTGATAGTAGCTGGCTGGAAGCATGAAACGGATGCAGGATGTGGGAAGTGAGAAATGTTGGTATTTGACAGGGCAAATGGGTTTCCATCACTGACTATTCGAGAGGCACATCCAAGCATGATGGCCTTCTTCCATTAAGGTTGATTGCCTATGTGGCCGATTAATGTGCTTGTTAGTTTTTAGTACCAAGGTGTGTTGTAACCGCTGTTACATAACGGCAATGGTGGCAACCGTTACACGTTATGGGATTGTAACAGCCATAATGGCCATTACGGAAAAAAAAAAAAAAAAAAAAAAAAAAAAAAGAAGAAGAAGAAGAAGAAGAAGAAGAAAAGAAGACCTCTGTAATGGCTGTTACAGGGCCGATACAGGTTCTTTTCAGTTTTTCTTTTTCAGAAAAGAAAAAGAAAAAGAAGGCTGTAATGGCTGTTACGGCCCATATCGTAATGGCCGCCACCGTTACTGTTACAAAATACCATGGTTGGTACCCTTTTCTCTCTTGCACATGTGAGATTAGCAGGATACGGGTATGGTTTTCTGAAAATTTTTCCAAACATGTATGTTTCTTTCCGGTTCTTGCTTTTTGTTGACATTTCCACAAGTATTAACATCCAGGCATATGATTGGCTGATTGCAGTGGTCCTACTTCTCTGAGTGTGTACCCTACATGGGCTTAAACTAGATTTTCATGTGACAACAGGAGTGAGATTTTGCCATGCCAGGATATTCTCAGCTTCCTCTGCCTTCCGAATCAATATTGGGATGATTGTAATACCAATGAGACTAAATTCGAACAATCTGTAATACCAATGACACTAAATTTGAACATCCTGTAACATGTGCTGCACATGTAAATTGATACAGATTGCCCTTTTCGTCCAGTTGCATGACTGTTGATGGATTTTAGGCAAGAGAATGTGAAATTTTCATCAGCTTATTGTGTACTTGAGGAACACACTTGAAATTTTGATTCTGTAAGAGTCTAGAGATCTAGATTTCATGTGAGGGATTCCGTGGAAGAAACACCCCATCTTTCCTGAGAAGATTTCCCTCTCGAAGCTCCATAAGTAACTAAGGTTGCGTTTTGTAGCAGCTTCTCTTTCAGAATAGAAGTCATTCTACACTTTAGAATAGCTTATGTTTTCAAAGAGAAGCTGCCAAAAGTAGCTTGTGGTGGTGTTACCAAACACACCCTCATGTCTTATTTTCTCAATGTAGAACTCCCCTATGTCAAACCCATATATATTTCTAAATCCTCAAGAACCTAATTATATCTCTTAAATCAAACTAGAATAGGAAACTGAATTTTAATCTCATTAGGAGAAGTCCTAATCATGGCAAAAGTATGAAAATTTAAAATGACTCAAATTCCTAATGCTGTCTCACAATTACAAACTCACTGAAACAGCCCTAAACAATTGAATCTTTTGTAATCAGCAGTGCATTGGAGTAGATCTAGTTGAGTACATCTATATATATGCTCATTAATAGCCAAACAAACTCAGTTACAAATATATGACTTTAGGAAGCTGGGTAGTCATGCAATTGCATTGATTTGTTAGCTATGATGCCCAATATAGGCATGGATGCTGAGAGCAGGACAGGACTCCGCATTTCCCAAAATATAGTGTAGGGATGCGGGTACCTGTATCCCATCTGATACT
Organism: Magnolia changhungtana; assembly: GCA_030180095.1. Classification (NCBI taxonomy): domain Eukaryota; kingdom Viridiplantae; phylum Streptophyta; class Magnoliopsida; order Magnoliales; family Magnoliaceae; genus Magnolia; species Magnolia changhungtana. Next base: position 6,025,798 of record JASAUF010000502.1, on the reverse strand, counting down.
TCATTACCAAGAAAAAATTCAGTAGTTTAAAAACCACTGAGTTCAGTATGATAGGATACTATTTAAATGCCTCTTACGAGTATTCATGCAGTATTTGGTATCAATGTTGGTGTTGGCATGATATAATGCCAGTATCCTGAACACATAATGCATACATGTTTCTGGGTATCCTAGTTAAATGCATTTGAAAGTCTAGAATACCAATTTCTTTCCCTGTAAAACTCACACCATCCTTGCAAGCAGGTGTGAAGTTGCACATCATGTGATGTCTTGTTGTCAGTCATACATGCATTTTCATAAAGCATCGTAATATTGGTGCATCTCACATAAACTTATTTTAGCTTTGTTAAGTGCACATACTTGTGCAGTAAAGCTCATGTACATGGCACACATTACCAGCATGGCACATACATCCAAGATATAATCCATCCATCAGGATGGTCCAACCTTATATATTCCTAAAAATAAAATCTGGTCCAATCAGCATGTGGGCTAATAGATAGATGGGTTAGAAAACTTCAGCCAAGTTTTTCAGAGCCGTACATTTGTTTAGCAAACTGTGGCCCACATGACCAGTGGATCAAGCTGATTCTTGGGCTGGGGCATCATTATAGTGGTGCCACTCTGTTGGATGGATTGTATCTCAGACCTATCTCACCGTACTGGCACATGTGTGGCATGTACATGAGCCTTCACACGTGTGTGGGCTTAGCAAAGCTCAACTTATTTGAAGTATTCATGTAATGGAGCATAAGTAATCATCTAAGATTTGAGGAAACTACTTCAGTCAATCTCTTCAACTTTGTTTTGGTGATTCTCAAAGCCCTATGTAGAAAAGTCAAAACAGGGAATGCTGTTATTGCTGTAGGTAGATGTTTGATGGGAAGATTTGTAAGTTCTCTGTTGAGGCTGTTTACTGTGGCTCAAATGAAAGACTGTAGTTGAGCTGTTGATTCTTAGGATGTATATTAAAAATCCAATCCTTTGACGAGTCTTTCTATAATTAGTACCATCTTTAACCACTGGGACATCGTTTTCCCTTAGCTGCTCATTAGTTTGGATTGCAAAGGGGCCTTTGATTTTAATAATAAATTTGTCTTCCTAGCTTGCACAGTGTGCCTTGGCAATGAAATGGCAGGAGATTTGCAGTGTTTTAAATAGCGGTAGCATATTGCGTAGCGTTCAACCCTCCGTAGCATGTAGCGAAATACCGTAGCGTGTAGCGTAAGCTACACAATACTTCTATTTTTTTAATTATATATATATATATATATATGATAAATATTAAATAGTAAAAAAAAAAAAAACAAAATATATAAATGTCACATTCTTCAAAATAAAAATCCCAAAGTTAAGAGCATTAAGTACAATACAAGTATAAAGAACATAAAACAGACAGTAACCGGCATTTTAAAAGGGAAAAAATCAGGAAAAAACTGAAAATACCAAGTTATTTTGTCTCTACATCGAAAAAAATTCAAAAAAAAAAAGGAACAATGGGCCTTTAAAAAAATTTAATGGCAAACATTCAATCACATTGTTTCTCGTGGTGTGGTCCACCTGAAATGTGGATCTAACTCATTTTTTTAGCTCATTCCATAAAATGAGTGTCCAAAACAGATGGACGGAGCAGATAAAATACGTTACATGATAATGGGGCCCATGACGCTGCGACTCACGAATGTAACATGAGCAGCGTCCCCAAAATAAAGGACGCAGATTAGATACTGAGAGGTTGAGTAGCGAGTGGGCTACTGAAGTGACGTCACCAAGTTCCGTGGGCCCCATTATGATGTATGTGTTGTATCCACACCTTCCATCCATTTTGAAATATCATTTTGGGGCATGAACGAAAGAATGAGGCAGATAAAAGTCGTAGTGGACCCCACCACTGAAAACAGTAGGGAAAGTGATTCCCACCGTTGAAACTATCCTAAGGCCCACCATAATGTTTACTTGAAATCCAACCTGTTCAAATGTTCCAAAAAACACAAAATAAGGGAAAATACAAATATCAGTTGATCTAAAACTTTTGTGGCCTTCAGAAGTTTTTAATGGTGGGCGTCACTGTCCCCACTGTTTTCTGTGCTGGGGTCCACTGAAGCTTTGGATTTAACTCATTCTTTGGATATTGTCCTAAAATGATATCTACAAATGGCTGGAAGGTGTGGATACAAAAACATACATCATGGTGGGGCCCACGGAACTTGGTGACGTCACTTCAGTAGTGAGTCTAGCTACTAAACCTGTCAGTAGCTAATCCGCGCCTCAAAAAAAGGGGCCGATGCCATTTTCGAAAGGGGAATAGGGTTTCCGTTTCTATTTGGAACCCAAATCCCAATATGAAGGTTTCTATTTCGAACCCAAATCTGCGAATCGAACCAAAATTCCTGAGAGATCGCAGATTATTCGCCGGAATTCTCGTTGATTTCGAAAATGTTCATCCATTCGAAGAAAAAAAGAAAAAGGGGAGGTTTTTTCGTACCTGCGGAAGACCGAAACTCAACTGTTGTCGATCAAGGCCCACCGAATTCTTCTTCCAATCAGGCGTACATCTTCTACAGGTACCGAAATCACCTTCTTACAATTTTTTTATGTTTTATATTTTATTTTTTGGCATTTACGATGCTCTCCCCAAAATTACAGGTAGCGCACGCTACCTGCGCTACACGCTACAAAGCCGTAGCGGACGCTACGACCCCTATAGCGCATGCTACAGGGGATATACGCTACCTACTACGCTACGTAGCGATTTTGCTGCGCTACGCTACGTAGCGTACGCTACGCACGCTACTGAAAACACTGGAGATTTGTGATGACCCACTCTCTAGAGGTTAGTGAAATCACTGTACAGCCAATGGGAGACTTGCTCATTGCAATGTCTTTGTTCTTTGAGTTTGGGTTCGAACCCAAGTTGAAGTTCATGACTTCATGTTATGGATAGCTGCTGGGTTCAAGATTTTGTGTGGATAGCCATCACCAATAAAATCCTTACTGTGGACAATCTTAAAAAGTGGAATATGGTGATGGTTAATATGTGTTTCATGTGTAGAAGTGAGGAATCAGTGGACCACCTCTTCTTGCATTGCCAGTCAGACATTTGTGTTCATTTCCTAAATCTTTTTAGAGTTAGATGCGTGCTGGAAAGGTCCATGTTTTATGTTATTGCTGGCTGGATTTCCAGTCTATTTATGGAATGTGGTAGGAGCATCTGAGAAATGTTCCTTTCACTATTATTTGGGCAGTTTGGAAAGAGAGAAATGCAACAGTTTTTTTGGGACAAGTCTGTTTCAATTGCAGTCCTATCCTTCTTCATTGTCTCCATGGTTTTGATGTTGGCCCTTGGCCTCCTGCTTTCTCAGTTACTTATTTGCTTCACTAAGAAGTGACTGGGAATCAGTTGTCTTTGCATGATCAGCCCAGTGTGTCGGGTCTGGTTATTTTCACTGTGTTTTTGCTGCTTCCTTTTGTTTTGTCTTTCTTTCTTTGGCTTGCAGTGAGTGACCATGGGGTCACCTTCCACTGCTGTATCATGCTTTGTTTTGTTTTGTTCCTTTGATCCAACGAAATTGTCGTCTTCTTAAAAAATAAAAAAGTTGAAGTTATGGATCCAATGAAACAACTGTTCTTTTGGTTGAAATTGACAGAGTGGTAGGTGAATATATGGTGAGGTCTAGACTACCACGTGCCTTTTCGACCTTTTTCTATGGTGGGTAAACCCCTACAGTTGTATGTCAATCCAGATTATTAGGCCATGGATACCATTTTGAAAGGAGAATCACCCAAAAAGCTGCCCGATTGGATGGTCTTAATCATCTGACATTGGTGATTACGTTAACTATTCATCCATCTGATGGATGCCAAGGGATGGTTAGGATAATCCAGTTAGTGTTTTCTGGGTATGCTTCATTGGCATTGGGAACAGGGGTTTTGGATGGTTTGGATTGGCGTATGTGCATGTCATGCATACAGTTAATGAGTCACTACCTATTGAGGAATGGTAGAAAATGCACAGAAATGTCTAGTTTCATTGCTAGGGTGTTGGAAACTAGATCCATTCTTTTAAGGCTTTAAATAATTCTGGCTGATAGGAGCATATATGTTGTGTGTGTGTGATTAAGTGATCAAAACCAGAATCTGGTATGCAGGAACTGTGAATTGCACAAACTAAATCTGTTAATTGCCTCTGTTGATGCTTTTGATTTCAAAATGGGATTGCCAGACGCAGGTGGAATTTTATGATCCTTGAGGACCTCAACTATAACATATGCATAGCATGCATGGGTTTTCGGTTTCTATAAGTGGGACGGATGGTTGTGTAATCGAGGCCGTTTGGCTTGTGGTCCCCTCTGTTGATGGACCATGCCTCAAAATTTCCTAGATTGAAATATCCTATCCATCAATCGTGGCACTTTTTTCAGTTGAATGTGCATCACTAATGCATCTCTTATTGGCCATTTATTTCCAACCACAAAATGAAGGTTACAGTTATACTATCAATGATATTTTTGGAGCATGGTCTGCCCACAGTGGGGTCCAACAGACCAATGGCCTGCACTGCTGAACCATGGCCCCACTTGTACCAGCTGACGGCACGAGTATTCTGTACATTCCCAAGGTCAAGGATCCTATAATTCCTCCCTGCAGACTAGTCTGTAGTTGTGACCATGTCCTCGAACTCATTTATTAATGTTCTCAAAAGGAAGGAGAAGAAAAAGAAAGTCGGGATTTGTTGTGATAATACCAATTGAGAATTTAGGGTCCTGATGAGTTAAGAGTGTGAACCATCCTGGTACACCAGTTTGTGCATCTAGGGCTGTGGTTAGCGGATCCCACTAAACAGTGGATGGGATGAGTCTTGATGATTCAATCTCTTGGATCAGTGGCCTAAAAATATATGGTTAGGGAGAGAACTCAACAATGGTCACTTAAAACTGGGCCCTGCTTGTAGGAAATTGCATATCTGACTGCTATTCACATTCCGATGCATCGGAACCTTCTAATTCTTCATACTTGTTTCCTTCTTTTGCCTCCCTCTCAAATTCTTTAAACCTTCATGTCCCTTTATGCAGATCAATTCATGGGATTGTGGTAAGAGATGTTGTGCAAGCTGAGCTTCTGGGTTCCACAATTCAAGTTTGCTTGGGTTGATTGTAACATATTTCCGGCATCATATGCTATCTATTTGTGATGTGAGGTTTGGGTGCAGCGACCGTTGGATGTAGACGTACCACTACATGTTAGTCTCAATGGCTTCCAGATAACAGTGACAATGGTCGATTACAGCATTTCAGAAGGGACTCGGGTGAATCACGTCCATTCCTTTGGAACTTACAACTGGGCATGCTCTCATAAAATTAAGGTAGGTTATATTCATAAGTCATAACCTTGAAAAGAGGATGTTAGCTGTATGTAATGCTTGCGAATATCAGATTGCACATATTCCTTGCGAGTATTAAAATTGTTGCAGCATCATTATGTTCCAGTCTAATTTGTAAAGTAAGAGTAGGGAGGTCTGAGTAATTTTAAACGATCACAAACGTGTGGTTCTTTTTCATAATTCATTTATATGAATCTTCTCTAGTGTTGACTAGTCTCGCAACTTTCATAATATTAGCGATACTTGATGATATTTATCGATATTAGTGATACTTTGAGAAGAATTTGTTACAAAAGTTCCTTGGTAATATCCCTGTTACCAATGATTATATCCTCGATACCAAGGAAACATCTGTAAATAGGCAAAAATTGACAAGAAATTGGAAAAATTTCCTTCTTTTTTTTTTTTTTTTTTTTTTGAAATTTTGCTCGTTGGGTGATTTTGATCACTCTTTCTTTCTTTCTTTTTTATTTTTAAAGAAAAGTCTACATTTAGGGAAAAATCTCGACCGGAAACAAAGGCATGCCAGAATTCACAGGTGATGAAAAATTCATTAAAAAAACTTCTTCGTTTAATCTTTTTTCAAATGTTAGCATGGATTGCAATGAAAATTCATGTCTGCGTGTGAGTCTCATGCAATGAAAATCCTAATTTTTTCATATCTATATTGGAAAATGTGTTCTTTACTGTTAATTAATATGGAAATTTTCTATATTAATGTGTTAGGCAATCTATTGATTGACTACAAATTTTGTGAATTTATTTATTATTTTTCAATAACACATGGTTAGGCCCCATAAAGGAAACATATTATGTGTGTGTCTAATATTTTGATTTCCACCCATATAAACATGTTTCTTTTAACTTCTTCTAAAGTTTCACTAAAAAATTCCACCTTTTTTCAATGTTTCCATCAGACGACAGCCATATATTTCCAAGCATTGACGATGAGATTAGTGATACGGATATATGTTTCCATTTCCCAATCATTGATACATGTAACATTAACGATACTCTGAACACTGCCCTGAGTCAAGGCTAAACTGGCCCAACTCACCCGAGCATTATAGATAAGCCCAGAGTCAGGGTTAAACCGGCCCGAATCACCCAAATAAGGGGTGATCATGGTGTTGAACTGGATTGGGTCCTACTGATTCCAAGTCGCACAGGACTCAGACAAGTGTCGTAACCTCGTTTGCCCTACATGTGGCATACATGTGTGTTAATCGAAACTTTCAAAATGAGGCCCCGTCATGGAACAGGATGGCCATGGAGCCATCTGATCAATTGCCATGTTTTTCTCTTTTAAAATATTTGATTAGAGGCTGTCAAATGGATGTTAAAAAGATGGTTAATGGGTAGATCTCTGAGGTTTCACTGGGTTAAGATCATGTTCTTTATATCCAGGATGTTTCTCTTCCCGTGCAGCATCTATGGTTTCCCTTGTTACCCATGATCTGTGAAAAATGGGTTTGTTTCTGGTCTGGTGTGCTGGGCTGATATGATTTTGGCACGCTTTCACTGCAGTACTTATGGCTGTATGGATTAATCATCTAAACACTCTATTTGGTATGATTTACTGTAGACTGATTATGGTCCAAAAATCATCTGGGCCAGAAAATCCCAATCACTCGGTAAAAAGAAAAAACAAAAAGTTCCAACCATTGGTGTGGACCATTCATCAGGTTACCTTGAGTTTGGTGCTTGGACCTAAACCCTGGGTGACTAGAACCAGAGCTCCTTAACACGAGTCCATTACTATGCTATCGATGGACAGCTCTATTTTTGAGCCATTAAACTGTCCATTTATAGGGTCATTAATGACAACTAAATCGCAATGGAGGGAGAATCTCAGTTTGGATATGTAACATGTTCTTGAAGATCAGACCCCAAAATTTAATGCATGAGAAATAAAATTATACAAGGTCCGTATGATATCTAACAACCTGCTAGATGTTATGCTAATTATGGTCAGGAGCGGATTAGGTGTGGCTCACCTTGATATATATGTTTTTGTATATCCACGCTGTCACCACTGTTTCTTATTTTGTGTCCCACTGCTTGACTTTTGGGCCATGCACTAAAAGGGAAAAACGGATGGACAGTATGGATATACAAAATATATATATGAAGGTGGGCCCCACGGTCATGGCCGAGTCTGTTGGGTGAGGCTGAACCTGCACCTAATCTGATCCCATTACGGCAAGCTTCCCCTGGCTCTTCTACCATACACAATGCATATCAATAAGGAAGCAATGCATGTTATCACCCAAGAACATAACTTTCTTGTGTTTATATATTTATTCTCGTAGTAAAAGGAATCCTTAAAATGACTTTTAATCATAACTATCTAATACTTTTAATTTTAACCATCTATTTCATTAAAAATATAAAATAACCAAAATACCCTTTAATCTATTTATAAACATACACTTAAGTGTGTTCATCCCTACTAACGCCATTCCCTTCCATGACTAATTAGAGGACGTTACGTGTGATCTATACAGATACACATGGTAGGTTTAGAGACCCGTGGATATGTACCGATGAGATTTCTCAATAAATGAAGCCAAGACATATTAAGAGGTGCCATGTACCACTAAAGCGGCCGACAAGGAAGTGATCGTACTTAAACGGTTATATGATAGGTGGCAAGAGGAGAAGCAAAGGAAGCGAGACGTGGGAAGCATCTATAAGGAAGTAAGGGATAGTGGTTATGGCAACCGTCTGATCATGGGAAGAATCCAGAATGGCTGGATCAAAGCTATAAATAACAAAGAAAAGCAATAAGGAAAGGGTCTCACACCAACCTAAATAAACCGAATCTATCTTTCAAATTATCTTGTTAATTTACTTTCCATAGTATAATCATTTACTTTCCTTGTTAAGCAAATTACATTCATTAGTGTAATTTTTACTTTTCAAGCTTGCCGATTTACATTCCTTAGCATAATCTAAAGCAGTAAACAAGTAGCCAGTAATTTTAGCTATAATTTGAGTCTACGCCTGGGAGCTGGACTCAGCTCATCCATTAGAAAGGTGTTCTTCAGTTGTTCCTCGCGACCAACTGTAAGGATTTTTTTCCCATTTCATTTTCTTTGTATTGAAAAGTCCTTTCGTAGGGAAGACAAATGTGTAAACCATTATTAGAGGATGAACCCCACCCTCTAACTATCGCTTGATCCAATTTACACATTAAGCGAGTGGCTAAATAGGCGGCCCATCTCTCTAGATCTTGGTCATACACTACGTGTCTGGCTATCTTGGCGCTTAGGGTCATTATTGTTCGGTTTGAATTAGAGTCGCAATTCTAATTCCGGCACGCACGCATACCCAGTGAAGAAAATGACATAACAAAGTGGTATCGGAATCTCAAGATTTTAGGCTTGTTTGGAAGATAACTTAATAGGCTTGCAAAATGATTTAGTCACTGACAAGGTTTGACATTGGATTACCTCAGCGAAGAGGAAGATAGCTGCGGTAACTTGTCAGATTACCTCAGTGAAGAGGAAGGAATCACCTCGCATGTTGATCTACCGGTTGAGCTTGTGGTTGATGAATACTCAGATCAGATCGAGAAGATGGAATTTGGAACACAAGGGGGGTTAATGTTTGAGTGATAAAATTGTGTCCACGACGTTGCCACTAGTGACATTTCATTGCAATATGGTTTTCACATTGCCGTCCAGCTTCCAGGTTAGACCCACTTAGTCGAATAGTATGGCTGGTGACGTGGAAGAATATACTCCTCCGGTGATTTTACAACATGCCTCTTTCCTGTTTGAAGAAAGAGTGGGAAATAAGTCTAATGGTGATGAAGCACCACATGTCAACACGGTTACCGTAGCAGCCGGGGATGTATTTGAAAGGGTGTTTATCGACAAGCCTACCCATGACATGACACAACACCTCGAGCTGTTGTATATATTGACTCATCTAGACAGAAGCCCTATTACCAAGATCCCGGTTGATAACAGGGCTGTAGTGAACCTATTGCCTTGAAGGATGAAGACCAATCTAGGAAAAACCATGGCCGATTTGATTCCATCAAAAGTGATTATTTGCAATTTTGTCGACCATGTCACAAACACACATGGCATCTTGCCGGTTGATTTGACTATAGCCACCAAAACAAACTTGGCACCATTTTTTGTGGTAGAAACCTCGTCAAGCTATAATTCTCTATTAGGGAGAGATTGGATCCACTCATTTGCATGCATCCCATCCTCTCTATTTTGGAACCAGAATAAAGCCAAGCTAGTCCTGGCCGATAATAAACCCTTCTTGGCTACTTCGAATCCCAATGAGGCTTACTACTATGGTGAGGAAGTGGGGCTTATTAGATTCACTGCGGAAAATAAATTCGGCCGCCCTACTAGAATTACAATTAAAAAAAACCCATATAGTTACTGTGCAGGCAATCTTGAAATTTACCCAAGCCAACGACAATCGGTTAAGGGACATTGTCCCAAGTCAGCCGGTTTCGCGTTGCACCATTGAAGAGGTCTCATGATCAGAATTCCAGATAAGAAAGTAAATCGGGCCGACCTCACAGACAGAATAAGAAGGCGTGAAGAAAGCTAGAGCGAAATGGATGATGGTTATTTTGTGAATCTAGCCGAGATGGAGGAAGTGACCGAGGAAGACAGCGTCGGATTTGAAGAAGCATCAGAAAAGACAGAAGATTATCGACCTCAAATTTAGGATCCATTGGTTGAGATCAATTTGGAAACAAAGCTCGACTCAAAACCATCATACATCGACGAATTGTTAAAGATGCCTGAAAGAGAGTGATTGGTGGAATTGCTTACTGAATTTGCTGATTGTTTCACGTGGGATTATCATGAAATGGCAGGGGCTCGATCGGTCCCTAGTTGAGCACAGATTACCCACTAAAGAAGGTTATCGGTCGTACAAACAGCCACTTAGGTGGTTGACAGTGGAAGTTACCCTTAAAATCAAGGAAGAAATAGAACGACTCCTGAAAGCTGGGTTTATTTGGCCAATTATGTATGCTGAATGGATGTCGAACGCGGTCCTAGTGATGAAAATGAATGGTAAGTTGATGGGCTGTATTAATTTCAAAAAATTTAAACTTGGCCACACCTAAGGATAAATATCTCACGCCAGTGGCCAATCAGCTTATCGATCGGGCTGTCGAACATGGGATTGTGTCCTTCATGGATTGACATTCTGGGTATAATCAAATCTACATTACATTAGACAATGTGCCAAAGACGACATTTAGGTGTCCAGGTCCATTAGGAACTTACTGCTGGGTCGTGATGCCATCTTTCATGATATGATCGGCCTCTTCATGAAAATTTATGTGGATGATGTGGTAGTTAAATCAACCAATGCAGATGAGCATCTGGCCCACCTGCATAAGTCTTTTGAGTTGATGATACTCCACCAATTGAAAATGAACTCCTTGAAATGTGCTTTCGGGGTCTCAACTGGTAATTTTCTAGAGTTCCTCATACACCAAAGAGGGATCGAGATCAACCAGAATAAAGCTCGTGCCATAGTTAATGCTTGGCCACCGAAAAACAAATCAGAGTTGCAAAGGTTTTTAGGCTAAGTTAATTTTATAAGGAGATTTATCTCTAATTGTGATGTAGGACTAACGTTTTTTCTTCACTGATAAAGTTAAAGCAGGGGCCCAAATTTATTTGGGAAGTAGAGCACCGGATGGCTTTTGATAGGATCAAAGAATATCTGATGAAGCCACCTGTGTTGATGCCACTAGTCGAGGGTCGACCGCTCAAGTTATATGGCGCGACTTCGGAAGAATCAATCGAAGCTCTCTTGGTACAGGACGACAATATGTGGAAGGAGTGGGCAATCTATTATTTGAGCTGAACATTGATCGATGCCAAGAGATGGTATTTTGTTATGGAGAAATTGTGCTTGTCATTGTATTTCGTGGCCACTAAGTTAAGGTATTACTTACTGGCCAAAAGAGTTAATGTAATAACAATGACAAATTTGGTAAAATATATGTTAAATCGACCAATATTGAATTGGTAAATGGGTGGTGTCTTTATCTAAATTTGATCTCCATTATATTCCACAGAAGGCTACTAGGGTCGGGCCATAGTTGATTTTTTGGTTGATCACCCTTCAAATCTTGAGGGACAAATATTCCCCCAAGCATCCTGGATTTGTATTGCGTAAAGCTCTCTTAACACAGGACGACAATATGTGGAAGGTGTGGGCAATCTACTATTTGAGCCGAACATTGATCGATGCCGAGAGATGGTATTTTGTTATGGAGAAACTGTGCTTGTCATTATATTTCGCGGCCACTAAGTTAAGGTATTACTTACTGTCCGAAAGAGTTAGTGTAACAACAGTGTCAGATTTGGTAAAATATATGTTAAATCGACTGATATTGAATGACTGAATTGGTAAATGGGTGATAGCTTTATCTAAGTTTGATCTCCATTATATTCCACAAAAGGAAGTAAAGGGTCGGGCCATAGTTGAGTTTTTGGTCGATCACCCTTCAAATCTTGAGGGACAAATATTTTCCCAAGCATCCTGGATTTGTATTGCATACAGCTAACGCCATGGAAGTTAATCTTCGATGGATCAAGGACGCATGATGCGTCTGGAGCTAGGGTGATCTTGATTGCTCCCAATGGGAGCCGACAAGAATTTATAGTCCAATTAGAATTCAATTGTACTAACAACCAGGCTGAGTATGAAGCAATGATAATCGGACTTGAGCTATTATTGGAATTAGGGGCAAAGACTGTGACTATCATAGGGGATTCACAGTTAGTGATAAATCAAATGGCAGGATTGTTCAAATGCACCAGTCTAGTTTTGCTGCCATACTATGCCCTAACAATCCAGATGCTCAACATGTTTGACGAGGTTGAATTAGTACATGTTACTAGAGAACACAATGAAGATGCTAATGAAATGGCACAGCTAGCCGCAGGACTTAATGCCCTCAGAGGCTCCACCGAGCGGACGATTACCGTCCAAAAAAAGGTCCTTGCTCTCCATTTTTCAGAGAGGGAGTGCCATAGAAGTTTTTTAGGAAGAGATAAAGGAAGAAGATTGAAGGGCTCCCCTTATGGGTTACTTATAAAGCCCTTGCACTAGGACTGATAAAAATTTACAAAGATCGGCTACTAATTACATCATGATCGATAGTGAGCTGTATCGTAAAGGTGCTAATGGAGTTTTACTTCGGTGTCTGTCAAAGAAAGAAGTTATGTTGGCCATAGGAGTGGTTCACAAAGGGATATATGGGGCCCACTAGGCCGAAAGAAAGATGAGGCTCACACTTAGATGTTATGACTACTTCTGGCCGACAACGATGGCCAATTGTGTCTAGTATGCTAAGGGCTATGAAGCTTGCCAAAGGAATGGGCTAGTCCAGCACGTGCCTACGACTAAAATACATTCTATAATAAAACCGTGGCCATTGCAAGATTGGGCGATCGATTTAATCGGTCAAATTCATCCACCTTCCGGCCCACATGGATTAGTTTATCATTGTAGTGACTGATTACTTCACTAAATGGGTAAAAGTTAAACCCATGAAAGGAGTCAGTCACAGAGAGATTATTGAGTTAGTAGAGACTAATATTGTAACGACCTGAAAATTTTCGTACATTGGGTCGAGTACCACCTCGACCAGAAATCACGTAGGATTAAATCCTTTAGAAATTTAACAAAGTTAACTAAGTACTAAACTCAATTAGCCATGAAATCCGTTAGGATCGCTTTAAATACGATCTGCAAGACCCAAAAGTTGCAGAATCATTGACGCTAGGTTACTCTAAAGTTTAGAACCAAACTCATTTCCCGTCTGCTCTCGGGAATGAAACGAAACTTCGTATTAGGTCTAGATCGCACCTCGGGAGTCCGATTAACCCGAAGCTAAGGAACTAGGACCGCCCCACTGGGCTTAACAATCATCTCAAAAATCAGCTTTATCCGATGTTCCACGGCCATTCGTTTCGAATCAGAGCGAGGTAGTGTGAAAAACACTATTCATATGCCAAAATAAATATCTGGAATAGTGATCTGGCATCATTCGTTGACGCGTCAGTATTAAGCAACCTGACCGTCAGAATCAGACCAAATTACACCCTCGGATTAAGAAAAATTTCAGGAACATTTACATGTACTTGGAATTTCTGATCGTGGCCCACTGACCGTCGAACTGAAAGTGGTCCGCCACGTGCGATCTGGGTATCCGAATGAGTCAAAAACGTAATCCCACGTAGATCCATCGATGGTGAGCTTAAGTCTGACGTTTGGTTCAAGGAGGGCCACCAGAACTTCCCTTTTGAGCTGGAAAAGCGGCGAAAATCCTATGTTAGCAGTACCCCTTGAACCTGAGTCTAATTTCGTAATGTTTGTGGCTATAAAAGGAGCTTAGAACAGCCCCTCTCATAGCCATACAAATTTTGAAGAAAACCCTAGAGGGAGAGAGAGAAAAGAGAGAGAAGGACTTGGAGATTGTTGCCGATCTTCCTCCTCCTGCTTTGGCTTGTTACACGGCCTACACCGCCCTATTCTAGACATTTTTCCGGCGGTATCCATCTCATTTGGAGGTAAGAAACCCTAACCCTAGGTCTGATTTGAGGTGAGATCGATGTAGGATGTGTACCGACTAACCGATTCCGCTCTTTAGGCTAGAAATCGCCCGTAGACGGAAGTTCCATTACCCTTGCTGATTCGTTCCGTTTCCAAAGGCAAAGGTGAGGACTTTAAGTGTATAAGTTACGGTTTTCAACGCTTTCAATGTCAGATAATGGTAGATTCATGATCTGCTTGCAATTGCACATGTACAAAGTGCTTTCCGTTTCCTGTTTTGATTAACGGTGTGAAATATGGAATTTCACATATTCTAGGTATACGTAGAAATACCGTATACGTATTTTTTTCGGATAAATGTTTGACATGTTTATTTAATGTATGATTATATAATGTATGAATAAATTACTAGTTTGGCGAAAGGAATCGCCAAAATATATGTTTACTTGTAAATGCGCCGTATGTTGAAATTACGTATTGTAGAAATACCGTATACGTATTTCTTTTGGAATAATGTTTGACATATTTATTTAATGTATGATTATACAATACATGATTAAAATACTAGCTTGGCGAAAGGAATCGCTGAAATCTATGTTCCTTTGTAAACACTATGTATGTCGAAATTAGGTATACGTGGAAGTACCCTATACGTATAAAAGTTGTTGATGTGATTGACATGTTTAATTGCTGTATGAATATGATGTATATGTATAAAATACTAGTTTGGTAAAGGGACAACCCTAGTACACACTTCCCTAGCAAACGTCATGTATGTCGAAATATTGCATTCCAAGTGTTGGTGAAATCACTTGTGAGTGTAAGTGCTTAAGTGTTAGAATCTTAAGTAGGTGTTGAGATGGGATTCTCGGCTACCTTAGAGTCACATATGACACTCTCCATGTGGTTGTTCACTCTAACCACTCGCCTACGAAATTTAAGTAATTGTATCCCTATTTACATAATGCTTTATAACATGCTTTTGAACATGCTTTGTGACTTGTCTATTAACATGCTTTATGTTATGCTTTATAATATGCTTGCTAGTGTTCTTGAATTACCACGTTATCATGCCGTATTTCACATGCTATGGTTAGGATTTGACTGAGCTTGGGACTATGTTCATAGTCCAGGCATCCCAGACTTGAAGATGTGGTTGGGATTCGTTCCGCCACGCATGATGTGTTGGTGAACCCGTGTCGTACTTCGGTTGGCGATAGTGGTTGGCCACACGAGGTGCTTCACACGCCTCATATCGCCCAACTTGTTGTGCGCTCGAGCTAGCCGAACACGTCAAGTAAACCGTGTGTCTTATGTATGTTCACCATGTTTGGTCGCTAATGCTTGAACCTAGGGTACCAAACTTACCAGTGATAATCTCGTTAACCATGGTACCTCGATCCGCTAAGACTCATGAGCCGGGCATGGTGGTATGGGACACCTGGTCGAGGCCGTCGGCCCTACGCTGGGGCTACGTGCCTCCCGTAGTGACCAGTGAGCAACTCAACTCGTGATCCGATTATGGTGGTATGGGACACTATATTCGCGCTGTCGGCCTACATTGATAAGGTGATGGGGGAGTGGTGCAACCTTTGTGCGTAATAGCCCTGACAGCCCTTTGTAGTGACCGCGAGCATACTCTGAAGTTGCAGCGTGCCTTAGGGTTCGCCGCGATATATAGAGTATGAACTAGGGCCTGTTTCTTTATAGTCGTATAGTGATGAATCGTTTAAGGGGTGATGGGGAGTGGTGCAACCTTTGTGCGTAATGTACCACAGGCGACCTCTGCAGTGACCTAGAAAATACACCATCGTCTCGATATTAACTAGGACCGACGACCCTAGATTGGATCATGTTTGGATATGATACAAGGGAGGTACCTTAGTTTCCCAATCCTGCCGTTTGAAACGAACTAATTAAAAACTCGGTAATCATACTCATCATGCATCGCATGTGCCCGAAAGATGTGGAGCACTTGTGGGATGTAAGCATGCGCGAACGTGAGATGGTGTCGCTTGAGGGAGTATGTCGGAGAGGGCATCCATCATACCCGCATTCATACTTGCATTAATCGAGTAACTAGGAGTGTTTGATTTACTTTATCATTCTTGCTTGATCCGTATTGATAACATGATAACTTATGTCTTATCGTTCCACCGAGTTAGCTACTCACTCCCACGTTACGGACGGTGTTGTGTACACCAACCGGACTCTGTCTCGTGTTTAGGCGATCCGACTACTCTGGAGGCGGGCCGATTATGACGAGGACCAGGAGGAGTTCTCGTATATGCGTTATTGGCGGCTTCGACTAGGTCACGGGACCGATGGGATTTACAGGGATTGTACCTAGTTTATTTTGACATTTTGTTTATATAAACAGACATGTATATTGTGACTCAGAAGGATTCATACTCTGGATAATGAATCGTTTATTTTGTTTCTTTACATACATATATATACAGTTCAGTCTTCCGCTTGCTTTTATACAACTGATCTGGAGTATGAATTACTGCTTTAGTATAATCTCATTCATGTTTACTGCTCTAACACAGACAACATTCAAATATCATTAAACATGTTGCATAAGTGATGCGTTGGAACTCGGGAGTTGAGTTACACCCGACCCCCGATTTTCAAGGCGTTACAAGTTGGTATCAGAGCATGATTTTGATTAAACCGGACCTGAGTTATGTCCCCACTACGTACGCTGACGTGTCACAACTTAGGAGGGTGCGCAAAAATATAGCAACAGTCTTAGGGTCTCCCGATTTCGCCGTTCGGCGAAGTTCGTTGCACACGGACAGTTTGATCGAGTGCGTACTCGATCCCGACCACATTTATGGATCCCAAGTCACTCCTAGACCATCTATTGACGTGTCCAGGTCACAATCCACCAAAAGTTAGTCGTTAAAAATCAGAAAAAATCAGATTTGATCAGAAATTAACCGGAACTGACCGTTCTGGAACTGAAATGAGTCCGTGGGCCCCCATGATTAATCCAACAACGTTTTGGACCAAGCCAGGGTGCATTTGGCACCCTGGGAGTGTGGCAACAAGGTCGATCAGGCTGGCGGCGCGGTTCGCCAAGCCGACCGCAGCCATCCACCACCGCACGGCTGCCGCGGCGGACCGCGCTCCGGTCAGCTTTCTGGCGAAAAGCCGAACGTGGGGTTGGTCGGCCCAGCATGCTCTACCCCATGGCACGTGCCAAATGGCTATTTGGTTAGGATTTAAGGGGCTGGAGCACCCTTTTCTCTCATTTCCCCTCTTTTCAAGCACCCTCACCTCCATTTTCGATTTTGCTGAAAACCCATCCCTCCAAACCTTTAATCCTTCCATTTCCTTCCATAACTCACACACCCCAACCTCCCACAACAGCCCTAGCTTCCTCCTTTCCCCATTTTCACAAGTTGGAGCTCTCATACCCCTCCTTGGAGCTCAAAATCGGGTAATCTACTAACCCATTCCATTTTCTTCTTGTTTCTTCTTCATTTCCTACCTCTAGAACTTCTTCTACACCTGTTGGATTGTTGATTGTGGAAGATAAAAGAGGTCAGCCCCTTGTTCCCCCATTTTGGAAAATTTCCATGGCCCTCCTTGGTGTGGTGGCCACCATTTTCTCCATTTCCTCCATCCTATCTTTCATGGGAAAGAGGAAAACCGCGGCCGATGACGCTGGCCCAAGTAGGCTAGCCCATTCCCGAAGAAGATCCGATGTTGGGGCCGGCACAAGCACCGTGCGGGAGTTTAGGTCGAAGCGAGACCTGGATCCTGACCACCCCGCCAGAAATGCTTATCCGATAGGCATGGAATATGGGCGCTTCGTGGGCCGTAAGGTTGTGTTTGAAGCTCATGTGGATGAAAGGATGTTCGGGCTACACCCGATGATGGACCACTTGGTGGATATCGGGTGGAATTATATTTTTGAAGGCGAGTCTCCCGCATGTGAGAACACGGTCCGCGCTTTCTACGCTCATATCGTGGACTCATCACTAGAGCCTCTTCAGTTTACTGTTTCTGTGAGGGGCATAAGGCGCACAATCACTGTGGACGAAGTGGCTCGAATCACGAAGATCCCGCTTGGTCAAGTACAGCCTAGTGATGACTTCTCTAGAATCTTGGGGGAAAGGGATCGCCGCACGCGATTTCTCTGTGGTCGCCGGGTTACTTGGAAGCGAGAAAATTGTATTGCGGCGACAAAGATGTCTGAAGACTTCCATTTGCTCCATCACATCTTCACATACAATGTATACCCACGGTGGGGTAACCGCACGGAATGTACTAGGGTGATGGTGGACTTTCTGTACAAGATGGGACGCTGGGACAACATATGCCTGCCCACATTCATCCTATCCCAGATAGTTAATGTTGTTCGTTCTGCCAGGAACGATCTTTCGCTCCCATTTGGCCGACTGATCTGCAGGATGGCTCGTGATGTAGGCTACAGATTGAATATGGAAGATCTTGCACCGGTCCGAGTCATAAGTGAAGCGACACTCAGGAATATGAAGATCGGCCCCCAACAGCCGCAAGCCCGACTCGACGAGTCTGGAGATGAGTCGGGTAGCGCCGGCGAGGAGAGTGTTGACCTCCAGGCTGAGAGTGATGAGGAGCGCAGTGATGACATACAGGAGGAAGAACCTGAGGCTCAGGACACTGAGGAGAGTTCATCCCCTGCGGCCCAGGAGCAGGGTGTGGATCGAGATGTTTTTGATGCGCGATTGGCCCGTCTTGAGGAGAGGCAAGCCGCCCTGCAGCAAGAGGTTGGACAAGTTCGGGCTGAGATCGGTCACGTTCGAACCAAACTTGAAGAGAATGAAGCCTACATGAAGAAGAATTTCAAGAAGATGTCCCGTACGTTGAAGGCCATCCTGTGCTGTGCGCAGGATAAGAATGCTCCTCCTCCACCGCCTACTTCGGATGCTTAGTCATCCATGTTGTTGCATGTTGTGTTTGCTTAGTTGCCGCGATAGGCGGTTTGTGTTTTCGTACAGATGTTGTATTAGGTAGTAGCATGTTTAGGTGTTTGATGTAGTAGATGTATTGGCTATCATGTGATTTCCGTCATGATTCATGTAAACTCCGTCATGATGTAGTAGATGTAGTAGATGTATTGGACTCGATCGTTGCCCACAAAGCAATCATAGCACGTGCATATAACAAGAAAGTGAAATGAAAATCTTTGGGGTAGGTGATACAATCTGGAAAATGATATTGCCAATCGTTCAGAAGGACCAAGCCCTCGATAGAAAATGTTCACCCACATGGTAAGGGCCATATATCATCGTGTAAGTCCTTAAAGGAGGAGTTTATATACTGAGGGATATGAACGGAAAATTTACGAAGGGCCCTATAAATGGCCGATTCTTAAAACCTCATTTCCCTTCAGCATGGGAAGTCGTCAAGGGATAGATCGAAGGGGGGTTAATAAGAGAATGATGAATAATTTATTTAATAAAAGCCTCAAAATAAGGGCCAGCTGATTACAAATAAATGCAAGGAAAAGAAGATATGGCTAGTCGAATGGTCGAACTACAAATAAGCTAACTTAAACTCTTCAAACCTCTTGGCAGCCGATGCCTTCGCCTTCATTGCCACCATTCTTCTCTCCCTCCATGAAGGTTGCTGGGCTGCGATCTGGTCGGAGAGGTGAGCGATCGACTGAAGGTGTCGATTTAAGTCTGCACACTCCAGATCGGCTGATTTCTTTTTGGCCCTACTGGACTCCATCCGTCCCCGATAAAGCGCTATCTAGGACTTGATAAAAGTGACCAACTGTTTATTTTCAGGCTGATCGCAGTTTGGATAGAGCCGTTGAGCCTCGTGGAGGTCAGTGAAGAGGTTGCCAAGTATAACCTCCATCGATCATAACATCTCCTTATTGAGACGATGTTCATGAGTCCAGTGCAGTTGGTTTTTCCAAGCTACTTCATAACGGATGGAGAGAGTTTCAGATTTTGTGCGAAGGATCGATATCTGCATTAGTGAAGCAACACACCGTTCGATCTCCTGGTCAGCCCTGGAGTAGGCCTCTCCAAGTTGCGGAATTTTTTAAATGATCTTTGGGACCTCCTGTAGAGGTTTGTTGTTTGCAAACAATCTAGCAACATCCCTGAAGAAGGGATGAGGATCGTGTAGAAAAGAGGAACGAGAGAAAGAATCGAGCCCCTCTGTAAAGATCTCTTCCATGAATTTGATGGACAGAGAGAAGGGTGAGAAAGAATCCATGGCGTCTAAGGTAGCGTTGACAGGGTTTCTCATTAGAATTATGTTCTTGATAATGTGTTTTGATTCCTAAGGGCTGTTTTTATAAACATGGAGTTCAAAAATTAATGCACACCTTGGATGAAGTGTGACGATTGGCAGCCCGAGACCAATGGATGGTGCGGTAATTTGTTTCTGAGATTGTGGGGAAATGTGGCAAAATAAATGGGATCGTCCCATGAAACGTGATACTGTTATTCCTACTAAGTCAGCACGTGCATGAAAAGGAGAAAAGGCTAAGTATAGCGCGACCGAGTGGTAACTCAGGAGCTCAGTCGATCGTTAAAACACCGTCAAACATCCTTAGATAAACATTCAAGTTGCATTATGGAAAAGAAAGTATATCCTATGCCCTATGCAAAAAAATGGAAATTTTATTGGCATTTGAAGTTATTCAATGCTCTGTAGCTCATCGACTGCAGCACGCTATAAGGGAAATACAACAGTAGATATAACATCTCGAATTTTCACGCTCGAGTACATACTCATGCCCAAGAATTCTAGGTGTTAATAATGTAAAGTTTTGGATGCTTCAAAGTATTATCTCAATTTTCTTTTCATTTGGATCACATCCAATTACATTCACAGAGGTAATCATTCACAAGAGTAAAATCAACCATACTTATTATTCCATTAAAAATAGAAGAGTTTGACAAATTATCAAATTCTCTCTCAATGGGAGCTTATTACATTATTAAGTTTACAGTGGAAAAACAAAACTAAAGTACGAGACTATCTCCTTATTCACTCAGTGTAGTCCTCCATGGGGAGATGGTCCTCTGGATCTTCGGCCTCTATATCACCTGCATCATCTGTACGTTTGGAGAGGGTCAATGCCCTACTCATAGTGATGGTTATCCTTCAAGATTAGCAATAATTCAGGAGATTCATAAAGGTAATGTAAGAGTTTTGATACGTCCTGTACTCCACAACTACGAGAGGTATTAATATGGCAAGCAACCTACATGAGATGCATGCCTAGCAAAGTATGTGCAGTTCATCACACTTAGCAATCACCGTAATATGGAAAATGATTTAGAATTATCTGGCTTACCCTACATCCCATTCTACAAAAATTCGTCGGCATGTCCCACATTAATGTGTATATATGCGGGCATCCTAAGGCGGCACAACACATGGCTCAGATGAATTAAGTGACACAATTTGTTCATGGAGCGACTATTTGTGACATCCAATCCTAGCAGTGATGTAACACGCATTGCGAATTATTTACATCGATTTATACACCATCACCCAAAATCCATGGAATTACGTGTAGACCAAGGGGGCCGCTACTCGAACCGTATTACGTCCACGATTTTTACTTGATCACTAGAAGTGGAATTTCCAATATAGTACTTGCGTTCAAGATAATGATGTAGTGTTTTGAAATTTACATCAATAGTTTGCAATAAAATTAGATATTTAAAACATGTAAGACAGGTGCAATTAATTCAATTTAAAATTGTAAGGTTAAAGGAGAATAACCATCACATAAATTTATCAAATTCACGCATAATTAACATCATACCTCAACCCTAATTCCCAAAGGGTAAATAATTGATGGTGGTAACTTAAATATTCACAGGAAGGATTTATAACAATCTAAAAGCATGTAAAGGAACAGAGTAAATTAAACCAACTCAAATTGATGTAAGCTTGAAGGAATCCCTCACCTTAATGTTGTTTCTTTCTTGAGTATAGGTATGCGTCGGAGGATTGAATTCTTAATCGAATATTTACAAATTTTGAATGGTTAGATTTCGTCTAAGCTAACTGGTTTTTGACTTGATCTTAAATTAAGATTATTGGAGAAAGAGGGAGAGAAAGAAATATAGGAGGGGAAGAGACTGGGTCATGGGATTACCTTGGATCTCAACTTGTCACTTAATAAGTCGCTAACTCGAGCAGCAGCCGGCTTCTTGGTTGCCTTCTCTACCTTTTGTTGCTACCAAAAGTTGGCAAGATTTTCTCTCTTTCGTTCTTTCTCTATTTCCCTTTCTTTATCGCGTTTCTTCCTCTCTTTATCTTCCCTTCTCTGTGGTGTGTTGCCTAGCGTCGAGTACTGATTTGGATCCTCCAGAACGTTCTTGTGTAAGTTGTACGCGGAACATTTCCTTACGTGAACAGGTTGTGCATGCTTCGTGTGGGAAGTCTGTTTAGATTGCGCTCCATCTTCTCCCTTCCTTTATTTTCAGTTGAAGTGGATCGGTTCTTAGATAGGTCTCAGGGGACTTGTGGAGCCCACAAAATGGACGGGTTAGATGTTCGTGATGATGGATCCTGCGAAATTGTGCTGTGGACAGTCTCTCCCGCAATTGTGAGAACGTCCGGGTGATTCAGGGATTTCCACAAGCTGGGGTCTTCTTTTCAGTCTTTCCAACGCCTCTGGGAGAGTCGAATTCCCTCCCTTTCGAATTTAAACGGTTCAGATAGGAACCAGACCTACCATTTCGGTCGTGGGGGATTCTTGGAACGCAGCCGGTTGCATCTTGCGGAGGGACTTTGTTTCCAGAATTGTGGCAATCTTCCCAACTTTCTGGTATTCTTGGTTAGAGTTGGATCTCCCCCTGGCGTAGGTTAGATGGTTGAGATGATTTTCATCTATTGTCTTAGCGTTACAGGGGTGTGGATTTCCAATGAGGCAAACCGAAACGGTTTTTATTTTCAGGTTTCTCTTCCACACATAGTCCAGTTGTGATTAGATTTGTGCCCATATGCGAGCTTTTCTTCATATGATTTGACTTAGGGTTTGCTCAGAATTTGCCCAGCTGCAGGATGGATGGTTTGGATCATCTATATGGATGGTGATGAGGTCCCGTTACTTGACACAGCGGACGGTCATCCGGTCGCTGGCGAAAATAATGGAGAGGGAAATCTCCCTTCATTTTCTAATTGTATCAGGACAACTCCTGGTTTGAGTGCTCCACAGTTCTGGTGAGTTGCGGGAGTGTACACATCCTGTGTACACAGACCACAACTGTGGGGCCCATGGTGATGATTAATAAAATCCATGCCATCTATCCTATTCTACAAGTCCCGCTAAACTATTGGACCACTGATGGTATAAATCCACAACTCAGGTGGGCCATACTAACAGGCTATGCCCCAATCTGAAATACAAGTTTTTACAATCTACTCCCCTTAAAGAGAATTTTGCCCCCGAAATTTAACACTTCTACCATAAATGGAGACGAAGACGCTCTATTTTATGTTATTACTAACACACATTGACTTCCAAATATATATATATATATATATATATATATATATATATATATATATATATATAATTGCATTCAACTAGCTATCAGAACTGGGGCTATTACAATCTACTCCCCTTAAAGAAATCTCATCCTCAAAATTTCCTTACCTCCTGTATTAGATCTCGTTGAAGAGATTGGGGTACTTTTTTTCTTTCTTTTTTTTCATCTCTTCCTCGTGTTCCTAGGTCGCTTCTTCTTTGTCATGGTGTGACCACAATATCTTTACTAGTGGAATAACTTTTGTTCGAAGAATTTGCTCCTTGCGATCGAAGATTTGTACGAGTTCTTCTGTGTAGGTAGCGTTATCTCTTAGCTATATTTTTTCCTAGTTGATGACGTGGGATAGGTTAGGTTCATACATCTTTAACATGGAGACGTGAAAGACATTGTGAACATCACAAGTGGACCCCACCTATTGTAAATAACCAACAGAAGATGCAATCACTAGCATGCAGTAACAGTGGGTGGTGAAAGCGATGTAGCAAAGGGTTCATCCCATCTTCATGCATCTGATGTGGGCCATCCAATCGTCGGATCCAGCTCGGATTTTAGCCCATGAGCTAGCTGAACATAATAGAGTTGGTGGACAAGATGGATCACACCACAGCAGAAGGATCAGTGACCCCACCCACTCTCAAAATAAGCGAACTCAAACGTTGTTACAACATCCAAAAATAGTTGGCGCATGAAAGCCTCCCCATCCAAAACCTTTGGTTTGACTTTCTAATAGGATCTAAACCATTCAATCCTCACCAAAGGAGAATCCGGCCATGACCTAAAGTCTAGGAAATTCTGGTGAGTCCCCGCGACACCGGGAGTTCCAAAAGATACGGTCTCGATTGCGAAACCGCGTAAGGGATGGGTAGCGGCACATTTTTCATTGGACTCATCAAAGAAACAATCCAGACTCTTCATCTAAAGATCCCACAAGCTTCCTGCGGACTTTCCTAATCACCCACATCCATTGGATCAACGAACGGTTCAACGACGGAAGATCCACCATTTTCATCTTCCTTGTTTGAAAGCCAACCATGCAATCCTTGTTGACCATCACCTTCAGGATAAAAAATGACCATTTAGTGGGCTGTTAGGATCAACATATGATCAAGAAAATCTGACCAAAATCAGACTAACTACTTAGGATAATAAACTGATTCAAACAAGTGCCTAACGCACCATGTGCAGGCCTTTATTACAGCAAGAAGTAGGACTAGAATCCCCTCCAAAACTATATAAAGAGAACTCTCCACAGTAGTCATCTAGCACCAAGAGAATCAGAGAAAGAGAACGAGAAGGAGAGAGAGAGAGAGAGAGAGAGAGAGAGAGAGAGAGAGAGAGAGAGAGAGAGAGAGAAGGGGAAAGGGAACTGCTTCTGTCGAACTGAGTTAACTCGGTTGGGAGGGGTTCTGGTTTGTCCATATCCTCTATCCGACCCTTTAGAAAGAGAAGAAGAATAAGAATAAGAAGAAGAAGAAGAAGAAGAAGAAGAAGAAGAAGAAGAAGAAAAAAAAAGAGAAGGATAGAGTTCGGGTTGTGCCGAGTCGACTCAAAAAAAAAAAAAAAATCAGCTGAGTTCGCATGTTCAGATCGGTGTAACTCCAGATTCTCTATGGCAATTTGGACTGGGTCGACTCAACATCGATGGATTCGAGTTGTCGAGCTGAGATCTAGGGGTTGAACGAGGTAAATTGTTCGCATGTGTAATAACCTAGTTCAAGCTTTCAAATTAAATCATTAAATTGTATTATCCTAGACCTACATCACGGGCCCAAACCTACTCATTTATCTTAACTATACGAACCATGTGTTATTATGATCTAACCAAACAAAGTATGTTGATCATGATTAAATCTTGATCGAAAAGTACAAATACACTAAACCCTAGCAATTTGAAGGCAATTTATCTTGAGAGGTGAGGGTTTTTCCTTTAAATTTTGTAATTTAATTTATTTGATTACATCTTTCTTACATGCTTCAAGTTTTAATGCCATTTATCTTCACTATGCAAATCATTGATATGTAATTTTAATTATTGCACTTATAACACACAACACAAGTATTATGTTGAAAATCCCATTTCTAGAGATCAATATAATATCGTATAGGTAATATGTTTCAGGTAGCGGTCCTCTTGGTCGGCACGTAATCCCGTGGGTTGGTAAGTGGTGCACAATTGATGTAAGTAAATCGCCATACATGTTACATCACTTCTCAGGATTGGATGCTGCAAATAGTCACTCCATAAATACATCGTGTCACGCAAATCTCCCATTCACATTGTTGTGTAGCCTTGAGATGTTCGCATAAATCCATGTTAACGTTTGACAGGCCGACAAATCTCCGTAGTATGGGATGTGGGGCGAGCCGAATATCTTTAAACTACTTTCTACATTGTGATCATGATCGCTGAGTGTGATGGACTGCATATACTTTGCATGCCTTGCTAGGCATGCATCTCATATAGAATGTTTGTGCATACCGATACCACTTGTATTTTTGGAGTATGAGACGATCGAGACACTTCTGTTATTCTTATGAATCACTTGAATCATTGTACACTTGAATCATTGCAAACTTTAAAGGATAACCACTACTATAAGTAGGGCATTGACCCTTTCCAACCATACAAACATTGTAAGTGAAGCACAGACCAAAGATGCAGACGTTGATCACTTTATGGAAGATTATTCGGAATAAATGAGAAGGATAATATTACATTTAGATTTATTTTCCGTTGCACACTTTGATAATGTAGTAAGCTCCCATTTGAGAGGCCATTAGACAGTTACCTTAAATTTTATGCCTTTATGGAATAAGAAGTACAATTGATTTTATTCTTGTAATTGGGTACCTTCATGAATGTGATCTAAATGAAAAAAGGGTGCGATTTGAAGCATTCAATTATTAACACTCGGTTTTCTCGGGCGCGAGTATAAACTCGGGCCGCAAAAATTTGAGATGTTACAAAACTGTCATACCAAAGGCAGTAACCAAGTTAGAGCTCAGACATCCATTACGGTTGGGCTCATTAGACCACAACTAAGAAAGAAGGTGTTCGTCATCGTGCTCCAAAATGCCAAGATAGCAAGAAGGAGAGTCAGAGTCACTGGATACTCTCGAACTGAGAGTTCAATGCATTCATAAATGCCAACCCTTCTCCAAGTATCTTCATATTGTGAAGACACACGAATGAACCAGGATTCCCAATCTTAGAGAGGCTTCGGCCACGTCCTGGGACTCCTTAGAGCGTTCACAACATCAAGGGCGGATCCAAAGTGAATCAACAAATTTTTTCCAGGATAGATTGGAAAACAATGGATAAAACGAGTGAACCTCCTCTGCTTCTGTTGTAGTGGAGAATGCAGGACCCAAACAAAGGTAATTACCCATGGGCGATTTAAAGACTATCTTCTCAATGCACTTGTCTCCAAGAACATCCATCATGGCCATTAAATCTATTTGATTGAAGGAAGGAGTGGATGAAGAAGAGGTAGCCATTAGTAGGAATCAGAGCGAGAAAGCAAAGTTTTCGGGAAGAAGAAAGTTCGAGATAGGGAATAGGGAATGAGAGCATAGGAAGAGGAAGTTTCAAAATGACGCTTATATCGGACGAAGGGAGGAAGCATTTATTTTACCATCATTACAATTTTGTTGGAATCAATATAAGGACACTTGTCAACACGAGGTTCCTTCCTTGCCTTGATAAAATGTGACCATTGCTGATACATTACGAGGAATCGGTCGATGGCGGTTAACGCTCAAGCAACGCATGTACACAATAAGTGCGTCATTAATGAGGGGTCTTACGTCCCTGTCACCTTTCCAACAAAGGTACAACGATGTGGGGGTAGATGTTCATCCCCACCAACGCCATTCCCTTCCACGACCAATTGGAAGACATTACGTGCGATCTATACGGATACGCATGGTAGGTTCAGAGATCTGTAGATATGTATGGATGAGATTTCTCAATAAGTGGAGCCAGGACATATCAGGTGGTGCCATGTACCACTAAAGTGATTGATGAGGAAGTGATCGTGCTTAAACGGTTACATGATAGGTGGCAAGAGGAGAAGCAAAGGAAGAGAGACATGGGAAGCATCCAGAAGGCAGTAAGGGATAATGGTTATGACAATCGTATGATCGTGGGAAGAATCTAGAATGGCTAGATCAAAGCTATAAATAACAAAGCAAGGCAATAAGGAATGTGTCTCACACCAACCTAAACAAACTGAATCTATCTTTCAAATTATCTTGTCAATTTACTTTCCATTGTATAATCATCTACTTTCCTTGTTAAGCAAATTACATTCATTAGTGTAATTTTTTACTTTCCAGGCTTTCCAATTTACATTCCTTGGTATAATTTGTAGTAGTAACCAAGTAGCTGTTCATTTTAGCTATAATTCGAGTCTACGTCTGCGCGTTGGACTCAGCTCATCCATCAGAAAGGTGTTCTTTAGCTGTTCCTTGTGACTGACTATAAGGATTTTTTTTTTTTCCCATTTCATTTTCTCTGTATTGAAAAGTCCTTTCGAATGGGAGGCAAAGGTGTAACCCATTATTAGAGGACGAACCCCACCCTCTGAATATCACTTGATCCAATTTACACATTGAGCGAGTGGCTGAATAGGCGACCGATCTCTCTGAATCTCGGTCATACATTACGTGTCTTATCTTGGCGCTTGGGGTCATGATTGTTCGATTCGAATTAGAGCCACAATTCCAATTCTGGCATGCCTGCATACCTAGTGCAGAAAACAAAATAACAAAATGGTATTAGAATCTCAAGATCTTGGTCTCGTTTAGAAGATAACTTAATAAGATTGCAAAATGATTAAGCCACCAACAAGGTTTGATATCGGAAAAATGGTCCCTAGAATAATTGATGAAACTACCAAGGCAACTTGTTCAGGCAACCTATCACTACTAACTCCAAAAACTAATTAAATAATAAAACATGCACATTGACTCGTGGAACCACATGATTAATCCAATTGGACTATTGATTTGGGTTTGGATATGCTATCAAATCATTGGTTTGATCCAAATCCTCAATCAGGCCAATTTTAATGGTTGGATGGTTGAAATCTTTTGACTGGCTAGCATGTGTCGCCTGGATGCGTCTTTTGATTGACCATGTATGCTTGGATGGGTTAATTAAGTTGTGCATTTTCATTCTATTTGGAAGCCATTCAAATGTACAATTGTTAAGGAACTTCAACTTTGAAGCTATAAAACTGCCGTTTGCATTCTATTTTCAGGCTACACTAGTTGATGACCATGTAAAGTCATTTGGGTTTCTCATCAGTGATGGTGTAACTGTCGGCGTTGGTTCACCTAACCCTCTGGACCTTTGTGCTCCATGTCTCACTTATTCTCATCGACCTTGGCCCACGGCTCACCTACCGACGACATGGACCTTCGTGCCCACTTCTTTACATGAAGGTTCTCTCATCACCACCTACTAAAAGGGCCCGTTTGGACACACCCTCCAAATAAAGAGCTGTTTAACGCTAGATATTGTTTCCAGTCAAACTCAATATCATGTTGCGTTGATGCACTTGTCTGTTTGATTCTCCAAATAGTGGATTGGTTTTTAGACGATGGGCTTTTTTCCTGAGAAACCTAGGCTTGCCGAGGCACCAAAAATAGCACCCATTTTTAAAAACTTACCCTTGTAAACTTAAAAGTGATTTCTGTTTTCTTAGGACAAAAATGCCTCTTGACCTTCTTTTATCACCACTCCTGGACTGTCTCTTCTTTTGTCACTGGACTTCGGTGATCTTTCCCGCTTTTCAACTACTTTTGACATTATTTCATGCTTGCTAACAACTCTCTCTATCAGAAACTCCCACATTAGAAAAATGGGTTTTAAGCTTGTTTCAGAAAAAGATAAGAAAAATGGGATGAAAAGAATATTACAACAAAAAAAATACTTTTAGAAAATGAGTTTTTCTTCTTTTTCTTCTTCTTTTTTTTAAAGATTTTTTTCGATGAATCTTTTGTAAATAAATAAATAGAAAAAAAAAAAAAAAGAAGAAGAAGAAAAGAGTAATTTTTTTTCTTTTATAAACAAAAGCAAACACATGCTAAACTTTGGGCTTTTTTTTTTTTTTTTTTTTAAAAGATTAAATTGTGTCCAAATGAAATGATTCTAGTATTATTTGAAAGGTCGTCAAATTATTTTTCAAACGAGTCCAAGATCTTCCTAATCTGACTTATAATAAATGAGTTATGAGTGTTTTTGTGAGATTCTGCAATATTGGAACAACAACGATCTCTGCTTTGTAACAACAGTGATCCCTATTTTATTACAACATTGATCACTGTTGTAACAAAGAAACGATTGTTGTTGTTATACAAGAGCAATCATTATTGTAACAAAGGAGATTGTTGTTGTTACTATTCATCCTTATTGTCACCAATTCCTGCGAAAGCCAATCAAAGTGAGTTATGTGCGATTTGGATGGATTTGCGTAATGTATTTGGAGATCTGTGGGGATATGTGAAGAGGATCTTACAATAGTACAATTGGATCACATCGAGTAATGTCACGACATCTATTAAGAGATTGATTGATGAACAATCGTGTAGAAGCGATTACAGGATAGATGACAAGAGTAGAAGCAAAGAAAGCCATGTAATGTTAAATGGTTATAGTAACTATCAGAACGTGGGAAGGATCTAGATGGCCACGGTAAGGATATAAATAGTAAATGAATTTAGCAAGAAGAATTTGTTTAATACCAACCCAATTAAACTTTATATTATCTTTCAATTATCTTTTCAATTACCTGTCATTTACATTCCTTAGTGTAATCATTTTACAATTTCTATAAGTCCATTACATTTCCTAGTGTAATTATTTAACACTTTTGGTTTGAAAATTTTACACTGTGATTATTATCACAAATTTGAGAAATGCTTAATAAATTATGTTTTAAACCTTCTACATATAAAACATTCTCAAATAGAGGGAGGTTAGGGAGTTGAATCGTACCTTGGCCAACAATTTTGTAGTTGCTACCATCACCGAATGTGACTGAACCATCAGTCATGTCTTCAAGACTGGTGAACAAACTTTTGTCACCTGTCATATGTCTAGAGCAACCACTATCCAGGTACCACTTTGAATGGCTCGTGGCTTTGAATGAGGTGTGAGCAACCAAATAAGCAACTTTAGGGACCCATTTCATTACAGTTTTGGGTTTAAGAGCATAGTTGGTGTTCTTCTGATTATAATTGTAATACTTCCTACCCACTCAGTTAGATTTTAAGAGCTCCTTAAGCAAGTCTACAATTTTCTCAGCTAAAGGATTACAGTTCTGATTTTTATAGTTGACATGGTTCTTTTTAGGATTTTAGGACTGGAAAGTTTTAGTCGTTTTAGAAAGTTTTTGGTTCAGACTTTTCCCTTTTGAGTTAGAATACTCTCCTTGAAAAAATTTAGGTAGAGTATTCTTATATTTGGGAGGAATATTTTTATCGTAACCCAATCTAGATCGATCACCACATTTTCTGGATTCGGATAGGAGTTTTTCTAATTTAGGGTCACCTTGGGCATACCTCTATGTGTCCTTCAAACTCAAAAGTGAAGAGACTTCTAGTTTTAGGTTTTCATTTTCAGATTTTAAGTTTTTAACTTGGGATATTTTGAAATCTAAGTCACACTTATTTTTTTCAAAGCAATCTAAAAGGTGTGATTTTTTCAAAACCAGATTATCAAGATTCTCTTTCAATTTTAAAAACTTTTCTTTCTGAAGTTTTAATTTAACAGCTATTTTACAACTTTCCCTGTATAGGGCATCATAAGCATCCTGAAGATCTTCTTCATTCCCATGATCACTTCCGAGATTTTCTTCACTGCTTGTATCATTATCTGAGGAAGTGAACTTGGTTAGAGTCATTAGGGCTTTAACATCATTACCTGACTCGGTTTCAGAATCTTCTGACTCAGAAGAGGCTTCAAAGTAGGAATATTCATCCCATGTAGCCAACATACCACTCTTTTAGGTTTGTCCTTTTTAGGACATTTGTTTGCTAGATGCCCATATTCATGACAGTTGTAGCATTAGCTGTCTTGTAAAGATTTTCAATTTTTTGATCTTGATCTTTTCTTTTCAATAGGTTTTTAAACATCAACCCCTTTTTTTTACTTTTGAAAATCTTGTAAAACTTTTTAGCTAAAAGGGTCATATCATCTTCAGAATTTTTTAAATCAAAATTGTTATTTTCATGAGGCATGCTTTTAGAAGACTTAAGGGCAATAGATTTACCTTTCGGAGCTTTAAAGTTTAACTCGTAGGTTTGTAAAGAACCAACTAGTTCTTCAACCTGCATATGGTCTGTATCACGAAGTTCCTGAATGGCCGTGACTTTTTAATTGAACCTTTCAGGTATTAAGCGTAGTATCTTTGCACAGACTTTACTTTCTGGGATGCTATCTCTAAGACTCTACATAGAGTTGACTATGTTATTCAACTTAATATAGAAGTCCATGAATGTTTCACTTTCTTCCATACGTATTTCTTCAAACTTAGTGGTGAGGATTTGTAGTTTAGATTTCTTTACAGTAGTCGTACCCTTGTGTATCATTTCTAAGATATCCCAGGCTTGTTTCGTAGCATCACAAGATATAATTTTTTTGAATTCATCTTGTGATAGTGTGCAAGTAATTGCATTTAAAGCCTTCGCATTGGCACTACTCTCAGTTCTCTGAAGAGTGGTCCAAGTGCTATAGAGAGCAGCAACCCTTAGAGATTTAGTTCCATCAAGGCCTGAAACTTCAACAATAGGTGGAGTCCATTTAGTTCATTAAGAGACCTCAAGAATATTCTCATTGTGGCTTTCCAATAAGCATAATTAGAGCCATCAAAAGGTGGAGGCCTAGTTATAGAAAGGCTATCAAATTTTGACATCTTAAAAGCTCAGATTGGTTAACTCATGAATTAAATCTAAATAAACAAGCTATTAGGCTCTGATACCACTTGAAAAGGCTGAGCTATATGTCTTTGAAGGGGGGGGGGGTGAATAGGAATATGCCAAATAAAAATTAATAAGCAGAATATAGACAACAAATAGCTAAAAAGAATGTAAATAACAAAAGGAAATAACAACCTCAAAAATCAAGTATTGAGGGCCTTACAAATATCCTTTTTCAAAATGAAAATGGAATAGAGAATCAAAATAAAAAAACAAGAGCTACTTTAAAGAATCTTAAATATGCACAAAATAGCTTAGAATGTACTCAAAATTATCTTAGAGTGATTGCTTAAGAATGATAAGAATTGAATAGAAAACTCTAAAATTCGAGCACTATTTATAGGTGAAAAATCTGTTCCCATGACTGGCCTTTGGTTAGCTACGATTAGCCTTATCCAAACAGATTTTCAAAAATTCTGGCGCGATAAGATTTTTTGGCTTCACGACTGGCCTTGTAGGTCCCACAACTAGTCGAGTGGCCTACTCGACTGGTCGTGGACACCACACGACTGGTCGTGTGAGTCCATATTACTCATTGGAAAACGAGTCGAGTACTACACGACTGGTCAAGCACTTTCACATGACTGGTTGAGCAGTTTCCAGGACTGGTCGTAGACCAATAGAAAAATCCTAAAAATTCATAACAAATCCTGGACTGGTCGAGGAAATACTAGAACTGGTCGAGCCAGTGCTAGTGCTAGTTGAAAGAACAAAATTTTACACTTATAAAATGACCAAAATGATCGACCAAAAGTATGAAATGATCTTATCATAATCTAAGGTCAATTATACCTTACTTGTGAGATAGAACATATGAACACTTAATCTATCGATCACTTCAGTATCTTTAATTCTTGCGATCTTCAAAGCTTGAACTCGACATACCAAACATAATATTCAAGTAGGTCTTGAGTTCTTTGACTTTTTTGGTTCCAAATCTTGAACCGCAATGTTCTTGAAAACTCTGTCTTCACTCAATAGATGAAAGTCTTCACTTTCTTCCAGTTTGAAGATCTCAGTAAGTTCGTCATAGATATCTACGAGATAGATTTAGCACGAGCAGAACGAACATCGAAGATTCAATGTGAACAGATGCACAAGCTTAATACAAATCAAGATACAAACTTGAATTGGTTGGTCACACCAAAATTTGACAATACTTAAGGTTTATCAACATAGCACTTTCATAGTACCATATCGTCTTCAGAGTTTTCAAAATTAGAATTACAAGCATTTTCATGAGAAATATTTTTAAAAGACTTAAGGACGATGGACTTACCTTTAAGAGCCTTAAAGTTTAACTTGTAGGTTTGTAAAGAACCAACCAGCTCTTCAACCCTCATATTATCCATATCACGAAGTTCCTATATCGCGGTCACCTTAGAATTGAACCTATCAGGCAATGAGCGCAGTATCTTTGCATAGACTTTACTTTCTGGGATGATATCACCAAGACCCCACATAGAGTTGACTATGTCATTTAACTTAGTATAGAAGTCTATGAAAGTTTCACTTTGTTCTATACGTATCTCCTCAAACCGAGGGGTGAGGATTTGAAGTTTAGATTTCTCAACAATAATTGTACCCTCGTGTGTCATTTCTAGAATGTCTCAGGCTTGCTTTGCAGTATCACAAGATATAATTCTTTTAAATTCATCTGATGATAGTGTACAAGTAATCGCATTTAAAGCCTTTGCATTGGCACTACTCTCATTTTTCTGAAGTGTGGTCTAAGAAAAATATGGTGTAACCTTTATAGTTTTGGTTCCGTTAGTGTCAATCACTTTAGTGGTAGGAGGGGTCCATCTAGTCACTGTGGCTTGCCACACACTCTCATCTATGGACCTTAAAAGATCCTCATTTTGGCTTTCCAATAGGCATAATTGGAGCTATCAAAAGGTGGAGGCCGAGTGATTGAGAAGCTATCAAAATTTGACATCTTATAAGCTCAGATCGATTAGCTTAGGAAATGAATCCAAATAAAAAGAAGTTATTAGGCTTTGATACCACTTAAAAAGGCCGAGCTATATGTACTAGAGGGGGGGTGATGAGGGTCGAATATTGCATATTAGACCTCTATTATTGCCTGATTATCCGTACATGATAATACTTAATAGAGTACTTTATTCGTATTTTTGTTACAGGATGCAATTAAGAGCATGGACTGAAAAAGAGTGGTAAAAGCGTTGATTTGATGCTTTGAAGTACCAGAGCAAGGAACGGACTCCAGAGGATTGAGATCAATGAATTTACATGCCAGATATCCGAGGAAATCAAGCCGTTCATGTTAAAGAGGCCCGAAATTAGTCTAGAATGCAAGATCACATGGTTTCCGCCATCCGATTGACCCGAAACTTCATACATGTGATGGGGACTATAAATTAATTGTACATATTAAATTTCATCCATTGAAGATCTCGGGAAGTGCCCCAACAGACAGATTAGCCCCTTAATACCTTAAGTGGGGCCCACCCGATATCTGGAACTGCCTAAAATTTGGTGTCAACGCCTTAAATAGGGATACTAATTGAATGAATGGATTGGATTTTGTAGAAACATCATAGTGGGCCCCGTATGTACAGCATGTGTACATAGTGTGCACACGTGCCCGCCGTGCACCAGACCGATTGCATCAGTCAAAGGGGCTGACCCGTGGCTTCTTCTCACAGCGGCAATTGCCGTTTTCGGTGCCTGCGAAATGGACGGATGCTATCTATTTTGCGGAAGCTGGTGGGTCCCACACAGTGGCCATACGTCCAATCCAAACTGCCCATTGTGTAGATGGCCGCGAATACTACAAAACCATGTTGCTACTTTGCAACCATGCATGTACATGTGTGTGATACAGAGGCCACAAAAGGGCTGCCCTACAACATTCAAATCTGATCTTTTTGTGATCTCTTCTCTAAGACGCATCAATGGACATTCAAAACCACCCATTATTTACTGAAATTTCGTCCTGAATCCAATGGATGGGGTAGATTTCTTCAAAAATAATTCTGTGGGGCCCACTGATCACAACAGCGAAAGGGTGCGAAAGCTTTCGTACATATTAGAAAATCCAGTTTTCCAGGCGGTTGTGGGCCACCATGTTTGATCGTATAGTAGATCTGAACCGTCCATTATGTAGAAGACCCAAGAAAGTCCTAAGGGACGGTGTTTGTTTGGAATTTGAGCAAGGAAAGTGTCATGTTTCGAGGCCCTGAACTTGGCTATGAAAAGGCTTTCGCTGCGCATGCGACAGCTTTCCAAATCCGATTTCCACCACTCCAGCCACTCCATCAGTTATAAAAAGAGTTGCAGAACAGGAGGCAGGGAATTCCAGATCCGGAGCAAGGGAGAGAAAAAAGAGAAGAAAGAGAAGAGAGAGAGAGAGAGAATGATGTTTTTCTTTATATTTCATTTAATCTTCTTTTTATTTGAATTCATGGCTTGCTAATATCTCAGCTAGGGCTGAGATGAAGCCCCTAATTTGAATAACTCTGGTTATATGTTGATTTTACCTTGACTCGATTGATTTGTTTCTTTCTCTAGCGTGCTTGATTGGTTTAAATTTTATACTTCTCCATCTATGAACTTGATCAGAGTCTATATATGGATGTTGTCTGGATGCTTATTCTAGATGCTTGTGTCTGATCATGAACAAGTTTCCTATAGAGGAAGAAACATGGTGCTTTAATGAATTGTACATTCTATGTGCCCGACCAAGGACATAGAATGTGATATTCATTACATTGCTTTAGGAGATTAGACATTCTGTATGCCCGACTAAGGACATAGATTGTGCTTTCTTTATATAAGTTGTATCAATCTAGATTAGGGTGAATAAACAGACAAAACAAGGGTTAGGATAATTAGGGGTGGATTCGAAAGTCCTAGTGCTCTCTCTGATTGAATTTTCTTCCCTATTTTCTGTGATATTTCATAGATTTGTATTAGTAATTCACTCTATTATTAGTTAAGAAGAATCGTGAATTTGAATTGTGACGACCAGTCCTCGTGGGAACGATCTCGTAATACGTACCGTATCTACATCTGATTCGTATACTTGCGAGTTTAAAAATCATTTAAATCAGGTTGGTTTAAATAAAACATCAGGGGCGGTGAATAA
This sequence comes from Magnolia changhungtana, assembly GCA_030180095.1. Classification (NCBI taxonomy): domain Eukaryota; kingdom Viridiplantae; phylum Streptophyta; class Magnoliopsida; order Magnoliales; family Magnoliaceae; genus Magnolia; species Magnolia changhungtana. Next base: position 5,989,230 of record JASAUF010000502.1, on the reverse strand, counting down.
GACTATACTAAATTTAAAAAAATGCGGAATTGAAAGAAAGATAGAACAATCAAATAATAAATAAGCACAAATAGCAACCTCGAATGTACTAGTCTTGAGAGGTTGATACAAACTTAGTTCTAAGGACAACCTAACACCAAAAACCAAAGGCTTATGGCAGGACAACCTTACTAGAACATTTGTAAGTATAAAAAACCCAAACCAATAAAGAGGTAAAGGAAATAGCAAATAAAATAAAGTAAGTTATTACAACATTTCCACAAGTGCATAAAATAAATTACACAATTCATCACAAATGCTTAAAGAAAATTACAACGTTCACACACATAAGCACATTCAATCATCCACCACAACTCCAGGAATTATAGTGATCGCTTGTGTTTACACCAACTGTTAGAAAATAGCCACACAACTACTCCACTCCTAATATCCACTCCCTGGGGATATTAGCGTTCACTATGAAAAAGGTTTTCCAAGGTTCACCTTAAAACCTTCACAATTATGTCTTTGATTGGGCTTACACAATCACAAAAACCACACACTCTGAGATTTTCTTGATCACATCAGACAAAAGCAAAAAGAGATTTTTCTGACATAACCCAAAAACCAAAAAAATATAGAATTGTAAATGATACTTATCTAGAAATTCTCCTTTGAAGAAGCCCTGTAGAACCGATCCGATATAGACGAAGATGTTTAATGTCCAGTCTTACAAATGAAAAGGTTCTAGTTCTAAATGATTTTTAAATTAAATTAACCTAGGTTAGCTTGGTTTGATTTTGATCTCAAGAAAGAGGAAAATATAAATCCCTTCTTAAAGTAAGATTGGAATAAAGATCTCAAAATCAAATTACAAAAGCTAATTAAAAAGAATCTAAAATGAAAACAATATAGCTTAATAATATCACAAACTTATCTCTCAGAGTGGTGTCTTGGTTTAGCTTTAAATGAATAAATAAACTCTGAAATTCGTGCTATATTTATAGGTGAAAATACTGTTCACTCGACTGGTCTAAGGGTCGGTTCGATTGGTCGAAGGACCAACAAAATTTAAAATTTTCTAGTGCGATAAGATAAGGTCGTTACTCGACTGGTCGAGCAATGCACTCGACCGGTCGAGTGGGACCAGAAAAGCTTGATGAACTTTGAGTCGAGCCTCATGACTCACTTTTCACTTGACTGGTCGAGCATTCTCCACCACTGGTCGATAGTCCAATAGAAAATTCTGAAAATTAGCAACAAACCTTGGATTGGTCGAGAAAACTATTAGACTGGTCAAGCCAGTACTTGGACTAGTTGAACAAGGACTAAGACTAGTCGAGAAAATGACCTATAAACATATGAAATGACCCACATAAAATATGCAATAAATATGACACAACCTAAGGTTAATCTAGGGTCATCCAAACCTGCTTGTGAGTAGGAACAAATGAAACATCATTCGCTTCTGAATCTTGATATCTTGTGATACTTGAAGCTTGAGTTCGATCTCTTAAACTTGAGCTTGAGTTACACTTGAGTTCTTGAGTCTTTAGCATATAGTAGTCAAACTTCAAAGTTCTTGAATTTTAGTATAAAACCATGAACTTCAACACTCTTCACTTCAACTTGAAGATGTAGGCAAGTTCGATGAAGATCTAGAGAACTTTAAAATGTACGAACTTGATCACTTCAACTCAAAACATGATACAAATATTAAATGGTTTGACACAATAAAATTTGACAACATTACGGTTGCTAGATTTACACAATAGCATTTACAATTATGCAGAGTTCGTCATGATTTTTCGGTGGAGTTGAAGTTCGATTGTCGATTTTCTAGCCATCTTACAAAGTTCATACAATTTTCAAATGACGCCGGAGTTCCTATATTGACTCTCTTTTCATCTTGTGGTGTTCAGTCGAATGGTGATTTCTGGGTGGAACAGGAGTTCGCTTATCAATTTTCTAGCCATCTTGAAGAGTTCACATACGATATGATTTTCGGGTGAAGTAGAGGTTTGGATGTTGATTTTCTAGCCATCTTACGGTGTTCAGTCATACCATAATTTTCGGGTGGATCGGGAGTTCGCTTATTGATTTTCTAGTCATCTTGTGGAGTTCACGTACGATATGATTTTCGAGTGGTCTAGATTTTGCATGTTGATTATCTCTTCATCTTATGATGTTTACTAATACCATGATTTTTGGGTGGAGTGGGAGTTCGCTTATCAATTTTCTAGCCATCTTGCAAAGTTCATACAATTTTCGGATAATGTTGGAATGCCCCTTATTGATTCTCTCTTCATCTTACAATGTTTAGTCGTACCATGATTTCCGTGTGGAGCGGGAGTTCGCTTATCGATTTTTCAGTCATCCTGCGGAGTTCACATACGATATAATTTTCGAGTGAAGTAGAGGTTTAAAGCTAGATTTTCTATTCACCTTGTGGAGTTCACTTGTACTGTGATTTTCGGGTGGACTAGGAGTTCGCTTATCGATTTTCTAGCCATCTTGTAGAGTTCATGTTATTTTTAACAAGAAACAAAAGTATTTGGTTTAGGGGATTTATTCAATGATAACAAAGAATTCGATGAGAGAACAATGATCACAAGATATCTTATTCTGAGTTCATTTACATCCTCTGATTTCCTTGATTCTAAAAAATAGAGTACAATCAATGCAACACAATGAGTGAAATAGAAGACGGTCTGATTGCAATTTTAGCAGCATTTCGATGCTCTTTCATCCAATCTCCAGGGGAGGCGAGTTGTGCGGATCCAAGAGGAACCCATAAAATTGTAGAACATGGAGTTGTAGAGGTCTGCGCAACACTATTCACCCGTTGCACGGACACTATTCATCAATTGCGGGGACACTATTCACCGTTCTGCAGACACTGTTCATCCGTTGCATAGACACTATTCATCCATTGCATGGACACTGTTCATTTGTTACGCGAACACTGTTCATTCGTTGCGCGGGCACTGTTCATCCGTTGCGTGAGCATTGTTTATCTGTTGCGCGAGCACTGTTCATTCGTTGTGTGGGCATTGTTTATCCGTTGCATGGGCACTGTGCGTTTGTTGTGTGAGGCACTGTTCATCTGTTGTGTGGAAACTGTTCATCCGTTGTGCAGAAACTGTTCATCCATTGTGCGGAAACTATTCATTCATTGCGCGGACACTGTTCATTCGTTGCGCGGGCACTGTTCATTCGTTGCACGGACACTGTTCATCCATTGTGCGGACACTGTTCATCCGTCTTGCGGACATTGTTCACCTGTACAACTCTCTCTCCCCAACACTCTCCTGACTTCCATCCCCCCAAATGAGGAGGGGGAAGGGGTATTTATAAGCTCTCAAGCTCTTAAACAGTGGTGATCACCACCACTTCTTCCTTCACACAACTTTCAACCTCCTTTCTTAGACAGTGGTGTTCACCAACCTCTTTCTTAAATAATGATGATCACCAACGTCGTCCTTAATACAAGGCAATGTCCATCCACTCTTTTTTACCAAAATAGCCCCAGTCACTCAATTTTACCAAAATACCCCCAATCACTCAATTTTACCAAAATACCCCAAATCACTCAATTTTACCAAAATACCCCAACTCACTGATTTTTACCAAAATATCCCAACTCACTGATTTTTACCAAAATACCCTCGGATGCTGATTTTTACAAAAATATCCAAAATACCCCCGGATACCGATTTTTACCAAAATACCCCCGGATGCTGATTTTTACCCAAATACCCAAAATACCCCAAGATGCTGATTTTTACCAAAATACAAAGTGAATGACCCTAGGAAAGATCTGCACCATGGAATTCTCTGACCACTACAATGAAATATTTTGTGCCTCAATGATGCTTCATTGATCCTTCTTTGATTGATTCGTGAAATCAAATGGAGGATTAATCTTCTTCCGACCAAAGAACTAAATGAACTGCAACTAAAGGATGACTAGGTGATCATGCTTGCCTAGAAGATCGAATGATCGTGCTCGAATGGAAGACTTAAAATGATCACATTTGAACGGAAGTTTTGAATGATCGTGTTCAATCAGAAGACTGAATGATCGCGTTTAATTGGAAGACTGGATGATCGCGCTTGATTGGAAGAATGGATGATCACGCTTGATCGGAAGATTTGAAATGATCGCACTCAATTGAAAAACTAGAAATGATCGCGCTCAATCGGAAGACTAGATGATCGAGCTCAAATGAAATACTTGAATGCCCTCAGCTAGCAGTGTCGACCAGATGTTTTATTAGAGAGGATAAAATCCTCTTTTCATCGAAACTTGCCACTGTAACAGTTGTGGAGACTCCATCTTTGAGTAACTCGACCAGAGGACTATCTTTCAACACCGTTGCTGCTACAACGGTCTCTTTAATCATCTCCGGCAACTCTTTCCTTCAACTCTGTATCTAGGGGGTTGTTCTTTAATGCTGCTCCCGCCACAATAACTTTTTCGATTATGTCCTTTATTCATGATCTGCATAACCCAAGCTTTCAAATAATAGTCTTTCCTGCCAAATTAATCGGAATTAGTATCTCAAGACATTATAATTTTCTAATTTAGCTTCATGAAGTATTTATAATTTTAAAATATATTGAAGCCTTCTTCTCTCTTTTAGGCTGATTGTAATATTGGCAATATGAGATTTAATCATTTCATCTTTGTGCTTGTAATCGTGCTTCGCATTGCATTTGTTGCATCATTTGCTCATTATATCGCACTTTTAGAGATGTCATTTCCAGCTCCCGAGGTTCAACCGATGAGTCTTTTCTAGTTTGTGCTCCTTAGCATTTCTTCATAAACTAACTAAAAGTATATGTTCCTTGTACCTTTACTACTTCTGGAAAATAGATAAAACTTTTCTCGATTCCATTTAATAACTTTTCGGAGGACATGGAAGTTACTGACAATAATTCTATCTCTTTTAATAAACATTTATTCATTATCTCCATCAAATCCGGTACTTGGAGCCTTGCAATATCATTGCTAGAACAATAAGAAGTTACGGCATCGGACCATATAACTGGGCCTTAATATAAAAACAACTCTTGAAAGTTCACACTGGATCATGCTTCATAATTATTGGCATAATTCTCCAATTCATAGTTAGTGTGTTGGTGAGGTCATCAATATTACTTGATACGCGATTATTGTCCAACTAATTGTGTCATATTGATTCCTACACTGTGTATAAGAAAGTATCAGAAAGACCAAGGTATGGATTACTTTAGAGAAATATATTATGCCCCCTCTCCAAGCCAATCTTCGCATAAAGATTTCTTCAGAAAATAATATTTTCAAAGTAAAGACTGCTGATACCCTTAAAGGATGGTTAATCTTTGATGTTCCTTTTAAAGAATTTCGGTCCTTGTCAGAAGAATACGTATATCGCAATTGAAGTCTAGTAGTTGATCTTGAAGATTTGAACTTTCGAATGGAGAACTGCCAATATTTTGAAGGCATTCATTGTTGCTGTAATTGGAACCTGATTCAAGAGAAACACATTTTTATATATCGTCTAATCAATGTTTGAGATTTTCATCAAGCAATTGTATATATGAGCATATCTTAAGTGAAATATATATCTGTAGCATTTTGATGCTACACAGAGTTTAAGCTCTTGAGCATTGGAGCGAGCATACTTTTGACTGACCATACTTTGACTGGACATGACTTGACTGAACTGAACTTGACTGAACTTAACTGAACTTGACTTTACTAGACTAGACTTGACATAACTGGACACTTCACATAGTTTAGGCTCTTTGATCAATGGAGCAACACACAGTTTAAGCTCTTGAGTAGTTGGAGCAATCACGGCCGTGAACTTAATGGGATTTACCCATGGGGAAGGCCATAGCAACTCTCTAAAGTTTGCAGGGCTTTACTAGGCTATCTTAGGTACTAAATCTAAGGTCGTCGGTCCATCAATGAGTAGGTTTAAGCCCTTTCTCATGAGTTAATACCGAAATCAAACCAAGGATCTAGGTTTTCTTCGTCTGTGAGTTCAGACCCATTCATGGGAGGGTATTTTCATCCTCGTCTATGATGCTGTCAGAGAGCTTACAAATGATATTGGTCTCATGCGTGACTGGCTGTTTTACAACTTTTGGCCTTTAAGGCTTTAAGTCACTAGCTCCATCCGCTGCCTGCATGGGTATGTATGCAATGTGGCCTATTTGGGCTTTTTAGGGCCGCTGGCTCCACACTACTGTCGTGAATAATATAGGTCTTATGCATAGTTGGCCCTATAGGGCTAGGCTAGGCTGCCTTAAATGATCAACCGATGTCGCTGACATGATGGTTGATCATACAGGCTTTACTAAAGATAACAAATCGATAACTGAAGATAACATATCAATGATTGATGTATCGCTCCTGCTGCTATTGCTGATATTATAAAATTTAGTCTGAGTGGAGCTTCAAATTGATAATAATATCAATTTCGATAATAGAATAATCTTCATGTCAGCGATATGGTGATGGCAATAGTAGTTTTGCTAATATAGTCCAGCAACTATCGTCGGTGCTCGACAATAATAATATACTTCTGCTTGGGAATTTGCCTATTATTCTTGTATGACATTGACTTCTTGGTATTCTAAGACTTTGGTATTCTTGGACTTTTAACATTCTGAGACTTTGGCCTTCTTGGTATTCTGCTTATATTGCCCCCTTTTGATTTTGAAGTATTATGCTAATAATCTTCGAAATCAAAACTGTAATTTATGTTCAAGGATAAAGTATTTTGTATGCTTTTATCTGCCCCGTGAACAATTACATCGTAAATCTTCTAAGTCAAAACGATGTGAATCTTCTTGGTCAAAATGCTATGAATCCTCTTGGTATTCTGGGATAATACATTTTGTTGAACTGATAGGTATATTGATGAAAATTTACCCCCATGATGAATATACATGTCTTGCTTTCTTCTTGCCCGTTCTCCTATAGAGTGAATATCTTTAATCGGGATCATATGTCATTACTTTCTCTTTTATTTCATATATCTTCTTTGTGACAATTTTACTATCGTTGGTCATCTTCTGTAGAATACATATCTCTCTCTCTCTCTCTCTCTCTCTCTCTCTCTCTCTCTGAATTTCTTCTCGTTCATTTTGACATTCTTCATCTTGCTTTTCTTTCTTTGGCAATATTTGGTGCCACTCTCTTAATATTTTCAAATAGTCAATTCATATGAGAGTTGAACAGCTTTACTTTCGTTCTTTCTAAATTGCCAACTTTTATAATTAAATCTTGAAAGATCTGTATATTTGAATCACTGAGTTCTAATGTAATGTCTAGTTTTATGCATTCTGTATGTAACTTGACTTGCTCTTCTACTTTGTTAAATTACGAATGGCCTCTGACATCTGTTGTAGTTCTCTTAAGACTTTGAAATAGCCAATCCATATGATAGTTGAACAGTTTCACTTTGACTCCTTTCAAATTGAAATTTTTTATAATTAAATCTTGAAATATTCTTCTTCTTTGTCGGATTGGGAACACGATGCCCCCAGGGTTCTCCATTGGCTGATGAATTTGTTAATTAATTCGTCTTCTCATTGGTAAGAAGCACTAATTTAGTCTCACTAACTTCTCATCTAAAGACTTTCCTTAAAGTTTACTGTTGTTCATGGTAGTCGCTGTTGAAAAGTTGGGGATTTCTTCAGCAATATGCTCTTCTAGTGAAGACTTCAAATGTACTGATTTCCTATTTTCCTGCACACTTCGAATGTTTTGATATCAAAGGAGAAAGTAAAAACTGTATTGTTGATGCCGTCGAGGAGGATGAATTGAGTGAGTGAAGTAAAATTGTGCCTCGTAGTATTGCGCATGATCGACCTATTATCCAGATTTGGCCGAACAATATTCTTTATGAGAGAGGATCAAACCCTTTGCCTTTTGGATGTTACCATCATTCGTCGTTTGGTTTGGGGGATTTATTCAATGATAACAAAGAATTCGATGAGAGAACAATGATCACAAGATATCTTATTCTGAGTTCATTTACATCCTCTGATTCTCTTGATTCTAAAAAATAGAGTACAATCAATGCAACACAATGATTGAAATAGAAGACGATCTGATGGCAATTTTGGCGGCATTTCAATGCTTTTTCATCCAATCTCCAGGGGAGGTGAGTTGTGCGGATCCAAGAGGAACCCACAAAATTGAAGAGCATGGAGCTGTAGAGGTCTGCGCAACACTATTCACCCATTGCGCGGACACTGTTCGGACACTATTCATCTATTGCGTAGACACTATTCATCCGTTGCACAGACACTATTCACCATTGTGCAGACACTGTTCATCCATTGCACGGACACTGTTCATCCGTTGAGCAGATACTGTTCATCCGTTGTGTGGACATTGCTCATTTGTTGCGTGAACACTGTTCATTTGTTGTGTAGGCACTGTTCATTCGTTGTGCAGACATTGTTCATCCATTGTGTGGAAATTGTTCATTCGTTACATGGACACTGTTCATTCGTTGCGTGGGCACTATTCATCCATTGCACGGACAGTGTTCATTCGTTATGCGGGCACTGTTCATTCATCATACGGACACCGTTCATCCATTGCACGGACACTGTTCATCCATTGCGCAGACACTGCTCACCCGTGCAACTCTCTCTCCCCAACACTCTCCTGACTTCCATCCCCCCAAATGAGGAGTGGGAGGGGGTATTTATAGGCTCTCAAGCTCTTAAACAGTGGTGATCACCACCACTTCTTCCTTCACACAACTTTCAACCTCCTTTCTTATACAGTGGTGTTCACCAACCTCTTTCTTAAATAGTGGTAATCACCAACCTCTTCCTTAATACAAGGCAATGTCCGTCCACTCTTTTTTACCAAAATACCCCCAGTCACTCAATTTTACTAAAATACCCCCAATCACTCAATTTTACCAAAATACCTCAAATCACTCAATTTTACCAAAATACCCCAAATTACTCAATTTTACCAAAATATCCTAACTCACTGATTTTTACCAAAATACCCAAAATACCCCCGGATGTTGATTTTTACCAAAATACACAAAATACCCTCGGATGCCGATTTTTACCAAAATATGGAGTGAATGACCCTAGGAAAGATCTGCACCATGGAATTCTCTGACCACTGTAATGGAATATTTTGTGCCTGAACACACGTATAATGTGATTTTTGGATGTAATTGTAATAGAATGTCATATGATTAATTATTTGACTATCTTGACACATTCACTTACATTACGATTGCCATTATATTTTTCTTATGATGATATTATGTTGATTGGCTTAATTTTTTAATACATGATCATGATTATGAATTGCATTGTTTAATATATCCATTTTCATGACTTGTAATCTATTATGGATTATAAATGATGAGTGTATAATCTCAGAGGGTACTCCTCACTGTGATAGTCATTGATGTTATCAAACCATATCAGTTGATGCAGGTGTAGAGCGAGCCGATGTTGTTCACTAGGTCGCTAGAGCATATTTGGTAGCTTAGGAGCTAGATGGGGTCCCTGTGGCCCATATTGAGCTCCATCTTTAGATGATAGATTTCTATCTTTGTTTAATGAAATTTGTTATTTGGGATTGTATGAGTCCTTTATGGGTGCTACATTTGGATATTTGTGGTAATTGAAATATTTTTATACAATGTATGGTTTATTTCGCCAACATTTGTTGCTAACTCTGAATAATGATAAGCGGTTCAAATTTAAACTGAATTTTAAAAGCTAATAATTGAGTTTTCGAAAAACGAGTGTATACTCGGGTTTCAAAAATCAGGGTGTTACATGTTGTCCTCTCGGACCGTTTCTCCTAAAGTGATAATGGTTGTATTCCGAGATGTACAACTGAGCATCCAATACATTCAGGAATATGAAAGAGCCAGTTCGAGCAATTCCGTACTTAAATTGAGAACACCAACAAATACATGGCCATCTACACTGAGGCCATGCTTTGGTTGATGGATATGATTACCAAAATAATGCCTACGATAATGCAATACAATGCCGAGGGAAGTTGTATCGATAACGTGGTTCAGCCGCCACCTATGCTACCCTCGCAGAGGAACCCGCCACCAATTCCATTTTAGGAGATGTAAAATGCTCCACCGTCCGCTGAAACCAGGCGATCAAAGCGAGAGGCAAGGAATTCTATTCCTAAAGTCCAAAATTAGGGCCTACCGGGAGGGCATAACATCCAACAATTCCCTAAGAACCGTTGTTCCAAGAGGGACCAAACAGATTAGGTCCTGATCCACCACCGATTATTGAACCTCAGCGAGTGCATCATGACCAAATCATGCATATGGTCCAGGAAGTCACGAGCCAAGTACTTGGCCGCAATACTATTCCGGTCTATCATAAGCCCTATCTTAAATGGATTGATCAACAACATCTGCTGTCATGGAATTATCGACCGAACTTTGCCCTATTTTTAGGTGATACTGACTAATCAACTATCGAGCACGTTGGATCTAGAAAATGATGACTATCATAAGTTACAATTATTCGTCCAGTCTCTAGTAACAACTTTCACATGGTATTCCAACTTGTTGCCAAACTCAATTCGTACTTGGCAAGAAATGGAAGAGAAATTCCATGCTCAGTTTTTCTTTAAGAACATGGAAATAAGCATGGCTGATCTAGCTATTTCTGACATCTAACAGGAGAAACTTGTGAGAGCAATATTAACTGGTTTAAAAGAGAAAAAAAAAAAAAAAGGCAGTGTAAGGTTGTTATGACTGAGGCTGAATTTATACAAATTGCACAAGACGGGATTGAATACAAACTCCATAAGAAATTCATTGGAATAAAATTCATGAACCTATATGACCTAACCAGCAAGGTCTCAAGGTATGAAGACTTCTTAAGGAGGGTTCTAAGCAAAAGAACTTGTTAATTGAGACATATTACCAATACCCAAATTATGAGGTTGCGATTGCCGAAGTAGTAGCTTAAAAGACTCTCATATGCTTGACGTTAATTGGCCAAAGGAGAATTGACCGCATCGACTACACAAAAGGCCTAAAAAGTATACACTTTTGATATCACAAGGGCTGATGAGATATTCGAAATTCTGTTGGCCGGGAAGTTTATCAAGACTCCCATAAACCATAAAATACCATCGGCCGAGAAATTGTAAAAAAATTAAATAATGTAAATGTCATAGGACTCATTCCTATTCAACTAACAAATGTGTGGTATTCAGGAACATGGTTCAGGATAATATCGACCGCAGCCTGCTGAAATCTCCTAAAAAAGGTGAGGAAGCAATGTTGATCGATATCGATGCATTCCCACCTAATCTTAAGGTCAATATGCTTACAAAAAATCTAAGAAAGGCTAATTGACCACAACCGAAGATTGATCTTGGTCCAACTGACTGCGAAGATGCACCACAATGACCAGGGCAAGGGCGACGTTGACTACCCCAATCAATCACCACGCAGTTGAACACTATTCGACAAGACAGTTGAGCCTCATAATTGTGCGACTAGTGTGTCAAAAGGATTGTTCCAGGATGGGGAGACACTCCTTGACCAAGGACACAAAGCTGACACATAGCTCTAAGGAGGGTTAAAGAGAGCGGTCAACATCAGCCACAAAGGATGCCTCCTCCCCTTAATCGGTACTCCCGAGGCAAAGCGTCAAATCTGAGAATGGTTAAACCTTCGTCAACCTAGAAAGGGTCTAGAAATGGATCACACATCCTAAATTTTCGACGGTACTAGAAGCAATGACTTGAACTAAAAAACATTGCTAGCAGAGGCAATCAGAAGTAGTGCAGTTGCGACCATTTTGGAGGATTCCTTTATTGGGAGAACAGTTGGCCATTAACACGATCGAGGCAGTTCTACCACCCATGTTACGTGATCAGGATACTAACATTTTGGCCCAACCTTATGGGTCAGTTGGTCTAGAGGATAAGGGTGACGGTGATAATATGTTTGATTATCTCATTAATGAATGTTTCCCAATGGATGAGTGGCTAGTAAATGAACTAGTGGCAATTGTTAAAGCATTGCAAGTGGTCTCAACTACGACCACATCACTTGCCATTGTGGTTGATGAGAACGCTGAGCATATTGACAAAAATCCAAATATGTAAGATGACCCAGAAACACTAGGGGGGCAATGTCCGAGTTCGGAGATTGTGTTTGGGACATTGCCACCCGTCGTTTTCCATTGTAATATGGTACTAATTTTGCCTTCTAGTTTCCAAGCTAAGCCAACCCAAACAAGTAAGATGCGGGTGATGTAAAGGAATTCAGTCCTCTTGTAGTGATACAACACACTTCTTTCCTATTAGAGGAAATGATTAAAAGGAGACTAGGAGTGGATGAAACAACACATGTGAACACTATTATGGTGGAATTAGGAGATACATTAGAAAGAGTAGTCATAGAAAGAAATACTGATGGCATGATGCAACATCTTAAGCTGTTGTATATATTTGTTCACCTTAAAGGTTGCCCAGTCACTAGGATTCGGGTTGATAATGGGGCTGCTGTCAATCTTTTACCATTAAGAATGATGCCACGATTGAGAAAGACAACGATCGACTTAATCCAGTCAGAGGTCACTGTCAATAATTTCACCGATCATGTTACAAATACGCATGGGTTTCTTCCAGTCGACCTGACTATCAGAACTAAAATAGTGATAGGTCCATTTTCGATGGTCGATACCTCATCCAACTATAATGCTTAGCTTAGCAGGGACTGGATCCATTCATTTGCATGTATCCTATCATCCTTACATCAGTTCACAAACTTCTAGAACTAGGATAAAGTAAAATTGGTTTTGGCTGATAATAAACCCTTCTTAACTACTTTGAATGCAAATGAAACATATTACTATGGAAAAAGGTGCATCCAGTTTAGTTCACTGGAAGGAATAAGCATGACCACCCGACTAGAATATCTATAAAAAAAGAATCCAGACAATGTTGTGCAAGATATTACGGAAGTAATCTGTCCGATTGATAACCTACGGAGGGACATTGTTCCCTTTCGGTTGGTTCCACACTATATCATTAAAGAAATCCCATGATTGATATATGCCGAAAGATGACCAGTGTAGGGCTGATTTCACATCTAGAATAAGAAGGCTTGAAGAAAGCATGAAGGACGTCGACGATGATTGTTTCGTGAATATGGCTGATGTAGATGTTTTGGTTGAAGAAGAACACACGAAACTTAAGGAAGTCTCTAATAAGCTGGAGGATTCCCAGGCCCAAGTCCAAGATCCCTTAATAGAGGTGAACATAGGGACCGAGCAAGACCCAAAGCCTACGTTTATTAGTTGACTACTCAAGTCCCAAGATAAATTGAAATTGACCCATTTGCTCAGAGAGTTTATCGATTGCTTTGCATGGAATTACCATGAGATGCCAGGACTTGACTGGGGCTTGGTCGAGTATAGGTTACCTATAAAAGAAGGATATCGACTACATAAGTAACCACCTAGGAGGATAACCACAGAAGTAACCTAGAAAATAAAAGAAGAAATTGAATGACTATTGAAGGCTGGATTCATCAGGCCCATTAAGTATGCCAAGTGGATCTCAAATGTGGTCCAAGTTATAAAAAGGAATGGTAAGCTACGGGTTTACATCGACTTTTGAAATTTAAATATAGCAACATCAAAAGACAAATACCCGATGTCAGTGGGTGATCAGTTAATTGATAGGGCTGCTAGATATCGAGTGGTGTCATTTATGGATGGGCATTTAAGATATAATTATATTTATGTAGCACTGAATGATGTGCCAAAAATGGCATTTACGTGCCCAGGCCCCTTGGGGACTGAATATTGGGTTGTAATGCCCTTTAGGCTTAAGAATGCATGTGCCACATACTAAAGGGCAATGAACACCATTTTCCATGATATGATCAGCCATTTTATAGAGGTTTACATCAACTACATAGGGGTAAAGTCAACTGACATAAAAGGTCATCTTACTCGTTTGTGTAAATCGTTCGAGTGGATGTGACTTCATAAGCTAAAAATAAAACCCCTTAAATGTGCTTTAGGGGTCTCGGTTGGTAGGTTTTTAAGATTTTTGCTGCATTGACAAGAGATCGAGGTGGATCAAAACAAGGATCGAGCAATTATAAATGCCCATCCACCAAAGAACAAACCGGAACTGCAGCAGTTTCTGGATCAGGTTAACTTTATACAGAGGTTTATTTCTAATTGTACAGGGAAGACTAATGCATTTTCTCTGGTGGTAAAATTGAAGCAGGTGCTCAAATTTAAATGGGAGGTAGAGCATCAACTGACTTTTGAGAAATTAAGGAATATCTGATGAAGCCACCAGTGTTAATGCGGCCAGTTGAAGGTTGACCACTTAAGTTGTATGTTGGAGCATTGACAAAGTCGGTCAGAACCCTCTTAACCCAAGATGAAGACAATTGGAAAGAGCATGTAGTTTATTATCTAAGTCAGATGCTCCTCGATGCCGAAAGATGTTATTCTACCATAGAAAAGTTGTGCTTATCATCGTACTTCACGACTACCAAATTAAGGCATTATTTGTAGGCCGAAAGAGTAAATGTAATAACAATGACCGATTTAGTGAAATAAATGTTGAATCGGACAATTTCGAATGGTCGAATTGGCAAATGGATATTGGCTCTATTTGAATTTGATCTTTGTTAAATTCCCCAAAAGGCAGTAAAAGGTCAGGCCATAGCTAATTTTCAGGCCGACCATCCATCTGACTTGGAAAATCAACTTTCTCCAGGATTTAGATATGTATTATACACATTTAACTCGATGGAGGTTAATCTTTGATAGATTAAAGACTCACAAAGCTTCAGGAGCTGGAATTATCTTAATTGCACCAAATGAAAACAGGTAGGAGTTCATATTCCAACTATAATTTGAGTGCACTAATAATCAGGCTGAGTATAAAGCTATGATAATCGGTGTAGAGTTATTGATGGAGTTGGGTGCAAGAAGTGTGACGATTGTGGGCGATTCACAATTAATAATAAACCAAATGGCGAGCCTCTTTAAATGTACTAGTGCATCCCTTTTACCGTACTATGCCTTAGCATATAAGTTGATGGATAACTTTGATGAAGTAGAACTAATGCATGTTACTAGGGAGCATAACATGAATGCTAATGAAATAGCATAGTTAGATGCAAGGCCCGATGTCCTAAAGGGATTGGTCGAGAGGACGATTACCATTTAAAAGAAGTCTTTACCATCAAATTTTGAAAGGGAGATCATTATGGAGAAATGTCGGGTCGATATAAAAGAAGAAGACTGGAGAGCTTCTTTCATGGATTATCTTTAAAGCCCATGCACTAAGGTTAGTAGAGATGTGAGGAGATCAGCCACTAATTATATCATGATTGACAATGAACTATATCGAAAAGGGATTGATGGAATTTTGCTCTGATGTTTAGCCAATAAAGAAGCCTTATTGGTAATGGGTGAGGTTCACGAAGGGTTATGTGGGGCTCACCACGTTGGGAGAAAAATGAGGCTCACACTTAGGTGTTATGGGTATTTTTGGCATACAATGATGGCCAATTGCATTCAATATGCCAAAGTTGTGAAGCTTTCCAAAAACTAGACCAATTCAGCATGTGCATGCGATCGAAATCCATTCAATTGTCAAACCCTGGCCTTTCCAATGTTGGACAATCGATCTAATAGGTCAAACCCACCCACCTTTAACATGCTTAGATTCATTCATCATTGTGGTTACCGATTATTTCACCAAATGGGTAAAAGAAAAACCCATGAAATGGGTCGGCCATAGAGAAATCATTGAGTTCATCAAAAGCAATATTATCCATCAGTTCAGGATTCCAAAATCAATCACAAGGGACTAAGGTGCAACATTTTTAGCAAAGGAAGTGAGAACCATGGCGGATAAGTATGTTATCAAAATTATACATTCGATGCCATATTATGCACAGCTAATGGTCAGGCCGAGGCCAATAATAAAGTAATTAAGAACATCCTAAGGAAGATGATTGAAAAAAACTCTCATAAATGGCATATAAAATTGTCCAAGGTGCTCTGGGCATACAAAAACTTGCCTCCTACCAGTATTGGAATGAGTCCATTTGCATTAACATATGGACACGATGCAGTGGTACCCTTGAAAATTACTATGCCATCTTTCAGAATCACACATCAGGCCGAGTTAACCCCTCCTGAGTTTACAGATGCAATGTTGGTCGAGTTCGAAAGGTTAGACGAGACCTAAATGAAAGCCTTTAATTTTATAATTACCAACAAAGTGACTGTTGCTTGAGCATACAATAAAATGGTAAAAGGAAAATCCTTCAAGGAGAGAGATAAGGTTTAGAAAGTTGTGTTATCAATAGAGCACACAGATCGTGCCTTGGGTAAGAAATGGTCACCCATGTGGGATGAACCATATATTGTCATCCAAGTCCTCAAGGATGGAGCCTATCTCTTGAAATATATAAACAAGAAAGTTGTGAAGGCTCCGATTGATGGTCGATTCTTGAAAACATATTATCCTTCTTTATGGGAAGTAGTGCAAGGGCAGGCTGAGTAAACACAAAAAGAGGAGGAATAAAAGTGTCCTATTGTAGTCATTAGGAAAATAATTTTTATTGCAGGAAAAAAGGCCTTAAATTATCGACTGCTTAATTGTATGTATAAAAATAAGACAAAAAAAGAGAATCTATGATCGTCCGATCGGCTAGTTCAAGTATAAGCTCTCCAGAGCTCTTCGAATTCCTTGAGAGCCAACTCTTTCGCCTCTCGGGCCTACGTGTGCTTACTCCTACACGACCAGTGCTCTACCATGGACTGGTGAAGAAAGCCTATCACCATGTCAAGGTGGTAGCTGACTACATCAACCTCTTAATAAGCCTTTTGCTCTTTAGACCTGCTAGATTCTTCACGAGTCTAAAAGAACTCTTTCTAGGGCTTGATGAAGGTCAGGAGCTCTTGGGAGTCTGGCCGATCCCATTCTGAATAGAGATGCACAACTTCCGAGAGGTCGATGGCTAAGTCATTGTGTTAAGCCTCCAATGATCGCAGCATCGCCTTATTGAAGTAATGTCAACGAGCCCAATGCAATCAATCCTTCCACGAGATGTCATGGTGGGCCAAGAGATTCTTAGACTCAGCATGGATGGTTGCCCGCTATTTCAGTAGGCCAGCACATTGTCATAGTTCCAAGTCGGCCTTAATATAAATATCCCCAAGACTCTAAAGGGTGGAGAGAACCTCTAGGATTTCTCATAGAGGTTCGTTAGTTTTGTCCGCCTGATCGGCATCTCTGGTAAAGGGATAAATGTTGTGAAGGAGAGGAAAATGATAGAAGTATTCAATCCCCTCTTCGAAGATCTCCTTTAGAATGGTCAACGACTAGGAGTGAAACATTCTAAAGGTCATAAAAGTTAAGGCTTATTGTTGAGCAGAAGTTAGAGCTACAACGTAAATCTAGAATGAGTGATTCTTTTATAAGCAGTGCTAAGAGTAATTAATGTTCGTATTGGGTAAGGCACGATGAGTGGGATACCTGAGTTAAGCGGTGTAGCGCCAGTTCAATTCCTAAAAGGTTGGAATGTGCAACAAAAATAAATGAGGTTTTCTCGAAAAGTGGCACGGAAATTCCCATCCACCTCGGTTCAATCAACAAATGACTATGAAAATAGACTAAGTGTTGGGCGACCAAGCTTTGAAGAAAAAGCCTTGTTGATGAGGATCACTAACAGGTCGATTGACATCATGGCTTCGTATTGGCCAAATGTAATTGTTCAATGAATCCTTTAAATTATGAAAGGTTCTAGTTGGTCGATCGCTCTGAATATCTTAAGCCATGACCGATTGAAGTGGTAAGGCAGATACTTGATGTCTTAGAGTGACAATTTGATGAAGAATATTTCATTCTACGTTGTAAAGTAAAATAGATCTTGGTAAGTACATGAACAACATAAAAATTGATAAAGGCAAAGTTTATTTGAAAGTGAGCTGGCCATCGCCCGCATTACAAAAGTGCACGAAAGAAGGAAAAGCAAAAAGTAAAAAAATAGAGTGGTCGAACAGTTCAAGTATTCTTTGCCTTCTTCGAACTCCTCGAGGAGTTGTTGTTTCTCTGCCTCAATTTGTTCCTACTGCAATTTCTAGTCAGCTCCTTTTTCCACAAGGATGGGAAGAAATGCATGAGTTGGTCGACATGATTGCCATGAGAAGAGACTTGGTTCTTGACCTCTCTTTTTCTAACAAGGCTTAGCTTCGACTGAGCCTGGTAAGTGGCGATTTGTGAATCGAGGAAGGATAAGAGATCCTCGAGGACAGCTGGGTCCTTAGGAGTGTAAGAGCACTCTTTCTCCTTGACGTCCTCCAACAACTCGGTGCACTGTGAGTGCATCACTGGAGCAAGGTACGGTTGAATTGGTAGTTATGGTTCCACTGCAATCGGACGTTCCATGCCAGTTCATAGGCCTCATTAATGAATAGGGAATCCTCCCTAGTCGTAGCCTATTGCCTTAGATATTCAGTAAGTTGCGTAGACTCAAAGATGAGTTGGAAGCAGTGATTTTCAAGGACATACAAATACTTCAATGTTTTCAAAAGTCCTTTCAACAAAACATCTAATTCGGCTGCCTCTGAGGCCTCCCTGTTGAAGAGATCAACATTAAAGAGCAGTGAGGATTGGCTGAAGTCGATGAGACCCTAGTCAAGAATTTTCTTTAGATAACTTCTTGCACCATTAAGGAATGAAGTGGAGCTTGAGTTGGAAGCCATGGTTATAAGATCAGAGAGCTAGAGTGTTTACTTAGGTTTCAGTGAGAGTTCGGGATGGGGTCCAAGGCAGTTTAAATAGACAATTACGGAGCCCACGTTAGATGTAGTTATGGAAGGCAAGGATGCTTTGTGTTCCAGGAAAGTAGGAACGTCCAACCGCCCTGGTTATTATTTCAGAGGATCATGCACAACCCCTCAAATTCTGGGTGTCATATCATCAGTTGGTTATAAAGAAATAGAAAAGAAGAAAAATGACAAGAAAGTGACCGATGATGAAAGAAGGCTTGACGACTAATTTCATTGATTTATTATCACAGTACAAAGGATAAATAGTTACGATTCAAAGGAAGAAAATTGCTAAATCGACGCTTCAACCTTTTCCAGTTGACCATTCGCTTTATGCAAAATGACCTCATGTTTGATAACTGTTTTTTGAGCTTTTGTAGACACGGCCAGGTCCTCGACCATTTTCTTCTGTCGATCGCGTTTAGCGTTCCTCTCTTTAAAATTTCTTTTAAGTGTCATCAACTCTGCCTCTAGAGCAATAATCCATATGCTCATTTCCTCCAACTTAGCATTAGGTGTCTTCAGTTCTATGTGGCAGGCCAATAGTTTATCAACAATATCATTGGTCATAGCCATTTGGTATACTGTTGTTACATGCTTAGTCTCGAAATAATCGATGATGGTGCAGAGCTCGTATTTTTTCTTTAATGCATTCCAATAAATCCCTAAGGGTTAGTAGTTTAGCCATAAGACTCTTGTCTGAATAAGAGAAGGCTCGATATTGATCAATTACCTAGGTAAGCTTATCAATCATATTGACCGATATAGTCCCTAACGACCCTAATGCACAAGGGTTCAAAGTTTTTTCTTGAGACACTTTAGTTCACTTGAGAATGCAAGGGACTCGGCCACATTGATATACTAAAAAAGAGCTTAATGGAGGGAGAAGAGGATGTCTTCAATCAGAAGTGCATCTTCACTCATTGTAAAGGAGGCCAAGACATCATCAATGATCATCGGTGCTGATATGGGAATTGGTGCAGGGCAAGGCAGAGGAATATCAGTCGTAGGGATCTCCTCTATTGCCTAATCATAGATGACCACCTCATGTGTTGCATCCAGTTGAAAGGGTTCATCAATGATTGAGGGAAGAGATTCTACAGTCGAAGGAAGCTACTGAATGGATGGAGGAATAGGTTGAGGGGATGATCCTCTGTTTGAGCCCTTAGGAGTGGCACTTAAGGGATGCTCTTCTTCTTCTTCATCTTCTAAGTCAACAACAATGGTCATTATTTGAGGAATATCGATCATGTATTTAGACTCTATGATGAGAGTCGTAGCTTTAGGAGAAGTATGAGAAGGAAGAACCTCGTTGTTGATCGTTCCTTAAGAGTTAATAGTTTTCATGTCAGTAATCTTGGGAATATCGATCGCTACCTAGAGTTGTTGTAGTGGTTGAGCCATGACGATTTATTTTTATTTTTTTTGCAACTGATAGCTCTTGAGTAAATACAAAGAAAGACAAAGTTAGTAAGAAAATGAGGTAAAAGACTCAGAGCAGTTATACAAGTGAAAATAATATCCATGTAAATCAGAACGGATGATGAAGATGATGAATTGTCTGTCGATAGATTAAGGGTTTTTTAATAACAATTGCCATTGCTCAAGTAGAAGTGGGGAATGGTGGCAGACTGGGGTGATAAGGGGTAAGATATTTTTCATCAAACGGAAGATCATGATTGTTTAATCTTTCCTTATCCTGCCACCATTTATTCCAGCATTTATTATAATGAGCTTCTTGGTAATATTTCAAACTTTCTTTAATTTCTTTATAATAATCTTCAACGGAGAGCCCTGGCTAATATTTGGTTTTGAAGTATTTTTCAAATGATAACACAACTTCAGACGAGGAAGTACCTTATTGCTGTCATCCCTTAGATGAGGTCGACAACGGACGATGCATTATAGTCTGCTGAGGAGGTGGATCAGAGTGTTTGAATACTAAAGTAGGAGATCATGGAGGTGGGCTGAGAGGAGTTCCTAAATCAAGGATCCTCTTTGGAGCTGATGAAGGCGGTTGAGCTGGTGAAGATGTGAGAGCCATAGGTGCCTTCACCATAGCTTTTTGGCACTTTGGTTGAGGAAGCATCTTAGTCGGTGAAGCTTTCGGAATCTCTCCATGAGATTCATATTAACCCAGAGTTCACTCCCAGCAATATAGCAATCCCTACCCTCTCACATCGATCCCACGAGCCTCTTATCCATTCTCATTCGATCATGGCGGGGGAGCAAGTAGTGGCCGATTTAGTCTTCGGCTTACTCGATTTTCGGCTAAGAGTCGTGGCCGATTGTGGTGCTGCTCTTTTCTTTCCTCGAAGCTCCATAAAAGAAGAAAGTTGGGCTATGATAGCATGATGAGATTTGTTATCCAATTTTGTGTAATGACTCTCCCACCAAGTGGTGAAAATGTCCATTACCTGAGGATGATTTGGGTAGATGGGAAGATTGAGACTTAAACTGGTCGAATGAATGGTAGAATTAAGAGAATGATAAAGATCAATTGGATCGACAATTGGCCGAGTGAAGGGAGGTTGGTTGCAGGATGTCTGAGTGAATGGATGAGGAATGCACTGGACTAGGCTAAACTAACGGGCAAGCAGGTTTGGACAACTAGTGCCAATCGTACCACCATAGGGGAGATCCTTACAAATGAGGTAGCTCTCCCAATTGAGATGCATTTAAGAGGACTCTTGATTGTCGTCACTCTTGTATCAACTAGTGAACCAAGCTAGGCTGAACTCTTTATCATGAAAAGGGGAGAACATCCGACTTTGTTTACCTTTGTTCAAGGAAAAAAATAAGGAGTCCATATCGACGGAAAATGTATAGAGCTCATGGGGAAATTGATGATGCGTTCACCATATAAAGAATAAACAACAATGGAATGAATGGGGGCATGTATAAGGGAAAAATGAAAATATTCATAGATCCACATTTGAAGAAGCCACAATGGCCCTCCTCCAAGATACAAACCTTTAGTGGTGATTTCAAAAATACATTTGTACAGGTGACCGAGTATAAAAGGTGCTAGATCGAGTTTTTGACCTTGTGCAAGCACCTTGGCCGGTTTAATATACTCATTTGTGATTTGAAGAGCATTCACACAGAGTAAATGTCAGCATATCTAGAGTAAAAAGAAGGTTGTATGTTCTTCGTAATCGACCGAGCCTTCACGTTTGGGGTACATTTGCATGAAATGAGAATAGGCCTTGCCGGCCTTATTTGTAAAACGTCTTGGTTCTTTCTGAGCGAAACCCAGGAAAATGTCTTCACCGAATGGAGGAAGTTGGGTCAGAGTTGCACCGTCCAAAATTGTTTGACTCATATGGTCGTATTTGAAGAAGAATGTGTTAGTGGATGGGCTTCAAAATATCGACGCCATCATAAGAAGAGCAAGGTCCGAAAGATAATCGTAGATGGAAAGTTTGATGCATTCGTAAATGCTGAACTTTCTCCATGTTGTTCCATGTTGAGAAGAAATAAGAGAAAACCAAACATTCCATTCTGGTAGCTAGGATTGAGGATTCTTCAAAGCGTTGGTTGGTTCTAGGATGGATTTAGATTGAATCAATAAGGTTTCACCTAGGGAGATGGGGAACATATGATCCATCATACTAACTTCATCAGCATCGATCCCAGGAAAGAATGTTGGTCCCATGCAGTAGTAATTTCCAATTGGTGATTGGAAGATTATCTCATTGGAGCATTTCTTAAAAAGAGCATCTACTATGATAACCAAATCACCCCGACGGAAAAATGAGGAAGATGACAATGCGGCAACCATTGTTAAGGTATGAGAGGAAAAAGGAATTATGATGTTTTCGGAAGAATGATAAAGAAGCATGGGATGAAAAGAATATCGAAATGACACTTATATCGACCGAGGATATGGAGATTTATTAGGGCATCATTAAAATTTTGTTTTGTACAATACAAGTACACGCATTGCAATAGGGTTAGCTCTTATTTCGTAAAAGGGTGGTTAGAGCTTACATGTAGGGATGTGTCGGTCAGAGATAGTTACCATGACACTGCTACGTGTATGGAAGGACTGTTACATTAATGAGGAGTCACACATTGCTTTCCACTTTTTCCAAAGACAAAGCGACATAAGGGGCAATGCTCATCCCTATTGTCGATAATTTTTGCGAAAGCCAATTAGAGTGAGTTACGTGCGATCTGGATGAATTTGCATGGTGTATGTAGAGCTTTGTGGGGATATGTGTGGAAGATCTTACAATAGTACATTTGGAGCACATCAATTGATGCCACGACATCTATTAAGTAGTCGATTGAAGAATGATTGTAGAAGTGGTTATAGGATAGATGACAGGAGTAGAAGCAAAGAAGGTCATATCATGTTAAACTGTTGTAGCAACCGTCAAAATGTGGGAAGGATCTAAATGGCCGGGGTAAGGATATAAATAGTAAATAAATTCAACAAAAGAATTTGTCTTATACCAACCCAATCAAATCCAATATTATCTTTTAATTATCCTTTCAATTACCCATCATTTACATTCATTAGTGTAATCATTTTACAATTTCTATAAGTCCATTACATTTCCTAGTGTAATAATTTACTTTTCGCCTATCATTTACATTTCCTAGTGTAATCCGTAGCGTTAATCGAGTAGCAAGTAATCTTAGTTGTAATTTGGGTCTATGCATACGCTGAATTCAGTTCTCCATATAGGAAGGTGCTTCATAGCTGTTCTTCACGACCAACTGTAAGAATTTCATTCTTGATCCACTATTTGTACTGAAAAGTCCTTTTGTACGAAAGGCAAAAGTTTAACCCATCATCAGAGGATAATCCCTACCCTCTGAATATTGCTTGATCCTATTTACATACTGAGTGAGTGGCTGAATAGGCAGCCGATCTCATTCGATCTTAGTCATATATTGCTTATATGCCTATCTCGACACTTGTGGTCATAGTTGTTCGGTTTGAATTGAGCCACAAATTCAATTTTGGCATGCCCGCACTTATCACGTGACCAAATTGGAAAAACAATGAACAACCAGCAACAATTACATAGGAGCAATCATTGTTGTTACACACGAGTGATCATTGTTGTTCTCGCATAGTGTGATCTCACGAAAATGATCATAACTTCCTCGTTACAGGTTAGATTAGGGCAATCTTTGACTCGTTAGAAAGATAATTTGACAAACTTTCAGATAAGATTGGAATATCTCGTTTGGACATCATAAAACCTTTCAAAAGTAGGCCAAAGGCCATTTTGCATTCTCTTTCATTCTAAAAGTGTAGATTTTGCTATCAATTTTCTTTCCTTCAATCTTTTTCTTAATAAAAGACCATCTAAGGTGAATCTATTAAAGAAAGAAAAAGAAATTATCTTCTAAAAGTGAAATTGTTACAATATTTTTTCCATCTCATTTCCTCTCATTTTCTTCTCAAGCAAGCTTATAACCCACTTTTCTAAGGTGGGAGTTTCTGCCGAAGACAATAGTCAGAAAGCATGAAAGATTGTCAGAATGTAGTGGTAAAACAAGAGGTAGCTAAAGAGCAGTGATAAACGAAAGTGTGGGAAAAAAAAGGCGTAAGGCTCGATGATAAGTTTCAAGGGTATTTTCATCTATATAAAAAGAGAGAGAGAGAGAGAGAGAGAGAGAGAGAGAGAGAGAGAAAATACATTAGAAGTCTAAAAAATGTTTTGAAAAGGAGTTCTATGTTGGGAGTTCCAACAAACCTAAGGTTTATTTAGTGAAAAAGCCCTTAAAAGATTGATCGACAAAATCAATACTCACTTGGTTTTTTTACCCGTTTGGATGAGAGTAAATGGAGGTAAATGGCATTTAAGTTGTGTTTGGATGGAAGTAAATTCATGAAAATAAAATCAAATGAGAGTAAATGAACTTGTAAATAAAATCCTCTCTTTGAGTTACGATTTGGAAGTAAATGGGGGTGAAATACCTTTTTCAGGTCCCTTGGAGAGTCGCATGAGTAAATAAAGGTCTTACTACACACATGTCTGCCATATACGTAGCATGCTAATGATACTCCGAAATGATTCAATTATCAGCTACATCACTAAAATCACACAAAGAATGATCCAAACTATCCAAAGGTTGGCCATATAAATCTACATTTAAAAAACATTGGCAAGTTTCTTGTTTGTTATCCTTACGCTTGTGGCCCACTCAAGACTCAAAATTTCCTCATTTTTGGCAAAAGTACATATTTTAGTGGGCTTATTATAATCATTCTATTAAATATCACATATGTACACTGATTTGGCATATTAAAGTTGATTTGGGATATCCCATATGTTCCTATGAATATATTGAAAATTTTCATTGCATTCTAATTCCTCTCGTTTTCTTCTATCCAAACATAATTTTTGGATTTCAAATGCATTTCATTTACTCCCATCCAAACAAAATCGAGTAACCCATTTACTCTCAATTCATTTACCTGCAAGTCCATTTCCAATTTATCTCCATTTACAAGCTCGTAAATGAGCCTGCTGCAAATGCATTTAAAAAGAAGGTTTTCGTCAAAGCGTTTTAATGCATGCTTTTCTAATCTTTTTCAGTTGACAGTAAAAGTTCAATTCTCACTTTTTAATCTAGTGTGGTTCACCTGAGCTTTAGATCTGCCTCATTTTTGGGCTCATGCCCTAACTTGAGCTAGCGGAATGGATGGACAACATGGATATGATCTATAAATCATGGTGGGCCCCACAGTTTTTACACCTAAAAAATTTTCATGCTCTATTTTTACACCACAACTTTTAACTTATCAATGTTAACTTTGGGATAAGAGAAGAAAATAGCTGTGTAAATAATAATGATTATTTACAATGTATTTACGATGTAAAATAGAAATCAAATGGGCTCTAGATTGGTTTTGGTTGAATCAGCTTTTTGGAGCTTATTCTATTGCTCAAGGTATGAGAAAAATTTTCTTTAAAGCTTATTTTGCCGTACATTCAAACGCACGAGTGGGTTTGGCTAAAGGTTGTTTAGGTATCAAACAACCCTTTCTGTGGTTGCATCCAAATAGGCAAAGCAACTTGGGCAACAGTGCCTTCATTCGTTTCGCATTCATTTTTGTTGTGATGGTCATTTTGTGCTTGTGATGCCTCGACACAAACAACTAGATCTCTAGTGGGAAGTACAATTTCAGCATGCACTAATTGGTCACACTTGCAGTAGATCAACGCAGATTGGGTGCGACCCTTGCACGTCCGTAGCTAGGAGCGGACAGGGGCTTCGAGGGGTAACTGTGATGTATGGGTTTATCAACACTATCAATCCATTTTTTCATATCATTTTAGGGTACAAGCCTAAAAATGAGGTAGATTTTTATCCCTACTATGCGGTCCACTTGATATTTGGTGTTGGTGTCCAATTCAACCAAATAAGGCCACACATGTGATTGAGGGCCTGTATTCAAAATTTCATGTGTGAGTACGATGCATGAGTGTGCCAGAGTTTACTCAACTAAGGTTTGATTGAACTATTGGTATCTTCCCGCGTTGAGACAGATTGGACGCATCATCCAGTTATCTTTTAAACCACTGATTACGCCTAACATTCATGCGATTTATGAAACGATAAGGGTTAACCTTCGAAATGGATTCTTTTTGGCTTGTAACAATATACTTACGTTTATGGACATAAGGACTTATTCTTTCAACATGATTAGCTACTGTAGTTCAACAATGACAATAGAGGAAGAAGATAAAGTTAAAAGTGTTCTTCTATTAATGATACTTACAATATTAGCAATCATGACCAACTTGAGGGATGACGATCCATTTGTTTGCTTAATCATGAACTGATCTTCGTAGCAGGAGGGTCGTGATGTGTAGGATGATCGTTTCTTTGTTTCTCGATTGAAAATTGGGCCTCATTGTGAGATAACTGATGGAGGGAGGATCTTCAACAATCTGTTCGTTCCTTGGTCAGAACCGGGTTTCGTGGCGAGATGACTGACGAGGTGATGGCCTGTTCATGGTCTTGGTTGGAACTAAATACGTGGTAAGATGGTCGTGAATCGACTATCCATTCGTCATTTGGCATGGACCAAACTTCGTGGTTAGATGGCCAACGAAATCACCTAACACATAGCAGGAAAAGCTCGCAGTCTTCCGTTTGAAACTGAGCGATCTTCCTTGTGATACACCGGGATGCCATGGATGAAAGGTGGAAAGATAGACTAAGAATTAAAAACTAAGACCTCATGCTATGAGCAACAATAGGGGGATTAAAAAAACTAAAATAAAATAAAAGGATAATTGTCTGTTGTGGATAAATAGATAAAGTTGTGCTTGGTCGTAATGACATGAGGCCTAGAGCTCTTCATGGATTGCTATTTATATAGGCTGTTATGGGTAAAAATGGACTGGCCATTGAGAAGAGGCCAGCTCGGATATATACACATATGATGAGGAGGTCGGTCAACCCCAGTCATGACCAAGGAGCTCCTCAATGGCCAGAAAATGATAAACCACTACTAGGGAAAGGACATACTCCCTAAACTCGGCCATTAGGAGATGAAGTCTCTCCACTTCCGTCAAATGCCGAGCCCTTCTACGATCCCATACATTTCTGACTTATTGCTTGGAACATCTCTTAGTAAGGTCTCCCAAGGCACAGCCCTGCATGAGGCAAGACTCTGAACCTCTACACTCGGTAAGACCCTACCCCATACGGTAGGTTGAAGAGGATGGTCATCCCCAACTTCATTTATATTCTACTAAGGAAAGGAGCTTGCTCTCGACGCTCGAGCGCGACTACTAAGGGCAGGTGGGCAGGTCGGTAATCTGCTCGATGTCAAGAGAAAACTCAACCACGACTCATTAGAAAAGCCAGGTTGGCAAGCCACTGTTCGGAATGACCTCATGGGCCTCGTCAAACTCACAAGCTCGACCTCCTACCACGCGCTTCTACTGATTCCGACCTGGTTCCGATTGTACCTGCCCAAGATCCCAGCCGAGGATCTCGGAAGATGACCACAACACGTATCTACCTAAGATCTCAACCAAGAATCTCAGGAGATACCCGCTACATGATCTGAATACGAATCCCTCTATAATACGCTCCTACTAAATAGGGAGGTTGTCCTCTATGCCACCTCCCTCTCTTAACTATAAATAGAGCATCTCTAATGGTAAAAGGTATGCACAATCTAACTCAGAAAACACACCCAAAAACCTTGCGTTTTACTAGACTTAGCTTGCCTGTCTGACTTTGGCATCGGAGGGTCCCCTGCTGCAGCCAGGGTCTCCATCTTTGTCTTCGCTTGCAGGTACCAAGTGGTCTGAGGAGAACGTCTAGATTTTTGCATCAATAGGCTTCTAAGAGGCAGTGGCCTTGCATAGTCTTTAGAATTATGAATGATTTGGATGATCATCTGTGAAAATCTCATTGATTCTTCCACGTCAAAATAGCTTATTGTGTAAGGCACGTGTATAAAAGATATACTCATAGGTGCGTTGACCAAAATCCTCACGAACTCCCACATTGGAAAGATTTTGTTGTCCTTACATCACTTGTCTTTAGCATGCATCCATAGAAAATGGCTTTTGACAGACTCTAGCATTTAATATTGGAAGGAGATATGCTTTGAAAGGATTTTGACATTTAATGCGAGAGAGCGAAATACTTTAATTAAAATCTTCCTTCTGCATAGAGAACTTTTGATAAAACTCTAGCATTTAATGTTTTCTCTTCCTCATGTACACATTAATAACTCTTTTTTAAGTCATCTAAACCACATGTGCCATTAACGTCACGTGATGTCTCTTAGATTGTTTGATTGGGCATATTAGATTACATGTAAACAATGCTTTTAGCAAATAACCACTTATTTTGCCTATCATTTAGCATATGATGCTGACATGTGGCAGTATGTCATTGGCTATTGACATCTCATTGGCCTTTAAGTATGCCAAAAATGTGCCTAAAAAGTTAAAATTGTTTATTTTTGAGCTTGCACCATAAAATGATATGGCAAGATGGATGGACGACGTGGATAATACTCATACATCTCCTTGGCCATAAAAGCCCCCGTTCGTTCCTAGCTGGATGTGCGGGGTTAGTGGATGCGGATTGCATCCTACCCCTGGGCAAGGCTCTGTGAGGCCCACCTTGATGTAAGTATTTTATCCACATTGTTCATTGCTTTTCTCAGATCATTTTAAGGTTTGAACCTAAAAATAGGAAGGTCTATAGCTCCGGTAGACCACACCAAAGGAAGCTACAGTGATAATGACACCCATCGTTGAAACCTTTCTAAGGGCCGCCGTGATGTTTATTTATCATCCAACCTATTCATAAGGTAATGTAGACATGGATGAAGTGAAAACACAAATAAAGAGCCCTAGTAGGATGCAATCCGCATCCGGGGTTAATATCCAATCCGCATTCCGATAGATCCCAATATGGGACATTTTAACGGCACTATTTTCCACATGTATATACACGCAAGCCATGCTGGTCCATTCTAGAGTACTTGCCGACTGTCAGCATGTGACTTGTACAACTCTGGTTCACGTGATGGGTGGACCGCCCTCATCTTCCCATATGGTGGGAGCCACCTTGTGCTTGCTCAGATGTCCCACTAGTTAGTGTGCATGAGGGGAGGGTTGCATGTGGGGTTAATAAAATTCTTGTGCTTTTAAAGGCAAAACTAGAAATAAAAATTAGGAAGGAAGACAAGTAGCCGTGGGTTGTAGGTAATCTATCATTCCTAATGGAGTAGAAAATTAATAATAATGTCCTGGTGCATTGCAATGTGATTGGTGTCCCGATGCCTCACTTCTAAGGAACCACATGTAGAGGTGATCAGAATCTTTGATTTGATGGGCCCCCTCATAAATGGCTAATGCTCCATTACTAAATTCTCACAGGTCCGAAGACACTGATCCTTTGATTGCTGGCCTACAAATAGACGATCATGTGGAAAATATAGCAACAGTCCAGAGGAAATGCCACATCGTAGATGTTAAGATTTTCTAATCTGTAATACTTTCAAGCTGGCCACCATCCATGGTGTGGCCCATCGGTTTGACCGTTCTGATCACCTAGCTAGGGCCTAACTTGTGCAAACTCGGACGCTCTTCTTGATTTGATGCATGCGAACCACATAATCTGTTGAAAATCAGTAGTTTTTTTAAAACAACGAAAATTTGAATTTTCAAATTTTTAGGAATTTCCCGCCAAAACACTTTTTGAAATTTTGAATTCAAAAGTGCAGTGTGTGTGCTTTGTCCCACATCGAAAATGTGAAGAAATGTTTTGTGGTTTATATGAGATCTTATGAAGAGTATTCTTACTTTGAGTTTTTGGAGGAGGTAATACTCGGGTTGCATGTTCCGGTGCATCGCACTGGAACAAACAAAGCGCGCGCTGGCGCACGGGCACGGGCACGGGCGTGGGCGTGGGTAGTGTGGCTGTAGTGGCTGTAATAGCGCACTTTGTACTTCGCACGTGTCATAGAGTGGTCGCTCCCTTGCGACCTTACGCGAACCGGTGCAATCGCGGTGCGATAGGTCTGGTCAGAGCCTTAGGGCAGTGGATCTAAAAATCTGAAATGAGCCTGGGTTTTATAGGTGACTAAGAACGGTTGGATCTTAAATCCGAAATGTCCAGCCGTTTCTAAAAATGGATAGCAACCTTGAAAGCCACAACGGTCCAAAAACGGACGGGCAAGGATGATCCAACGGTCAGATCTTCTGATCTGATGACCAGAAATCTCTTGGATTAATTGACAACTGCCAGAAACAGTTTCAAACGTTCTAAACCATTGAATACTATACAACAATGGTGTTATACTTAATGCCTATATAAACTAAACCATTCCAATCCGATTTCATCATCTCAACACACCATCTCTCCCATCAGATCAGATACAATCCAAAATCTTCATTGTAGAATACTATGAACATCTCTGTTGTCTGAGTCTGCCAGAATAGATCTGCTGCGTTAAAACTGTTCCATAGTGGACCCATCGTGATTGTTGCACGTTGGATCCAGATAATGCTTGTCTTATCCTGGAAGCAATTCTCCTGTAACCTATCAGTAGTTGTTACGGGGGTGAATCATGCTTTAAGGACAGCATATTTTATATGTGATTCAGCCTAGTGAAATAATTTTCTGTACGTTTTTTTTTTCAGTGTATCCAAACATCAATTTCTCACATAATCTACTCATGAAATATTTCTAAGAGCTGATAGGCCTGACAGCAACAATTAGTGGTGGCCCACCATTCAAATGTACGGTTTATGACTCTTAAATATTTATGTTAGATGAAAGTAATGCCAAACATAAGGAATGGGAAGGGGTCAGTATTCAGATATCCAACCTAAAAAAGCTTCTTTGCATAGTGACTTGATGGAGCTTTGCTCGGTCCACACGCATGTCCAACGCAAGTCATGCAAACGCCATCACACATACCATGACGACCCACAGGTGCAATATTTAAGCCATCCATCAGGTAGGCTCAGTATTATGTATGTTGTAGGTACCAAGTGGTCCAAAGTAAACATTCAAATTTTTGCATCAACAAGCTTCTAAGAGGCGGTAGCCTTGCATAGTCTTTAACATTATGAATGATTTGGATGATCTTTTGTGAAAATTTCATTGATTCTTCCACTTTAAAATAGCTTATCGTGTAAGGCCACGTGCACAAAAGATATACTCATGGGTGTGTCGACTGAAGTCCTCACATTTCTGAACTCCTACAATGGAAAGTCTTTTTTATCCTTACATCACTTGTCTTTAGCATGCATCCATGGAGAGTGGCTTTTGAGAGACTCTAGCATTTAATATTGGATGGAGATATGCTTTGAAAGGATTTTGGCATCTGATGCTAGAGAGGGATTTGCTCTAATTAAAATCTTGCTTTTGTATAAAACTCTAGCATTTAATGTTCTCTCTCATGTACATGTATGTAACTCTTCTTATGGCGTGTTTGGGTAGTGGGATTAGAAGGGATTAGGTGGGATGAGATTCATCTGGTCCTGTGCCAATTCCACTCCATGTTTGGGAAGAATGGAAAAGCTTAGAATTAGATTAGATGGAATTGCATTGGTCCTGTGCCAATTCCACTCAATTTTAGCAAGTTGTGTAGGTCCCACCATGATGTGTGGGCTATATCCACACCGTCCACCCATTTTTCGAGATTATTTTAGAGCATGGGCCAAAAAATCAGGTAAATCTAAAGTTCAAGTGGACCCCACCATAGAAAGCAACGAGGATTGAATACTTACCATTGAAAACTTCTTTGGGGCCACATAAGTTTTGGATCTACCTCATTTTTTGGCCCATGCCATAAAATGAGGTTACAAAACAAATGAACGGTTTAGATATAACACGTGTGTTATTCCCATTAATTTCAAATGATGGTGGGTATATACATTCAATGTACCACTGTATTACCAACAAAGCATGGAATTAATCTTATCCCATGGCAACAGGAGACAATCCCTGCCATGGACACCAAAAGTATTGCATCAGTCAAACTAATGAACTAGGATCTAATCCAATTGGACCGATTTAATGGTTCGAATTTCACTAGATGACAGGTTACTGTTAGGATCAAGCGACAAGAAGATGAATTGTTGTGTCATGGCCACATCCTCAATGATCTCTCTGATCGGTTGTACGATTTGTACATGAGACCACATTAGCAAAAGAAATTTGGAGCATGCTATAATACAAGTACAAGGCTGAATAGGAAGGTACACAGAAATTTTTAATTGCCAGATATTTCAACTTCACAATAGTAGACAATCTGCCGCTGCTTGCCCAAATCCAAGAACTGCAGCTTATTGTAAACAAAATAAAAGCCATAAAAATTTATCTTCCTGAATCCTGTCAAGTCAGAGCTATAATTGCAAAATTGCCTCCGAGCTGGAAAGACTAAAGGAAGAAACTACTGCATAAATCCAAAGAATTCACCTTAGAACAAATCCAAAAGCATCTTCGTATTGAAGAAGAATCCCGTAACCGAGACAAAATGGATGACGCTAATGGTGCATCCTCATCCAAGGTGAATGCAATAGAACGACCATCCCAAAATAATTCCTATGAGAAAGCTGATTCCCTTAAACCTAACAAAGATCAAGAAAATTTTTTAAAAATCCAAAAGAAGAAAAATGGAAAACCTAAGGTAGCTTGCTATGTCTGCGGCAAGACCGGGCATTTCGCCTAAGTCTGTCGGGACCGAAAAAAGCCTAAGAAATAGGCTAATGCAGTAGATGATGATATCGTAGCCATGGTCACAGAAGTGAATGATGCTTTATTTAAACCAACATGATTTAAATGATTTTTAAACTCGCAAGTATACGAATCAATTGTAGATACGGTACGTATTACGAGATCGTTCCCACGAGGACTGATCGTCACAACTCAAATTCACAATTCTTCTTAACTAATCCAACAAATAATGGAATGAACTACTAAGCACAATTCTTAGGAAAAAATAATTAAGAATAGGGAAGAAAATTCAATCAGAGAGAGAGCACTAGGACTTTCGAATCCACCCCTAATTATCCTAACCCTTGTTTTGTCTGTTGATTCACCTTGATCTAGATTGATACCACTTATATAGAGAAAGCACAATCTGTGTCCTTAATCGGGCATACAGAATGTCTAATTCCTTTAAGCAATGCCATAAATAACATATCCCATGTCCTTGGTCGGGCACATGGAATGTACAGTTCATTAAAGCATCTTGTTTCTTCCTCTAAAGGAAACCTGTTCTTGATCAGACACAAGCACCTATAATAAGCATCCAAACAACATCCATATATATACTTTGGTCAAATTCATAGATGGAGAAGTATAGATTTTAAACCAATCAAGCCCACTTAGAGAAAGAAACAAATAAATTAATATTCAAAGTAAATTCCACCAATGCAAGAGCTAATCAAATTAGGGGCTTCATCTCAGCCCTAGCTGAGAGATTAGTGACCCATAAAATCCATCAAAAAGATGAATAAACAAAATTCATAAAAAAGGAACATCAAACCAATCAATCTCTCTCTCTTCTTTCTTCTCTTTCTTCTCTTTCTTCTCTCCCTTGCTCCAGATCTAGAATCCCCTGTTTCTGAATGCCTTTCCCACATCCAAAATTCCTCTTTTATAGTTGCTGGAGGTCTGGAGTCGGTGGCAGAGTCGTAGCAGGACACGGAGTGTAACTTTTCACAGCCGTGATCGGTGGGCCCCACAGAAGTATTTTTTGGAAAATCCACCCCGTCCATTGGATTCAGGACGAAATTTCAGTCAAGAATGGGTGGTTTTGAACGTCCATTAACGCGGCCCAGAGAAGAAATCACAATAAAATCAATTTTTAATGTCCCGGGGCAGTCCACTTGTGGCCTCTGTATCACACACATGTACACGCATTGCAAAGTAACAACATGGTTTTGTAGTATTTGCGGCCATCTACAAGATGAATGGCTTGAATCGGCCGGACAGACCATGTACAGGGCCCACTGACTTCCGCAAAAACGAACAGCGTCCGTTCGTTACGCGGGAGCGAAAACGGCAGCTGTGGTGATGGTGGGGTCCGTGATCAAAATCTTCAGCGAAATCCACTCCATTCACCGAATTTCTCTCGGAATTTCGGTCGGAACTATATAATTTTTCTCCGTTTTGGTCTGGGCCACAGAAGATCTCATTACACCGTCCATTCCATGTTTGAACGGCTAGATTTCACTCATGATGATCATTTGCAAATCTGCCACCTAGGTAGTGATAATGGCCTTCATTTAGACTTGATGGACGGCCCGGATTGGTGGTTTGATGGATGATGTGGACCCACAACTGACGACCAGTTGGTCGTTTGCTGACGCTGGAAACGGAGATCGCAACTCTTTCGCTGCGACGCTGGTGGGGCCCACTCCTTCACTTAAATTGAAAATCCACTCCGTCCATTAGATGGAGGAGGAAATTTCGATCAGGAATTCATAATGTCACCTTCTGTTGATGAGATCCACCTGACTTTCTGCTCCACCGTCCGTCTTGCATTTGGCGGTGGGAATCGAGTGATCGCCTGTATTAAGCCAAAATTCCACCTAGGTGAGGGTCTTCCCTATCCCAGAAGAACAATAAACGGTTCAGATCTTTTTAAATGATGATGTGTGGGCCCTACAAATGAAACCGACGCCGGACAGTGTTAACGCTGTTGCGGTTTTTGGAAACTTTCGGATTTTTGGTCGGTCAAAGGTCTGTTTGACCTTCTTTGTATTGCTGTGCACGGCTAGTGCACTCGTGCATGATGCACACTCTGTTTGGGTGGGGTCCACTACAATGTAAATGAGAAATCGGTACCATCCATTCGTTTTGTCTCTCCAATTAAGGGGTTGGTACCAAAGTTGAAGCATATCCCGCTATCAGGTGGGCCTGAAATCAACGGTTTGCGGGCTGATTTGTTAGTTGGGACACTTCCATAGTGATCCGAGGGCTGAAATTTGAAATGTACGGTTAATTTATGGCCTTCATCTCATATATGAAGTTTTGAATCAATCGGATGGCGGGAACCATGTGATCTTGCATTCTGGACCCTTTTCGGGCCCCTTTGGCTTGCTTTCCTCAGATCCCAGGCGTGTAAAATCTTCATTATTGGTTCTCTGGAGTCCATCCCGTGCTCTGGTGACTTTGGCGCATCAAATTCATGCCTTTAATTCTCTTTTCAGTCTAACGCTCATTATTACGTCCTGCAATGAAAACACGATTAAAACATTCCATTAAACCTTATCATGTATGTAAATTTAGGCAACTACTGGGTCTGATATGCAACATTCGACACTCATCAGTGAACTTAGTTCAAGAGAAAATTTCTTATTAGTCGTATGATACATGTGCTACAGTCCATGTATGCAATGATTGATCTCCCTTCAAAACCTATAAAGACGAGACCAATGGTCAAGAGGTTTAAATGGGTAATGAAGGATGATAAAAAGTTGTAGGCAACGAAACCGTGGAATTACTCTTTACCTCTGGAAAGAAGGTAATCTTGACCAACGTACTTCATGTCCCAAACATAAGAAGGAATCTTGTTTCAGGGGATCTCTTAAGCAAACCTAGGATTAGGGTTGTGTTTGAATCAGGCAAGCTGATCTTGTCTAAGAATGGGAACTTTGTGGGTAAGGGTTATGCTTGTAATGGGATAATCAAGCTTTCTTTAAATGAAAAGAATTCTTCTGCTTACATGATTGAGTCTATAAAGCTATGGCATGGTAGACTAACCCATATTAGCTACAATACCATAAAACTCATGGCTAAGAACGGCCTAATATCATACAATGATAGTGACAAAGATAAATGTGAAGTATGTATATGGTCTAAAATAATCAAGAAATCATTCTCTAGCGTTGAGAGATCATCTCAAATATTAGACCTAGTGCATACTGACATATATGAACTAAATGACATTCTTACCCGTGAAGGTAAAAGGTACTTTATAACATTTATAGATGATTGTTCAAGATATGTATATGTATATCTGTTCAAATCGAAAGATGAAGCATTTAATGCATTTAAGATCTATAAATCTAAAGTAGAAAATCAATTAGTTAAAAATATTAAAATCCTTCGTAGTGACCGAAGAGGAGAATATTTCTCTAATGAATTTTCTAACTATTGTGAAGAACACGACATAATACATCAGTGCACAACACCTTATACACCACAACAAAATGGTGTAGCAGAGAGAAAAAATAGGACATTAGTAGAAATGGTCAACTCAATGCTAATACAAGCACAGTTGCTATTAAACCTATGAGGAGAAGCACTATTAGCTGCATGTCATAGTTTAACCCGAATTCTATCTAAGAAAACCACGACTTCTCCATACAAAATATGAAAAAGAAGAAAACCAAACATAGGGTATCTTAGAGTGTGGGGGTGTCTTGCATACTACAGAACTCCATAAATTAAAAGAACTAAGTTAGGACCAAGAGCTATCAAGTGCATCCTTGTAGGATATGCACAACATAGTAAGGCCTATAGACTTCTAGACTTAGACTCCAATGTAATCATAGAGTCTAGAGATGTAGAATTCTTTGAGAATTTTATATTCACGGAGAAAAAGAATGCTGAGATTGAATCTCCCAATGAAACTATAAAAGAAAAAACTTTTAGTGAACCTCGTAAGAGTCAAAGGACAAGAGTAGAAAAGAGTCTTGATCCTGATTAAATAGACTATCAGTGACTCTCTTTTCATCTAGTTGAGGGTGATAGAGAAAAGGTCATTAGGAAAATACGTATGGTTTTAATTATAGAAGATGAACCTAAAACCTTTCGTGAAACTATAACTTCAAGAGACTCTGCTTTTTGGAAAGAGGTCATTAATGATGAAATGATTCCATAATATCTAAACAAACATGGGAATTGGTAGATTTACCTCCAGATTTTAAACCAATAGGTTGTAAGTGGGTATTTAAGAAAAAAATATCACACAATGGTACAATTCAAACCTTTAAGGCAAGGTTACTTGTTAAGGGTTTCCGACAGAAAGAAGGAATCAATTATTTTGACATGTATTCACTAGTAGCTAGAATAAAATCGATTATGATCTTATTCGCTCTAGCATCCATACATCATCTTCATATCCATCAAATGGACGTGAAGACAACATTTCTGAATGGTGATCTCAATGAGGAGGTACACATAGAGCAACCAGATGGGTTTGTTCTACTAAAAAATGAAAGAAAAGTGTGTATACTTGTTAAGTCTTTGCATAGATTAAAGCAAGCACCAAAACAGTGGCATGATAAATTTGATTCTAAAGTTTTGTCTTATGGTTTTGAACATAATATTGCTGATAAATGCGTATATTCAAAAGTGTGTAATGATTATGTTGTAATCATATGCTTGTATGTAGATGATATGTTAATAATCAGTAATAAAATGGAAGGTGTAACTGAAACCAAGAAATTTCTCTCTTCAGTTTTCAAAATAAAGGATCTCGAACAAGTGGATAATATATTAAGTATCAAAGTTAAAAAAAACATAGTAAGGGTTTTGCATTATGCCAGTCTCATTATATTGAGAAAATACTAAAAAAGTTTAATCACTTGAAAATCAAAGAGATGAAAACCTCGTTTGATCCAAGTATCAAGTTAAAAGAAAACTGTGGAAGACCAGTTGCACAACTAGAGTATGTTAGTGCTATAAGCAGTCTTTTGTATGCAATGCAATATACAAGACCGGATATAACATAATGCTGTAAGTAAACTAAGCAGGTTTACGAGTAATCCAAGTGTTGAACACTGAAAAGCAATAAGTAGAGTTCTAGGTTATCTTAAAGAAACCAAAGAACTAGAGCTATTTTCCTCAGAATTTTCAGCAGTGTTGGAAGGATATACCAATGCAAGTTGGATATCGAGTGCAGGGGACAACAAGTCCACTACAGGGTGGATATTCACCCTAAGAGGTGTAGTTGTATCTTGGGGATCAAAGAAACAAACTTACATAACGCACTCAACTATGAAATCTGAGTTCATAGCTTTAGCTGCTACAGCCAAAGAGGCTGAGTGGTTAAGAGATCTTCTAATAGAAATCTCATTTTATGCGAAGCCTATACCGACTGTTTTACTTCATTGTGATACTGAAGTCACTCTAACAAGAGACTATAGCGGTACCTATAATGAAAAGTCTAGACATATAAGTTTGAGATATGACTATATAAGGCAATTGATTCAAGATGGAATCATTGCGATCTCATATGTAAAGTCGAGTAATAACTTTGCTGATCCTTTTACTAAACCTCTAACGAGAGAGGTAGTAAGGACAACATCTAAAGGGATGGGGTTGAAACTCTTTACTTAAAATTTCACCCGTGAAAGAAACTCAATCATAAATTAGAAAATCTCTAAATATTGGGTTTAATGGGTAACAACAATTCACTGATAAGTGAAAAGTTTCAGCACTAAATAAAATTAATAACCTCATCTAGGATGATAGTGCTGGCCATTATAAAATAAGGATGAGTATTAAACTCTTAATGAAGTTCAGTCAAATAGGACAAGTGTCACGCCCCAAACTCGAAAATCGGGCTCACAAAATTCTCAACTGCCGAATCCGGTACTGACAGCCTCCGTAGTACCCCATTCTCGGCTCGTAGCGTCCATATGCCAGATTTCGATCCTGGAATCCTACGAGGATTTTCCAACTTACATTTAACTCGTAATAAGCATAACCACAAGTTTACCCAAATCACAAAGGCAACATCATCATCACATATCTACTAATATAATCATTTGAATATAATGCTGAAAGGGAAATACATATATCAAAATCAAAGCTCCAGAAGTCCGCTGCATGCTCCAAGCTCAACGCTGCTGCAACCTAACATCACCTACACGCATCTATCATGCATAAGCTTATAGAAAGCTTAGAGGTTGGTGAAAGTGTGTGCCCAAGATAAGTGTCAAGCACACTAATATATTGTCATAATCATACATATCGAAAATATTGGCAAGATCATGAATCATACGATATCAAAGTAAACGAAAATACTGATAAGTCCATGAGTCATAAAATATCAGGGTACACAATACAGATTAACTATGCAAGTGAAGAGTCATAAAGAGTCAAGTATCAGATACCGAGGATGCAATGTAATATGCAGTGCGAATGACCATGCAGGAGTGTAAAGTCGAGATGATAGTACATAGTATCGCAAGCTACGAGATCTACCACAAGGGACTTCTATACAAACCAGTCACATACCTAAATTCAGATAGTCAAACTCAATGTGGTAAACTCCTGATCTCAGGTTAGTCGCGCACCCCAACCGAAATCATAGCCATTGCGAAGGTACGCATAACAAATAGTTGCGCACCACCCGCCCGAGTGGATAGTGAATGAATGAATGAATGAATGAGTATGTAACTCCTGCTCAATAAGTTCACATATCAGTACTGTTCATCTCTAGGATCATCACCGAGGTCTATTACACTACGCTAGCTTGCCGCCCCTATCTGAGCACACAACTGGGTAAGTGGAAGAGACCTCACTAGTCGCCTGCTAATATCAGGCTCGGCTCGTCGATAACGGACCCATTCCTCAAGATGGTCAAACTTAACCTAGACATTGCCCCCTCACTCAGGCGGGTAAGGTCACACCCCCTCCCAATCGACCACGACACAGTGAGAAACGCGGTCTACTGATATACGGCCCCCATGCACTCATATATATATATCCACTCGGTCTCGACGTTGGGGCGTCTCCTGGCCTCGGAGGTTTAGGGATTTTCACCTAGGGACATCTATGGCGCCAGTATGCTAGAACCAAATATTTCCGGTGTCCTATCTGGCCATCCACGATATGTTTGTGGAAGCTATGGCCCTGATATCGCTAAGGAGTATAGTAATCATAATGTAAGATGTATGAGTCACGCAATCCATCCATGCATCAATCTTGCGTATACCGAGCGCTCATGTGGGGCAACTCTGCCTATCAGGGAGTCTCATAATAACCTGTCCAATGACATATGCAATGGTCAACCACATCTCATAACAAACATGCAGATGATGTGTATAGGCATGTATCATGATGCTATGCTGTCATATACTCATAATCGGTATCAATAACCAGCACCGATAATCAACCTCGATAATCGGCCTCGACAATGTGGACATTTAACCAACATTGCCCCCAAGGAATGGCCCACATAGAGCCTAACATATAGTGAACCCATGGCCTCACACAAGGGCCTAATATACAACACCATGAGCCTCACTCAAGAGCTTAATAAACATCACGATGGGCCTCTCACATGGGCCTAATATACATCACTATGGGCTCCATCGCCTGGCCCTCAAATGCACCATAATGGGCCTCATCATATGGGCCTCATATACATCATATTGGGCCTTAAATACGGGCCACATATACATCACATTAGGCCTCAACAATCGGCCTCGACAAATCAGAATCGGCCTTGATAATCAGCCTTAATAATTGGAATCAACCCGACAATCGGCCCCAATATTCGGAATCGGCAATCAGAATCGGCCTCAGCAATTGGCCTCGATAATCGGAATTAATATCGACAATCAAAATCGGCCTCGACAATGGACCCCGACATTCGGAATCGGCAATCAGAATCAGCCTCAGCAATCGGCCTCGATAATCGGAATCGGTATCGACAATCAGAATCGACCTAACAAAGGGCCTAAGGGAAGGTCACAATGTGGACATTTAACCATCATCGCCCAT
The DNA here is from genome assembly GCA_030180095.1 of Magnolia changhungtana. Lineage (NCBI taxonomy): Eukaryota > Viridiplantae > Streptophyta > Magnoliopsida > Magnoliales > Magnoliaceae > Magnolia > Magnolia changhungtana. The sequence goes on along the minus strand of JASAUF010000502.1, from coordinate 5,948,184 downwards.
CAATATAGACATTTAACCATCATTGCCCCCAAGGAGTGAGCTTCATAGGGCCCCATATATATAGTGGGCCCATGGCTTCACATACAATCACTATGGGCCTCATTTACGTCACATCAGGCCTCGAATACACAATAAGTGGGCCTTGCACCTAGTCCTCAAATACATCACATGAGCCTCATTCCAAGGGCACATATACAGCTCAATGGGCCACACATATGGGTCAAAAATACATCACAATAGGCCACGTCCCATGGCCTAATACACTCCACAATGGGCCTCACCACATGGGCTGCAATTACATCAAGGTGGGCCTTAACGGATAGGCCATAAATACGTCAAGATGGGCCTCATGGATGGACCACACCAATGGATGGTGTAGATATACAATACATGTATCAATAATAGGCCCTTAGACGGTGTGAATATAGGATACGTACACCAAGGTGGGCTCCAATCTCATGGCCTAATATATATAACAGGTGAACCCTGCATACGCAGCAAACGGGTCCCACCAAATGGGCAGCATGGGTACATACATCGCGATAGAGCCCACGGCACCATCCAAACATTGTCTAACACGGAACATTATCCAGCACCGAACATTGTCCAACACCGTCCAACACCATCTGGATGGTGTGGATGAAATAAATACATCATGGGGTCCCATGCTGGTGAAAACAGATGGACGGCTTGGAGAAATACATGCATCATGGTGGACCCTTGAGATGGACGGTTGGAACGGAGCATAAGCATCAAGGTGGGGTCTATGTCCCATTACTGGACGGACGAAGTGGATATAAAACAATTACATCAAGGTGGGGTCTATGTCCCATTACTGGACGGACGAAGTGGATATAAAACAATTACATCAAGGTAAGGTGGGATTCACGTCCCCTTACTGGACGGACGAAGTGGATATAAAACAATTACATCAAGGTGGGTTCACGTCCCCTTACTGGACCGACGAAGTGGATATAAAATAATTACATCAAGGTGGGTCCCACACCTCACTGCACAGAAAATAGATGGACAGTTGGGATATACCCACATACATCACGGTGCGTCCCATGCTGACAAAACAAATGGACGGCTTGTATAAAAATTACATCAGGTGTATCCCGCACGGATGGACGGCATAGATAAAACAATTACATCAGCTGGGTCCCACAAACCTTGCTGACGTCACAGCAGGGGGGCCCATAAAGTCACTGGCGTGCAGCTGCTGCTGCTGTCCAGGCCCCTGGACGGCCTGGATATAAAATGCATATATCATGGTGGTCCCCACCGTCTAGACCTTTGGACGGTGTGGATGTAAACCAAACATCATGGTGGTGTACACAGAACTTGCTGATATCAACGCAGCAGCAACACGCTGCGTGGGACCACCGGCCCTACCGTGCTCGAACGTATAGCATGGAAGAAACTCGTAAATCGGAGGTGGGTCCCACCCCACATGTGCCACAGGTGTTGGAGGGGTCCACCTATCAAACAGATGGACGGCTTAGATAAAGCACAAACCTCATGTGGGACCCACTGACTGACGTCAGCACAGTAGTTATGCTGCTGGAACCACCGTCCCTCCAATGGACAGCGTGGATGCAGAATGTGTACATCAATGTGGGCCCATCTCCACACATGCAGCACGTGTGGAGTGGGTCCCACGGCTGCTAAAAACAGACTGTGAGGACGAAATGCATATATCATGGCAAGGTTCACACAGGTGGGCCATAGATGAACGGTGTAGATATAAACACATGTGTCATGCTAGGTAGACCCCACCGTCCAGATGGATGGTGAAAGGCATGGATGATGGACATGCGTCAGGTGGATCCCACCGTCCTGCTCACCAGGACGGCTAGGACAGAACACATACATCATGTGGGCTCCACAGTAGTGGATGGAACCCACACATCAGGTGGAGTCCACGCATGTGTGGCCCACCAAAATTTTAAATCAAGCTGATGTTTGTATTCACTTATGCCAGGCCTGTCCAAACGAACAGACAGGTGGGTTGTCTTGATGGCCAGCAAGGCGGGCCTTGTTCCATGATTGGACGACGTGGATACATACATCATTAAGGTGGGCTCCACAGTTCCAGGGACTGGACAGTGTGGACAGGAACGTTCATCAAGGCGGGTCCCAAGGTATGTATGGCATGGATCAAGTGGGCCACACTCATCACAAGAGAGAGAGAGAGAGAGAAATAGAGAAAAAGTGTTACGCTCCAAACCCGGAAATCGGATTTACAGGAATCCCGATCGCCGAATCTGGTGTCGACAGCCTCCGTAGTGCCTCATTCTCGTCTCCCAGCGCCCATATGCTAGGTTCCGATCGTGGGATACCACAAGGAGGATTTTCCCAACATATATTTATCTCGTAAGAAGCATAACACAAGTATACCCAAATCGCAAAGGCAACATTGCCATCACATACCCACTAATATAAACTTGAATACAATGCTGAAAGGGGAAATACTGACAAGATACAATATCAGATTAAGTAATACAGATCGGCTATACAAATGAGGAGTCGAAGAGAGCCAAATATCAGATGCCGAGGGTGCAATGTAATATGTAAATCCTGCTAAGTCCGTATAGGTCATATACATGCAGAAACATAGTAACCCAAAATGTTAAATATTGCAGATGCAATGTAATATGCGTTGCGAATGAAATGACCATGCTGGAGTTGAAGTCGGGATGATAGTACGTAGTATCGCAGGCTACGAGGTCCACCACAAAGGACTTCTATCCAAACTAGTCTCATACCTAAATTTAGATAGTCAGACTCAATGTGGTAAACTCCTGATATCAGGTTAATCGCGTGCCCAACCGAAATCCTGGCCATGCGAAGGTACACGTAACAATAGTTATGCACCACCAGCCTGAGTGGATAGTGAATGAATGAATGAATGAATATGCAATTCCTACTTACTAAGTCCACATATTAGTACGGTTACTCTCTGGAAAATCACCGGAGTCTATTACACTCCAAACCAGATTGCCGCCCCATCGCGGGCAACAAGGTGAGTGGAAGAAACCTCTTTATCCGCCTACCAATATCAGGCCCGACTCGTCGATAGCGGACTCATTCCTCGAGTTGGTTAAACTCAGCCTAGCATTGCCCCCTCCCTCGAGTAGGTAAGGTCGTACCCCCTTCCAACTGACCACGACACAGTGGGAGACGCGGCCTAATGGTATATGGCTCTCATGCGCTCATGCATCCACTCGGTCTAGACGTTGGAGTAACCTCTGGAATCAAGAGAGTTCTGGGACTTTCACCCAAGGATATCTATAGCACCCCATGTAGAACAGATCTCCGGTGTCCCATCTGGCTATCCACGAAATACCCATGGAGGTTACAGCCCTGATGTCGCTAGGGCGGATGGTGGTCATGTCACACAAATGCTAGATGCATGAGTCACACAGTCCAATTATACATCAATCCTGTGCATGTCATGCTCTTATGTGGGGCAACTCCGCCTATCAGGGAGCCTTATGAACAACCTGCCCTATAGCATATGCAATGGTCAATCACATCTCATAACAACATGCAGATGATGCGTATGGACATGTATTATGATGCTATGCTGTCACATACTCATAATTGATATCAATAACTGGCATCAACAATCGGTCTCGACAATGTGGACATTTAATCAACATTGTCCCCAAGGAATGGCCACATAGAGCCAAACATATAATGGGCCCGTGGCCTCATACAAAGGCTTAATACACAACACGATGAGCCTTACTCAAGGGCCACATATACACAATAGGTGGACCCTGCTCATGGGCTTAATATCACAATGGGCCTTACCCATATGCTATGAATACATCAAATGATCCTTACCCATGGGCCATGAATACATCACAATGGGCCCTGCCCATGAGCCTCAAATACATAACATGTGGCCCTACGCATGGGTCTTGAATACATCAAATGGGCCAAGCATCATGGGCCTAATACGTGTCACAATAGTCCTCAACTACGAGTCGCATATACATCATATAAGTCACGACAATTGACCTTTGCAATCGAAATCGGTCTCGGCAATCGAAATCACCCTCAACAATTGAGGTCGGCCTCGACAATTGGAATCGACACTTAGAATCGGCCTTGATACTCGACCTCGACAATCGGAATAGGCCTATACAATCTGCCTCGACAAATCAGAATCGGCCTCGATACTCAGCCTCGACAATCAGAATCGGCCTATACAATCGGTCACGACAATCGGAATTGATCGATAATCAGAACCGGTAAATCGGTCACATCAATCGAAATCGGTAATCGGCCATGACAATCGAGATCAATCGATAATCAGAATCGATAAATCGGTCGTGTCAATCGGAATCGGCAATCAGTCACGACAATCGAAATCGATCAATAATCAAAATCAGTAAATTAGTCACGTCAATCGGAATCGGTAATCGGTCACGACGATCAGAATCGATCGATAATCAGAATCGGCCAATCGGTCACGTCAATCAGAATAGGCAATCGGTCACGACAATCGGAATCGATCGATAATCAGAATCGGCAAATTGGTCACGTCAATCGGTCACGATAATCGAAATCGATCGATAATCAGAATCGGCAAATCAGTCACGATGATCGGAATCGATCGATAATCAAAATTGGCAAATTGATCAATCACACACAGCAAATGGGGCCCACTTATTTAGGTTAACCCCCGTAGAGATGGGCCTAACAAGACCTAAGGGAAGGTCACAATGAGGACATCTAACCATCATTGCCCATCAATGCGAACATCTAACCAACATTGCTCCTAAGGAGTGGCCCACATAAGGGATTCATACATAACGTAACGGCCATACATACCTCACGTTGGGCCCCATTATGGGCCTAACACACTTCACAATGGGCCGCATGATAAGGGCCTAATACACATCATAATGGGCCTCGTGTACATCAAGTCAGGCCTCATCATATGGGCCATGCTACATGGGCCTAACAATACAAATAAGTGGGCCCCGCATATGAGCTAAATACATCATGATGGGCCTCATAGATGGGCCACACCAATGGGCCTGAAGTGGGCTTGGACCACACAAAAACAATCATTTCAATAGTTGTAGGTGTAACATGAGTACCACTATACATTATCATTCCATGGGGCACATGGCCCCCTAATGATGATCCGCACTGTCCAAACACTGAACAGGTACATCAACACCATCCAAACACTGTCCATGTAAATCAACACCATCCAAACCATCCAAACACTGTCCATGTAAATCAACACCATCCAAACATTGGCCAGCACGTCCAAACATTGGACAGTACCGTCCAAACATTGTCCAGCACCGTCCAGCATAATCTGGACGGTGGTGTCCACGTAGTGGCCCACCAGAAATTTGAATCTGCCTCAGTTTAGTCCAAAGCCTTAAACGAGCTTGCCAATGGATGAATGGTTTGGATGGAATACATCCACGCGTGGGTCCCACCATCTGGGTCCCACCATCTGGACAGCCCGGATCTCACAAGCATGTCATGAAGGGGACCCACCGTTCAAATGGATGGACGACGTAGATAATACACGTGCATTATGATGGGGATCCACCGTCCATGAGCTGGACAGTGGATGCAACACACCATCAAGGTGGGTGTCAGGTGTGGCCCACCTTACATACAACAGCCGCATGGCTGGCTGCTGATCAACGCACGCCAGCCATCCAAATCCTCAAAAAGGTGGGTCCCTCATGGGGCCCACACGTACGGACAACCACCTCAACATATATAAATATATTATATTTTATTTATTATTATTATTATTATTATTATTTTAAAACAAATCCCACCAGTGTCCAGATAGATGGACCGCTGGATGGAATACATACATTGGTGTGGCCCATCGTCCAAGCAATAGACGGTGGGGATCCACACGTGCAAACATGGTGGGGTCCACCATGATATGAACGGCGTGGATGTACACCATACATCACAGTGCACTCCACATAGATGGACGGTTTGTGGAGAAAACCATCACTAGTTGAATTATTTTATTATAGTTTTCAAATTCACTAACAGAATGGAATGGAAATAGATTAGACGTTCTATAAAGAGGCATCACAAGGTCATAAGCTCATCAAATGTGTAGTTTTCCTGAGGCTCGTAATTCTCTACATATGGGCCATGGTTCAGTGATCTAGACCGTTCATCTGAGGGTCCACAATGCGGATGGAAGATATCCCAAAAATCTCTAAGATTGGAAAATCCTAACCCTCCTATCTTTGGCCTGAATATAGATGGATAAAAAACAACTTTGCAAATGTCCTAACACAAACAACGTTGTCCCTGGTGCTCTTTAACCCCTTAGGCACAGCAGCGTGCCAAACAATCATGTGTGTGAAGCATCTAGGCCGTTCATAAGGTGGGTTTTGATGGTGAAGATGAACAAATTAATAAAAAAATCAGATAGGTAGATGAACCACATATTTCAGAGCCATCTAATGAGTCGACTGGATTGATTTTGCTTCAGGCTATCTTCATGGTTGGGCCCACTACACGCTACGGTCAGATGATTGTGGGGACAGTGCATCTACGCCATACATCACAGTGCACTCCATTTTGGACAAAAACCCATTCCTCAGTGGTGCCACGTGGATGAAATCCACGGAAGATGGCGCATAGAGAGAGAGGTGGGTCCCACGTAGGGCAATCACCGCAAAATGCACAATACATAATACTATATTACATTATTATATCGAATACTTAAAACAGTCCAGCGTCTGGACGAACTGTGTGGATTTAAATCCATACCTCGGTGGATCCCACCACCTGCACGGGTAACACATGTAAGGTGGCCCCACATACACTATCGTCGGTGTGTATACAACACATGCGCCATGTGGGTCCCACGTCTAGACCTTGACGGTGAGGACGCACAACACATATACATCACAATGAAGCCCCACCGTCCAGCCATTTGGACGGTGCAGACGGTGTGGATCAAAGCATACATCAAGGTGGGTCCCACTACATGTGGGCCCTTAAATCACGAAACTAAAATAAAATAAAATCACAAAGATGTAGATCCAAAATCACCCACCTTTGATCTTCTCCTCCTTCTTCCGCCAATGCGATCTAGAGCTCGAATGGGTGTGATTCAATGGTTGAGATCGGCTTTGAAGGATTGAATTGGATAGTAGGGAGTGGGCCACACAAAGCTCCTCCTATGGAGAGCCATGGACGTGGGTTGCTTGGAGAGGTGGAGTTTGAAAATGAAAAAGAGATGAGAGAGAGAGGTGCAAGAGAGAGAGAGAGAGAGAGATGGGTGTGATAGGTGTGAGCGAGTGATGTGTACTTGTGTAAGAGATTGTTGACTTTAGGGTTACTTAGGGATCGGTGAAAGGTGATGTGTACTTGATATAAGATATGATGTGGTACTTGATTGATGGAATGTGATGTGATTGATTTGATTAGAGATTCTCTTGGGTTTGCAAACGCGCGGCGTTTTCTCGAACTGAACGCGGGCCTACATCTCCTGGCCTGGGTATCACCTCAGTGTATGGTAGCTAGAGTATAAGTCTCGAGTCGGGCCGACTCTGGAATACGGGATATGACGCAGGGTCACGCGCAACTGCCGATTACAGATTGCGAGTTGCCGAAATTCGACCGGAAAAATCACGGAAGCCTATGAAACAGTACGAGTTAGGATACGGGCCTTATAAAAAGAGAGAGAAGTCGGTGGAAATGGGAGGGACCCCGCCACTATAGGCCCTCCCTATAAAATGCATACATCAAGATGGGTCCCACCACTTGTGGGCCCTCTAATCATCAAAATCATAAAAAAAATCACCTACCTTAGATCTTGGACACCTCCTTCCACCGATACGATTTAGAGCTCTACAGGAATGATTTTAATGGTCGAGATGATCTTTGAATGGTGGAGATGGGAGATAGAAAGTGGGCCACAAAAACTCTATCCATGGAGCTTGGACAATTGCTCTCATGGGATTGCTTAAAAAAATGGAGTGAAAGAGAGAGAAAGAGGAGTGATGTAAGGGAGAGATGGGTGATGGATGAAGTGATGGATTATGGGTGATGGATGGTATGGGTTGTGTAAGAGAGAGTTGACTTGGGGAATGGCTTGTGCACTTGGGGATGGGATGAAGTGATGGGTTGTACTTTGATTGATTGATGGGATCAATTTGACATTTGGTAGAGATCCTCTTACGCGGCGTTTTTCTTCAAACTGAACGCGGGCCCACATCTCCTGGCCCGGGTATCGCCTCAGCGTGCGAGACGCGGCGTCGGAACCACGGTAACGACGCAGTAGCTAGGGTACAAGTCTCGGGTCAAGCCGACTTCGGTATATAGGACTCGGCTTAGGATCACACGCAAATGTCGGATACAAGTCGAAGGTCGCTGGAATTCGACCGAGAGGACCGCGAAGGCATATGGAACAGTACGGTCTAAAATACGGGCCTCACAACAAGTGTTTTAACGGAAACACTGGAAGGATTTCACCTATGTGAACGTAGAAGTGGTGCCGCTTCTCATGAAGTTAGAGTTATCTCTGGATCGTTCATGAAACAGAATAAGCACATGGCCAATAAAAGTGCTAAGCGAGATTATGAAGGAACACCTAACACAGAAGCTATTATGTGTGTGGTATTTTCAGTTATATCATAAAGGAATAACTGGTTCAATGCTGCGGCAACCAGAAATTTTGAAATAACTTTAAAATACTTATACTAAGGAAAGATTCAAATCGCAAGATATCTTTCTTTATGCATAATAACTGTTATTATTCTGGCAGAGTTTTCATTGTTTTAAAAAAACCAGTGAGGGATTGTTGAAAATCAGTGGTTTTTTGAAAAAATAAAATTTTGAATTTTCAAAATTTCAAGAATTTCTCGCCAAAATGCTTTTTGAATTTTTGAATTCAAAAGTGCGGTGTGTGTGCTTTGTCCCACATCGAAAATGTGAAGAAATGTTTTGTGGTTTGTATGAGATCTTGTAAAGAGTATTCTTACTTGGAATTTTTGGAGAAGGTGATACGCGGGTTGCGTGTTCCAGTGCGTAGAACTGGAATACACGCATGCGTGCGCTCGGGCTCAGGCATGGGCAAAGGCATGGGCGAGGGCATGGGAACCACGCTGTAGTGGCTGTAGTAGCGCACTTTGCACTTCATGTCGTAGAGTGGTCGCTCCCTCGCGACCTTACGCGAACCAGTGCGATAGGTCTGGTCAGAGCCTTAGGGCGGTGGATCTGAAATGAGTTTTATAGGTGACTAAGAAAGGTCGGATCTTAAATCCGAAACGTCCAACTGTTTCTAAAAACAGATGGCCACCTTGAAAGCCACAACGGTCCGAAAATGGTCGGCCAGGATGATCCAATGGTTAGATCTTCTGATCTGATGACCAGAAACGTCTCGGATTAATCGACAACAGCCAGAAATGTTTTCAAACATTCTGGACCATTGAATACCACACAACAATGGTGTTATACCTGATGCCTATATAAACTGGACCATTCCAATCTGATTTCATCATCTCAACACACCATCTCTCCCATCAGATTAGATACAATCCAAAATCTCCATTGTAGAATACTGTGAACATCTCTGTTGTCTGAGTCTGTCAGAATAGATCTACTGCATTAAAACTGTTCCATAGTGGACCCATCGTGATTGCTGCATGCTGGATCCAGATACGGCTTGTCTTATCTTATAAGCAATTCGCCTGTAACCCATCAGCAGTTGTTATGGGAGCGAATCATGCTTTAAAGACAGCGTATTTTATATGTGATTTAACCTAGTGAAATAATTTTTCGTACGTGTTTTTTTTGTTTTCAGTGTATCCAAACATCAATTTCTAACATAATCTACTCATGAAATATTTATAAGAGCTGATAGGTCTGACAGCAACAATTAGTGGTGGCCCACCATTCAAATGTACGGTTTATGACTCTTAAATATTTATGTTAGATGAAAGCAATGCCAAACATAAGGAATGGGAAGGGGTCAGTATTAAGATGATCCAACTTAAAAAAGCTTCTTTGCATAGTGACTTGATGGAGCTTTGCTCGGTCCACACGCATGTCCAACGCAAGTCATGCAGATGCCATCACACAGACCATGACGACCCACAGATGCAATATTTAAGCCATCCATCAGGTAGGCCCGGTATTATATATGTTGTAGGTACCAAGTGGTCCAAAGTAAACATTTGGATTTTTGCATCAACAAGCTTCTAAGAGGCGGTAGCCTTGCATAGTCTTTAGCATTATGAATGATTTGGATTATGTCTATGAAAATTTCATTGATTCTTCCACGTTAAAATAGCTTATCATGTAAGGCCCGTGTATAAAATATATACTCATGGGTGTGTCGACTAAAGTCCTCATGTTTCTAAACTCCTACATTGAAAAGTTTTCGTGATCCTTACATCGCTTATCTTTAGCATGCATCTACGGAGAGTGTCTACATTGGAAAGCAAATTGGATGGAGATATGCTTTGAAAGGATTTTGGCATCTGATGCTAGAGAGGGATTTGCTTTAATTAAAACCTTTCTTGTATAAAACTCTAAGCATTTAATGTTCTCTCTCATGTACATGTATGTAATTTGCTTTAATTAAAACCTTTCTTGTATAAAACTCTAAGCATTTAATGTTCTCTCTCATATACATGTATGTAACTCTTATTATGGCGTGTTTAGGCAGTGGGATTAGAAGGGATTAGGTGGGATGGGATTCATCTAGTCCTGTGCCAATTCCACTCCATGTTTGGGAAGAATGGAAAAGCTTGGAATTAGATTAGATGGAATTGCATTGGTCCTGTGCCAATTCCACTAAATTTTAGCAAGTTGTGTAGGTCCTACCATGATGTGTGGGCTATATCCACACCGTCCACCCATTTTTCGAGATTATTTTAGAGCATGGGCCAAAAAATCAGGTAAATCTAAAGTTTGAGTGGACCCCACCATAGAAAGCAACGGGGATTGAATACTTACCATTGAAAACTTCTTTGGGGCCACATAAGTTTTAGATCTCCCTCATTTTTTGGCTCATGCCATAGAATGAGATTGCAAAACAAATGAACGGTTTAGATATAACACATGTGTGTTATTCTCATTAATTTCAAATGATGGTGGGTATATACATTTAATGTACCACCGTATTACCAACAAAGCATGAAATTAATCTTATCCCATGGCAATAGGGGCAATCCCTGCCATGGGCAATAATTATTTTTTTTGAATCCCATCCCACCTAATCCCTTCTAATCCCACTGCCCAAACACGCCTTTAAGTCATCTAAGCCACGTGTAGCATGATGTCATGTAGTGTCTCTTAGATTGTTTGATTGGGCATGTTAGATTACGTGTAAACAATGTTTTTAGTAAATAACCACTTATTTTGTCTATCATCCCTCAAAGTCCCCGTTCGTTCTAGCAAGATGTGTAACTCATACATCTCCGTGGCCATAAAAGCCCCTGTTCAGTCCTTGCTGGATGTGCGGGGTTAGTGGACGCGGATTGCGTCCTACCCACCGGGCAGAGCTCTATAAGGCCCATCTTGATGTAAGTGTTTTATCCACGCCATTCATCACTTTTCTCGTATCATTTTAAGATTTGATCTTAACAATGAGGCAGGTCCACAGCTCCACTAGACCACACCAAAGGAAGCTGCAGTGATAATGACACCCCAGTTGAAACCTTTCTAAGAGCTGCCGTGATGTTTTTTAACCATCCAACCTATTCATAAGGTCATGTAGACGTGGATGAAGTGAAAACACAAATATCAGCTATCCGAAACTTCTCTAGCTCCCAAGAAGTTTTTAATGGTGAACATTCAATCCCCACTTTTGGTTCATTTAAGCCTTGGACCTGCCTCATTTTTATGGATAATATCTTAAAATAATCTGAGGAAAATGACCGACGGCGTGGATAAAACACTTACATCAAGGTGGGCCCCAGCGAGCCCTAGTAGGACGCAATCCACGTCCGGGGTTAGTATCCAATCCGCGTTCCGATAGACCCCAGCATGGGACATTTGACCGGTACTACTTTCCACATGTATATACGCACAACCCATGCTGGTCCATTCTAGAATACTTTGCCGACTGTCAGCATGTGACTTATACAACTCTGGTCGACGTAATGAGTGGACCGCCCTGTCTTACCATATGGTGGGAGCCACCCTGTGCTTGCTCAGATGTCCCACTAGTCAGTGTGCATGAGGAGAGGGTTGCATGTGGGGTTAATAAAACTCTTATGCTTTTAAATTGATCAAAACTGGTAATAAAAATGAGGAAGGAAGACAAGTAGCCGCAGGTTGTAGGTAATCTTGGATCCTTACTTTTGCCCGGGTGGTAGACTCTGAGTTTCAACACCGGGTCAAGGGTTTGAGTATCCATAGGTGGTGAGATACCGCTATGGCGTGAGTGTGGGGGTGTGTTGAAATTAAAAAAAAAAAAAAGAGAGAGAGAGAGGTTGTAGGTAATCTATCATTCCTCGCAGAATAGGATAATAATAATAATAATGTACTGGTGCATCACAATGTGATTGGTGTCCTGACGCCTCACAGTGGACCGCATGTTGAGTTGATCAAAACCTTTGATTTGATGGGCCCCTCATAGATGGCTAATGCTCCAATGTTACTAAATTCTCCCAAGTCCGAAGACACTGATCCTTTGATTGCTTGCCAACAAATAGACGGTTATGTGGAAAATACAGCACCGGTCCAGAGGAAATGCAACATCCTAGATGCTGAGATTTTCTAATCTATAATACTTTCGGGCCGTCCACTATCCTTGGTGGGGCCCATCGGTTTGACCGTCCTGATCACCTAGCCAGGGCCTAACTTGTGCAAACTCAGACACTATTTTTGATCTGATGCATGCTGACCACATAATCTACTCATGAAATATTTCTAAGAGCTGATGGACCTGACAGCAACAATATTTAGGGGTGGCCCACCATTCAAATGTACGGTTTATGACTTTTAAATATTTATGTTAGATGAAAGCAATGCCAAACATAAGGAATGGGAAGGGGGTCTGTATTCAGATGATCCAACCTAAAAAAGCTTCTTCGTACAGAGACTTGATTGAGCTTTGCTCAGCCCACACGCGTGTCCAACGCAGGTCATGCAGACGCCATCACACGTACCATGGCGACCCGCGGGTGCAATATTTACGCCGTCCATCAGCTAGGTGCGACATTATGTATGTTATAGTCAATAATAAATGTTGACAACCATTTTAGAAACAGTTCGATGGGTAAGGAAACTGCAGACGTACATTCGTTCGGTTAAACTGTGGCCCACCTGACGAGTGTACGGACCTGATTCTTTGAGGCGATCATATGCGTAGTAGTATCCTTCAAATGAATGGAGTAGATCTAGTGCTAATATGCCATGGTGGTACGTGTGTGCCGTGTCCATGACCTGCCTGTACAGGTGTGCCTTAATAAAACATTACATTAAATTAATATTATTATTATTAAGCTTAGTGGTAATAACCACCTCCACTTGTATAAAATAGACATGTAGATGCGTACCTATTTTAATATAAGTTGTATTATCATATCAAAAGTGGGAATTGTAATCTTTCTTACCGTGGATGGCCCACCATATGATTACCAGACGTTTGTGATCTCTCATTAATAAATTCAAGTTCGTTCTGTTTAAAAGAAAGCTTGGTCGGCATTCGTCTGTCTCCTCACTTAAAATTCTTTTTTATTTTTAACAGGGGCGGCTCAAAGGGATAGGCAGGTGAGGCAATCGCCTAAGGCCCCTCCTAATTATGAAGGCCCTGTATTATAGCAAAATTAAAATTTCTTAATTATGAAGGTCCTATATTATAGCAAAAGTAAAATTAAGAAGAAAAAAAAAAAGTCTAAATTTTTTGAAATAAAACTTATCGAAAGGCCTACAAAATAGGAACATATAAAAATTAGTTTACAAATTTGAAATTGAAAATAAAAACAAATCCTAGAAACTAGCACTATTAATAATAACCGTCTAATTTTATCGTCTCTTTTCAAAATAATAGCATCATTCCCAATAAATTCTTCTCCTAAAACATAGGACCACAACTACCTACTTTATTGCTAATTAAGTTCTCAAAAAATTAAATTCTAACGTCATTTTTCTAAATTAAATTCTAACTTCAATTTTCTAACGGTTTGAATTTATTTTCAGAATTAAAAATTTTAAAAGAAGTTGTAAAAACAAAAATTAATACTCCATTTGAAATACTTAATCTAATAAAAGAACTAGATTCTTTTCCAAATTATTTTATTGCATATAGAATACTACTTATCATACCTATTACAGTTGCATATGCAGAAAGAAGTTTTTCAAAACTAAAGATTATAAACAATTATTTATGAACAATTATGTCTCAAGATAGATTAAACGGTTTAACAATTTTATCTATCGAAACTAATTTATTGAGTAAATTTGAATACAAAAGTTTAATTAGTAATTTTGCATCTAAAAATGCAAGAAACAAATTTATGGTTTAATTTTGAATTTATTATTATTTTTTATTTTTAAAACTAAAAAGCCTTATTTTTATGACTAGCCTAAGGCCCCCAAAAATGTTGAGCTGCCCCTGATTTTTAATCGCGGATGAGTGCCAAATTTCCTCCTTTTTTTTTGGTTTTTTTGTAAAAAATTTTTGTAAGTATTGTGCAATGCTTGATCAGAGAATGTGTGTAGTCCACCAAGGTTTTTTGTTAGTACAAGAGCCTGAGATTAGCTGATCCAAACCGATGATCAGATAGGACCCACTTTAGATGGTCTGTAGAACAAAATGATCTTAATTGTTCTTTTTGTGCTTCTCAAGAAGACCCTCAAGAATGAAATATATCAATGGTCTGCATCCGAGCCCAAAAAGGCCAAAGATATGAAGGCGATAATCTTCCAATGTACATAGGATGGAGCCCATATCTCTTAGGGGACCGTGGAAGCACACAGAGATAAATTAAATGGAGTAATCCAATCAAGCCAAGCGAGTACAACGTAAACATACTGAATTTAATGTAGAAAAATCATTACAGGAAAAAACCATAACACAAAACAACAAATATTATTAGGAAAGCAGAAAATTACAATAGTGGAGAAATTACTCGATCCGAACAACTTTGAATCAACCTAAGCCACAACCTTGAAACTCTAGAAAGAATTTGAAGCCCTTGGATACCTCGTAATCACGATTGCAATCAAATATCACTACGCCAAAATTGCTGATTTGCGACGGACTAAATCCGTCGTAAAACCAAATAAACGACGGACTTCATCCGTCGTGAGGTCCGTCGCTGTTTAGTGGGTCTTTTTGGTTTTACGACGGATTTTATCCGTCGTTTAATATGCGACGGATAAGGTCCGTCCCCTAGTGGCGACGGATAAAATCCGTCGTAAAAATTAAAAAACCGTCGGTGAAATTCCAAAAATTGGTCGTCCCTATAGACATTAGCGACGGATAAGATCCGTCGCTAATATTAGTAAGCGACGGACCTCAAATCCGTCGTAAAAATTAAAAAAAAAAAAAAACGTCGGTGAAATTCAAAAAAAGGGTCGTCCGTAGAAACATTAGCGACGGATAAGATCCGTCGCTAATTTTAGTAAGCGACGGACCTCAATCCGTCGTTATTTTCAATGTTTAGAGCTTAGCGACGGATTTGGTCCGTCGCTAAAATATGCGCAAAAAAATATATATATATACCAATAAATTATTATTAAAATTTTTTTAAATCTTGCACCTGATAGTCATTCAAGAAATAATTCACACTATTGTTTGATAAGGATCCTATTCACAAAATTGGTAACAACTCAATTCAATAAAAGAGGAAATGACCCAAGTGGCCCATGCAACAAAAATTCACTTCAACCCTCCTAACTAAACACTCCCCCCTACTAAACTAGCTAGGACCCATACAAAAGAAATTACCTGGAACTTCCAACTGTTGGCTATGCATTGTTTTGTATTGGCTACTTAGTATCTGCTCCTGTTCAACCTTCTTTTGAGCCCTTCCTACATATATTACAAGCAACCAAATTTAATCCAAGAAAAGACTAGTTTAGTCAACCCTTCATATATTTCAAATAACCAAATTTCAAATCCATGGAAAGTGAATAGTTTAATCAATCAAACCAATTAACAAAATAAAATATTAGAATTCATCCTACCAATTAGATGTCAAGGTAAGAGTATTTCAATTGGTATGTTTCTTTGTAAGGCTTTGTTACAACCGTCGATTAGAAAATCCTAGTGGGAAAAGAGAGCATTTTCAGATACAAATTTTGTCATCTTCCAGATGCACTGGATTGCCACATTCAGCAACAATATGCTAACATATGTACAAACTTCATAATATATAAATGCCAACAAAAGATTTAAAAAAAAACTTAAGAAAAATAAAGACAACAATTACTAATAAAACTATTAAAGCTCTGTTTTCTTCAGAGTAGCTTTCCCCTGTTGTTTTTTCTTTTTTTGTTTGATGTTTAGCTTTCCCCAATGTGACACATGATCATATTAGAATATCCAATCAGTGATATTCTTCAGAGCTGGTTCATCTATGGTTGGGCCCAACAGAGATATTCTAGATCACTGATGACAATGAGTATTGTCTTCCTTTTTTTTTTTTTGGTCGTAGGACCACATAACTTGGTCACGTCAACACACTAGCCAGGTGGGTGTTGTATGCTACACCAGCCAATCTGCTTACATAACTACTACTTGTGATATGTCATGTCAGTCACCTTCATTCCCTTGTTATGTCATTTTATTCCCACACATCTACTATTAATATCTATATAAAGGAATGTTATTTTTTCTTATTTTCAACCAGTAGTTTTCATTTTTTTTATTTAAGTTCTAAATCCTTAAAAAAACTGTAATTTGCAGATAAACTACATTCTGTTCGTGAAATAGAAGAGAAAGGAAAGAAGAGACATACCTTATCTGAAATTTGTTGTTATCTATGCATCTTTTTGTTTGGTTTGTTGTGGATTTCAGTTGTTCTAGATCCGACATAGCTTCAATGGCAGATTCAGTTGTTCTAGATCCGACATTGCCAGAACATTTCCCATTGATGCAAATGCAACGCAGATTAAGGCTTATGAGGTTCTCCTCAAGGCCCATGCGGCAACGATAGGTGCATTGAAGGCTGGGAATAAGGTCAGTGTTGTTTACCAAGCGCAGATCTCGGTGGTAGAGAGGATGCTCTCACGAATTTGCCTCTCATCTTACAAAGTCGGCGGGAACGGAATTGGTCTCGAGTTCCGTGAGTCGGTATTGAGTTTAAATGCCGAGAACGATCGGTGTTGAAGCCCTAATGGTTTTTAATGTATCTCTTAGGTTTCAAAACTTGCAATCGAAACCAATAACCCAAAGACTAAGATGTTCTCGTTGTTGCTTGCGAGACACCATTATTGTCAATGAAAAAGGCTGCAGAAGTTGTGACTTCAATCACTCCAAGTTAGTTAAGGATGTTGCATACTCATTCAATGAGGAAGAGGAGGGAGGAGGAAGAAGAGCGTCCAAAGGTCAAAGTTGAATCCAATGGAGCTGAGACATTCTTGTCGAAAGCGACTCTAAGGTCGGATAATGGGCGGTTCTGCACCGGGAGATGGCCGTGGTTCTACAAAGCTTCAAGCGATCTCATTGCCTACAAGAATGTCAATGATATCCCACAGTCGAGGGAATTAATGATACAGATCGACCAAAAGAATGAGGCTGTCCTTTTGCCAATCCATGGCAGCATGGTGCCATTTCACATTGCTACCATCAAGAGTGTTTCAAGCCAGCAGGATGGTAAAAATTGCTATAGGATGTGCCTTGGGAGTTTTAAATGATCGTCGAGTACCATTCAAACTAAAAGGAAAGTTTTATAGAATAGCTGTAAGACCAACCACGCTTTAGGGAACAAATTGTTGGGCAAGGGGAAGGCCCAAAAAGACGTGGATGGAGGTAGTAAGAAAAGACCCGATGACCTATGGTCTAACTGGAGGTATGGCCCTTGATAGAGTGGAACGGTGGAATAGGATTCATGTATGCGACCCTAATTAATTAGGATATGGCTTACATGATGACGATGATGACGATTATTTCATATATAAATTGCAATATAATAATTTGCAATATATATATATGTATATATAACTATATTACATATACTTAGTATATGTATTGGAATTTGGAGCAACCGACATTATCCCACCCCCATTGTACCATGTATTAGAGGAACTAGTGGTGAATGGATGTTTGGTTTATCCAAAAGGTATCCAGTTTGAAGCTGAAAGGCATAAAAAGTGTCTCTTCCAAGTTCTTTTACTCGGTCTTCCACTCAAAACAAAATGTTTACTATTGATCCTAGTATTATCTACTACATACTAGTAACATACAACCAATATTGGGGCACCATACCATAAGCTACAAAATTTCATATCCCCCTAAACAAGGCATCCTCCATTGATAACATATATATATATATATATATATATATATATCATAAGTTTTTTATTTTCATTTACATTCACAAATACATTCATCATCCATCCAACTATTAACAACATTTACAAAAAAATAAATTATATCCAACCAACTCTTAATAATAATTTGCAAAAAATAAATTATTCACCATTGACTTTTAGAACTATGGTTGAAACATTTTTTTACTGCAAAGAGTGGAATCTACATCAATTAAGCCAACACTTAAACATGTCAATGAGGTGGCTGCAAAAATGATACCTGCTCAGATATGATACCGAGACACCAATGACTGCTCCAGGCTTTGCATAAGCAACAATATAATCTCCAACTCTATCAAGGGATTTAAAAGTATATTTGCTATCATGACATCAAAATTTTCCATTTCACCCATGATTTCCAAGCTATAAGAGCTCAACCCTTCTACATCTCTGCTCATTGTTCCATTTGGTAAAAGAGGGTGACGTTGCTGGAAGCAAGGTACAATTGCATTTTCTCGGTTCTATGTTGTTCAAAGCAACAATCTAACGTCTTTGATGTTATTGCACAGGGATCATCAACTCCAACGAGATAAAGCAAAGACACCAACCGCATTTAGCACAAAATTGGATAAGAAAGAATGCTGCTCGCATGATCTACAAAAAGGGTTTAGTGCTGATAAAGAGAACTAGTGTTTTGACCTGCATATCACTAGAACTGTTTCCCATAATCTTAGATGTACCTATCTGGGTTCATTTGTGATATGCACCACAATATTCTACAGTATGACATGACATCACTACCAAAAAAAGGGGCAAAGGATACAGACCACATTTGTTTTTTGCTACGGATATAAACCTTAGCTATACTTACTACAGACTTAATCCGTAGCTAAAACCTAGTTATCTGTAGCTAACACTTACCTTCCGACCATAACCTTATTTGATATTGATGGTGCTTAAGGGGCTCCATGGGGCCCATTGGAATATATGCGTTTGATCTAAACCGTCCATAAATTCTGATATATAATTTCAGTAGATGGGCCAAAAAATTATGTAGATTAGAGGTCTAAGTGGACCACACCATAAGAAATAATAAAAAATAATTTTCTATCGTTAATATGTTATGTAGTCCGCTTACAGCTTCGATCTGATTGTTTTTTTGGACCAACTATTAAAATGATCCGTTAGAACGAATGGACGGAGTGGATAAATAACATACATCACGGTGGGCCCCACGAGTGCTAAAACTAGGCACTTAAAGTGCCGTCCGTCACCCCTGAAATTCCGTCCGCCCTTATCTCTCGCGCGCACGCCCCACCTCCCAAAACCCAAACCCTCACTTTCCCTCTCTCTCGCGTTCACAACGAGCTAGGGCGTGCGTCGGCCCTACCTCTCCTCTCTCTCTATCTCTCTCCGTCTCTCTCTCTCTCTCATACCGTACTACTTCCTCCCCTTCTTCCATTTTCCTTCCATTCTCATACAGATAGAGGGAGAGACGTGGAGAGGAGCTCGACGAGAAGAGGCCAGCCCATCCGGCCATCCAACCTTCCACCGGCCGAAGTGAGTCCACTCCCCTCTATAGTCATTGTTGTGGGGGTGTGTTAACAACAAGAAGGGTTGCAAATATCAGGATTTCAAGAAGAAAAGGAAGGAAAAAGAAGAAGCTCTGGTTCCTATCTTTCTAACTCATTCCTTTATTTTATCTTGTATTTCATTGCATCTCTCCTCTTCTTCTTTTTTCTGTTTTGATTTATAAGAAAGAAAGAATCTGATTCCGAGTGTTGTTTGGATTTGGGTTTTGAGTGTTGAGGATTTTGAGATTTGGGTTTTCTTTATTGGGTGAAAAAGAAGGTGTTTGAAGATTTGGGAAGCGTTTGGCTGAAAGATTTGGGTTTGAGGGATTTGGGGATTTGGGTTTTCTTTATTGATTTGAAAATTTGGGGTTTTTCTTTATTGGAGCATTACAAAAGATTGTTTGGGTTTTCGACAGTTGCAGAAAGACAATAGAAAGGAATGAATTGGAGGATACTTTGATAATTGGGAAGCGTTTTCAGATCGCGATTTGTGTTTTGCATTGAGTTTTTCTTATATGGGTCTTTGGAATTACGTTCCCATGGGCCATGAGTGATTGGGAAAAGAAGATGTAGAGGAGTCGGGAAGAATGATTTTCAAATGATGTTTGTGTTTTGGCTTCAAGAACTTCCTGAGAAACACTAACAAGAGTCCTATAGACAATTGGAGAGCTTTTTCTTTGGTCTGGAACTCTGATTTCTTGATTTGGGTTTTGTTTGCATAACCCGCCTCTCTTTATCTACCACTATCATCATCTCATTTGCTGTCGAATTACTTGTAATAACAAACATGCTGAAACCAGAAATTTACTGTTGCGGCTCCACAAGGTTGAGTCTGTTAGTGTTGTTATTGTATGTATTTTATGCATCAGCTGTATGGTTTGCTTCTAAGCTTTATATACTTAGATTGTACCCTTGCTTTGTGGTTAACGGTGAAAAAAAAAAGTGAGTGAGGCCTGATGTGTGGGCCCCTGTTTATGTACATTGCTAGCCAACTGGACCAATCTGACTAAGCGCCTCATGGGATTCTAAATGTTTTTTCTCAAACCATTTGGATGGGCCAATAATCCAAGTGTTATAATCATCTAATCACGTGTCTATTCTGGATTCCTTTAGATCAAGGGTCGGGATTCCTAAATCAAGGCTCCTACATGTACAAACTTGCATATCCAACTCTATATGTTTTGTGGGGAGCATTTATCTGGTAATGAGTTTGAAAATTGATTTTTCAACTGATTTCCAGTGGAATATAGTATAGGTTAATTGTTTCTGAAAATGTGATTTGGGTACTGTAAATTTTGCATCCTTGAAGTGGTAGATTCATGTTGTGGGTGCGGATGATTTATTTTGTTTTCCTATATTTAACAGGTACATAGATGAGGATCAACTGGCTGAAAACCTGAAAAAGCTCGACATAGACTTGAAATGGCCTGATATCACATAGACTTGGGAGTCACTTACCACAGGATTCTTGCAACTTTTGAAAGGAACATCAATCTATGTCATTGGTGATTCCACAGAAATTAATCAAAAAGTTGCTAAAAAACTTGCAGTTGGTCTTGGGTATGCATACCTCACATATTTGGTGGTAACTAGAAAGTTTTTAATTACTATGAATCAAGAGGCTTCACATTATCCGTCTCATGTTTGTCTGACTTTGTACTCTACTTTTCCAATGGGCCTAAACTGCAGATTTTATTGCTCCACCACACACGCATCATACTTCTCAATTCAAACCATTGTATATGGGGGATGCCTGAACATCATGTGACTGTTTGATCTTAACCATTTAATTCACCCGTTTTAATCGGACCACTGCCCATCCACAATGTAAAGTTTGGAGGCCTTATTAATATACAGGCATCAGTGTAGTTTGGCTCTTTTGGTGAATTTCCTTATTTATCACTTTCATGATCATTAATTATTTTAATCAGGCTCCAAATATTTAATGGTGAGCTTTTTTAAATCTATCATCCAGTAGAAAAACATATATGGAATCTATTATCCACCAACACAAATCACCTTACCTTGGTCTAAATTTAAAAGAGATTCTCAGTTCTTTGAGTAATCAAATAAACTTTGTAGAAATGGTTCTGCAGGTACACACCACTTAGCACAAGTGAATTGCTGAAATTTTTTGCAAAACAAAGCATTGATTCTTGTGAGTATGGAGGCACTTTGAGACCAGTTTGTTGCAGTCAAAACTATTTTATGTTCTTTATATTTGTTTTATTAGGTAGGCATCACAATATGCAGCACTTCATTAGAATCGACATGTTGCCGATATTAGAAAGAGCACATTCCACACTGTGCCTTCGAATTTATTGATTGTAAAGCTTGTGGGGGAGTTCCCTCCTGTGCCTCTTCTGAAGGCCTACTTGAAGGAATCAAAGAAGGTAGCCCAAGAGGTCCAGAAAAAGAGAAATGGCTCCCTTCAGGCACAGGTATTGCATAGTTCTTTCTAGGCCCATGTCATGTTTTTAAATTTAAGTGTAGGTACTGAGATTGCACAACACCCTGGATGCATCTTCAACAGAATGAGGCCATTGCTAAAGAACTTGCTGCATTGAGAGCAATAATCAAATGCATTGAAGAGCACAATCTCCAATCTGAGTGCTTGCCATATGGCCTAGAAAAGTGTATTGCTCAGTTGGAAAAACAGAAGGCAGACAGGAAGCGACCGGCTCCGATGATGCCAAAGACCCAACAACACCAATGAACTCGCCTCTATCAATGGTGTCTACCTTATATTTGCTGGATTCATCTTTATTGGTTAATTCAATTGATGAATTCATGACCCATTGTAATTGGTTGAAAATTCTATTTGTCTTTTTATGTTGAAATAAAAATTGTGGTGCTGATTCAATTGGGATTTTGGTCAATTTACTGGACTTGAAACTCAGCTGACTCCTAGTCATTGGTAGCTCATTTATTGAGTGTGACTCGGTCCAGAGTCGATAATACTCATCAAGTCCGTTGATTGATTCACTTAATCTGAGTAACTTGCTGTCCACAAAGATAGCCCAGAAGGAAATTTTGATTTAGCTGTTATATTTGACTCTGCGGGAATGGAAGTGCTTCTGGTGAGAAAGTTGTTGAAAGAGAAACTGAAGGTTCACTCCCACTTTGTGCTTTGGACTCCACTTCCACTCCCTTGCTCTTTATAGTTGCCCGTGTTTTCTTTTTCTTTTTTTTTTTTCTTTTTTTCTTTTTTTAAAACAAATGCTTCCCCACCCTCACACCCAAGTTTGTTGCTGCTTCACTTCATTCTTCGGGCAACCATATTCTGTTTTGAGCATCCTGACAGTTTCTTTGCGCATTTTAGGTTTTACAGTCTCATTGGACCTGGAGATACTTTAAATGTGATTGGAGAATTTGATGACTAGGGAAAATGCATTGTGGACCGTGATGACAATCTTGTCATCATTCATCTGGACATACTTGTGTCTGGAACACCAGTAATTGTTGCCTATAGCTGCTTTAATTTTCTAGTTCATGTTTCAACTTCTGATCTGTGGTAAAATGAATCCTGGTTTTGGCAATGCCATTTGAAAACTAATTTTTGGACTGGATCATTGTCATCATTCTTGTCATGATGGAATTAAAGAATGAATCACTTTCAGGTTGCTGCTAGTTTCACATGCCCAAGACGCACCGTCCTTGATGAGAGGCTTAAGTGTAGTGAGCATTCAACTGCAGCATTAATTGGTACCTTGCTTCATCAAAATTTTCAGGTTTTATGTTCAAAAATTGCCTTTTCAAGTTACTTTTTAGCAGTTCACATCGAACCAGGTAATGTAGTCTGAGAATATTAGCCAATTTTTTTCCCTTTATGAAAATCAGCTCCATGTTTGGTCACTTTCTATCTCTTCTTTCTCTTGTCCTCGATGGCAATTTGTTGACTACACATTATCCTTGTTTTGCTTCACATGTTTTGAAAGATAGTTTCTACATAATAATAAAAACCTGCATTGTTTGAATCCTTTTGGATGATTTCTAGTCCATTTTTAAGGCTATCCTTCATTTACCATTTGCAGATTCTTGACTTTACTCATTTTGTATTTGTAGTTGTAGCTTTAAGTTAAACTAGAGCCAGTTGTAGGTGATCATTCCTACTTTTCCATTTGAATGGTTTAAAATTTTAGAAGATAATAATATGAATTAAGAAGAGGAAAATAAAACATGGTAGGAGAATTATTTTGATGACTGCTGATATTTGTGACTTGTGCATGTCACCTTAATGCAAGGAGGTCATGTTTAGACAGATTTTGTATCCAAAAATAACTTGTTTATAAAATCCGAGGAGTCATGGCTATCCTTTACTCAAGAGGCTTATATCTTACATAACAACAAGGTAAGATCTCACAACTTCTCTTTTTTTTTTTTTTTTTTTCTTTTTTTTTATACACAATGCAACGTACCTTTGTGACATCAGTGGACTCCATTTTTAGCATTGCTTTCAAGAGGTAATTGCTTGTGAGAGAACCTCATGTTAAAATACAAGTTACCTCATTTAGTGTATGGAAACATGAAATCTAATTTTACTTTGTGTTTAAACTGAAATTACATGTGCATATAGAGCTGATTCTTCAGGGTACTTATAATTTATGTATTGATAATGAAAATTGAGTGGTTATCAAATTTTTGTTGGGAAATAATGCAGTGAAAATGAACTGAAGTGTATTTCCAAGAGCAGGGGTTTCATACTATCCTTGCCCTGTTCTTTCGTTGGAGACCCTGGTTTTTTTGTTGTGTCCTTACATTACATTGTATATAGCATGTTCTCTTTGTAGGTTCTGTCCTCCCTAGCTTAAGTGTTTATTTCAGCTTTATAGATACAATGACAGGTGGTGTGTGCTCCCACTTTCTTTGAAAAAGCAAAGAAAGGAAGGAATTGTAAATTTGAAGCTCTCATGAAGCTCTGGTCCTTTCTTTACTTCTCTTTTCTCTTTGGTCCAAACCTCTTTTGTATTTAAGGTTGGTGGCACTGAACGACCTTCACCCAAAATAATAATAGTAAACAGGAAAAAATATTAAAATAATGCAACTGATTTGAATGTTTCTATTGGGGATTACTTGTACATTTAGGAAATCTAGATTTTGTGATGATGTAGAACACCTCTAGTCCTGATATTGTTTCAGAAAAGGTCAGAAAAGGAGCTCGGATTTAGTCTTGATATTGTTTTACGCCATTGGGTTTGGAACTCCACCTTGTGTGTCAAAAGAACTTCTTGAAAATCGTACTGACTATGTCTCCACTGTTGTATTACAGGTTGGATGTTTATGAGTACTCTAGTTCTCATGAGTAATTTTAATTCTTATTAGTTTGCTTGTAAATTATGGATAGTTTTTTCATGTGCTATTAATTATTAGTCTTCTTGATCCATTCGTCATGTTTATCTTTCTTTTCCTTTCTTATTGTTGGGTAGGATAATATAATTCCAAGGTTAATTGCTGCTTCACTAGCTAGGTTGAGG
Source organism: Magnolia changhungtana (assembly GCA_030180095.1). Taxonomy (NCBI): domain Eukaryota; kingdom Viridiplantae; phylum Streptophyta; class Magnoliopsida; order Magnoliales; family Magnoliaceae; genus Magnolia; species Magnolia changhungtana. The sequence continues at coordinate 5,922,683 of JASAUF010000502.1, read as the reverse complement.
AACGAGATCCTTCAAACTGATTGGTAAGTAAAACTCTACCTTGTTCTTGGAGGTATTTTTCATTCCCCGTTTCCTTGTTGATTAGTGATTGTTATCTCTTGACCCTTTTCAGCTTGCTTCATGGTACTCATTGCCAGCCTTCTCAGTTTATAACTTGTTGTGCTAAGAAAGCATTGGAGCATCTCTTCATATTCTAAATGTAGTTTTCCTGATAGAAGTTACTTTCTAATGCAGGCAATCGATAAGCTGGACTGATGGTTATTCGAGCATACCAAATGAGTTTTTTTCTGGACCAACTCGGAAAATCCAGGTCTTACACAAAGTTGTAGGAAATGAGTGTTAGATTGGTTTCAACATGAAATCTTGATTAGTTAAATGCTAGGTGGAATGGTTGAATGAACACATGCATTTGATAGGTGGGTTCCACCTTAGGCCATTTGGACCGTGGAATAGTTGGCCTCTACCTTCGATTGCCATTGTCCTAGAAATCCATTCCGATCAGACAATCCTAACCATCCAATCAATAGCCAAGAAACGGCCAGTAAAATACGTAGAAAATGAGTTGAATCAATGGCGTCGAGTATATTGGTTGGACGGTAGGACCATTAGAATGATCTTCGATCATTGCCCATATAGGGTGGTCTGATCCATAATAAGGTGACTAGGCATTCCTCAAAAATTTCTCTTGTGCGCAGACATCCGAAAGCGAGGGTGGTGCAGTGACACTCGACAAGACATAAAAAGAAAACACTATGTTCATCAATTTAGCCTAGGCATCTGTATTCTTAACACTCAATTGAAATGTTTATAATCATTTAATTAGAAAGATCCATTCTTTTACAAGACTATCATGCATTTAATCATCATCATTATACCCCGGTCCCAACTATTTGGGGTCAGCTGACTGTTTTAATGGGATTGGAATTGGTAATGCACAATTGTTAGAACGAAGGTTCTATAACACCATAATATTGTTATGTTGCCAAAATATCTTAAAACAACTGCAATGGGTAGAGTCAGACTCAGCATATAGGTGGTAAGAGTCAAATTGTTTACTTTTGTTGTGTTGCAATTGTTTCTCATCTGGGCTTTTACTTTTGTTCCAATAAGTTTTATTTATTTATTTGAAGTGTTTATGTTGGTTGGGGGTATGGAATTTCATGTGGAAATGCTGGCTTTTGGGCTATGGTGGCTTTGGTATATTGTCTATGACAGTGAGAAGAGGGTGCAGGCGTTATTGGAGTAGAAGAGAGGATGGAAAGGAGAGATTTCCTGTTTTGGGAAGTGAGTTTGCTGGTTTTGGTATGGATGGAGCGTTCCAATGCAAGCCTTTCTCCTTCTGGAATAAACTACGAAGGCCAGTTTTTATTTTTATTTTTTTATTTTTTTGTTTTGTTTTGTTTTGTTTTGTTTTCCATCCCTTTGTGAGTTATCTGTTTGCTTATTAAAGGAAATGTGATTTCTGTAACTCTAGAAGAATCACATGTTTATGCAGATACTCTCTAAAATAATAATTAAAAAAAAAAAAAACCTACTAGCTTTTTCCATTTTCTTTGTGCTTTTTCCATTTTCTTTGTGCTTTTTTCTTTTTCTTTGAGTCTGATCTTGATTTTTATTGTAGCCTCAATGCTTGAAATAACACTAACTTCACTTTTTGGTATTTCTATTTCTTTCAAGAAGTTTGGTGTATGGTACATTCGTCATATGGCCTGCAACTGCATCGATGTTGAAGCTCTATTTCAAGAGTCATTAGTGAATAAGGCTTTGAAGCCCATTCATCAAAAAGGTATGAATTTGTGTTGGTGCAAGTTGTGAATCTGAAGTAATGATGAGATTTCTTACAATGTAATGTAGGTTACTATCCTATCCATTTAATTTAAGATGATTTGGATGTCACAGGTACAAGGTAATTGAGGAAGTTGGGGATGGTACCTTTGGAACTGTATGACAAGCTGTATACAAGCTAACTGGTGAGGTGGTAAGTGCCTTCAAACTTCTCAAATGCAATGTTGTGTCCCTACTCATATTAAAGAATTCTTTTAGTTCTTCTGTAATGCATATGAGGAGGAGGATGTTGGAGGTGGGGGGAGGGTGAACATGTGGGCCTTGATTGGGGTTCTTCTTCTGCGGTGGGTGCTAGAGATGTGGCTGGAGATGAGGTATTTGGGAATGAGGTTGAGGATGTTGCGGCATCTGGGAATGTTGTTGTGTATGCGACTGTGGATGAGCTAGGGGCAGGTGTGGGTGCTGCTCCTTTCTAGCAGAAAGATATTTTTCGGTTGGTTGGCATCCCATTGGTAAAGAACTCCTGGGCTGGTTTTAACTCTTCCATATTGTCATATGGATAGGTATGAATTGATAATGTGCATGCCTGCAAATGACATGGGTTTTAAAGTTTGGTGGATGGATGGTCTTCATCCAAGTACTTATGCCCATTTCAGGTTATGCAGGAAAATCACATTGATCAGAACGCTATTGCTATGTCCGGTACTATGATTTGTGCCCTTTGGCACTTAGTAAACTAGATTTCTGAGATGTCTTCTTTTCTAAACTGAAAACACAAATACTAGCCTGGTTCAAAATTTATATGTCCTCATGAATGTTTCAATGGTGGGTGTTCATTCTCCATTTTTATTTTTTCCTATTATGTGGCTTACTTGCATTTTGTATCTGCTCCATCAGCTAGACATCATCATGATTAGGAAGTCAAATGGACCTTCATCAGTATGATGTAAGTATCTGTTCTTCCATTGTTTCTATTATTGCTTTTTAGTCTAGTATATTAATCAGTAATAATTTTTTTGATTACTCTTGTTGATGAGGATGATGGTCAAGGTGGTCCCAGGTCCTTTTACAAGCATTTCCATATATACATTATATAATTTGGCATATCTATGCATCAATCTCTCTTTCATAACAATGTTCACTGACATGTGCTGCAGAAGATGTTCTCACTTTATGGGACCTAAACACAAATGTTCTTGTAGCTGTAACTAGAGATACTCTTACAGTGATTGTCTGAATATCATTATCTAATTATGTTGTGTGTGTAAAGAAGATGAGGCCTTGGTGCAAAGCAAGAGTGCCGTAGAAAAAGGTTTTTTTTTTTTTTTAGTGTTTTTTTTTTCATGCAGAATTCTCTGTTTTCATTGACGATTTCATTGAATTATAGTTGGGTTTCTTTGGAAATTGGTTTGGGATCTGTTTGATAGTATTTTTATGTTTGTTGAGTTGAATTCTTGAAGAAACGATGACCAAGAAAAGGAGGCGGTTGATTGATAAACAGCTCGATGGCAGTAGTGGAGGTTATTTGGGTGGGATCCATGATCTTGAAACACAACTCAAGCTTTATGGTATGGATTCCAAAGAACTCAAGTGGATTTTTCTTTTCTTTTCCTTTTTTCCTTTCTTTCTGGAAGATGACTTTGAAATGGCATTCGGTTGTTTTGTTTCTTTGAATTTGGCTCTCCAATGCTAGAAAACGGTGACTTTCATTTTGAGCTTTTAAATTCCTAGGGCCTCAACTGGAGAAATTCAAAACTCAAATCCAATTTTTGATTTTTGGATTCAAAATTGTTTGGCATTTAGAGAGCTAAAGTTTTTATGGCCTAAACATAGATGGCTTGGCCTTTTGTTGCTTGAGATGTAGAAAGAAATAAAAGAGCTAATCCAACATTGAGATCTTGCTTAATCTCCTCTCAAGGGCTCGTCTCTTTTCTCAACACTTTTCAGGTATATTGGAACAAACGGTGAGATTGATGAATGAATGGTGGCCCACTTCATGTTATCTTTATATCGAAATTCTCACTAGTTACTTGTGGTGGAGGATGATGATCCACCCAAGTTTTCAATGGTGACTTTAAGATGGTCTATCAAGGCAGATTGTGATCATTGGGTTTATCATGTTCAGCTTCTGACTCACTGCATCATGCTGGAGCCCAATTATAAATTATCACAATATTCACCTACCCAGAAAATTATCACAAGGGATTCAAAATTGTGTAGTACGTGGAAATCTCATTTTCTTCTTACAATACTCACCTTGTTTCTAGTGTCAAGAATCTAAGTTATGGAAAAGCAGAGTCCAATCCATCCTATTCTGTGCTATCCAAACAACAAAAATCATCACATTAAAGGAAAACCCTCCAATCCATCTTGTTTTGTGCAGCTTAGGAAACATGTGATTGGCCAAGATGATGTCGTCAATGCCATCTCTCCCGCATTGGGCTGAAGGACCTTGATAGACCCATTGCAGCAATGTTATTCTATGGCCCAACTGGAGTTTGGAAGACTGAAGGACCCAGGTTGTTTTTTATACAATATATGCTTGTAGGATTACCTTGGTGCTGAAGATTTTCACTTCATGTTTCCATTTCAACCAAACTTGGGTTTCCAATTTCCAAGCATGCCATGAGAATTCCACTCACTCTCATGATTCTCTGCTGCTTCTAGACATGTCTCTATATAACAAGAAATGGACTCAAATGGCCAAAACCATACTTTTAAAACTCGGAAGAAATCAACTCATTTAGCTGAGTCAACTTGACTAGACCAGTTTACCAAGACTTGGAAAAACTAGGTCCAGTCACACCTTGTTAAAACTTGAGAAAAACAAGTAAAAATTCAGCAACTCAACAAAAAATTCAACTCAACTCAGGCAACTCGACATTATTTATATATTCTTTAGACTCTTAATGTTGATGTTCATGGTAGTGTTATTTAGTTACTTTATATTGATGAACTCAGAACTTGGTTTGGTTTTTAGGTACTTTATATTGATGTTTCGCTTGTTTTTTTTTTTTTTTTGTTACTATATGTTGTTTGGTTTCGTTTTGTAATTTTGAATGAATTTTATACTCTATATGTAAACATATTAGACTCCATTTGGTCGTCACAAACCAAATGGAGGCTAAGCCCTTTTTAACTCCACCAATGCAACTCCTTGCATTGCTTGGTCCCAAGCCCGGTAAAGGAGGAGGGAGAATGGGCATCAAGGTGAGTTGTATGCAAGCTCATGTATTTTTAGTTTACTTGTCTTCTTCTATTATCATTTGAGGACCTCAAAGGCCCAACTAACTTGAGATTTTTATATGCAGGCTCATGTATTTTTAGCCCCACAGATCAATGTTGCCACTACAAGGTTCATATTGAAATGGTAAAGTTTTTAACTATTTATTTTATCTTTGAAATTGTTATTTTTTCATTCATATAATTTTTTTGCTCTTTCAATGCAAATTAGGTACGACCTTAGGCAGTTATCTTGCTCTGGGCACCTATAGTCTTGGTATGTCTCATCCATTATTTGTGCAACTAATGTCTTGGAATGTTTTACAATCTTTAAAATCTTTATATGTAAATTTGTACCCATTTGCATTGTCGGAAAAACTAAAAAATTTACTCATTCTCAGATTGCAATGTAGAATATGCATCCATTATTCAAAGAAAGGGCGACATTCCAAGCACTCACACTTCTCTCCTTGCTAGCTAAATTGGTGAGTCTTCTTTCCTTCATACTATATGATTCATTGAAGAAGTGGCCTGGCTATTTCGACAGGCCCATGTTTATATATTATCATGAAATTGATGAAGTAGATCCGGATGTGCGTCGGAGCTATCCGGATGTGGAGCGGGGGTCCCTGGAAGGTGGGAACCGCTGTTATGACCATGACGAAGCTGTCCATTTCCTATGGACAGCATTGGAGGGGCCTGGCCATTAGGACAGGCCGTGTTTATGTATTTGCTCGAAATTAATGGAACAGACCCGGATGTGCTTCGGAGCTATCCGGATGAGCGGGGGTCCCTGGAAGGTGGGAACTGCTGTTATGACCATGATGAAGCTGTCCATTTCCTATGGACAGCATTGGAGGGGCCTGGCCATTAGGACAGGCCGTGTTTATGTATTTGCTCGAAATTAATGGAACAGACCCGGATGTGCGTCGGAGCTATCCGGATGAGCAGGGGTCCCTGGAAGGTGGGAACTGCTGTTATGACCATGATGAAGCTGTCCATTTCCTATGGACAGCATTGGAGGGGCCTGACCATTTGGACAGGCCGTGTTTATGTATTTGTTCGAAATTAATGGATCAGACCCAGATGTGCGTCGGAGCTATCCGGATGAGCGGGGGTCCCTGGCAGGTGGGAACCGCTGTTATGACCATGATGAAGCCGTTCATTTCCTATGGACAACATTGGAAGGGCCTGGCCATTTGAACAGGCCATTTTTATATCTATATTTGCAGGGACCTCACCCTTAACCTAAACCTAAACTTGAAAACCCAAACCTAAAGTCGATCCCGAACCCGAACCCGATTTCCTAAACCTAAACCTTAAACTATTCTCAATTCTCTAAATCTATAACCTAAACTTAAACCAAAACCTATAACCTTAACTTAAACCAAAACCTATAACCTAAACCTTAACCTAAATGTATTCTCAAATCCCTAAACCTAAACCTACACCTAATCCTAATCTCAACTCCCTAACCTAAACCGGATCCTAAACTTGAAAACCCAAACCTAAAGCCCATCGGAACCCGAACCCGATTTCCTAAACCTAAACCTTAAACTATTCTCAATTCCTAAATCTATAACCTAAACCTAAACCAAAACCTATAACCTTAACTTAAACCAAAACCTATAACCTAAACCTTAACATAAATGTATTCTCAAATCCCTAAACCTAAACCTACACCTAATCCTAATCTCAACTCCCTAACCTAAACCGGATCCTAAACATGAAAACCCAAACCTAAAGCCGATCCCGAACACAACCCGATTTCCTAAACCTAAACCTTAAACTATTCTCAATTCCCTAAATCTATAACCTAAACCTAAACCAAAACCTATAACCTTAACTTAAACCAAAACCTATAACCTAAACCTTAACCTAAATGTATTCTCAAATCCCTAAACCTAAACCTACACCTAATCCTAATCTCAACTCCCAACCTAAACCCGATCCTAAACTTGAAAACCCAAACCTAAAGCCGATCCCGAACTCGAACCCGATTTACTAAACCTAAACCTTAAACTATTCTCAATTCCCTAAATCTATAACTTAAACCTAAACCAAAACCTATAACCTTAACTTAAACCAAAACCTATAACCTAAACCTTAACATAAATGTATTATCAAATCCCTAAACCTAAACCTACACCTAATCCTAATCTCAACTCCCTAACCTAAACCGGATCCTAAACTTGAAAACCCAAACCTAAAGCCGATCCCGAACCTGAACCCGATTTCCTAAACCTAAACCTTAAACTATTTTCAATTCCCTAAATCTATAACCTAAACCTAAACCAAAACCTATAACCTTAACTTAAACCAAAACCTATAACCTAAACCTTAACCTAAATGTATTCTCAAATCCATAAACCTAAACCTACACCTAATCCTAATCTCAACTCCCTAACCTAAACCGGATCCTAAACTTGAAAACCCAAACCTAAAGCCGATCCCGAACCCTACCCGATTTCCTAAACCTAAACCTTAAACTATTCTCAATTCCCTAAATCTATAACCTAAACCTAAACCAAAACCTATAACCTAAACCTTAACCTAAATGTATTCTCAAATCCCTAAACCTAAACCTACACCTAATCCTAATCTCAACTCCCTAACCTAAACCCGATCTTAAACTTGAAAACCCAAACCTAAAGCCGATCCCGAACTTGAACCCGATTTCCTAAACCTAAACCTTAAACTATTCTCAATTCCCTAAATCTATAACCTAAACCAAAACCAAAACCTATAACCTTAACTTAAACCAAAACCTATAACCTAAACCTTAACCTAAATGTATTCTCAAATCCCTAAACCTAAACCTACACCTAATCCTAATCTCAACTCCCTAACCTAAACCGGATCCTAAACTTGAAAACCCAAACCTAAAGCCGATCCCGAACCCGAACCCGATTTCCTAAACCTAAACCTTAAACTATTCCCAATTCCCCTAAATCTATAACCTAAACCTAAACCAAAACCTATAACCTTAACTTAAACCAAAACCTATAACCTAAACCTTAACCTAAATGTATTATCAAATCCCTAAACCTAAACCTACACCTAATCCTAATCTCAACTCCCTAACCTAAACCGGATCTAAACTTGAAAACCCAAACCTAAAGCCGATCCCGAACTCCGAACCCGATTTCCTAAACCTAAACCTTAAACTATTCTCAATTCCCTAAATCTATAACCTAAACCTAAACCAAAACCTATAACTTAACTTAAACCAAAACCTATAACCTAAACCTTAACCTAAATGTATTCTCAAATCCCTAAACCTAAACCTACACCTAATCCTAATCTCAACTCCCTAACCTAAACCGGATCCTAAACTTGAAAACCCAAACCTAAAGCCGATCCCGAACACCGAACCCGATTTCCTAAACCTAAACCTTAAACTATTCTCAATTCCCTAAATCTATAACCTAAACTTAAACCAAAACCTATAACCTTAACTTAAACCAAAACCTATAACCTAAACCTTAACCTAAATGTATTCTCAAATCCATAAACCTAAACCTACACCTAATCCTAATCTCAACTCCCTAACCTAAACCGGATCATAAACTTGAAAACCCAAACCTAAAGCCGATCCCAACCCGAACCCGATTTCCTAAACCTAAACCTTAAACTATTCTCAATTCCCTAAATCTATAACTAAACCTAAACCAAACCTATAACCTCTCCAAAACCTATAACCTAAACCTTAACCTAAATGTATTCTCAAATCCTAAACCTAAACCTACACCTAATCCTAATCTCAACTCCCTAACCTAAACCGGATCCTAAACTTGAAAACCCAAACCTAAAGCCGATCCCGAACACGAACCCGATTTCCTAAACCTAAACCTTAAACTATTCTCAATTCCCTAAATCCTAAACTTATAACCTTAACTTAAACCAAAACCTATAACCTAAACCTTAACCTAAATGTATTCTCAAATCCATAAACCTAAACCTACACCTAATCCTAATCTCAACTCCCTAACCTAAACCGGATCATAAACTTGAAAACCCAAACCTAAAGCCGATCCCGAACCCGAACCCGATTTCCTAAACCTAAACCTTAAACTATTCTCAATTCCCTAAATCTATAACCTAAACCTAAAATTTAAACCTAAACCTAGACCAAAACATATAACCTTAACCTAAACCAAAACCTATAACCTAAACCTTAACCTAAATGTATTCTCAAATCCTAAACCTAAACCTACACCTAATCATAATCTCAACTCCCTAACCTAAACCAGATCCTAAACTTGAAAACCCAAACCTAAAGCCCATCCCGAACCCGAACCCGATTTCCTAAACCTAAACCTTAAACTATTCTCAATTCCCTAAATCTATAACCTAAACCTAAACCAAAACCTATAACCTTAACTTAAACCAAAACCTATAACCTAAACCTTAACCTAAATGTATTCTCAAATCACTAAACCTATACCTACACTAATCCTAATCTCAACTCCCTAACCTAAACCGGATCCTAAACTTGAAAACCCAAACCTAAAGCCGATCCCGAACCTAAACCTAGGATCCTAAACTTGAAAACCCAAACCTAAAGCCCGAACCCGAACCCGATTTCTAAACCTAAACCTTAAACTATTCTCAATTCCCTAAATCTATAACCTAAACCTAAAATTTAAACCTAAACCTAGACCAAAACATATAACCTTAACCTAAACCAAAACCTTAAACCTAAACCTTAACCTAAATGTATTCTCAAATCCCTAAACCTAAACCTACACCTAATCTAATCTCAACTCCCTAACCTAAACCTAAACCTAAACTTGAAAACCCAAACCTAAACCCGATCCCGAACCCGAACCCGAATCCGATTTCCTAAACCTAAACCTTAACCTATTCTCAATTCCCTAAACCTTAACCTAAATGTATTCTCAAATCCCTAAATCTAAACCTACACCTAATCCTAATCTCAACTCTCTAACCTAAACCTAAACCTAAACCTAAACCTAAACTTGAAAACCCAAACCTAAACCCGATCTTGAACACGAACCCGATTTCCTAAACCTATACCTTAACCTATTCTCAATTCCCTAAACCTTAACCTAAATGTATTCTCAAATTCCTAAACCTAAACCTACACCTAATCCTAATCTCAACTACCTAACCTAAACCTAAACCTAAACTTGAAAACCCAAACCTAAACCCGATCCTGAAACCGAACCCGATTTCCCAAACTTATAAATTAAACCTTAACTTATAACTTATAACCTAAACTTTAACCGATAACCTAACCTATGGATTTTGCTATAGTTTAGAAGATTTGTAGGTACATTTTTGATTTCTTTATATTTAATTGTTTTTTTCCAGCTCTTTTTTTTTTGTCTTTCTTCCTTTTAAGATGTGTACGAAGGCATGCTTGTTTGATTGTGTCTACAATTATTGTTTTATACAGGCTGACAAGCTAAAGAAGTTAGTGGATGATGAAATTCATTTTCTCAAGGGAAGGGTTTTGAAACTTGAAAGTGATATTGTGTCGAAGTCTACAGAAGTTACTTATGCAGTTTCAAGGAAAGAAGAAGCTGTATCTTCTATGTTTGCTGAACTTGACCGTCTGAAGAAAGAAAATTCTGTAAAAGCACAAGCATTATTTAATGCATGAGGGCACGCCTTAGTTGTAATTCTTATGATAGGTTGAGTAAAGTGAAGAATTATTTATTTAGAAGTGTGAATGTAGGATGCATTATAGATTTGATTGCTATTGTAACAAATGCATCATTTTTTTTCTTTGATTGCATTAAGCTTAGATGAGTTATCAATCATAGCAGGTTCTTGCAATGAAAACAGGAAAAATAGCTACGAAATATAATCCGTAGCGGTAGCAATTACTATCTGTAGCTACGGATATAATCCGTAGTTATTGGTATCTATAGCTACGAACTATATCCGTAGTTATTGGTATGTAATGCTGCAAATATCATAAATATTGGTATCTATTGCTACAGATTATATCCGTAGCTATTTCTGTATATGGCTACGGATAGAATCCGTAGCTATTTCTGTATATAGCTACGGAGAATATCCGTAGCGAATTGTGTATATTGCTACGGATAAAATCGGTAGCTAATTGTATCTATTGCTACGGATCATATCCGTAGCTAAATGTATCTATTGCTACGGACACAATCCGTAGCTAATTGTATCTATTGCTATGGATATTGTCCGTAGCTAGACCTTTAGCTACCCCACCAATTGCGATGGACGTGCCACGGACCAGATCCGTAGCAAAAGGGGTTTTGCTACGGATCTAGTCCGTAGCCTTTGCCCGTTTTTCTTGTAGTGCATGAATTGCATTGGAATTTTCTTACAGAAGTATAACTACATCAAACTTTAACAGTGCATGAGATAAGAGCCCCAGCCACTGAACATTTCATAATCCATATTCTACTCACAGAAACATGGTCTGGGACTATATGTAGTTGAATTAGATTCTGTTTAAAGTAAACAATATGTATCAACTTTCAGTCAAATAACTTCTAAATGGGTGATTGGCTATGGAACTTGCTGCGAAGAAGAAAGAAATTCTCTGGCTTCTTTGCATGTTTGCTGCAATTATTGTCTCCATGAAGGATATGGGCTATCTCTTTTGTGATAGTAATTTCTGGGTAATTGTGGCGTCATTTAGGCATCTATTTAATTTTCCCAATATATGATCCTTGCTTCAGCAGTGGGTTTTGTATTGGTTTTCTTCTTCATCTCAAACCAATCCTCAGCTTTATTACACATGCCACTCTCTTTCATTCCATGCAAGGTAATGGATATCTCAAAACAAAATCAAATTTGAAGCGGATATACGTCTCTGCTTTCGGGTCAAGTGGGCATCTGAGGGTCAACATTTCAGTAAAGGAATGTTCTTTTGAGGAAAAATTTGTCCCTTTCATTGATGAAAACTAATATTCAGCAGTTCAAGGATCAACGTGTAATTCCTGCTGCGGACTAAACTCCCAGTTTGTATCTTCAAGTTGGACATTGATGGTGCTTCTCAAGTCAATACAGGTGAGATGGGGTTGGTGGTGTGATCCATGATTGGAAGGCTATGGTGATTATGGCATTCTCATTTTTGTTGTCATTGTACTAACATGACTACTAAAATTAGAGCATTATTTAACGTCTAAGATATTTTAGAGAATTGCTTAGTTTTACTTTGGTAGTTGAAAGTGGCTCAAGAGGGATTCATGGATATGATAAAGTGGTTCTCTCCAGATGTGTCACGCTTCCGTTGGTGGCAAAAATAAAAAAAAGTTTTAAGGTTTTCTTTTTCTTTTTCGTTTTTGTTTTCTATTTCTTCTTGTTCTTTGTTTGTTGTTTGTTGTTGTTATTGTTGTTTTTCTTTTTTTTCTTTCTTTCTTTCTTTTTTTTTTTTTTTTTTTTTTTTTCTTTTTTTTTTGGCATTGCTCTTTTTTGGCATGTTCTTAGAAAATCAAATAGTGTTGCGAGATGCATTAGCGTGATTGGAGCATTTGTGATTTGAGCTGTATTTCCACTTTTTTTATTGGGTTGAATAAAATTCTTTCCAAAGAAAAATCAAAATATTTCATGATAAAGCTGAAATTTTAGCATTAGATGTTATTGTGGTTGGTTTGTGATCTTCTGTTCTATTGCAGGTTTTGTATTTAGTTTTCTTGGGAGGTAAGGTTTCCACAGCCCTTGTTAGGTGTATTGTTTATCTTTAATGGTGTGCCGTCCACCTTTGCCGAAAAAAAAAAAAGAAAAAAAGAAGAAGAAGGTTCTGCACAAACATGCAACTTACTAGGCTAATATTAATGCAATACAAATGCATCACTATTTTAATGTTAGTATTCAAAATTAAATGTTGACACACTAAATTTTGCAGATATTTCAAGGAATATGATACCAAAATGTGATTTATAGTGCTTATTGTATATGGCGAGCTTTATCTGCTTTTTAATATGGTTTAACCATTTGATTCTTTTAAATTTAATAAGAACGAGAAAAGGAAAGAGAAATGATCCAGTACCATCAATGTTTAGAAGTTAGCTATCAAGCAGTCAATCTCCATGCACATGGCACACATTTAAAAAATCCAGACTGTTTATTAGCCCTACGATGGATGAGTAAGGGCCTGTTTGGCCAGGCAGATCCCATGGTATTTGGAGGGATGGGATCAATTTTAAGGTAATGATGGTGGTGTCAGTGGATTGTCTTAAGATCCATGGGATTGCTTATATCCCGGGACAAGTTCACTAGGTCTGTTTGGCACGCCCTGCATGTCCCAGGATTTTACCTTCCCATCCATCCAACTAAGGGATAGGATCAATTTTAAGGTAATGATGGTGATGTCAGTGGATTGTCTTAAGATCAATGGGGTTGCTCGTATACCAAGACAAGTTCACCGGATCTGTTTGGCTCGTCATGCCTATCCCAGGATATTGCCGATCCCATCCCTACTAATACCGTGGGATCTGCCTGGCCAAACAGGCCCTAATACCCATAAAAATTTACCAGTATAGTAATCCTAGCCTATTACTGGATAGAAACAGAAGTCCAACCAATAGTTCACATTGAACGAGAAAGTCCTACAATTGGCAGCTAGGATTATATGACTGATCGGATTTTTGGCATATGGACCCATCCATGAAAGGCCTTAACAGATACACATTTTGGATTATGTACATGTTTGCCATGTGACCAGACCACATCTACGAGATATGGTGCCAGCATTACGATTAGCGCCATATCCTTTCGTAGAAAATCTAAAATGTGTTCAACGTTCAAAAATCGGTACCGAGAGGGCACATCACTGGTTCGAAAATGATCGATATCGGGTGTATCGACTATCGAACCAAAGAAAAATACATCCATTAAACGAAAAATGAAGAAAAATATAAACGAAAAAAGAAGAAGAAGAAGAAGAAGAAGAAGAAGAAGAAGAGAACAATCTATTATTTAAAAATGTATTCAATGAAGTATCGATCATTCTTGTGCAAGAATCTTTCAAGTTTCTCAACACAGCTTCTTGAAAAATTATGTCTTTAACCTCTAAATTTGGTGACAAGCATTTAAGAATTAAAAACTCTTTTGGTTGATCATCAGCTCTTACCATGGTTCTGAACGACGGTATCGGCCCCGCGGAAAAATGATTCGATACGGCATCACATATCAAAATCGAGGCCATATCGGTAGGGCAGTACACGAATCGAGTTAGCTCGGTTACCTCACTCGACTCGACTCAAAAAAACTCATTTCGACTCAGTTTGAAACTGAGTTCGAGCCGAGTTGAGCTGATTTTTTGAGCTTGAAAAAATTTCGAACCGAGTTCGAGCTTGCCTGAGCTCGACTCAACTTGGATCGATCCCCAACTCGAATCGAACTCGGATCGAGCTAGTTCAGTGACTCGATTACTTTGATATTGATGCTCACCAAGTGTTTGATGAAATGACTCAATGAAGTGTCGGCTGGTGGGAGGGAAGGTATGTATATGAAACAAATACCATTTTTTTTCTTTATTTTGATGTTGCCTACAAGTTGTTTGATGAAATACCTGAAAAACGTTCTTCTTTGTTTACATACGAAAGGAGAATTTGAAGGTGCAAATCCATGTGTTTGTGAAAATGTCGCATAGGCGAACTCGGCTCAATCTTGGCTCAAATCGCCCGAGTCGCTGATCAACCGAGCCAAGTCGGCTATCAAGCTCGAGGACCGAGTGAGCCAAGTTCGAGCCGGGTCGGCCTAGTGGCTGAGTCGAGTCGAGTCGTACGCTGCTCGACTCGACTCTTTGACTCATGTACATCTCTACATATCGGTGAGATTTTTTTAAGCAAAAAAATATCAGAAAAATGGGAAAAAAATGAGATATTCATGAATCTATCTTCTTTTCTTTTCTTTTTTTGGTGTTTTAACCATGTATTCAATGGTGTATTAGACCATTCTTTGATGAGAATGTTGTCTGTTGATTTGACTTGTCGAACGTCAACTAAATAGGCCCTAATTGAACACAAATTAAACATGATTTGGTGAACAATGGCCCATTACATTGGAAATACAATAAAAAGAAGATGAAAATATAACAAAAAAAAAAGTGAAGGTTTACCCTTCTTTCCGATTTTTCCCATAATGGTCCACTTCGCTTCGATTTGTTGAATCCCATTCAAATCATTTATTTTGATCCCAAAATAGGTCTAGATCTAGCCTAGAATGAGTTTTTAAGATTCTTCCATGGTTTAAATGAAAAGAAGAAGATGAGACATGAGTGAATTTTTGAAAGAAAAAAAAAAATGTCAATGATATCATTGCCTACAAGAATGTCAATGATATCCCACAGTCGAGGGAATTAATGATACAGATCGATCAAAAGAATGAGGCTGTCCTTTTGCCAATCCATGACAGCATGGTGCCATTTCACATTGCTACCATCAAGAGTGTTTCAAGCCAGCAAGATGGTAAAAATTGCTATAGGATGTGCCTTGGGAGTTTTAAATGATCGTCGAGTACCATTCAAACTAAAAGGGAAGTTTTATAGAATAGCTGTAAGACCAACCACGCTTTAGGGAACAAATTGTTGGGCAAGGGGAAGGCCCAAAAAGACGTGGATGGAGGTAGTAAGAAAAGACCCGATGACCTATGGTCTAACTAGAGGTATGGCCCTTGATAGAGTGGAACGGTGGAATAGGATTCATGTATGCGACCCTAATTAATTAGGATATGGCTTACATGATGACGATGATGACGATTATTTCATATATAAATTGCAATATAATAATTTGCAATATATATATATATATATATATATAACTATATTACATTTACTTAGTATATGTATTGGAATTTGGAGCAACCGACATTATCCTACCCCCATTGTACCATTTATTAGAGGAACTAGTGGTGAATGGATGTTTGGTTTATCCAAAAGGTATCCAGTTTGAAGTTGAAAGGCATAAAAAGTGTCTCTTCCAAGTTCTTTTACTCGGTCTTCCACTCAAAACAAAATGTTTACTATTGATCCTAGTATTATCTACTACATACTAGTAGCATACAACCAATATTGGGGCACCATACCATAAGCTACAAAATTTCATATCCCCCTAAACAAGGCATCCTCCATTGATAACATATATATATATATATCATAAGTTTTTTATTTTCATTTACATTCACAAATACATTTATCATCCATCCAACTATTAACAACATTTACAAAAAAATAAATTATATCTAACCAACTCTTAATAATAATTTGTAACTTAACCTGCTAGGAACCGTCATGCACCGTAATGTCTTACTACAGAGCTGTTCGAGGAGTTACAAGTTGACCATGACGACAAAGATATAAATGAAGCGATAAAGATACAAATGATTCAAGATTAATTATAGGTTTTGAGAACTTACATCCACCTTACTCTTATTGCCAAGTAGTCCTGATGAAAATGCATCCACACTACAAGAAAGGGAAAAAATAAAAATTTGTGGTTGCACCAATACGGTCTAGTATGTACGCAGTCGCCACGTACTAATGTTGGAAGATTGGGATCAAGCCACTACGTAGTTCTTAATATTTAAATCAGAACATTTTACGCATAAGCAAAGAAAAAATGAAAACAAAACATAATAGAAATATGTGTACCTTCTGTCACGCATAAGAAGATGAACAGCTGAAACAAATCACTTGATTAGTCAATCAAAACTACTAAATAATTCAAGATAAAGATTTATGCTAGGACACTCCATGCACGATGTGGCTTGCTTATATGTTAGAAACATGTCATAACAATAAGCAACCAACCTATATAATCAGCTGAATTTTATTTTTAGAAATAAATCTATGATTTGATTGAGAACCATCTTCTTCTTCTTTTTTTGCAATTGTCGGATTACAACTGCTACATAACATTACAAGTTCCTTGGTTGAAAGCCAGAAGAAATATAAATTGTGAGAAATAGAGTTACTTAGATCTAGCAATTTCTCGTCGTGGTCCTCCACTTCCACATCCCACATCCAAAACCTGCATCGACAATTCAAATTAAGCAAAATTCATAAATTCTCAAAGAATCTTGATAATGTATATGCCATTGATTTTCACTTTTAATATAATGAACCTTCATTCTGGGTTTCAAACCCAGTTGTAAAGCAAGAAAGTGTTCATGCCGTTTGATGCTTTCTCCAAGTGATTCTTCTTTCCATCTGAAATAACAAAAATTAAATCCTGATTAGTTCATTTTCAGCTGATTGTCTCCAAAGATACAATGCGAAATCCTAACCTGGCAAAAAATGAAAGGACTCCCCCAACCATATTCATAGAAGTTTATTGCTTCTTTTGTATATTTAAATGCGATTATAAAATCATTGAAAGAAACCAACAAAGAATTTTCTTTGCATGCCATTTTCGCTTTGAAATCCTAGGAAATAAGAAAGTTCCATCATCCATATGTTTTGGACTTAAAATGCAGTTTTGAAATTGGTAAAGAACCCACAGGATTTTTTTCATGCATGTTACTTGTGAGTTTAAAATGCAGTTTTGACATCACAGAATGAGACTAGTTCTTTCTTTTTCTTTTTCTTTTTTTGGTCTGTTTATTGGGATGTTGAAATGCAGTAAGAGACTGTGTAGGATATAGTCTCAAAGAAAAAGAAAGCAACAGTGAGGACAGGATACAATAAACAATTGTGAGAATGGCAAATAACAAAATTCAGGTTGTGTGCAAGACTAGATGGAGAGTAGAGATAAACGCAATAGAAAATTGATAACTATACCTAAAATTTAGCAACAGTGTCAGGAGCACAAAGGATGCCTTGTGGAGATTCAGCTGCAAGCTCTGCTACACATAATGTTACAGGCTCCAATCTTCCAATAGCATTCACAAATGATGCTTTCATCAGTATAGTCATTCATAACACTGACCTCACGGATTTGGGACTCTCATGAGAATTCGACTTCACGCATAGTTGGAAATTCGGTAGTGTTTGTGCTTAAGACCAATTGCTCTTGCAACTCATCAGCCCATACCTGCATTAATATGATGATTACTAACAGATACTTGAGTGAGAATACATATAAGAATAGGTACCCTAATAAAGAAAAAATTGCACATCAGATCAAAAGTACCTTTGATTTTGTTCCGAGCGGCCATAGGACCGAGAAGCAGGAAGAGCGTTCCTATTTCAAGTACACAACTAGAAGCAAGCTTTCTGATTCTCAAAAGTTATCATGGTCTGGTTTCCACATGGAAAGTGCATAAATGATCCGCCCCTTCCACCCCTGAAGCATCCACTAGCTATCTTCGTCGGTGACGAAATCCTTATGGTAGCAACTCCTCACCCTATCCCTCGCTTTCCCCATGATATCCTGATTCAATGGGAGCTGCTTGAACCCAGCCAGGATCGGAATATCTCAATTCAGTTTAGGAGTTGGTAAATATTGAAAGATATTTACAAATAGGGCCATCATATACCTTCCATCTGGTGATCAATGAACACCGAGAAATTGAAACGGATGCTTGCACTGAGGATAGAAAGGATTCTGATTATACGTGGCCCATATTAGGATGCAAGTCACACTACACAAAGTAGACAATGTAAACAAAGCAACAGTTAGTATCATCTAGACAACACTTCCAGGCCTTCAAATCCATTTTTTTATTTTTGAAGTGTAACGACCTGAAAATTTCCGTACATTGGGTCGAGTACCACCTCGACCAAAAATCCCGTAGGATTAAATCCTTTAGAAATTTAACAAAGTTAACTAAGTACTAAACTCAATTAGCTATGAAATCCGTTAGGATCGCTTTAAATACGATCTGCAAGACCCAAAGGTTGCAGAATCATTGACGCTAGGTTACCCTAAAGTTTAGAACCAAACTCATTTCCCGTCTGCTCTCGGGAATGAAACGAAACTTCGTATTAGGTCTGGATCGCACATCGGGATTCCGATTAACCCGAAGCTAAGGAACTAGGACCGCCCCACTGGGCTTAACAATCATCTCAAAAATCAGCCTTATCCGATGTTCCACGGCCATTCGTTTCGAATCGGAGCGAGGTAGTGTGAAAAACACTATTCATAAGCCAAAATAAATATCTGAAATAGTGATCTGGCATCGTTCGTTGACGCGTCAAGATAAGCAACCCGACCGTCGAGAATCGGACCAAATTACACCTCGGATTAGGAAAAATTTCAGAACATTTACATGTACTTGGAATTTCGATCATGGCCCACTGACCGTCGAATCCGAAAGTGGTCCGCCACGTGCGATCTGCGTATCCGAATGAGTCAAAAACGTAATCCCACGTAGATCCATTGATGGTGAGCTTAAGTCTGACGTTTGGTTCAAAGAGGGCCACCAGAACTTCCCTTTTGAGCGGGAAAAGCGGCGAATATCCTATATAAGCAGTACCCCATGAACCTAAGTCTGTTTTCGTAATGTTTGTGGCTATAAAAGGGGCTTAGAACAGCCCCTCTCACAGCCATACGAATTTTGGAAGAAACCCTAGAGGGAGAGAGAGAAAAGAGAGAGAAGTACTTGGAGATCGTTGCCGATCTTCCTCCACCTGCATTGGCTCATCACACGGCCTTCACCGCTCCGTTCTAAGTGATTTCCCGGCGGTATCCAGCCCATTTGGAGGTAAGAAACCCTAACCCTAGGTCTGATTCAAGGTAGAATCGTCGTGGGTTGTGTAAAAGCTAACCGATTCCGCTCTTTAGGCTAGAAATCTCCCGTATACGGAAGCTCTATTACCCTTGCTGATTTGTTGGAATTCCAAAGGCAAAGGTGAGGACTTTAAGTGTATAAGTTAAGGTTTTCAACGCTTTCAATGTCAGATAATGGTAGATTCATGATCTGCTTGCAATTGCACATGTACAAAGTGCTTTCCGTTTCCTGTTTTGATTAGTGGTGTGAAATATGGAATTTCACATATTCTAGGTATACGTAGAAATACCGTATACGTATTTTTTGGATAAATGCTTGACATGTTTATTTAATGTATAATTATATAACATATGAATAAAATACTAGTTTGGCGAAAGGGATCGCCAAAATATATGTTTACTTGTAAATGCGCCGTATGTTGAAATTACGTGTTGTAGAAATACCGTATACGTAGTTCTTTTGGAATAATGTTTGACATATTTATTTAATGTATGATTATACAATACGTGATTAAAATACTAGCTTGGCGAAAGGAATCGCCGAAATCTATCTTCCTTTGTAAACACTATGTATGTCGAAATTGGGTATACGTGGAAGTACCCTATACGTATAAAAGTTGCTGATGTGATTGCCATGTTTAATTGCTGTATGAATATGATGTATTTGTATAAAATACTAGTTTGGTAAAGGGACAATCCTAGTATACATTTCTCTAGCATACGTCATGTATGTTAAAATATTGCATTCCAAGTGTTGGTGAAATCACTTGTGAGTGTAAGTGCTTAAGTGTTAGAACTTTAGTTAGGTGCTGAGATGGGATTCTCCGCTACCTTAGCGTCACATATGACACTCTCCATGTGGTTGTTCACTCTAACCACTCACCTATGAACTCTAAGTATTTGTATCCCTATGTGTATAGTGCTTTATAACATGCTTTATAACATGCTTTACAACATGCTTTACAACATGCCTTATAACATGCTTTATTTCATGCTTTATAATACATGCTTCATCTCATGCTTTACTTCATGCTTCACAACTGATTGAGTTTGGGACTATGCCTATAGTCCACACATTCGGTACCAGGACTTACGGTTGTGGCTGAGATTCATATCGCCACGATGGACGTGTCTGGCGAACCCGAGTCGTACTTCGGTTGGCGATAGTGGTTGGCCACACGGAGTGCTTTTGCGCTCCATATCGCTCAACTTGTGGTGCGCTCGAGCTAGTCAGGATCGTCAAGCAAACCGATATGTGTATATGTATGTTCACCATGTTTGGTCGCTCTTCGCTTGAACCTAGGGTACCAAACTTACCGGTGGCAATCCCGTTAACCATGGTACCTCGATCCGCTAAGACGCATGAGCCGGGCATGGTGGTATGGGACACCGTGGTCTAGCTTGTCGGCCTACGCTGGGGTCATGTGCCTCCCCGTAGTGACCATTGCGCAACCAAACTCGTGAGCCGATTATGGTGGTATGGGACACTATATTCGAGTGTCGATACTTACGGCGAGAGCCGAGTACGGTGAGACCTGCTGCTCGTGCTGACGGGCGACGAGTCCTCCGTAGTATCTTCGAGTGTACTCCAAGTGTCTCTGTGATTGGCGACGAGTCTTTCACAAAGAACTAGAGTATGAGTTGAGCCGAGTACGGTGAGACCAGTACTTGAGCCGACGGCTAGTGATTGAGCCAGGTATGGTGAGATATGTACTTGAGCTGACGGCCAGCAATTGAGCCGCATACGGTGAGATCTGTATCCGCGCTGACGGGTGATGAGCCCTTTGCGATGCCTTCACTACGCTTCTCAAACCATAACATCGTATGAGATTAGCTAGGATTGACGACCCTAGAATGGATCATGTTTGGGAATTATACAAGGGAGGTACCTTAGTTTCCGAATCTTCTTTGGTTGAAATGGATTAATAAAAACTTGGTAATCATGAGCATCATCGCACCGCATGTGCTTTGTAGATGTGGCACACTGAGGGAGTTAGCATTCGCGAACGTAAGATGATGTCGCTTGAGGGTGGTTTGGCAAGGGCATACAGCATCATGTCATATCATTTTTGCACTTAACAAGAGTAATTAGAAATGTTTGATTTGTATTGCGTTATCATTACTGCTTGATTGATTTGATAACATGTTAACCTATGCTTTAATGTTCCACTGAGTTAGCTACTCACTCCCACGTTACGGGGACGGTGTTTGCAACACCCACCAGACTGTCGCAGGTGTAGATGGCGCCTCTATTCGGGAGCCGGAGCTCGACTTCGAGGAGGATCGGAGGAGTTCTCCTTTATGCAAGACTGACGGCTATGCTGCTAGGCCTACCGCATCGCGGGATTTACTGAGGGCCTCTTTTGAGGATTGTATTTTGATTTTTGACTTAGAAACAATACGTGTATATTGGTACTCAGTTAGTACTCATACTCTGAAGTTCACAAAATTTTGATACTTTACATATTTTGAATATAAAATTTCAGTCTTCCGCTTGCCTTTATACAATTGAACTGGAGTATGAATTACTATTTTGGTATAATCTCATTCATGTTTATTGCGCTAACTCAGACAACATTTAACCATCATTGTGTATGTTGCATAAGTGATGCGTTGGAACTCGGGAGTTGAGTTCATACTCGACCCCCGAATTTCAGGGCGTTACAAGTTAGTATCAGAGCATGATTTTGATTAAACCGGACCTGAGTTATGTCCCCACTACGTACGCTGACGTGTCACAACTTAGGAGGGTGCGCAAAAATATAGCAACAGTCTTAGGGTCTCCCGATTTCGCCGTTCGGCGAAGTTCGCTACACACGGACAGTTTGATCGAGTGCGTACTCGATCCCGACCACACTTATGGACCCCAGGTCACTCCTAGACCGTCTATTGACGTGTCCAGGTCACAATCTACCAAAAATGAGTCGTTAAAAATCAGGAAAAACCAGATTATATCAGAACTTTGCCGGAACTAACCGTTTTGGCACAAAACTGAGTTCGTGGGCCCCCACGACTAATCCGTTAAAGTTTTGGACCAAGTCAGGGTGCATTTGGCACCCTGGGAGTGAGGCAAACAGGGCCCCACCGCGGCGGCGCGGTTCCGGCCAAGCCCGACCGCGGCGGCGCCATGCAGGCTGCCGGCGACGCGGACCGCGCCCGGTTGGCTTTCCCCTATGAAATTTCGAGCGTGGGATGGGTCGGCCCAGCATGCCCTACCCCATGGCATGTGCCATTTTGGCATTACGTTGGGTTTTAAAGGGCTGAAACACCCATCTTCCTCATTTCCCCTCTTTTCAATCACCCTCACCTCCATTTTTGATTTTGCTGAAAACTCATCCCTCCAAACCTTCAATCCTTCCATTTCCTTCCATAACTCACACACCCCTACCTCCTACAACAGCCCTAGCCTCTCCCTTTCCCCATTTCCACAAGTTGGAGCTCTCATAACCCTCCTTGGAGCTCAAAATCGGGTAATCTACTAACCCATCCCATTTTCTTCTTATTTCTTCTTCATTTCCTACCTCTAGAGCTTCTTCCACACCTGTTGGATTGTTGATTGTGGAAGATAAAAGAGGTCAGCCCTTTGTTCCCCCATTTTGGAAAATTTCCATGGCCCTCCTTGGTGTGGTGGCCACCATTTTCTCCATTTCCTCCATCCTATCTTTCATGGGAAAGAGGAAAACCGCGGCCGACGACGCCGGCCCAAGTAGGCCAGCCCAAACCCGAAGAAGATCCGACGTTGGGGCCGGCACAAGCACCGTGCGGGAGTTTAGGTCGAAGCGAGACCTGGATCCTGACCACCCCGCCAGAAATGCTTATCCGATAGGCATGGAATATGGGCGCTTCGCGGGCCGCAAGGTCGTGTTTGAAGCTCATGTGGATGAAAGGATGTTCGGGCTACACCCGATGATGGACCACTTGGTGGATATCGGGTGGAATTATATTTTGAAGGCGAGTCTCCCGCATGTGAGAACACGGTCCCGCGCTTTCTACGCTCACATCGTGGACTCATCACTAGAGCCTCTTCAGTTTACTGTCTATGTGAGGGGCATAAGGCGCACAATCACTGTGGATGAGGTGGTTCGAATCACGAAGATTTCGCTTGGTCAAGTGCATCCTAGTGATGACTTCTCTAGAAGTGCGCGGGAAAGGGATCGCCGCACGCGATTTCTCTGTGGTCGCCGGGTTACTTGGAAGCGAGGAAATTGTATTGCGGCGACAAAGATGTCCGAAGACTTCCATTTGCTCCATCACATCTTCACATACAATGTATACCCACGGTGGGGTAACCGCACGGAATGTACTAGAGTGATGGTGGACTTTCTGTACAAGATGGGACGCTGGGACAACATATGCCTGCCCACATTCATCCTATCCCAGATAGTTAATGTTATTCGTTCTGCCAGGAACGATCTTTCGCTCCCATTTGGCCGACTGATCTGCAGGATGGCTCGTGATGTAGGCTACAGATTGAATATGGAGGATCTTGCATCGGTCCGAATCATAAGTGAAGCCACACTCAGGAATATGAAGATCGGCCCCCAACAGCGGCAAGCCCGACTCGACGAGTCTGGAGATGAGTCGGATAGCGCCGGTGAGGAGAGTGTTGACCTCCAGGCTGAGAGTGATGAGGAGCGCAGTGATGACATACAGGAGGAAGAACCTGAGGCTCAGGACACAGAGGAGAGTTCACCCCCTGCGGCTCAGGGGCAGGGTGTGGATCGAGATGTATTTGATGCGCGATTTGCCCGTCTTGAGGAGAGGCAAGCCGCCTTACAGCAAGAGGTTGGACAAGTTTGGGCTGAGATTGGTCAAGTTCAAACTAAACTTGAAGAGAATGAAGCCTACATGAAGAAGAATTTTAAGAAGATGTCCCGTACGTTGAAGGCCATCCTGTGCTGTGCGCAGGATAAGAACACTCCTCCTCCACCGCCTACTTCGGATGCTTAGTCATCCATATTGTTGTTTGTTGTGTTTGCTTTGGTTACCGCGATAGGCGGTTTGTGTTTTCGTATGGATGTTGTATTAGGTAGTAGCATGTTTAGGTGTTTGATGTGTGGATGTATTGGCTATAATGTGATTTCCGTCATGATTCATGTAAACTCTGTAGTCCATGTATTATGACAATTTTGAGTAAATGAAAAGCATATAGCCTCTTTTGTTTGATGATGTGTGGAATGCTTAAGTGCTTTATGGAGTGTATTATGCTGTATCTCACAAATGCTGTACCCTGTGTTGTATAGGGCATGCCGCGTCAGTATACGCGGAGTACGGCACATCTCCTTCTGACTGGCTCTATGGACCAGACCCCTTCTGGTAGTAGTGGTCCTGCGGACCGTGGGTTGGGATCTGATCAGCCTCCTGCTGGTCCTATCGGTGGACACCACCTTATACGCCCCCGGTCCGCGAGCAGTATCGGCCGTCTTCTTCTGCGCAGCATGACTCTCAGGCTGCTCCGTCGACCGATAGATTTGAGCAGCTGATGATGATGATGCATCGGCGGCGAGATCTGAAGAAGAAGAAGACCCGGCTTATGGCCACTATCGCTGAGGCCTTGTCCCGTGGTGGTAGTGCGACTCCACCTGCGACATCTACACATCCTGATGAGCATTCTGGGCCTCCTGTTCAGGTTGAGGATGTGCCTCTGCCCCCATCCGTCGCACCTCCTGCTGGAGAGGTCGGTACACACGGTCTACTCGAGCGATTCCAGCGCTTGAGGCCTCCCTCATTTATGGGTTCTCACAGACCCGAGGAGGCGGAGTTCTGGTTAGACCGCATCTCCAAGATGCTACGGATGCTTCACTGTTCGGAGGCAGAGCAGGTAGAGCTGGCCGCCTTCATGTTTGAGAGAGAGGCGAGCTTATGGTGGGACAGCGTGCTGCGCACTGTCGCAGTAGACTTCGTGTGGACCTGGGAGGCTTTCGAGTCTCGGTTCCACGAGAAGTACTACCCGCAGACTTATCGGCACGAGCGGGAGGAAGAGTTTTTGCGCCTCAGGCAGGGAGGCATGACGATCACGGAGTACGAGCACCGCTTCACAGAGTTGGGCCGCTTTGTCCCAACTATACTGGTGGATGAGCAGATGCGGATGCGTCGTTTCTCCTTGGGTTTGCGACCGGAGATTCGGTCGAGGATATGCTGCCACAGTATTCCTACATATGCGGCGTTGGTCCACATGTCTATGACGGCCGAGCAGGATGTGGACCGTTTGGCCAGATCACGTGGTACTATGGTTGCGAGACCGCGACAGGATGTACAGAGCAGGCCTATTTTAGGCAAGAGGCCTCGGGCTGATTCTCCCCCCAGGGCCGCAGCGCCAGCTATTCCTATGAGACGCCCGTTGGTGACCTGCACGTTTTGCGAGAAACCTGGACACCCTGCTGAGAGCTGCTTCTCGCGCATGAGGGCTAGCGGCTTTGCGCCACCACAGAGATTGGGTCGCCCTTATCCACAGGCCATATCAGCTCCGCCGCTACAGACCGTTCCTGCACATCCTTCATTCCGACCTCCCGTACCGTCCTTCAGGCCGCCACAGCGACCCTTGGCTCCTCAGCCGAACCGCCAGCAGCAGGCTCGCGTTCATACTCTCGTGGCTGAGGCACCTGAGACGTCGGTTTCAGCTCCGACGGCTTTCGAGGGTACGGCTTTTATTCACGACACTCCCGTCTCTTTATTGGTGGACACTGGGTCCACTACCTCTATTATTTCTTGTGGGGCGGTGAAACGCCTATCTTTGCATACGATTCCCACTAAGGGAATGAGACTCACTACGGCTACCGGGACCTGTTCGGATGTCACACGATTATGTGAGGGTTGCTCGGTAGTTTTGGGTAGCAGCACAGTGCTCGTCGACCTCATTGTTGCTCCGCTGTGGCACTACGACGTTATCCTGGGTATGGATTGGCTCACCAGGATGAGGGCGGAGATAGATTGCGATACTCGGATCGTGACGGCCTATGGACCCGACGGTGCGCTTTCACGTTCCCTGCAGGTCAGTTGGCCTGTCGAGTTGATTGTTATGCTGCTTTGCTTGTGCCGATTGATGGTCCGACAGTAGATAGTACGCCAGTGGTTCGGGACTTTGCAGGCGTGTTTGAGACTATCCCTGGTTTACCTCCTCGGCGTGAGATTGATTTCACGATTGACCTTACGCCTGGTGCGACGCCCATCTCGTTGCCTACTTATCGTATGCCTCCATGTGAGATAGAGGAACTGCGGACACAGATTGACGTACTTGTAGAGAGAGGTTTTATTCGACCTAGTGTGTCTCCTTGGGGAGCACCTGTGTTGTTCGTGAAGAAGAAGGACGGGTCGCTACGGTTGTGTATTGATTACCGTAGGTTGAACCAGGTCACGGTGAAGAACAAGTATCCTTTGCCCAGGATTGACGATCTGTTCGATCAGTTGAGGGGGGCGAAGTATTTCTCGAAGATTGACCTTCAGTCGGGGTACCACCAGCTGCGCGTGAGAGAGGAGGACGTGCAGAAGACAGCCTTCAGGACGTGCTTTGGGCACTACGAGTTCTTGGTGATGTCGTTCGGTCTGACGAACGCACCAGCCGTGTTCATGGATCTGATGAACCGGGTATTTCGGCCCTTCCTCTACCGATTCGTCATCGTCTTCATCGATGACATCTTGATATACTCCACGAGTCGGGAGGAGCACGAGGAGCACTTGCGAGCGGTATTGGATACACTGAAGAAGAACCAGTTGTTTGCGCAATACAAGAAGTGCGACTTCTGGCAGGAGGAAGTCAAGTTCCTGGGACATGTAGTGTCCAAGGATGGGATAGCAGTGGACCTTGCTAAGGTAGCTGCGGTTCAGGATTGGCAGCAGCCTGAATCGGTTACTGAGGTGAGGAGTTTCCTTGGCCTAGGCCGGGTACTACAGACGTTTCATTCGGGATTTCTCGAAGATCGCCAGGCCATTGTCTCAGCTGACTCGGAAGGACCTGAAGTTCGCCTGGAATGAGAAGGCGGAGGCAGCTTTTAAGGAGCTGAAGGACAAGTTGACGTCCGCCCCTGTGCTAGTATTGCCAGAGCAAGGGGTGAAATACACAGTGTATACTGACGCGTCTCGCGTTGGTTTGGGTTGTGTGTTGATGCAGAAAGATAGGGTGATATCGTATGCCTCGAGACAATTAAGGAAGCACGAGGAGAATTACCCTACACACGACCTAGAGTTGGCGGCTGTCATCTTTGCATTGAAGCTCTGGAGACATTACCTCTACGGTGAGGAGTTCGAGCTTTTCTGCGACCACAAGAGCCTTAAATACATATTCACGCAGCGAGATTTGAATATGAGACAAATACGATGGATGGAGACCTTGAAGGACTTCAAGTTCGAGGTTTCCTACCATCCCGGCAAGGCGAACCTTGGGGCGGACGCGTTGAGCCGCAAGAAGGCGATTGCATTTGCGGCACCGCGATGATGATGCCGAGTGGGATATGGTAGAGTTTGTGCGGGACTTCGAGCGCAGACTCACCGTCGAGGAGCCATTTGAGTGTGTTGCGCACGTTCGGGTGCGACCGCTTATTGACGACAGATTGTTGAGGCCCAAGAGGGCGATGCACGGCTGTCTGAGCTTCGAGAGCAGAGCTAGCGACGCCGTGGGACTCCGAGTGGAGAGTTGGATCCGATGGGGGTTTACGATTTCGTGGCCGCCTATGTGTTCCGGATGTGCGACTTGAGACGCGAGCTTCTCGAGTCTGCCCATAACTCGAAGTTTGCGATGCATCCTGGTAGCACGAAGATGTACCAGGATATGAGACGGACGTATTGGTGGGATAACATGAAGGCCCACATTGCTGAGTATGTGTCTCGATGTCTGACGTGCCAGCAGGTCAAGGCAGAACATCGCCGACCTCCTGGACTGCTTCAGCCCATGCCTATAGCGGAGTGGAAGTGGGACTTCATCTCCATGGACTTCATATCAGGGTTGCCGAAGACGAGGAAGGGGCACGATTCCATTTGGGTGATTGTGGACCGGTTGACCAAATCGGCCCATTTCCTCCCTATCAGAGTTACGAACTCCGCAGACGAGCTGGCTAGATTGTACATCAGGGAGATCGTCCGTCTGCACGGGGTTCCTTTGGAGATTGTGTCGGACAGAGACACGCGGTTCACATCCATCTTCTGGACTCGTATCCAGGAGGCGATGGGTGTGAAGTTGAAGTTCAGGATACGGCGTTCATCCTCGGGCGATGGGCGGAGAGCGGGTGAATCGGATTCTGGAGGATATGTTGCGAGCATGTGTGTTGGACTTCAAGGACACGGTGGGATGACCGTGTCTTCCGTACGCAGAGTTCGCCTACAACAATAGCTTCCCAGCGACTATTGGCATGGCGCCATATGAGGCTCTATATGGTCGACCTTGTAGGGCACCGCACTGTTGGGCAGAGGTTGGAGAGCGTAGCCTGATTGGCCTGGAGTTGGTTCAGGCGACTACAGAGAAGGTAGACATTATCAGGCGTCGATTACTCACAGCGCGACAGAGCGGAAAGAGTTACGCCGATACGAGGCGGCGACCGCTGGAGTTCGAGGTCGGTGATCATGTGTTCCTTCGGGTTTCCCCTATGAAGGGAGTCCTTCGGTTTGGGAAGAAGGGGAAGCTCACACCGAGGTTCATTGGTCCATTTCAGATACTGGATCGAGTGGGTGATGTGGCGTATCGTCTCGCCTTGCCTACACCACTTGCTTCTGTACACAACGTATTTCATGTATCTATGCTGAAGAAGTACGTTCCTGATCCTTCGCATATCATCAGATGGGAGCAGGTACAGTTGAGCGAGGATGCTACATATGAGTTGCGCCCGACGCGCATCCTGACAGAAGGAGCAGTGCTTGCGTAGCAAGGTCATCCCGCTTGTGAAGGTGCTTTGGACACATCATTCTGAGGAGGAAGCTACCTGGGAGACTGAGGCCGAGGTCAGGAAGAACTACCCTCAGATTCTCGAGGAGTACGAACAGGTATAAATTTCGAGGACGAAATTTTTGTTTAAGGGGGTAGATTGTAACGACCCGAAAATTTCAGACATTGGGTCGAGTACCACCTCGACCATAAATCCCGTAGGATTAAATCCTTTAGAAATTTAACAAAGTTAACTAAGTACTAAACTCAATTAGCTATGAAATCCGTTAGGATCACTTTAAATACGATCTGCAAGACCCAAAGGTTGCAGAATCATTGACGCTAGGTTAACCTAAAGTTTAGAACCAAACTCATTTCCCGTCTGCTTCTCGAATGAAACGAAACTTCGTATTAGGTCTGGATCGCACATCGGGATTCCGATTAACCCGAAACTAAGGAACTAGGACCGCCCCACTGGGCTTAACAATCATCTCAAAAATCAGCCTTATCCGATGTTCCACGGCCATTCATTTCGAATCGGAGCGAGGTAGTGTGAAAAACACTATTCATAAGCCAAAATAAATATCTGGAATAGTGATCTGGCATCGTTCGTTGACGCGTCAGTATTAAGCAACCTGACCGTCAGAATCAGACCAAATTACACCCTCGGATTAGGAAAAATTTCAGGAACATTTACATGTACTTGGAATTTCTGATCATGGCCCACTGACCGTCGAACTGAAAGTGGTCCGCCACGTGCGATCTGCGTATCCGAATGAGTCAAAAACGTAATCCCACGTAGATCCATTGATGGTGAGCTTAAGTCTGACGTTTGGTTCAAAGAGGGCCACCAGAACTTCCCTTTTGAGCTGGAAAAGCGGCGAATATCCTATATAAGCAGTACCCCATGAACCTAAGTCTGTTTTCGTAATGTTTGTGGCTATAAAAGGGGCTTAGAACAGCCCCTCTCACAGCCATACGAATTTTGGAAGAAACCCTAGAGGGAGAGAGAGAAAAGAGAGAGAAGGACTTGGAGATCGTTGCCGATCTTCCTCCACCTGCATTGGCTCACCACACGGCCTTCACCGCTCCGTTCTAAGTGATTTCCCGGCGGTATCCAGCCCATTTGGAGGTAAGAAACCCTAACCCTAGGTCTGATTCAAGGTAGAATCGTCGTGGGTTGTGTAAAAGCTAACCGATTCCGCTCTTTAGGCTAGAAATCTCCCGTATACGGAAGCTCTATTACCCTTGCTGATTTATTGGAATTCCAAAGGCAAAGGTGAGGACTTTAAGTGTATAAGTTAAGGTTTTCAACGCTTTCAATGTCAGATAATGGTAGATTCATGATCTGCTTGCAATTGCACATGTACAAAGTGCTTTCCGTTTCCTGTTTTGATTAGCGGTGTGAAATATGGAATTTCACATATTCTAGGTATACGTAGAAATACCGTATACGTATTTTTTTTTGGATAAATGCTTGACATGTTTATTTAATGTATAATTATATAACATATGAATAAAATACTAGTTTGGCGAAAGGGATCGCCAAAATATATGTTTACTTGTAAATGTGCCGTATGTTGAAATTACGTGTTGTAGAAATACCGTATACGTAGTTCTTTTGGAATAATGTTTGACATATTTATTTAATGTATGATTATACAATACGTGATTAAAATACTAGCTTGGCGAAAGGAATCGCCGAAATCTATCTTCCTTTGTAAACACTATGTATGTCGAAATTGGGTATACGTGGAAGTACCCTATACGTATAAAAGTTGCTGATGTGATTGCCATGTTTAATTGCTGTATGAATATGATGTATTTGTATAAAATACTAGTTTGGTAAAGGGACAATCCTAGTATACATTTCTCTAGCATACGTCATGTATGTTAAAATATTGCATTCCAAGTGTTGGTGAAATCACTTGTGAGTGTAAGTGCTTAAGTGTTAGAACTTTAGTTAGGTGCTGAGATGGGATTCTCCGCTACCTTAGCGTCACATATGACACTCTCCATGTGGTTGTTCACTCTAACCACTCACCTATGAACTCTAAGTATTTGTATCCCTATGTGTATAGTGCTTTATAACATGCTTTATAACATGCTTTACAACATGCTTTACAACATGCCTTATAACATGCTATACTTCATGCTTTATAATACATGCTTTATCTCATGCTTTACTTTATGCTCTACAACTGATTGAGTTTGGGACTATGCCTATAGTCCACACATTCGGTACCAGACTTACGGTTGTGGCCGAGATTCATATCGCCACGATGGACGTGTCTGGCGAACCCGAGTCGTACTTCGGTTGGCGATAGTGGTTGGCCACACGGAGTGCTTTTGCACTCCATATCGCTCAACTTGTGGTGCGCTCGAGCTAGTCAGGGTCGTCAAGCAAACCGATATGTGTATATGTATGTTCACCATGTTTGGTCGCTACTGCTTGAACCTAGGGTACCAAACTTACCAGTGGCAATCCCGTTAACCATGGTACCTCGATCCGCTAAGACGCATGAGCCGGGCATGGTGGTATGGGACATCGTGGTCGAGCTGTCGGCCTACGCTGGGGTCATGTGCCTCCCCGTAGTGACCATTGCGCAACCAAACTCGTGAGCCGATTATGGTGGTATGGGACACTATATTCGAGCTGTCGATACTTACGGCGAGAGCCGAGTACGGTGAGACCTGTGCTCATGCTGACGGGCGACGAGTCCTCCGTAGTATCTTCGAGTGTACTCCAAGTGTCTGTGATTGGCGACGAGTCTTTCACAGTAACTAGAGTATGAGTTGAGCCGAGTACGGTGAGACCTGTACTTGAGCTGACGGCTAGTGATTGAGCCAGGTATGGTGAGATATGTACTTGAGCTGACGGCCAGCAATTGAGCCACATACGGTGAGATCTGTATCCGCGCTGACGGGTGACGAGCCCTTTGCGATGCCTTCACTACGCTTCTCAAACCATAACATCGTATGAGATTAGCTAGGATTGACGACCCTAGAATGGATCATGTTTGGAAATTATATAAGGGAGGTACCTTAGTTTCCCAATACTGCTGGTTGAAATGGATTAATAAAAACTTAGTAATCATGAGCATCATCGCACCGCATGTGCTTTGTAGATGTGGCGCACTGAGGGAGTTAGCATTCGCGAACGTAAGATGATGTCGCTTGAGGGTGGTTTGGCAAGGGCATACAGCATCATGTCATATCATTTTTGCACTTAACAAGAGTAATTAGAAATGTTTGATTTGTATTGCGTTATCATTACTGCTTGATTGATTTGATAACATGTTAACCTATGCTTTAATGTTCCACTGAGTTAGCTACTCACTCCCACGTTACGGGACGGTGTTTGCAACACCCACCAGACTCTGTCGCAGGTGTAGATGGCGCCTCTGTTCAGGAGCCGGAGCTCGACTTCGAGGAGGATCAGGAGGAGTTCTCCTTTATGCAGTACTCTGACGGCTATGCTTAGGCCGGCTGCATCGCGGGATTTACAGGGCCTCTTTTGAGGATTGTCTTTTGATTTTTGACTTAGAAACAATACGTGTATATTGGTACTCAGTTAGTACTCATACTCTGAAGTTCACAAAATTTTGATACTTCACATATTTTGAATATAAAATTTCAGTCTTCCGCTTGCCTTTATACAATTGAACTGGAGTATGAATTACTATTTTGGTATAATCTCATTCATGTTTATTGCGCTAACTCAGACAACATTTAACCATCATTGTGTATGTTGCATAAGTGGTGCATTGGAACTCGGGAGTTGAGTTCATACTCGACCCCCGAATTTCAGGGCGTTACATGAAGAAATGCAGTTGGGGCCATCTCAAAAACAAGCAAAATCTCAGTTGATATATCAGAAGTCCTAAGCTCAGACAGGCCTACATATTTCCTCCAATGTATGTGCTAGGCACCCAACAAAAGCTAAAATGTAGGAAAAGATAATAACTTACAGGACCGTGCAAGAACAGCAAGGGTGCCAAAGCATATGGTGCCAGGACACTCCAAGTGAAGGACAGGGAAAGGAGCAAAGATTGAAAGAGCCTTTAAAAAATACAAATAAAAAAATAAAAAAATAGAACAGAATCAGCAATCGAGAAATTCAAGACAGGTGTGATATGAGAGTTGGTATTCCATGAAGCAACCAAGAATCATGAACATTAATCATGGGATCTGGAAAAAGAAATGATAGTATGCTTATGATTAGAACCAGAACCCAAGATGTGCACAAGTTAGAAATTCATAAACATATAGGCGTGCATGAATGCGTGGGCAATTGTTCCATGTAAGCAAAGTGGCATGGCCCACCATGCTGTGTACATCCACTCCAACCATTAGATGCATCACCCAACTTTAGGTCCTGGGGCCCAAAATTCAGCTGATCCATGACTCAGTCACCACACCAATGGAAACAGTTGGGAGAGGGGATGCCCACCCTTGCTTTTACAGTGCCCCACTGTGTTGTGTAGGTCACATCCACTCGACCATTAGAGATGTGTCACCGACATTAGTCCCAGGGGCCAAAATCGCCAATCTGGGCTTTTAGTTGGCCAGACCATAAGGGGAACAGTATGGAGAGTGGGCGTTCCTCTGTACGGTGTTCCCGATCATGTGGTGCACCTAAATCATGGACAGGCCTAGCATTGAGTGACACATCCAATGGTTGGCATGGATGTCACATACGCATCATGGTGGAGCCCACCAGAGCCACTGCTCGCAGGATGTTTCTCATATACATGGGTTTGAACCCAAAATGATGAAAAATCATTTAATGTTAGAATGCATCTCACTTTCAAAGATTCAAACCATGTGCTTTATATGAATAGGCCAATGATTTGAATAAGGTCATACCATTCCAGTGAAGTGATGATTAGAAGACTTTTTCTTCCTTGCTTGTCCATCAAGGAAGATGCAATGGTCAGTGCCTCGTAAAGAAAATGTAACCCCAATGAGGGAGGGAGGGAGGGAGAGAGAGAGAGTCGTGCATATAATCTCATCTGAGAAATAAAGAAAATCGTGCATATAATTTGCATCTATGGATACGATGTTCCTAATTGGTGTACATGGATTGCAAAATTCTAAAGGACAGTTTCACCTAATAAAATACTAACCAAAGACATTTGATGCACCAACAAGAGCACCCATTGCAACATCAGAAGCAATTCCAGTATTTGCGAACACAAGATCGAATGGTATACCACACAAGATTTATTCCAAATTTAGTCATTGAAACAAGAACAAGATGTTGCGCCCCACGCTTACAACTCTGAGCTTGGACATACTCGTTAGTGACAACATGCTCCATATTTTAGATTCCTTACCCTGTTTCAGCTCAAAAACATTAACAGAAAATAGCATAATGAAATGATTATTAGAAAACAAATCAATGCAGGACAACTTCAAAATTATGAGCTTTTTGCTTAGTCCTGGATCTGCCCACATGTGTTGACTTGCCGCATCAGGGGACATCTAAGCCAATCATTGGGTGGGCTCCTGTGGAGGTGATCTAGCCCCAAAATCAGGCCAGTCAACTCCTCAGGTCGGCCCCACATGTAGGATACAATGAGCATTTCAAGAAAAAAATGCCAACAACGACATCAAAGTATGCTTGCGGCCAAAGTGGTTATTGGATCAGCCTACTTTTAGGCCGGTCATCTACATGGCAGGGCCCACATGATGCACGATTCAGATGTCCAAGGCACATACATGGCTGTGTATGGAGAGGTGAGTGTGGGCTTAGCAAAACTCTCAAATTACAGAAAATTTCAAGGCATGCCATATTGGTACCACGGGCATGAAGCTTGTGTCTGTCGTGGCTTGGATGGTTTTATTGTCGTCAATAACTGATTGATTTGATGGATTTTACCAAAGCTACCCTTTCTCAGACTTTGCTAATGTATATTCCTTTTACAAATACTACAAGACCACTGATTAGTTGTCATTTCCTCAAACATTCTCAATTCAATTCACTTGTGCATCCAAAAAATGACCTACATAACCAAAAAACAAAAATGGAAAACGACCTCCACAATCAATGATTAATTGCCAAAACAGAAGAGAAAGCACCAAACACAAACAAAATCAAAACTCTTTTGCCAAAAGGCCACAAAAATAAAAAGATAAAAGGAATCAAACCCAACTGAAAACAGAGGAAATTTGGAACTAACAAGCCTACTACAACACTGCTAGAACACATTTGAAGACGAAAAGGCAGGCAGTCCACCTAACCACACGAAATCTAGCCATTAAATTCCGTCCAATACGCCTCACAAAATGGCCCATCCAGGATGGAACCTATTCCATACATGCATTACTTAATATTGATCAATCTTTGTTCTAATTCCTTGTTGTTTCTTTTCTTGGATTGCTGATTTTTCTTTTTCTTTTTTCTTTTTTTTTTTTCTTTTTGTTTTAAAGATACATTCATACATAAGACCAAGAAATTATACTTGGACACTCGTACTCAATGAGAACCTTGCAAAGTTAAATGATGAACTTTATGAGGTCCACCAAATCATGACTCGCAATATACAAGAAGTTCTTGGTGTCGGTGAAAAATTGGATCGTAAGTTCATCTTGATGTTTTTCTTTTGCATGGGCTCAGTCATTATGTATTAATGATTTGTCTTAGGCATTGTTTTTTGTTTTGCACATTTTGTGGAGTGAAACAGCTTTGTTTTTGTAGATGATAAGTAACACCAAAACAAACAGCTAGACAAGGCTTCAAAAAGCTTAGATCCCTACAATGCTGAAAGTATGGAGACCAAATCCCAAATCAAAGAAAGTGCCTTACCAATCCCAATGCAACTCTATCTGTTCTTTCGAAAGATAAAGTCCAAACAAATCTAAATCAGATAGACTAACCAGACCGAGAAAGCAATCAAAGAAGGCAAAACATGGAAGCAAAGCACCTCAACTAATTCAAGATATGTACAATTCCACTTCCATGAGGAGGAAATACATCTTATAGGCTTATAGCAATACTGAATAATTATTATGCATATGAAAATATTTTTCTTGTTCGGTTTTTCCTATTGTTGATTAGTCACCCGAATGGGCCCCGTGCTCGTGTGGGCAATTATCCACATTATTTCCTCTTGAAAAAATCAATAATCCGTCGCTAGAATTCCTAAAGCTCCCTAAAGCCCCACAATGGCATGAGAATACGAATGGGCTGTTAAACACTTCTAGAGAAGATTTTCTTGCCTAGGTTAGAAAAGGAAAAAAAAGATAAGAAAATCATATCGATGGGAAAAATTAAGGATTAAAGTGTAAAAGGGATAGATGAGTGTGACTGAGGGTGGATTGTGACCATATCCAAGCCTCAGAAAGTCCAAAAGTATTTGTGAAGAAATCACTAGAGTTTTTCAAGTGCTTGGCAACTTTTCAACAGATATCACCAGGTTTTTCAAAAGTTGAGTCTTACCAAGTTGAGTTGAATTCTACTTGCAGAGTAGTTGAATAAGTTTAGACTTGTAATCAACATTCATTGGAAATTTCACTGTAGAAGTTCTAACAGTTTGGAGAAGAAACTTCAAAAAGTAAGAGAGCTCGATAATAATTAATAGACAGAGATCCGAAAGGAAGGCAATTTGCATCATCAGCTCGAAACAAAAATAAAAAAGCAAAGCTCCAAACAATGAGCTCCGAAAGGAAAACAAATCTATCAGCAAGAATCGAATCAGAATCCAACGAAATCTCTCGAATCGAGAGACATAAGCTGGATTCATATTAAAATCAGTGAAATCAAAAAAAAAAAAAAAAACTCCTCGGATCGAACCAAAAATGCGGAAATTGGATTTTGAACAGCCAAATGGGGAAAACGCACGAAAATGAGAGATTTCTGCCCCGATTTCTGATTTTTGAAAGGATTTTAGTTGAGAAATCAGTAGAAAAAAAGAGAGAACAAGTACCTGAAATCGGCGAAGAGATTCAGAGAACGAGCTTCTTCTGCCCCGCCATTGGAGCTCTGGCTCGAAGGTTTTTGAAATTTTGAGAAATGAGCGGTTGAAGTGGCTTTTATAGGGGTTCGCATGCATAAGCTCCAAGCAAATAGAGCAGCTTCTCAATTAATGGTTGTCCCAACTATGCTCCAAGTAATGCATGCATAAGCTCAATTCCATAATATATATTTTTTAAAAAAAATTATTCGAAACAATAAGAGATTAAAAAAAAAACCTCCAGACAATTGATTGTGCTCCTGAAAGTACATATAAATCAGAGCAACATCATAAATACTTTCAGACCATAACAAGTTCTACTTCTTCCACCTTAGCAATAACCCAAAACCATCCAATTCGAAAGAACCTCTTTCACCCCTCCCACATACACTCACACCCCACACACTCTAGCACACTCGCACCACAAGGGGTGCTCCAATCCGAGAGCCATGTTGGTGAAACTTCCCTAAGATCCACCCACCCATTAGGTAAGCTACCTTATGTTCACCATGTAATCCAACAATCAGGTGGGCCACACCATAGGAAACAGTTGGGATGGGACACTAGCATTAATTTTGTGTAAGGCCTACCGTGGTGTTTATATGACATCCAATCCATCCACCTAAAATGCCTCATTAGGATGAATGAGCCTAATATTTGGAATTAAGGTGAAACGATGGGTGGGGTGCCTGATGGATGGCGTGGATTTCGTGCATGTCAAGTCATTTCCCCCACATTAGAGAAATTAACCTAGTAGGTTAATTTCCCCCACATTAGAGAAATTAACCTAGTAGGTATCTAGGAGAGGTCTGCAAGCGTTTTTCATTTCCAAGAAGGGCAAAATATCAAGAGAACTAATAAATATCAGAAACCAACAGATATCTTTTGTTCATTCTTAGGATTTAAGAAAATCACAATGAAAGCAAAGATCCTCGGTCTTCCACTCAAAACAAAATGTTTACTATTGATCCTAGTATTATCTACTACATACTAGTAGCATACAACCAATATTGGGGCACCATACCATAAGCTACAAAATTTCATGTCCCCCTAAACAAGGCATCCTCCATTGATAACATATATATATATATATATATATATATATATATATATATATATATATTTAAGTTTTTATTTTCATTTACATTCACAAATACATTCACAAATACTATTAACAACATTTACAAAAAATAAATTATATCCAACCAACTCTTAATAATAATTTGCAACTTAACCTTCTAGGAACCGTCATGCACCGTAATGTCTTACGGCAGAGCGAGTTCTGAGGAGTTACAAGTTGACCCTGACGACAGTATATAAATGAAGCGATAAAGATATAAATCATTCAAGATTAATTAAAGGTTTCGAGAACTTACATCCACCTTACTCTTATTGCCAAGTAGTCCTGATGAAAATGCATCCACACTACAAGAAAGGGAAAAAAAATAAAAAATTTGTGGCTGCACCGATACGGTCTAGTATGAACGGCTGCCTACGTACCCAATGTTGGAAGATTGGGATCAAGCCACTACGTAGTTCTTAATATTTAAATCAGAACATTTTACGCATAAGCAAAGAAAAAATCAAAACAAAACCTAATAGAAATATGTGTACCTTCCATCACGCATAAGAAGATGAAAAGCTGAAACAAATCATTAGATTAGTCAAACAAAACTACTAAATAATTTAAGATAAAGATTTAGTCAAATAATATCCAAAATAACCTCAAACACAATCCATATGTCCTGACCAAATTACAAAAATATGTTCTTGACTTAGGAAAAGTTTTAAGTAAACTACTTTAATATCTATGTTTTCGTCAGCACTCTAGGCCAAACGAGAACATCACCCACGTCGCAATCGGCTAACGTCTTCTCAATGTCACCAAACACATTCGCGCTGTGAACTTCAACGACATCCAATATAACTTTGATGCAATCTGGAGGGATGCCTGCATTATCTCTAATCAGACGCCCACGTGCAACAACTCGACTACAAATATCTGTCAAATGACAGATTTGTTCCACCCGTGGAAGTGGAGGTGGAGGTGGAGGTGGAGTTGATTCATCACGATGACTTGAGGTATCGCCAGATCGATACAACCCCTACAAGAAATAATTTTAATTATTTTCATGGATAAAATAGTAACTATACATTATTCTTTAATTAATTGTTACAATACCCGAGAACCAAAGAAGGTGCCGGAGAGCATTGCATTGGTTGAACTAGATTATTTATTTGATTATGAACTTCAAGCAAACGTTCTCCAATGTTCAATATCATGTTCTTGCACTCGTTGAACTTGTTTTCCAACTTGTTGTCCATTTGCTCTTGTAATACAATCATCGATGCTTTAATCTCAAAGCAATTTCGCCTTTCCTTCTCTAATTTCATTAATGTAAGGGGTTGAAGCAATAATGGTAGTTTTTGGAATATGACCCAACCCTCTTACACGTCCTCTTTTATCAAGACCACAAACCTAAATGATAATCAGCCATTATTAGTAATGCATGTATATTAGTAACAAAAAATGTTCATAAAGCTAAGTATGTCAAAGTGAAGAGAATGAATGAAAAACACAGTAACCTGGATCGTGATTTAAATCATTATGCATACAAGCCGGGTCATTGGCAACTATTTCTTTTATTTTTTCCGTTGTGATGCTCGGCTCTCATGAAGGGAGAGACCCATCGGATCTAGTATGAGTTGCCGTAAACAATTCATTCTCGTGATTTGAGTTTCGGATTTTTTTGTTCTTTAAATTTACAATGAGAAATCATGTTAATTATTCTAGATTCTTAAATTGGATTAAAAGAAATTAAAGTTATGTTAAAAACTTACAATCAACTCTGCCGTCCTAGCAGACCCCCATCGACCAGTCGTGTGAGGGAACTTCATCTCTCTTCTGGATTCCTTTCCCTTTTCACGACGAGACTTTGCCTCTTTTGTAGATTCGTAATCAACAAATTTGACCCAATCTTCTAGCTTGACACCATTTGGGCAATTTTTCTTTCTGTCTCCATCATTATCATACATATCCAGGACACTTCCTCGTAATCGGTTCTTCCAGTCCTTCCACATATCATTAGCACGCTTAATTATGGCACTTTTACAGTTGTTACTATCATCAACA
This sequence comes from Magnolia changhungtana, assembly GCA_030180095.1. Classification (NCBI taxonomy): domain Eukaryota; kingdom Viridiplantae; phylum Streptophyta; class Magnoliopsida; order Magnoliales; family Magnoliaceae; genus Magnolia; species Magnolia changhungtana. The sequence goes on along the minus strand of JASAUF010000502.1, from coordinate 5,882,108 downwards.
TCATATTTAGCCTACATATTTCATTACACAGGGCAATTAGTCAACAACAATGATATTATAAACATTAGAAAGTAAAACTCATGTATTTAAATGCTTACCAAAACAGTTGACCAAACATTATCCTTGATGGTATCTGGCACAAGCCGCCAATTTTTGTATGCAATTGAACAATGAGTCCTGACCACATTTCCTAGAAATGAGGTGAATTGATTTTTATTAACTCCAGTAATCTCTCCAAGTGGACTGATTGAAACTTTTATCCTTATGGTGCTTGCTGGGGCAGAACTAGAAGGCCCTACATACGACATAATTTCTAAAAAAAAAAAAATAAATAAAATGATTAGTCATTGAATATGTTGCTATACATTATAAAGAGATGACACTATACACATGCATATGTTTTTGCTAAATGAAAAGGAAAATAATCTAATATAGTAAATGTAATTAAATTTACTTCAACCTGATATGAAACTTGATCAGTTTCTTTTCCGCTTCTGAATACGTGGGTTACATTCAACAATTTCTACATATGACCCTTCTTGTATATCTTCACTAGTTGGGTCATACGGATCATCTATTAAGGAAGGGCTTGAGGAACCTGCAGTCAACCTAGCCTCAAACACTAGCGGATCCTCAAATGCATATGCATCTTTTGTCAGTCGCTTCGGAACATCTAAGACAACATGCCAGTCATCTCTTGTCGGATCCTTGCAATAGAAGACACCGAGCACTGAGATGCATGGATAAATGGCTCATCCTCTTCCTTGATATTCCTTCTAAACCTTCCTAGGTTTACAAATATCAGATTTGTTTCAGGATCTACATAACATCCATTTGAAGTATCTTCGATATGCACCCAATCACAGTAGAACAATGTTATCTTGAAGCTGAAGTAGTTTAATTCAAGAATTTGTCTAATGATACCATAGTAGGTGGCTTCCTGTTCTACCAAGTTCTTATCCCTGGCACTCGCCCTGAACATAGTTAAGGCTTTCATAGAGACCCCGCTATTTTGTGTTGTCAAGTTTTTTTCAGAGTCTGATGTGCAAAAAACATATCCATTTAGTGAGTATGTACTGTATGATGTGGCATCATAGCTAGGACTAATAGCGATTCTCTTAAATTGTGACATTTCTTCATTCTCTAATTGTTCCCTTAACCAAGCATTGTAGTTTACTTCTTTTTGCACCGACGGATTGCCCCTCCTGTTTTGTCCCTTACGTGTTTGGCCATGAATATATTCATTGCACTTCCTACAATTCACATACAATATAATATATGAATTAAATTTTTACTTTGCATGGTACAATTTAAAAACATTAAGGATAGAAACATAGACTTTTATCAACATACCCCAGCCATTGAGCATTTTCAGCATGATGTTGTAATACCCATCTGCGTGCTTGTTGATATTGCACATTAGTAAGAAGATAACTTTTCCCTTTTTTATCGATTTGGAAATTATCGGCATTATCATCACCCTCATCATAGAATATCTTTTTCACTCTCTTATGGCTTCCTAACATCTTATCAGGCATGTAGTCCATGCAGTACATCATGGACTCTTCCAAAGATGTAGCGTTCGACAAAGAATACAACCCTCTGGATAAGTTTGATTCATCACATACTTTTTGTATGTTCTCATCATCCTATACACATTAAAATCAGATATAGATATAAATAATAATAATAATAATAATAATAAGGAAAAAGAAAGTTGATAAATTCTGATAATTAATGTTACCTCTCAAAAGGATACATCCACCGATATCTGACCCGTCCACAAAGTTGTGCTTCCTCTCTAAGTGCACCACTAGGTGTGTCATAGAACAAGAAAAGATGGGGAAAATATTTTTCGAATACACATAATGTTTCCACTATTTTATGTTTCATATTTTGAAGCTCTTCACGATTAATAACTTTCGAACATATGACGTTGAAGAATCTTGACATTTCACAAATGGCGGTGCGCAATGTCTTCTTCTTTCCCAAAAACGAGTGCATCAACAAAACTGGTAGCAATTGCTGCATCACAATGTGATAATCATGCGACTTGAGGGCCTTTAGTTGATAATCCTCTAAATTGACACGATGTGTCCAGTTTGCACAATATCCTCTTGGAACTTTCAAATTGCTCAGTGTCAGACAAAACATGTTTCTTTCAGATGTGGACAACGTGAAAGGAGCTTTGGGTAAGAATAACTCCGTTTCTTTCTTCGAGCCACATAGACTTTCTTATCTTCATAGCTTGAAGATCCTGACGGCTTGTAAACCATCCTTAGTCTTATCTTTTGTATCCATGATTGTTGCAATGAGGTTCTCGGTGACATTTTTCTCAACATGCATCACATCCAGATTGTGACGAATGGGTAAATGCTCCCAGTATGGCAAGTCAAAAAGGATTGATCTCTTCGTCCAGGCAGTAATGTTGTCCGGGTCATTGTTAGACTTTTTCTTAGTCTTTCCGACTTGCTTTCCAAAAATGGTTTCAATATTATTCATTTTACGTAGTACATCTGAACCCTTCATACGCTTCGGAGCCTTCCTTTTTTCCTCTTTCCCATTGAATCTGGTTGTGTCAGTCCTAAAGTTATGACCTGATGGCAGGAATCTTCTATGTCCCATATATGCAAACTTCTTTCCATGTCCAAGCCAAACTGATTCTGTCTCCTCACTACAAATAGGGCATGCGTACTTTCCTCCTGTCCTACAACCAGAAAGATGTCCATATGCTGGAAAATCATGTATTGCCCATAGTAAAATTGCCCTCATTGTGAACATATTCTTACTGTGCGAGTCATATGTCACAGATCCTTCCCACAATTCAAGCAACTCTGCAATCAACGGTTGCAAGTAAACGTCAATGTCATGTCCTGGACCTTTTTTTCCAGGGATCAAAAGTGTTAACATGGTAAACTCCTTCCGCATGCATAAATGAGGCTGGAGATTATACGTAACAATCATAACAGGCCAACAACTATATGAATTGCTCATATTCCCAAAAGGATTGAATCCATCCGTTGCAAGTCCCAAACGAACGTTACGTGGCTCCGCAGCAAAATCAGCATACTTTTCATCTACAATCTTCCACATAGACGAATCCACTGGATGACGCATGCAAATATCATCTTGAGCTGACTTTGAATGCCATATCATATTCTCTGCAATCTCTGGTATAGTGTAGAGTCTTTTTAACCTTGGTGTTAATGGGAAGTACCTCAGCACCTTACATGGTACACGTGAGGCGGTTGACCTTACAACACTTTTAAATTTCCATCTGCTTGCTCCACATTTTGGACAACACTGCTTATCAACATGGTCCTTCCAGTACAAAATACAATCGTTAGGGCATGCATGTATTGTCTCATAGTTCATACCCAATGAACTGATCGACTCTTTGCATTATAAGTACTATCCGCAAAGAGTTCTCGTTGGGCAAAATTTTCTTGAGCAAGTTTAACAACTCAGTAAAGCTATTGTCTGACCAACGAAACCTAGCCTTCATACTCAACAACTCCACATCACACGACAACTTTGTATGCTCCGGTTTACACGATGGATATAGAGGTTGTTTTGCATCCTCCATTAACTTCCTATACTGAGCCTCATCGCTTAAATCATCATGAGGTTCAATATCATCTTCATTGTTAACCTCATCCATACATGCATCTAACTCAATGGGTTGAAAATGACTGAAAGCATCATTCACCAAATCGACCATTCTAGGCAACACATCTTCATTACGATTATCAACAGATGTACTCGCACCTGTTTCAAGACGTTGTTCCCCATGGAGAAACCACGTCATGTATGTTTGATCTATGCCATTAAAAACCAAGTGTTCGGAAATGGTTTCTAATGTCATCTTCCCACGTATATTACAACACTTGGCACAAGGACAGCTGTGCCAATCTTCCCCATTTGAATTTTGTTTCACGTACTTTAGAAACGTTGCAACACCTTCCATGTATTCAACAGTTAACCTTCCCGCCCTCATCCAGTTCTTGCATGGTGTCATGGAAGCCATCTCTGGTAACGTGTACATGATATGTTTAAGTCAGATTACGAATGAGTATGTCTATCTAATTTGTAATCTAAATGAACATGATTCAAAATACAACTCATTTCTAAATGTAGAATCAAAGCAAAAGAACTGGTAACCTGAGTTGTTTTCCTGCAACCAGTCTCACCAGATGCCAGCACCACCTGTTCTCCATACATAAACAGATAAACAAAACTCGAGCGTGACATCAAATAACATTGAATCCTCCTTTCACCAGTAGTAACAAAAAAAAAAAAAAAATGCTCAATACAAGTGTAACAAGTTTATCCTCCTTTCTTTTTATTGAGCATGGTGATGGGGATATTCTTTTCTAACAGATGGGTGTAATCTATATAGTTAGGAAATTGCATTTTGGGTTTTCATCCATGGATGGTTAGGAAATAGGATAAAATTTACTACCAACAATTTCTAAGCATAGATTATTCGGACCTGTATTTAATTTCATCCATTGTTCATTCAAATGGTCCACCCCACATAGGGCCACCAAATGGTATAGGTCCCATTGTGAATGAGCATAACCAAAAGAATTACATTGATCCGATGATCCTTGTCGTCCAGTTGGTGGCCATCAACAGGAGAAATTAGACGGTTGTTATCATCTTACCAGTGTGATAATGGTTCATCCACAAACGCAGCCTGATGTAAATGTATACCACTTGCACAATAAATGTGGTGTTGACCCATTCAACGCGAGAATGGATTAGGTGTTACCTGTGTAACACCATAGTGGGTGTTTCCCGGACTGTGGGGCCCACCTTAATGTATGTGTTATAAAAATCAAAATTTTAAGTGGACTACACCATAGGAAATAGTGGTAATTGTACTACCACCATAAAAAACTTCCTAAGGCCCTCTATGGTGTAATCACCTATAGATTTGTATCTGCTTCATTTTGGGGGCCATTGGTATATATCCATGTTGTCCATCAATTTTTTCAGCTCATTTTAAGAGACTCATAAAAATTAAGCAGATCAAAATCTCTACTTTCATTGAGAATCTGGTCTCTTGGGTACGTGTCCTTTCATGATCCAAATACCTAGACATATCCACTATACACGTGGCATACATGTATCTCTATCAACACTATTCAAATAGTGGGGCCAAATGCAGATGGTTCATATGACAAAAATCGTACTGTAGGACTGTTGATTTAAAATTTTCAATGGCAGCCATCAAATCAACGGTTTAAAATGTAGAAATCCAAACTGTGCGAACAAAGCTCTATTTGTCGAGGGAATGTTCGGTCAATCGATCAAAGGCCCATGAATTGAATGGCTTCTGTTAAGGTATGCACGCACATCCATACACTATTGTATGAACCTTCACAAGCATATATTTCTTTTTTTTTTTAAATAATAATAATAAAAAAATTCTATCATAGTCTAACAACTTGGCTTTATTTCATAGGCATGCAGATGTTTGTCAAAAAAGAATTATTGACAATCTTTTGAAAGTTGGTGGTCCACTCTCTAACAAGCATATGTAATCCAATAAAATAATGCCATGTCTGTCTTATGGAATTTGGTGTTATCCAAAAAATACCTAATCCACTCCCTAATAAGGCCGGCCCATAGCTTTTTGGAAGCTTGTTTTGGCAGTCCATTTATTTAGTGCATTAAATGAAACGGACGACTTTTAGTTGTTTTGGACAGCACATCTAACCAACATGGCCCACCTGATGGTGGTTTTTGTCCTTGGCATTGTTCAAAAACCTGAAAAGGTGTGCCCTTGAAGAACTCAGTGTATAGGCCATCAAACCCATTCATTAGGAGAACCCCACCAGGATGAAGGCACAGACCAAAGGTGTGCCACTGAAGAACTCTGGTAGGCCAAATCGTGTGAATATATAGGTATTAGGCGTGATTTTACATTGCTCCTGTTCATGTCCTATCTGAGTTTTGGATCAGTATTATTATTTGGATGTACGGTGAAAACATTACAATCACAATGAGTTCAAAAAGGGTATCTATCAAGACCAAGGGGCTGAAAATATCAATTCCCATAACAATTACACATAAACCCAACACCCAAAAAACAGGGGGTTTCCAATCATGGGGGTTCCGAATCTAGGGGTTTCCAATCATGGCGCTGGGAGAGAGAGATTGAGAGATGAATGAAAAGGAAAAAAAAAAAGATGAATGAACTTCCGATGGAAATGCATGCAAGAGATTTGGTAAGGATAGTACCTCAGTGGAGGTGAAACGGAACGCAGGGCCTTCCGTTTAAGGTGATGGTCGACGGACGATGACGCTCCAGATGGCCCGGGAGGATTTCTCGATGAGGGAAAAGGGAAGAGAGGGAGAAGAGGAGCGGGTGTGGGAAAGGTTTCTGTTGGAAATAAGATAAAATTTTCAAATCCATGTATTGTGAGTTTAACATAATTTATAACACAAGCTCTATTAACGGTCGTCAGACATACGTGGGACCATTTTCTCGCATGGTTAAGATTATTTTACATAATAAAATTATAAATATTTACTATTTGCACCTAGACCGATTATTTGGATGGTTTGGATAACTCGAATCATAGCCACTTTGTTGTTATGGACGAGTCACCACTATTTTACATAAAATATAAGACTTACATTGCAAAACTATAATTCAAAACGGTAAGTTGACGTTTGGACCTGGCATCGCTCTTGGGGCCCCACCATGATAGATTTGTTTCATCCACGCCGTCCATCCATTTCACGACATCATTTTACATGAGATCCCTAAAAATTATATTGAAATAAATCTTGGGTGGACCACACAATTAGAAAATATTATTAGTTGGACGTATGTGGGTCAACTGGAGCTTTGGATTTAAATCTTGAGTGGACCACACAATCTTTGGATTTAACTCGTTCTTTGGATATTGCCTTAAAATGATCTCTCCAAATGGATGGAAGGTGTGGATACAAACCGTACATCATGGTGGGGCCTACGGAGTTTGGTGACGTCACTTCAGTATATGGTCTCCAGATACGTACGTTGGCTTTTGCATAAACTTCCCACGCAAGAATATTGGGTGGGGCCCACTGAGATATTTTGGAGAAATACACTCCGTTCATCCATTTTAGGAGATCATTTTAGGACAAGTGACCAAAAATTAGGTGGATCCAAAGCTCAAGTGAGCCACAAGAGAGGAAACAATGGAGATTCAGTGAGCACCATTGAAACATTCTTATGGACATGAAAGTTTTGTATCAGGATATTTTTTCAGTTCTTATACTTTATCCCATTGAGAGTAACATTATAAATGGTTTGGGTGGCCCAAAGACATCAGAATGGAGCCCAGGAAGGTTTCAACCGTACAAATTTCTTTCCCCAGTTTTCCCTCTTGCATGTGTGACTCAATTGAGTTGTGGATCAACTCATTTTTTATCGCATCCTACAATGAGCTATAAAAACGTATGGATGGGGTGGATTGATCAAAAACATCGCAGTGGGCCCCACCCAGCATCCTTGCACAGGAACTTGCTGCAAAATGCTTTCACAAGAAATTCAGCGTCCCTAGTCTCCCCAACACCAACCCCTTGGTCGGTGGTCGGTAGTGCTCAGGGCCCCACCATAATGCATGTATTTCATCCATTACGTTCATCCATTTTAAAATATTGTTTTAGGAATTTATTCCAAAAATGAGAGGTATATAAATCTCGGGTGGACCATACCACATGAAAATAATAGTGATTGGATATCCATCATTACAATCCTCATAAGGCCCACTGTACTGTTTATTTGACATCCAATCTGTTTATTAGGTCATATAGGCCTAGATGAAGGGGAAAAACAAAAATCATTTGAATTCAAAACTTTTATGGCCCCCGAAATGTTTTTAATGGTTGACGCTCATTCAACACTGTATCCTGTAATATGGTCCATTTTAGATTGGGATATACCTCATTTTTGGTCTCATGCCGTAAGATAATCTTTCAAAATAGATGGAAGGCATGGATGAAACACATACATCATGGTGGGACCCATAGAGCACCGACCACCAACCATTGGCGGGTGCCAAGGGGAGTAGCCAATCCGTTCCCCTTATTTATAGCGTGGTCTATTTAATCTTTGGATATGATTCATTTTTTGGATAATTCTCTAAAATGATTTCAAAAAATAGATGAATAATGTGGATTGATTCCAAATTTTCAGTAAATCCAAAACTTAAGTGGACCATGCCACATGCAACGGTGTGGAATAATGATTTCCACGTTGATACCTTCCTTGGGCCCACAATAATGTTTATTTCCCATCCAACCTGTTCATAATATAAAAAATATATGAATGAAGATAAAATACAAACATCAGCTTGATCCAAAACTTCCATAGCCTCCAAGAATTTTTCAATGGTAGAGGTTCAATCACATTATTTCTTGTGGTTTGGTCCACTTGAGCTTTGGATATGCTTCCTTTTGTTCTTTAGACCTCAAATTATCTGTTAACATGGATGAACGAGTGGATAAAATAAATAAATAACGGTGGACCCCACAGAGTTTACTCTGGTAATAAGGGTAATGAGTAACTCACCTAAATATAGTAAATATAGTAGAGAGGGGTTTCCTTGAAACATTCATAATCATATATTGGGCCTGCCTAAATGTGATTCACATATCCAACCCACTCATTATGTGTGTCCCACTTAGATGAGGGGTCAAACCAAGTTTCAGTCGCATCCAAAACTCATGTGGGCCCCACCAAGTGCTTTTATATTTTTTAGGATGTCTTCATATGGTTTTAGATGGCATGGCCCACCTAAGTTTCGGATACGGATGATTTTTGAGATATCTCATAACCTAAAAGGGACACATCAAATGCATGGTGTTGATGTTCGATACACATCATGATGGGCCCCACAAAACTTACTAACATCAATTTTTAGGTTCTCATGATGTTACTAAGTTGAGTCATAATTTTAATTAGAATATTTGGCCCATTTTACATGTCTGGTCCATTCACTTTACTGATCAATACCCTCAATTTGACTAGTTATTCACCTCGATCAAGCTACATATGAAGAAGATATTGGGCATACAAGATTGATCAACAATTTCAGTGAAATTTGATTTTAACGTTTAAAGGTTCAATTAGTGGATGTACCTAATAATTTATTAACAAATATTTTTTATTTCACAGATAAATTTCAATTTCTATTTAAAAATAACATTTTTTTTAAAATATATTTTTTGTACTCTTACTTTTTCTTTGAAAACTTTTAACAAAATATCATTTTTATTATAAAATATTTCAAAAAAATTAAAATATAAATTCAGAATTTTTATTTTCAAAATCTCAAAAATTTTCCAAATTTTATTTTTTTTTTCCCAAAAATTACAAAATGCTGATTTTTTTTTTCTTTAAAAGCATCATTTGGTTTTCAACTTTTCAATTTTCTTTTTTAAAATGATATATATTTTTTTTCAAAATATCATTGTTTTTATAAAATATTATGGTGGGGCCCACATTGTCAAAATTTTCACATTTTAATTTTTTTAAATTTTCTTTTTCAAGATATTTTTTTTCTCAAAATCAAATGCTTTTTTTTTTTTTTTTTCAAATTTATCAACTTTTTTCAAATTTCTTTTTTCCCACAAAATAGATTTTTATTAAATCACTATTTTTATTTTTTCAAAATCTAATTTGTTTTCTCAAACATTGTTAAAATTTTTAAACTTCTCAATATTCTTTTTCATGTGATATTGCAAATCATTTAAATATTAATTTTAAATTAAAAAATAAAAATAAAAATTTCACTCATTTGATATAAAAACAAAATAAATTTTCTTTTTGCATTCAATCAATTGTTAAAAAATAATCTTAGATACGAATATGTATAATTAAACCCCTGAAATTCTATTAAAAAACAATTATTCGACTAAAAAAAAAATTTTCTTTTCCACCATATTTCGATAAAAATGAAAAAAAATTAAAAATGAGGCAACAGTACTTTTACGACGGACATGAGGCCTTTTACGACGGACCTTGATCCGTCGCAAAGGCAACCGAAAAGCGAGCCATTTTGGTGTTTTAGGCGGGAATTTACGACGGTTACAAAATCAAGTTTTCCGACGGATTTTGTCCGTCGCCTACTAACGACAGACCAAAATCCGTCGTAAATACGTCGTAAATCAGATTTTAGCGACGGATTTTGATCCGTCGCTAAATTCAGCGACGTTCAGACCGGTTTTTCGACAAAGCGATGGATCTTTTCCATTAGCGACGGATTTAATCCGTTGTTAAAGCATGAGGTTTTAGCGACGGACTAAGTCCGTCGCAAAAATACATCGCAAATTCACCCTTTTGGCGTAGTGTATATAGCCTTTAGAATAATCACAATTGAAATAGGAAACAAATCTCGTAAAATCGCAACTCCGCAAAAATTTACGCGAAACTATCTGATGACATCAAAACTTAAATTTCGATGGCATCAAAGCTACTTCGATGTCATTAAAATAATATCAAAATGTTTCAACGACGAAATATGGAAATTGATTTGTTTCGATTATATTGAGCCATCTTCAATGACATTAAACTTTGATCTTTGATGTCATTGAAAAAGCACCCAATATGCCCAGCAATCATATGAAAGAAATTCAAAAAATCTTAATGGCATCAAATCAATTTCGATAGTAACGAATCCTACTCGGTGACATCGAACCGTCATCCACAAGTCGTTAAATTATATATCGATAATATATTGGTTTCTCAATGCACATATTAGAATCTCAGGTTGACCATGGACCATTAGTCATCTTTTCATCTAACCGTCAATTTATCTGGCACATGTGTGGATCACATGATGAAGTAACTGGCCTCACTCTTAGTCCATGGACCATTTAAAGTTATCGTCACTTGAACGGTCAGATCTGTCATACGCGTGCAGCGACTGCGGTTGGTGAGGAAAGAGGGAGGAAAAGGAAGTACAAAAGATCGCGTTCCCACGTCAGCAATTAAAGACCATAACATTAGGAGTCAGAAGCCACCAGCATCAGGTCCTGGACGGTATTGCCGACTCGGTGACGCGTGGAAGTCACAAAAGGCAACTCGGACCGTTGACTGGGGGTCTTAGCTCCTTTTCTGGCTCGCTCGGCTTACCTCCTTTCTTGCCTCACTCGGCTTAAGAGAAGCTCGCAAGTGCAGCCAGGAGTATGGTATGGTGTCGAAGAGGACTATGCTGACTTATAATAGTCCAACTAGGTATTTTCTGCCAACATGCCCCTTCATGTGACATCCATGCCATTGGAAAGATAGGCCTCACCAATAGTATCAAATGGTAAAAATATCAGGCATGTCTATCGTTTGTGCCACATGTTCGGATCAATCGACAACCAATCATTTTCTCTGACCAGTCCTCTCGCTGTCTCCCTCTGCGCCGATGAATGGAAAACATATAGGCACACGTGTACATGCAGGTCATAGACACGGTTCTGTGATGTGGTCCACTTGAGCTTTGGATATGCTTCCATTTTGGGCTCATGCCCTCCAATATGGGGCTACATCGTCGGTGGGCCCCGTAGAATTTACCGAGTGTGCTGAGTTACTCAATAGGCAATCCGCGTCCCCTTTGCACAATGTTAAGAGCGGGTGATGTACGCGGATTGGGTACTACCTTTCCTCAGGTCGTCACGGCCGGGCAGAGGCTCTAGGGGCCACCATGATGTATGAGTTTTATCTACACCGTACATTCATCTTTTCCATCTTATTTTAGGTATAATCTTATTTTAGGTTATAACTAAAAACATTAACTAGAACCAAGGCTTAAGTGGACCACATAGAAGGGATTACACGTTTACTATTGAAAATTTATTAAAGGCTCTAGAAGTTTTGAGTTAAGTTGATATTTGTGTTTTCCCTTCATTTATGTCTATGTGACCTTGTGAATAGGTTGGATGGCATATAAACATAAAATGGGCCCTAGGAACATTTCTGTTAGGTGAAAAAATGGTTAAGTCGGATAGGTCGACTTATAGAATGGATCAACTCTACTAAACAGCACGGGACTTTTTGGGCATCTAAGCCCTAAGGGGCGTCTACGCCCATAAACAGGCTAAGTGCAACTGTAAGGACACTCAAAGAGGAGGCAATCATAAGTCTACTCGAATGGCCAATTACCAACCTATAAGTCGGCCATAACTCGGTTGAGCTCGACCAGAACTCGATCATATCTTGACCAGAGCTCAGCTATAGGTCGGGATATCCTTCAAGAGAAGGAAAATGTCTGTTCCATGAAAAAGGTCGATTAACGACCAATCCTTTAGATCAACGGTCCGAAGATCTCTCCGGCGGCTTGAAGATCTCTCCCAAAATCTTCGGAGGATTAGATCAAATCCCGAGGACTTCAAGATCTAATATGAATCCTAAATGGATTCCTAAACAAGTTTCGTCCCCAACAAAGACTCCCTATCACATACGTCTTCCCTCTCCTATAAATGGAGGTATCCCCAACCAGAGTAAGGTATGCGTATTTATACTTTAATATTCAACCAATATCACTTTTTCAAAGAGATCTTACCCTACTAAAAACCCAAAGATCTGACTTAAGCATCAGAGGGTCCCCTATACAATTTAGGGTCTCCTTTGTTCTTGATTCTTTTCTGTACAGGTTTGAACGAGTTAGATAGGGAAGGTCCGTTGGAAAACTACATCAACAGTTTCAACCATGAGCATCAACGTAAGTTCCAGTGACTGCATCAATACCACTGCCGCTTTCTAATGGTGAGTTTGAGCCTAGCTTTTCTTCTTCTTCTTCCGTTTTTTTTTTTTTTTTTTTTTTTTTTTTGATGACTTACATCTAAAATTTATATAGCAAAATGGATGGATGATGTGAATAAAACCCATACATTAGGGTGGCCTCTTAAAACTCAGTCAATTCTCTAGGGACAGTAGTACCCAATCCACGTGGGGTGGCAAATTGGTTTTGCCTATGAGCAGATTAGTACTCTCTGTGTCAGTACCAATGTGACGTGACATGGTGATATTTGATTTACAAGTAATCTGCTGTAGAGCCAATCAAAACCGGAATTGGATTACTTGTGACCCCAAGTAAGGGATATACCTGTGCCTGGGGCAATGTGGGTCCATAAATATGTCAGTGGCGAATCCACTTGATCCGCCTGTTATTAAAGACTGTTGATGCAAATTTATGGTGCGCCTTCCCCTCGTGCTCGTCACCTGCACAAGAAAGAAACAAAAGGGAGACCCTGGCTCTAGCCTGGGGAACCTCCGATGCTTAAGTCAGCTTCTTAGGCTAAGGAGAGTTGCATACCTTTCACCGAAATGGAGGTCCCTTATTTATAAGTGTGGGAGAGTCCTGCCGTGCAAGGATTCTCTTCATGATATCACGGAGCTTTGATTTTGGCCCGCTTTTGGTCTCCATCCGATCCCAAGACCATCGGGATCGAGGATCCTTTTGCAAGATATCCAGGACAGCGTTTTCATTTACATCGTCTTTCCTTTATTCGGCTCGACCGATTCCAACTCAAATAACAAATGAGTCTCGGTTGGCTTTTTGGAGACGAGCTTTCTGCCATCTGTCGGGTGGAATAGTCTCGGTTTGTGACCATCGTCCTTTCCTATCCCATACCCGACAATGCAACCGGCTTAATGGTAAATTGGTTTTCATAGCCGATCGTGTGGTTTATAGCTTTTAGGCCTCAGTCGGCTCATGCTGACCTTGTTAGCTCGTTAAGCGAGCTAGCTTAATTCGTCTTATTTTCTCCACCTTATTGTGTTTGCATGACATTGTCTCGAACCCAACTGTTGCCTAAGTAATCCCAAGCAATGTCAGTAGAATTGATCCATTCCATATCCGAGTCTCTTGACTTAGCATATTTTTTTCCTAACAATAAGCCCCCTTACTCCATGTGTCTTTCATGGCACTAAGGAGTAATGAGTTTTTATGTCATTTCATAAGTAAGTCCGAGCTAATAATTAGGCATTTAATGCCCTTTGAGTCATTCCCAATGGGAGACGGTTCGTTGCCCGAGGTCGTACGAGCGGATAACCGTCAAGTCATTTCTTCCGCTTATGAGCATCAGATGTGTGGCGAGAGCGTTACCGTCGTCAGTCGGCGTGCGCCACGTGTCGGGTGGGGGAGTCGGTGCAGGCGTCGATTCGTCTCCCCATTAATTGCCTCTGCAACGTGGCAAGGCTATAAAAGGAAGGGAGAGGCACACATTTCACATTTTCGCTGCTGCCTTTCCCGCTCTCTGTTCCCTCTTCGTTTTTCTTCTCTTTTTCTCCCTCCCCTTTCCCGCTGTCAGTACTACATTTTGCCATTTTCACCTTCACCTCTGCCATTTTCTTTCTCGTCATTCTCCTTACTTTCTCTAGTGAGTTCTTCCCTCCCTTTTAATTGACAATAATGGCAATGCATGGCTCTCAGAACCCCCGGGAGGAAACTTCCGGTGACAAAGGCGAAGCGCAGCATTTTTGGAACATTGCGGAATCGCCTTCTTTACTGGTGGAGATTGCTGTTGATGCTAACGCTACTTTTCAATCATCTGAGAGAGCCACTGGAGCTCCGGTGGAGCATCCCGCTTCGGTCGTTCCTTCGCATGACGGGTCGTCTCTGATATCCCGCCCAGAGAGACCCAACCCTCCAATGGATTTGTTGGAGGAGGAAGAGGAGGAAGAAACAGGGGTTGCTGAGGGAACCTCTGGGTCGACTCCTGTTGCTAAGTTAGCGCAAGCCTCTCAGTCGGCTACCGAAGGAGAGGAGTCAGAGGACAAACTGAGGGGTCCGGTCCCTTCGATTTTGATTGAGGCAGACTTGGACAGAATCCGAATCGGGTATCATGTCTTGGACTCAGTCATAATTCATCTTCCCCATCTGAACGACTTACCCGACCATCCTCCTGCTGGGGTGGTCACGATTTTTCAAGTCTCGATGCAATGTGGCTTACATTTGCCACTTCAACCCATTGTCCGAGACTTTCTATCTCGTGTCTGGATTGCTCCTGGACAAATCTCCCGAACGGGTGGAGGAACTTATTCAAGTGTGCGGTGCTGTGGGCTGAGTTAAAATAGCCTCTACTGACAGTTGATGAATTCCTCCACTTATATCAAGTATGGGCAAACCCGAACTATCCCGGCTTTTACATCTTGAGCGCTTGGCGAGGCAAATGCGGCTCTTTAATAACCGACCCTCCTACTTCTAGCAAACATTGGAGAGAACGTTGGTTCTGGGCATGTGGTCACTGGGAGACGGCTGAATCCAGGCTCTATGAGGCTCGTATACCTCGGGCGTTTCACAAAGCAGGTGACTCGGCATATTCTTTTCTATCTTTTCAACTCGTAATGTTTTGAGTCTGATAGACTTGGGTTTAGCAGACATTTCGAAGAAGAGGCAGAAGCTCGGATCCAGTGCCTTAGTTCAAGTCAAGGACTTGAGAGTGTTGAGTCCGGAAGATCGGTCCTAGAAGGTACTTTTACAGCCGGAGCGCCTTCATCTTACAGGTTTAGACTCGTCTGTCACAGGTAACCCTTACTGCGTCTTCATATCCTCATTGAGCTTCGTCTGACTTGTTTTTCTCTTCTTTCAGATATAACTGAAGCTCGGCCCTTTCTTAAACCAGTTCCTTCAAATATGGCTAAAGCTCGGCCTCCCCTTAAGCCGGCTTTCAAAATGAAGGCTCCCTCGCAATCGGTCCTTCTGTTGGAGCCTCGGCCTTCTAAGAAGCAGAAGGCAGCGCAGAAGGAGAAGGAATCCGCAGGTTCCTCTGCCCCTACTGTGGTCGTGCTTTCTGATCCGGACGAGAGGGCGGAAGCTGGGGGCGTGGCAGCTGTTCAATCCCGGTCGGCTCCCGAGCCAGGACCTGTTTCAGAGGAGGTTCCGAGGCAGAGAGAGGAGACGAGAGTTGAGTCTTTAAGAGGGGAGATGACTCAACAGGAGTCGTCGTCCTTCCAAGCGGTTATGTCGGGGATGGTTCCCTGGGCCATAGCTCACGGGAGCAAGAAAGACTTTATCAGCCTCCACAATGCCCCCATGACACAAACCGTTGGTCATGCGGCGAAGGTACTCTTTGAGGTAAAAGTCTTTTATGCCTTCCTTTCATTTCTTTTGTGGCTTCTTGTCTCGGTCATTTATCATGACTTCCCATTTATCTTTTGCAGCTTTCCCCCTACTTGGTCAAGGCTTGCTTGGAGTTATCCGTGGCTCAAAGGCTTCAGAATCTTGTGGCCGAGGCAGAAGGACGACGCGAGATTGCCGAGATTTGGATTGGTGTCCTGACCGGTGAGGTATCTCTAGCCAGGAAAGCTATTGAAGACGTAAAAGCCGAGGTCGCTCGAGTGTCGTCACTGTTGTCCACAGCTGAGCAAGAGAGTCACTGAATTCTTGAAATTCATGCCTCTTGCGAAGGCACACTGGCTTGAGCCAAAGCCGAGGCTGCGGGGCTCATCCAGCGAGCTTAAGATAAAGCCAGGGAGGCCAAGGAAGTTAAGGACCGGGCTGTACAAGCCTTTCTCGAGTCCCAGAAATTTAAAGATGAGAGGGATCGCTTGTTCTAAAGCAGATATATGGCTTGTATCAAACAAATGAAGAATGCTTTCCCCGATCTTGATCTCTCGAGATTTGACGAAAGTGCCTCGGGTTTTGAGGATCCAGATGTTGGTCCGGCTGACGTCGTTATTGCTGCTGCTGGTGGAGGCGAGGCTGGTGTCTCTAGGACTGCTTCGGGAGTAGAAGCTAATGCCTCTGGGACTGCTTCGGGAGTCGCACCGGCCGAGAGGCAGTAGCCGAGCTTCATTTTTTGCACTCACACCAGCATAGTATCGAGCTCCAAGACTCTGCACTTGCACTGGCGTAATGTCGAGCTTCGCGGCTGGTTGTCCTGACCGACTATCCCTGCCTTAGTTTTGTCTTTCTTATTTTCTTGAGACAACGTTGTAATGAATTTTGACAGTGTAACCCGATGTAAAAGCACTTATACTGATGAAAGAATGTACATAGTTTTATTCATATGACTCAGTTTATATATAAATATATATTGTGTTTTGAATACCGAGCTAAGGGTAGTAGATCTTGAGATGTTTAGCATTCCAAGGATGAGGCAATAACTGTCCATTTAGGTCTTCTAACTGATACGTTCCTGGCCAAATGGTACTCGAGACGACATATGGTCCTTCCCAATTAGGTCCCAAAGTACCTGATCCCATCTCCATTATGTTTAGGAATGTTTTTCGGAGAACCATATCCCCAGCTCGAAAATGCCTGATTTTAACTCGGGCGTTATAGAACCTAGCTACCTGTGTTTGCCGAGCCATCATTCGTAATTGAGCCATTTCTCTTTGCTATTCCACGAGATCGAGCCCTAGAAAAAGAAGTCCTTCATTGTCTTCCTCATTGAACGTACTGATTCGTGCTGAAGGTAATCCAATCTTGACCGGGGTAACTGCCTCGGATCCGTAAGTTAGAGATAACGGAGTTTCTCCAGTGGTTGTCCGAGCGGTAGTTCGGTAGGCTCATAGAATTTTTAGGAGTTCTTCGGCCCACGCTCCTTTAGCTCGGTCGAGCTTAGTACGGAGATGTTGCTTAATAATTTTATTGACTGCTTCAACCTATCCATTCGTCTGAGGATGATAAGGCAAGGCATACACATTTCGGATTCTGAGATTAATGCACATCTCTCAGAACCGTTTGTTGTCGAACTGTCTTCCATTATCGATAACAATAACTAGGGGTATCCCGAACCGACACACAATATTTTTTCAAACAAAGTCTGTGATCTTCTGTTCAGTTATTGTTGCTAAGGGTCCGACCTTAGTCCATTTTGTGAAATAATCAACAATTACGACAGCAAACTTAGTCTGACCTATCCCCATTGGGAGTGGTTCGATGATATCGATTCCCCATTGCGCAAAGGGCCAAGGACCAGTCATGGGAGTCAATTCCTCGGGAGGCTGTCATAGGATAACCGTGAACCGCTGACACTTGTTGCATCTTTGAATGAGCTTTTGAGCGTCGTGCTGGATAGTGGGCCAATAGTACCCCTAACGTAAGACTTTGTGTGCTAGTGCTCTCCCTCCTGAGTAGTTTCCATATATTCCTTCATGTATCTCCTGTAACACGTAGTCGGCTTCATAGGGGTCTAGGCACTGTAGTAAAGGAGCGTAAAAGCCTTTCTTGTACAGTACCCCGTTCAAAATGGTGCAACGTGATGCTTGGATCTTTAGTCGTCGGGCTTTGGCACGATCTTCGGGTAACTTTCCGTTGTCGAGATACTGAATGATAGGGTCGAGCCAGGTGGGTTGCGAATCAATAGCGTGTACAGTCGCTTTAATTGGCTCACTAATACTCGGCTTAGCTACATGCTTAATTGGAACCGACTTGGGTATGCCGTCCTCATCCGCAGAGGCGAGCTTTTCTAATAGACCGGCTTTGGTATTTTTGGCCCTAGGGATCCGAGTCAGTACACATTGCTGAAATCCACTCATTAAATCTTTCACTTTGTCTATGTACGCCTTCAATTGTTCTTTTCGCATTTAATAAACACCAGTGACCTGGTTGACGACCAACTGTGAATTTCTAAAGATATTAAGATGAATTACGCTCAAGCTTGTCGCGAGTCTAAGACCGAGTAATAAAGCTTCATATTCTACTGTGTTTTTTAAGGCTTGGAATTCAAGTTGTAAGGCATACTACATGTAGGTTTGATTAGGAGTTTCTAAGACTGCCCCAGCCCCATTTGCCTTAGAGTTGGAAGAATCGTTAACGAAGAGTTTCTAGGGGGTTGGGCAGAGTGATGGGTCGAGAGAAGCGGATGTTGATGTTTCGACTGCCGAGACAGGCTCAATTATTAGGTTGGTTTGTGGAGTTACTTTGGCAATGAAGTCGGCCACAGCCTGCCCTTTAATAGTGATTCTCGGTCTGTACTGTATGTCGAATTCGCTTAACTCAATAGCCCACTTTGTAAGTCGGCCCGAAGCTTCCATTTTCTGAAGGATCTGACGCAATGGAAGGTCGATCATGACGATGATGGTATGAGCTTGAAAGTATGGTTGAAGTCGTCGCGAAGAAACTACCAATACCAGGGCTACCTTTTCAAAGGGGGGATACCTTGTCTCTGCTAGTAATAATGCTTTGCTGACATAATAGACCGGTAATTGCTTCCCATCATGTTCACGTATCAATGCCGAACTAACTGCTACATCTGATACAGCGAGATATAACAATAAAACCTTTCCTGACTTGGGTTTTGACAAAAGGGGTGGAGACCCGAGTTAAGACTTCAGCTGTTGGAACGCCGCTTCATATTCTTCTGTCCATTCCATCGTCTGCCGTCCCTTCAATTGTTTGAAGAAGGGGAGGCATTTGTTGGTGGCTCTTGATAGGAAGCGGTTGAGTGCGGCTATTTATCCGGTCAGCCTTTGTATGTCTTTAATCGTCTTTGGAGACTCCATGTCAAGTAATACTTTGATTTTCTCAGGATTTGCCTCGATTCCCTGTTGACTAACTAAGAATCCGAGGAACTTTCCCGAGCTTACACCGAAAGTGCATTTGCTCGAGTTCAACTTCATTTTATATTTCCGTAAGATCAGGAACATTTCTTCTAAGTCGGCTATATGATCAGTTGCATGTATACTTTTTACGAGCATGTTGTCAATGTATACTTCCATAGTTCGGCTGATCTGCTGAGTGAATATTTTGTTCACCAACCTTTGATAAGTTGCTCCAACATTTTTCAAACCAAATGGTATTACATGATAACAATAAAGACCTTTGTTGGTGACAAATGTAGTCTTAAACTTATCAGATTGATGCATTACAATTTGATTGTACCCAGAATAAGCATCCATAAAACTAAGTAACTCATGCCCTACTATACTGTCTACCAACTGATCAATCCTCAGGAGAGGGAAGTTGTCCTTGGGGTAGGCTTTGTTTAGGTCCATATAGTTAATACAGAGGGGGCACTTTCCATTGGGTTTTTTCACAAGTACGACATTAGCTATCCATTCCGGATAGTATATCTCTTCTATGAAATTGGCCTTGAGGAGCTTGTCGACTTCCTCTTTGATGATGGCATATCTCTCGGGACCGAGAGGACGTCTTTTCTGTTGGATAGGTCAGTAGGTCGGATCGATATTGAGTCGGTGAGTCATGACCGAGGGATCGATTTCGAGCATATCTTCATGGCTCCATGCGAACACATCGACATACTGTCAGAGTAACGTTACAATGTTGTCTTTGAGGGGAGACTTCAGAGATGAACCAATTTGTACCATCTTCGTTTCGTCTATCTCGTCCAAATGTACCGAGACAAGATCTTCCACCGGTTGTCCTCGCTCATGAGTTTCGACTCGAGGATCCAGCGACTCGATCATAGATATCTCGGTCAGAGCTTTTACTGCTGTGGCATAGCAGCGACAAGCGTCTTGCTGATCCCCTTTCACTACTCTTACTCTCGATTCAGTCGAGAATTTCATGGAAACATGGTACATTGACACCACTGCTTGTAGGAGACTCAGAGAAGGTAGGCCGAGTATGGCGTTGTAAACTGATGATTAGTCGACGACTAGGAAGTCGACCATTATTGTCGTCTGATGCGAGAAATTCCCAGCAGTTAATGGCGGTGAGGCGATCCCCTCAGGGAGTACCCGCCCGCCAGAAAACCCGATTAATGGAGTCTGAACTGGACGCAATGCCGATCGTTTAACTCCCATTTTGTCAAACGCTTGAGTGAACAATACATCTGCAGATGAACCTGTATCTACAAGTATACGGAACACTTTTCGGTTGGCGATGGTGAGGGTGACGACTAGCACATCATCGTGGGGATGATGAATACATTGGGCGTCTTCCTCAGTAAATGAAAAACAATACTTTTCTCGCTTCTTTTCCTTCGAAGGCCGAGACAGTATGAGAACTTCGGACCCAGGTTGACTAATGCTCCTGGCGTGATCTTTCCTAGCATTATTTGAGTCGCCTCTGCCTCGAGGACCACCGACAATCGTCTGGATCTCTTCCGTAGGTCGATTTTTGGTCGGACGTTCTTCCGCAGTTCCGGCTCTCACCACATGTTCTTTGAGTCGGCCCGCTCTTATGAGTTGTTCGATTTCCTCCTTTAAGTGATAACAATCACTTGTGTTGTGCACATGGTCACGATGATAATGGCAATACTTGTCTTTACTCCGCCGGTTAGGATTGCCTCGGAGTTTGCTGGGCCAGTTGACGAAGCCTTCACTTTTGATTTTCATCAACACATGCTCCTGAGGCTTATTCAGGGGTGTGTATGTGGAAAACTTTCGGTCGGGTCGTTTGCCCGACTTTCATTCATCGCGTGCTTGATCATCCTTACGCTTCTTTCCTCCAGTCGAGTCAGCTTTTTTTTTTGGCCAACTCGTTCACCGAGGATTTTTCGTTTTGGGTTGTCTCATACAAGATCCATGTTTCTTCGGCATCCACATATTTGTCCGACCGAGCCATAAACTCCACTAGAGTCTCCGGTGGGTTCTTATCCAGAGATGTCAAGATTGGTTTGTCTTTGACTCCTTGCATAAGTGCGTTGAGTGCTGTTTCTTCTGAATATTTTCGAATCTGAAGAGACTCGAAGTTGAAACGCTTGATGTAATCTTTTAGTAGCTCTCCCTGCTTCTGAACTATGTTGTTCAGGTGTGCGGGCGGCTTCAGTTTTTTTTCCCACCAATGAAGTTGTTAGGAAGGAATCGCTGAGCTCGACGAATGAATTAATAAACCTTAGTTTTAACTGTTTGAACCAAAGTCGAGCTACGTCGGTCAATGTAAGAGAGAACGCTCGACACATCACGACATCCGAGGCGTCGTGTAGTTCCATGTAGGTTCTGAAACATTCGATATGCTCAATTGGGTCGGTCTTTTTAGTGAAAGGAGTGATTTGGGGTAATCGAAACCTCTTTGGTAACTGAGCCTGCATTATTTCGTCCAAAAAAGGGGATGCTTTTGCCTTGGACTTGGTCAGAAGTACATTCCGACCCTGTTTTATGTCTCCCATCTCTTTCGCCATTTCTTCCCGTACTTCCTTTTTGAAGTCCTGGATGTCAGCTTTCCAAGGCTCGTTGCTGTCCGTCGTACCTTCGACGGGAGGGTGACTATGTCTCTTTCGATCTATCTCGTGTCGGAGATCGGTAGGGGGCAAGACGGCTGTAGCTGAGTGATCCGGAGCTGGCTCGGGAGAACCTTGGGGCTGACTTGGTTGATAGAACAATCACGGAACAGTAGGCTGAGGATCGACTGCTAGTGAGGGGACATGTGCTGCCTGCCTTTGCTGAGGCGGCTACATCTGTTGATGGTACATCTGTTCCAGCATCTGCTTCATCACTTTTATATCGGACCAGATCTCCTGAACCTCTCGATCTAACCGCCAATTGTTGCGGTTCCACTGGTTATTGGTTGCAACAGATGTTGCTCGTCGTGCCGCAGAACCCTGACGGTTATTGGGTGGATTTTGAACTACCAGGACTACACTTGCGCCCGCTGGCCCTGTGACCATGACCTCATTCAGTTCTTCTTCTTGAACCGTCCTTCTAGTCATCACCATAAGAATAAATTTCTGTAAAAAATGGCTTTTTGTATGGATTCCCATAGGCGACACCAAACTGTTGATGTAAATTTATGGTGCACCTTCCCCTCGTGCTCGTCACCTGCACAAGAAAGAAATAAAAGGGAGACCCTGGCTCTAGCCTAGGGAACCTCCGATGCTTAAGTCAGCTTCTTAGGCTAAGAAGAAGGCATTTTCGAAGTCTTGAGTTGCGTACCTTTCACTGAAATGGAGGTGCCTTATTTATAGGTGTGGGAGAGTCCTATCATGCAGGGATTCTCTTCCTGATATCATGGAGATTTAATTTTGGCCCGCTTTTGGTCTCCATCCGATCCTAAGACCATTGGGATTGAGGATCTTTTTGCGAGATATCCGAGACAGTGTTTTCATTTACACCGTCTTTCCTTTATTCGGCTCAACCGATTCCGACTTAAATAACAAATGAGTCTCGGTTGGCTTTTTGGAGACGAGCTTTCTGCCTTCTGTCAGGTGGAACAGTCTCGATTTGTGACCATCGTGCTTTCCTATCCCATACCCAACAATGCAACCGACTTAATGGTAAATCGGTTTTCATAGCCAATCGTGTGGCTTATAGCTTTTAGGTCTCAGTCGGCTCATGTTGACGTTGTTATCTCGTCAAGCGAGCTAGCTTAATTCGTCTTATTTTCTCCACCTTATTGTGTTTACATGACATTGTCTCGAACCCAACTGTTGCCTCGGTAATCCCAGGCAATGTCAGTAGAATTGATCCATTCCATATCCGAGTCTCTGGAGTTAGTATATTTTTTCCCCAACAAAGACAACTATAGAATTGATGACTTACATCTAAAATTTATATAGCAAAATGGATGGATGATGTGAATAAAACCCATACATTAGGGTGGCCTATTAAAACTCAGTCAATTCTCTAGGGACAGACCGAGTAATACCCAATCCACGTGGGGTGGCAAATTGGTTTTGCCTATGAGCGGATTAATACTCTGTGTGTCAGTACCAATGTGATGTGACATGGTGATATTTGATTTACAAGTAATCTGTTGTAGAACCAATCAAAACTAGAATTAGATTACTTGTGACCCCAAGTAAGGGATATACCTGTGCCTGGGGCAATGTGGGTCCATAAATATGTCAGTGACGAATCCACTCGATCGCTTGTTATTAAAGACAACTATAGAATAGGAATCTAAAAATCAAGCATATCCAAAACTTAAGTGGGCCACCCAAATGAAACAGCCGAAACGAAAAATGAAAATGTCCACCGTTGAAACCTTTCTGGAATTGACCATGATGTTTATATGCCATATAAATCATTTATAAGGTTACTTATCACTGAGAGAAACCATAGGTACAAATATCATCTCTATTCAAAACTTTCGTCACCTAGCGTTGAAACCTCACTGTTTCTCGTGGTATGGCCCACATGAGTTTTGGATCTGCCTGATTTTTAGACTCATGTCCTACGTTGTAGTCTTGCAAAATAAATGAATGGAGTGGAGTTATCACAGATACTCCTGTAGGTCCCACACATACATCAACGAGCACAACAATATCTCTACTTCTGGGGTCATATGCAATCCGCTTCCATCAAATACTGTCATAACTTATAGGGTGGAATTTGATTGGTTTACAGGCAATAGGCAATCCACTTCCATCAAATACTACCATTACATATACCGTGGTATTTGATTGGTCCGCGGGATTGCCTTCCATCAAATACTGCCATTACCTATTATCATGCCCCATGACCTGAGGCCAATGGGTCTTGAATTCGTGAGTGTGAATAAAGTGATGAACGAAGGCCTATTTGGGAGCTTGGATTTGGAACCCCCTGGATTTGAAATCCTCCTAGTGTGTTTGGCATCCTGGATTGTGAATCAACTTTAATCCAAAGTAGCTATGCATGGTATATTTACAGGGGTTTGAATTTAATTACTAAATCAACTTTAATATCTCTAATTAGTGAGATATGTAATTTTTGACACAATGGTTGTAATAAGCCCACTGAAATATATGTTTTGCTAAAAAATTATAAAATTCCAAGTCTCAGATGGCCCACAAGCACAAGATCATGTCTGAGTGACTAACCAACTATTTTTAATCGTTGATTTACATGGACAATGTTTGGATGGTGCTAGACAATATTTGGATGGTCCTGATTTTACATGGACAATATTTGGACGGTGCTGGTGGGCCATGTGCCCAATAGAATGATAGTGTAGGTGACACACATGTTACACCTACAACTATTGAAATGATTTTAAGTGTAATAAGCCCGCTGCAGTCTCACTCGCGTATTGAACGACTTCGCGGCAAAAGAATCGAGAGAATGGATGACTTGGTGGTTATCGTCGAATCCGATTAGGCCACGGGACTTTATATGCAAGGAAGTAAGAGTATGGTTGCATCCTCCTATCGGATTCAACGAGATCTCAATGAGGCCTAGACGGACCTCAAAGATGATCTTGACGATACCATTGACCTCTTGGAAGATAACTTAGCAGACTCGACAGGGAACAATTAATTTTCATCGGACACTCCTTCGATGGAAAATCGAATGTTCCGCGACACTCCAACTCGTACAACGAATTCTGATAGTAGCTGGGGTGGGACTACATCAAAGAAACGTATACGGCTTCCTTGTCCCTGTGATATACTCGACATCTCTCTTATAAATGCTGCAGAGGCTGTACGTGATTTTGACTTTGTTACGCCCCAAACTCGGAAACCAGGCTCAAAAAATTTCCGATCGCTGACAGCCTCCATAGTAGCCCATTCTCGGGTCCCAGCGTCCATACGCCAGATTCCGATCCTGGGATCCCACAAGGAGGATTTTCCAATGTACATTTAACTCGTAATAACCATAACCACAAATTTACCCAAATCACAAAGGTAACATCATCATCACATATCCACTAATATAAACATTTGAATACAATGCTGAAAGGGAAATACATATGATAAAATCAAAACTCCAGAGGTCGCTACATGCTCCAAGCTTAACATTGCTGCGACCTAACGCTACCTGCACGCATTTATCGTGCATAAGCTTATAGAAAGCTTAGTGGGTGGTGAAAGTGTATGCATAAGGTAAGTGCCAAGTAAGCAATATCAGAGTAATCAGAGTAAGTAGAAATATTGATAAGCCCATAAATCATGCAATATCAGAAATACTTGTAAGATCATAAATCATACGATATCAGAGTAATGCGAAAACATGCTGATAGGCCCATAAATACCATCAGCCTTATTCAGGTTATGTGATGCAAAAATATAATAAAAATAATATCATATACTGATGAAGTAATGTAGATTAGCTATGCAATGCGGGGACAGTAGGATAAATATCAGATGTTGATGATGCAATGTAATATGCGGTGCGAATGAAATGACCAAGTTAGAGTGAAGTCGGGATGATAGTACGTAGTATCACAGGCTATGGGGTCCATCACAAGGGACTTCTATCCAAACTAGTACCATACCTAAATTTGGATAGCCAGACTCAATGTAGTAGACTTCTGATCTCAGGTTAGTCGCGCGCCCAACCAAAATCCTTACCATTATGAAGGTACATAATAATTAGTTGCGCACCACCAACCCGAGTGGATAGTGAATGAATGAATGAATATGCAACTCCTACTCGATAAGTTCACGTATTAGTATGGTTTCTCTTCAGGATCATCACCGGGGTCTAGTACACTCTACATGTAAATCGCCGCCCACTAACGCATGACCATACAAGTGGAAGAGACCTCACCATCCGCCTGGCCAGTAGTAAGCCAATATCTACCTGGCATGTCGATAGCGGACCCATTCAAGAGCTAGTCAAACTCATCCTAGTAATGCCCCTTACCCTCAAGCGGGTAAGGTCACACCCCCTCCCAATCAACCATGACATAGTAGGAGACGCAACCTCCTAGTATTCGGCCCTCATGCGCTCATATATATCCACTCGATCTCGACATTGGGGCAACTCCTAGCCATGGAGGTTTAAGAATTTTCACCCAAGGACATCTATGGCGCCCGTATGCTAGAACCAAACATTTTTGTTATCCCATCTAGTCATCCACGATATGTCTGTGGAGGCTATGGCCCTGATATCGCTAGGACGTACAGTAGTCACAACACACAATGCAAGATGCATGAGTTATATAATCCAGTCATGCATCAATCCTGCACATACCGTGCGTTTATGTGAGATAACCTTCGCCTATCAGGGAGTTTCATAATAACCTGCCCAATGACATATGCAATTGTCAACCATATCTCATAATAAACATATAGATGATGCGTATGGGCATGTATCATGATGCTATGTTGTCACATACTCATAATCGGTATCAATAACCAGCATCAACAATCGGCCTCAACAATGTGGACATTAACCAACATTGCGCCCAAGGAATGACCCACATAAAGCTTAATATATAGTGGACCCATAGCCTCACACAAGGACCTAATATACAACACCATGGGCCTCACTCAAGAGCTTAATACACATCACGATGGGCCTCTCACATGGGCCTCATATACATCACAATGAAATCCATCGCTTGGCCCTCAAATGCATCACAATGGGCCTCAACTACAGGTCGCATATGCATCATATAGGTCTCGACAATTGGCCTCGGTAATCAAAATCGGCCTTGACAAATGAAATCGGCCTCAACAATCGGAATCGGCCTCGACAATCGAAATCGGCCTCGACAATCGAAATCAGCCTCGATACTCGACCTCGACAATCGGAATCGGCTTATACAATCAGCCTCGACAATTGGAATCGGCGTTGATACTCGGCCTCGGCAATCGGAATCGGCCTCGACAAATCGGAATTAGCCTCGATACTTGGCCTCGACAAATCGAAATCGGCCTATACAATCGGCCTCTAGAAATTAGAATCGGCCTATACAATCGGCTTCGACAAATCGGAATTGGCCTCAATACTCGGCCTCAACAAATCAGAATTGGCCTCGATACTCGGCCTCGATAATCGGAATCGGCCTATACAATCAGCATCTATAAATCGGAATCGGCGTCGATACTCTGCCTCAACAATCGTAATCGGCCTCTACAAATCAGAATCGGCCTTAACAAATCGAAATCGGCCTCGATACTCGATCTCGACAATCAAAATTGGCCTTGACAAATCGCAATCGACCTCGATACTCGGCCTCGACAATCGGAATCGGCCTATACAATTGGCCTCGGCAAATCAGAATCGGCCTCGTCAAACAGAATCGGTCTCATCAATCAAAATTGACCTATATAATCAGAATCGGCCTCGACAATCGAAATTGGCCTCGACAATCGAAATCGGCCTCGACAATCGGAATCGACAATTGGCCTAACAAAGGGGCTAAGGGAAGGTCACAATGTGAACATTTAACCATCATTGCCCATTAATGTGGACATTAAACCATCATTGCTTCCAAGGCATGGCCCGCCATAATCATCATTACATACATCATGGAGTAATCACACATCGCAATGGATCTCGTATACATTACATTCAGCCCTATACAAAGGCCCCACATATGTCTCATTAGGTCTCGTATACATCAATTGGACTACATCAATGGGCCGCACTAATGGGCCTAATACATCTCACAATGGGCCTTGCCCATAGGCCACGAATACATCACAATGGGCCTTGTCCATGGGCATCAGATTCAAGCAGGTGAGCCCCATCATATGGGCCTTGTATATATCACATTGGACCTCACTCATGGGCCCAATATACATCACAATGGACCTCTCCATCTGGGCTGCAATTCCATCATAACGGGCCCTACCCGTGGGCTTCAAATACATCACAATGGGCCTTTCCATCTGGGCCTCACATACATCATGCTGAGTCACACAGCAGGTGGGCCCTGCACAACCAACAGGTGAGCCTGCACCTCCCAAATGGGCCCACTAAATGAACAACATGGATGTACAACACATACATCAAGGTGGAAAGATCATCTGGACCATACCACAAATAGTAGTGGAGAAATGATTTTCACCGTTTAAAATTTTTGGGGCCCACCATAGCATTTATTTTCCATCAGTATGTTCATAAGGTCACAAAGATCTAGATGTAGAGGAAAAACAAATATTATATTGATTCAAAACTGTTGTGATCCAAAGGGGTTTCAATAGTAGACGTTCAACTCCACTATTTTCTGCAGTGTGGTCCACTTGATATTGGATCTGTCTTATTTTTCTTTCAAGCCCAAGGACGAGCTCACCAAATGTATGGACGGTTTATATATTTTGGTGGGGTCCATATAGGTGATTGTCCACCAAATGAACAAACGGTTTGGATGGAAATTATCCATCATGGGTGGGGTGCTGACTATCCAGCAGATGGACGGTCCAAAATCTGCCAAGTGGATGGATAGTTTGGATGGAAAATACCCATCAGAGTGGGGCCCACAACAACATCAAATGGATGGACGGTGTGGTGCAAGACCAGCTTGCCAAATGAATGGATGGACGGTGTGGAGCAGCACATGCTTCATGGTAGGGCCGTGTGCATGTCAGATGGATGGACTACATGGTATAGAATGCATGCATCATAGGGGCCCACCGTCCCACTGTCCCATCATACGGACGGTGTGGATAAGGCTCATACATCACGTGTGGTCCCCATGTCCAAATCAGTGGGACGGTAGGGATACAATACATGTATCATGGTGTCTATGTGTCACGCCCCAAACTCGGAAACCGGGCTCACAAAATTCCCGATCGCCGAATCCGGCGCCGACAGCCTCCGAAGAACCCCATTCTTGGCTCCCAGCGCCCATACGCCAGGTTCCGATCCTGGGATGCTATAAGGAGGATTTTCATCATCCGTTTAATTTGTAATAAGCATAACCAAAGGCATAACCCACAAACAACAACCAAAAACTCTATCACATTTCCACTATGATAAAAAACTTTACAAGTACAATGAGCATAAAGGGAAATGCAATGGGAATGAACAAAAAGGTCCAAAAGATCAGCTCTGCGCTCCTGCCTCAGCGCTGCTGCGTCCTCGCGTCACCTGCACGCAACGGTCGTGCATAAGCTTATAGAAAGCTTAGAGGGTGGTGGAAGTGTGTACGCAAGGTAGTAATGCAGTTATGAAGTATCAGAGTAATGCGGAACATGCTGACGAGTCCATGAATACCACTAGCCGTACCAAGGCTATGCGATGCGAAATGCAACTCAAGCATACAAGTCCTCATCTAAGTCCACATATCAGTACAGCTCAAAATCTGGGATATCACCGGGGTCTAGTACACTCTAAACCAGATTGCCGCCCCATCGCGCGCAATAAGGTAAGTGGAAGAGACCTCACTACCCGCCCTTTGCAATATCGGGCTCGGCTCGTCGATAGCGGACCCATTCCTCGAGCTGGTCAGACTCACCTAGCATTGCCCCCTCCTCTCGGGCGGGTAAGGCCGTACCCCCTTCCAACCGACCACGACACAGTGGAAAGCGCAACCATCTGGTAATCGGCACTCGGCGCTCGTGCACCCACTCGGTCTAGACGTTGGAGCAACCTCTTGGTACCATAAGGGTTTAGGGACTTTCACCCAGGGATATCTATAGCACCCCATGTAGAACAAGATTTCCAGTATCCAATCCTGCCAACCACAATACGCCTGTGGAGGTTATGGCCCTGATGTCGCTAGGGCGTACAGTAACCACATCACACAATGCGAATGCATGAAGCACACTATCCAATCATGCAGCAATCCTGCACGTATCGTGCGCTCATGTAGGGCAACACCGCCTAATCGGGAGCCCCTAAACAACTTGCCCGAAGGCATATGCTATGATCAGTCACTTCTCATGTCAAGCATACATATGATGCGTATGATCATGAATCATGGAACTATACTACACATGTTATGAAGTAATGAACTACTCTTACAACGCAGATGGCCTAGACATGGACGGCCTACACACAACCAGTACGGGCCTATCGATGGCCCTAGGGAGAGTCATAATGCGGACATTTAACCAACACTATACGTGCGATGTGGACGTCAAACCGACATCGCTCCCAAGGCATTATCTGTTGTAATCATCATTACATAACCATATATGGATCACACATTGCAATGGACCTTAGGTACATCCCATTGGGCCTTAAATACATCGAATGGGCCGTGTCACATGGGCCTTATATTCATTAAGAGGGCC
The DNA here is from genome assembly GCA_030180095.1 of Magnolia changhungtana. Classification (NCBI taxonomy): domain Eukaryota; kingdom Viridiplantae; phylum Streptophyta; class Magnoliopsida; order Magnoliales; family Magnoliaceae; genus Magnolia; species Magnolia changhungtana. Next base: position 5,851,373 of record JASAUF010000502.1, on the reverse strand, counting down.
ACATCAATGGGCCGCACCAATGGGCCCTAAGTGCATTGCAATGGGCCGTAACCCGTGGCCTCTATAGTACATCAAATGGGCCTAACCTCATGGGCCATATGTGTATCAGATGGGCCACACCAATTGGGCCCCATACGTACATCGAATGGGCCTCAACCCATAGGCCCTAATACATCTCAATGGGCCTTAACCCATGGGCCTAGAATACATCAAATGGCCTAATGACATGGGCCTTACATCCACATCAAAGTGGGGTCCACTTGAACTATAGATCTGACTTATTCTTTAGCTCATGCCAACAAAAAATGAGTTTCTAAGGTGGTTGGACAGATTGGATGCAACCCATGCATCATGGTGGGGCCCATGAAAGCCCACCGTCGGGTTTATTATGTAATATAATATATATACATATATATAATATATATACAAAGTATATATGTATATATACATATATACACACATGCACAACCCCACGCGTACACACACGCACACACACTCATACATACGCACACACACATACGCACACACTCGCGCACACAGGGAGGGAGAGAGAGAAAGTTAGAGAGAGAGTTGAGAGAGACATTTAGAGAGAGAGAGGGTAGAGAGAGATGTAGAGAGAGAGATGTGGAGAGAGAGAGAAAGCATCAGAGAGAGAGAAAGCGTCAGAGGGAGAGAGTGAGAGAGATAGAGAGAGAGGTGTAGGGAGAGAGAGGGTGCCACGTGCCCCTCCTTCCACTTTTTCTTTCTTTCTTTTTCTTTTGCTGACGCTAAGCAGAAGTGGGTCCCACGGGGTCGAGCGGTGTGGGCCCTACCGTTGGTATTACCAACATCTGACCCATCAGTTAGATGCACCGTTCCAGGGTGGGCCTAGGTTCCAAAAATCAAGTTATTCCGTGAGTTTTGTGGGCCACGCCACATGCAGACGTGGAGAGGGCCTTGCACCATTTAAAACATTCATAACCATTTTGAGGGCCCACAGAGATGGGGTCCACCAATCCACCCACCCATTGTGGGTGTCCCACTTGAATGAAGGCTCGGGCCAAGTTTCAGCCCGACCTAAACTTAGGTGGGTCCCACATCGGTGGCGCATCACCGTCAGCCACCCCACAGGGAACGCTACCAAGACCTCAGTGTAAAACGAGGTATCTCCATTCCGTCTGCCATTTCAGCCATGCGGCTGGCGCACACGCACCAAGGAGGGCCCCACATGGACGTGGGTCCCACCGTTTGGACGGTGAACGGCTGGATATAACACATATATTATGGTGTGGCTCACAAAAATGAATGGACGGCACGGATGGGTCCCATGGACCCCACCTTTAGCCCACACCAAGTCAGTGCACACACACTGTCAACACACTCACTGACAGCACCCACCGTCAGTGCACACTCCTCGCCAGTGCACCCCCCCCTTATAAGTTCATACTTCACTGTTTAGCCACCACCGTTGGTGTGTCCGCTTGGACAGGCGGTGTGGATGAACACCCTATCAAGGTGGGTCCCACATGGCCCACTTATTTCCGATCAGGCTAATATTTGTACTTACCCTTTCATCCGGGTGGCCCACCATTTGGATGGCCCATATCAACAACAAAAGGCCAAGGTGGCCCACTCTTTGGATGGTTGGATGAGATACATACATCGAGTGGCCACAAGCCATCAAACACAAAGAAAAAGGGGGAGAAAGGGAGAAAGATCGGTGAGTATGGAGGGGCCCCGCCACTATGGGCCCCTCTTGCATGCAAATATACATCAAGGTGGGTCCCACATATGTGGACCCATTAAATCACAATCCAACGGTGGAGATTCCTTCTCCAATAAAATAGACGGTCTAGATAACCCTTATCAACTAGAAAGTAAACATCATGATGGGGTCCATGGAGATTGGCCCCGTCATGGAATGATCATGATGATCAAAGTGGGCCATCGGCCACATCTTAGGGCCCCAAGTGAGATCCCAACCATTGATCGGTTGGCCTCACTTGGCCCCTCTTAAAAACATGAAAAACTACTCCTATCAAGCACCCACCGTTCGATCTTCTTGCTCCTATGGGTTCCTTAGCTCCTTAGCTTCGATTCCAACGGTGGAGATGAGATTTGGGTGGTGAAGATGGAAGATGAAGGGGTAGGAAAGGTGGGCCACACTTGTTGCTTGGGAGAGTTGGAGAGGCTTGGACGTGTGAAGCTCTCTTGCTTGGGAAAGTGTCTTGAAAATGAAGGAGAGAGGGTTGTAAAGAAAGAGGAGTGATGGATGTGGTGTGATGGGGTGTAAGAGCCCCTTTTCTTGACTTTTTTGGCAAATGGTGTAAGAAAGCATGTGTGTTGTAAGAACTTTTTGACTTTTGAGGCTTGCTTGGGAAAGGTGAAAAGTTGATGTGTACTTGACATGATGGGATTGATTGATGGGTGATTGATGTGACATCTCGTTGAGATTCTCTTAGGTTTCGCAACATGCGGCGTTTTCCTCGCACCGAACGTTGGCCCACATCTGCTGACCAGAGTATCGCCTCGGCGCGCGAGTCGCGGCATCGGAACCGCGGCGACGGTGCGGTCGCATTGGTACAAGTCTTAGGTTGAGTTGACTCGGGTTAACGGCGTATGAATCAGGGTCGTGCGCAGATACCGGTAAGGGTCGAAGGTTGCCGGAATTCGACCGAAAAGACCGCGGGAACCTACGGAATGGTACGGTCAAGGATACGGTTCTTACACTATGATCCGTGTCCAATGGATGGACGGTCTGGATAACATAATCGTTACACCGTCCAGCAATTGGATGGTGCAAATATAGGCATACATCATGGTGCGGTCCACATAGTGGCCCACCAATATAACCTTATATTATAATGTATATAATATAATATAATATAATATATATACACTTACAGTGGCAGGGGGCTGCCCATACCCCAGCGTCTCTGGACGGTGATAAAACATGATAAAGGTGGGTCCCCCGTAGCAGTGGCCCACCACAACATCCCTCTCTCATAATATATATATATATATATATATATAATATAATATAATATAATATAATATGATAATATATATTATAAAATATTATAATCACCATTAAATGCCCACCATCCAAACCTCTGGATGGTGGGATACAGAATACTTTCATCAAGGTGGGTCCCACGTAGGGCCCACCATATAACATTTATTATTAATATAAAATATAATATTATATGATAATATATATCATATATACATATATATGTGTGTGGAGTGCCAACGTCCAGCGTCCAGAGGCGGCCAGATGAATGGACGGTCTGGATGGGGCCCTGTTGAGGGTCAAATATTGCATATCAGACCCTAGTTACTGCTTGGATTTACGAACATAATATTGTTAAAAGGCCGACTCAATCATGTTTATGCTGCAGGTGGAAATTAGGAGCTTTGATTGGAATAAGAGGCTAAAATCGTGGATTTAATATTCAGGAATCACCACGACAAGGGCCAGACTCCAGGGGACCAAGATCAACGCCAGAGATCTAAGAAAGCTGAGGAACTGAAGCTCAAGTGGCCTGAAAGTCAGCCAAAATGCAGTATCATGAGGTTTCCACCATCCGTTCGGTCCAAAACTTCATACACGGCTTGAAGACCTTAAATTAACCGTACACGCAAAATTTCAACCATTGGATCTTGATGGAAGTATGCCTAACAGACAGATCATCCACCAAATCCCAGAGTTGGGGCCCGCCTGATCTCTGGATACATTTCAAACTTGGTCTCAATGGCTTAAATGAGGTGAGAGTACGGATGGATGGTGAGGATTCTTCATAAGAATCCTTTGTGGGCCCCACCAGCTGTGTGTGTGCACCGTGCACAAGTGCACTCAAGGTACACAGGAGCCAGAGGAACCGGTCAGCGGGCGCTGACCCGATCCCATCCACGCGAGCAACAGCGGAAGGACGCTGTCCCGCCATTTTGTAATTGTGGGGCCCATTCATCATACACATGGATGATCCACACCGTCCATTGGGTTCGGAATGAGGAGACGACCACAATCATGGTGACCTTTTGGTTCCATGCACCTGATCGCGGAATCCTAATCATTAAACTTGAGATGGACGGTGGAATGGAAATCTCATGGCCCACCACAGATTGGGATCCAAAACCAAGCACGTTTAGACGGTTTTCATTTTGAATCCAATGGACGGAGGGGATTTTACACCTGGCATCAGTCTGGGGCCCACTGACCATCACAGTGCAGCTCGAAACGCTGTTTCGCAAACAGAGCTTGCGAGTGGAATTCTTATGGGCCACCACCGTACAGTAACAATGCAATCCGGTCCGTCCATTCGAATTGGAGTGAGCCAGAAATCATAGCATAGGTGGCTGCATTGCAAGACATAGAGAGGATTCGAATCCAGACGTCCAAACGGAGAACGGACGGTGGACCAAAACGGCTGGTGGACCACACTGAAATTAAACCAATTTCTTCCTTCCTGGACGGTTTTTCGTCCTGAAGCTGATGGACGGATTGGATTTATCAAAAAGTCAATGAAGTGGGCCCCATCACACAATCAGCGGACGCCCGTGCGAAGGCACAGCGTCCGCGGAACAGGGATCTGCGGTCCATCCTTGTGGGCCACCACCACAACTTGAAAGTTCGATCCAGGCCGTCTATCAGAATCTTACAAGACCTATTACCACTTCCTAAGTGGAAGTTTTCCCATTAACAGCGTAGATCGTATTTTTATTGTCCAAAGAGAAGATTGACGGTGATCTGAACCAGAAAGTGGGCCACATCAAAGCAGAAGAAAAACGGTCAGGTCCGACTGGTTTTTCGTTCTGATTTCAGTAAATGGGTTGGATCTCTCAAAACGGTAGTGAAGTGGGCCCACCGTCATGTAACGCCCTGAAAATCGGGGGTCGAGTGTAACTCAACTCCCGAGTTCCAACGCATCACTTATGCAACATGTTTAATGATATTTGAATGTTGTCTGTTAGAGCAGTAAACATGAATGAGATTATACCAAAGCAATAATTCATACTCCAGATCAGTTGTATAAAAGCAAGCGGAAGACGAATCGTATATATATGTATGTAAAGAAACAAAATAAATGATTCATTATCCAGTATGAACCCTTCGAGTTACAATATACATGTCTGTTTATATAAACAAAATGTCAAAATAAACTAGGTACAATCCTGTAAATCCCATCGATCCGTGACCTTAGTCGAAGCCGCCCGAATGGCTGCATATACGAGAACTCCTCCTGGTCCTCGCCATAATCGGCTCCGCCTCCCGAGTAGTCGGATCGCCTAAACACGAGACAGTCGGTTGGTGTGCGCAACACCGTCCCGTAACGTGGGAGTGAGTAGCTAACTCGGTGGAACGATAAGGCATAAGTTATCATGTTATCAATACGGTCATGCAAGAATGATAAAGCGAGAAATCAAACACTCCTAGTTACTCGATTAATGCAAGTATGAATGCGGGTATGATGGATGCCCTCTCCGACATACTCCCTCAAGCGACACCATCTCACGTTCGCGCATGCTTACATCCCACAAAGTGCTCCACATCTTCCGGCACATGCGATGCATGATGAGTATGATTACCGAGTTTTTAATTAGTTCGTTTCAAACAGCAGGATTGAGAAACTAAGGTACCTCCCTTGTATCATATCCAAACATGATCCAATCTAGGGTCGTCAGTCCTAGTTAATATCAGACGATGGTGTGTTTTCTAGGTCACTGCAGAGGCTGCCAGGGCTGTTACGCACAAAGGTTGCACCACTCCCCCATCACCCCTTAAACGATTCATCACTATACAGCTATAAAGAAACAGGCCTAGTTCATACTCTATATATCGCGGCGAACCCTAAGGCACGCTGCAACTTCAGAATATGCTCGCGGTCACTACAAAGGGCTGCCAGGGCTGTTACGCACAAAGGTTGCACCACTCCCCCATCACCTTATCAATGTAGGCGACAGCGCGAATATAGTGTCCCATACCACCATAATCGGCTCACGAGTTGAGTTGCTCACTGGTCACTACGGGGAGGCACGTAGCCCTAGCGTAGGCCGACAGCTCGACCACGGTGTCCCATACCACCATGCCCGGCTCATGAGTCTTAGCGGATCGAGGTACCATGGTTAACGAGATTATCACTGGTAAGTTTGGTACCCTAGGTTCAAGCATTAGCGACCAAACATGGTGAACATACATAAGACACACGGTTTACTTGACGTGTTCGGCTAGCTCGAGCGCACAACAAGTTGGGCGATATGAGGCGCAGAAGCACCTCGTGTGGCCAACTACTATCGCCAACCGAAGTACGACACGGGTTCGCCAACACATCATGCGTGGCGGAACGAACCCCAACCACATCTTCAAGTCTGATACCGGATGCCTGGACTATGAACATAGTCCCAAGCTCAGTCAAATCCTAACCATAGCATGTGAAATATGGCATGATAACATGGTAATTCAAGAACACTAGTAAGCATAATATAAAGCATAACATGAAGCATGTTAATAACAAGTCACAAAGCATGTTCAAAAGCATGTTATAAAGCATTATGTAAATAAGTATACAAATACTTATATTTCGTAGGCGAGTGGTTAGAGTGAACAACCACATGGAGAGTGTCATATGCGACTCTAAGGTAGCCGAGAATCCCATCTCAGCACCTACCTAAGATTCTAACACTTAAGCACTTACACTCACAAGTGATTTCACCAACACTTGGAATGCAATATTTCGACATACATGAAGTATGCTAGGGAAGTGTGTACTAGGGTTGTCCCTTTACCAAACTAGTATTTTATACATATACATCATATTCATACAGCAATTAAACATGTCAATCACATCAGCAACTTTTATACGTATAGGGTACTTCCAAGTATACCCAATTTCGACATACATAGTGTTTAAAAAGGAACATAGACTTCGGCGATTCCTTTCGCCAAGCTAGTATTTTAATCATGTATTGTATAATCATACATTAAATAAATATGTCAAACATTATTCCAAAAGAAATACGTATACGGTATTTCTACAATACGTAATTTCAACATACGGCACATTTACAAGTAAACATATATTTTGGCGATTCCTTTCGCCAAACTAGTAATTTATTCATATATTATATAATCATACATTAAATAAACATGTCAAACATTTATCCAAAAAAAATACGTATACGGTATTTCTACGTATACCTAGAATATGTGAAATTCCATATTTCATACCGTTAATCAAAACAGGAAACGGAAAGCACTTTGTACATGTGCAATTGCAAGCAGATCATGAATCTACCATTATCTAACATTGAAAGTGTTGAAAACCGTAACTTATACACTTAAAGCCCTCACCTTTGCCTTTGGAAACGGAACGAATCAGCAAGGGTAATGGAACTTCCGTCTACGGGCGATTTCTAGCCTAAAGAGCGGAATCGGTTAGTCGGTATACATCCTACATCGATCCCACCTCAAATCAGACCTAGGGTTAGGTTTTCTTACCTTCAAATGAGATGGATACCGCCGGGAAAGCGTCTAGAATAGGGTGGTGTAGGCCGTGTAACAAGCCAAAGCAGGAGGATGAAGATCGGCAACAATCTCCAAGACTTTCTCTCTCTTTTCTCTCTCTCCCTCTAGGGTTTTCTTCACAATTCGTATGGCCGTGAGAGGGGCTATTCTAAGCTCCTTTTATAGCCACAAACATTACGAAATTAGACTCAGATTCAAGGGGTACTGCTAATATAGGATTTTCACCGCTTTTCCAGCTCAAAAGGGAAGTTCTGGTAGCCCTCCTTGAACCAAACGTCAAACTTAAGCTCACCATCGATGGATCTACGTGGGATTACGTTTTTGACTCATTCGGATACCCAGATCGCACGTGGCGGACCACTTTCAGTTCGATGGTCAGTGGGCCATGATCAGAAATTCCAAGTACATGTAAATGTTCCTGAAATTTTTCTTAATCCGAGGGTGTAATTTGTCGATTCGACGGTCGGGTTGCTTAATACTGACGCGTCAACGAACGATGCCAGATCACTATTCCAGATATTTATTTTGGCATATGAATAGTGTTTTTCACACTACCTCGCTCCGATTCGAAACGAATGGCCGTGGAACGTCGGATAAAGCTGATTTTTGAGATGATTGTTAAGCCCAGTGGGGCGGTCCTAGTTCCTTAGCTTCAGGTTAATCGGACTCCCGATGTGCGATCTAGACCTAATACGAAGTTTCGTTTCATTCCCGAGAGCAGACGGGAAATGAGTTTGGTTCTAAACTTTAGGATAACCTAGCGTCAATGATTCTGCAATTTTTGGGTCTTGCAGATCGTATTTAAAGCGATCCTAATGGATTTCATGGCTAATTGAGTTTAGTACTTAGTTAACTTTGTTAAATTTCTAAAGGATTTAATCCTACGTGATTTCTGGTCGAGGTGGTACTCGACCCAATGTACTGAAAATTTTCGGTCGTTACAATCTACCCCCCCTTAAACAAAAAATTTCGTCCCCGAAATTTATACCTTTTCGTAGTCCTCGAGGATCTGAGGGTAGTTCTTCCTGACCTCGGCCTCAGTCTCCCAGGTAGCTTCTTCTTCGGAATGATGTGTCCAAAGCACCTTCACAAGCGGGATGACCTTGCTACGTAGTACCTGCTCCTTCCTGTCAAGGATGCGCGTTGGGCGCAACTCATATGTAGCATCCTCGCTCAACTGTACCTGCTCCCATCTGATGATATGCGAAGGATCAGGAACGTACTTCTTCAGCATAGATACATGAAATACGTTGTGTACGGAAGCAAGTGGTGTAGGCAAGGCGAGACGATACGCCACATCACCCACTCGATCCAGTATCTGAAATGGACCGATAAACCTCGGTGTGAGCTTCCCCTTCTTCCCAAACCGAAGGACTCCCTTCATAGGAGAAACTCGAAGGAACACATGATCACCGACCTCGAACTCCAGCGGTCGCCGCCTCGTATCGGCGTAACTCTTCTGCCTGCTCTGCGCTGTGAGTAATCGACGCCTGATAATGTCTACCTTCTCTGTAGTCGCTTGAACCAACTCCGGGCCAATCAGGCTACGCTCTCCAACCTCTGCCCAACAGTGCGGTGCCCTACAAGGTCGACCATATAGAGCCTCATATGGCGCCATGCCAATAGTCGCCTGGAAGCTGTTGTTGTAGGCGAACTCTGCGTACGGAAGACAGTCATCCCAACTGTCCTTGAAGTCCAACACACATGCTCGCAACATATCCTCCAGAATCTGATTCACCCGCTCTGTCTGCCCATCAGTCTGAGGATGAAACGCTGTACTGAACTTCAACTTCACACCCATAGCCTCCTGGATACGAGTCCAGAAGATAGATGTGAACCGCGTGTCTCTGTCCGACACGATCTCCAAAGGAACCCCGTGCAGACGGACGATCTCCCTGATGTACAATCTAGCCAGCTCGTCTGCGGAGTTCGTAACTCTGATAGGGAGGAAATGGGCCGATTTGGTCAACCGGTCCACAATCACCCAAATGGAATCGTGCCCCTTCCTTGTCTTCGGCAACCCTGATATGAAATCCATGGAGATGAAGTCCCACTTCCACTCCGCTATAGGCATGGGCTGAAGCAGTCCCGGAGGTCGGCGATGTTCTGCCTTGACCTGCTGGCACGTCAGACATCGAGACACATACTCAGCAATGTGGGCCTTCATGTTATCCCACCAATACGTCCGTCTCATATCCTGGTACATCTTCGTGCTACCAGGATGCATCGCAAACTTCGAGTTATGGGCAGACTCGAGAAGCTTGCGTCTCAAGTCAGGCACATCTGGAACACATAGGCGGCCACGGAACCGTAAACCCCCATCAGAACCAACTCTCCACTCGGAGTCCACGGCGTCGCTAGCCTGCTCTCGAAGCTCAAACAGCCGTATGTCGCCCTCCTGGGCCTCAACAATCCTGTCGTCAATAAGTGGTCGCACCCGAACGTGCGCAACACACTCAAATGGCTCCTCGACAGTGAGTCTCTGCTCGAAGTCCCACACAAACTCTACCATGTCCCACTCGGCTATCATCAGCGGTGCCGCAAATGCAATCGCCTTCTTGCGGCTCAACGCGTCTGCCACAAGGTTCGCCTTGCCAGAATGGTAGGAAACCTCGAACTTGAAGTCCTTCAAGGTCTCCATCCATCGTCGTTGTCTCATATTTAAATCTCGCTGCGTGAATATGTATTTAAGGCTCTTGTGGTCGCAGAAAAGCTCGAACTCCTCACCATAGAGGTAATGTCTCCAGAGCTTCAATGCAAAGATGATAGCCGCCAACTCCAGGTCATGTGTAGGGTAATTCTCCTCGTGCTTCCTTAATTATCTCGAGGCATACGATATCACCCTATCCTTCTGCATCAGCACATAACCCAAACCAACGCGAGACGCGTCAGTATACACCGTGTATTTCACCCCTTGCTCAGCAATACTAGCACGGGGCGGACGTCAACTTGTCCTTCGGCTCCTTAAAAGCTGCCTCCGCCTTCTCATTCCAGCGAACTTCAGGTCCTTCCGAGTCACCGTGAGACAATGGCATAGCGATCTTCGAGAAATCCCGAATGAAACGTCTGTAGTACCCAGCCAGACCAAGGAAACTCCTCACCTCAGTAACCGATTCAGGCTGCTGCCAATCCTGAACTGCAGCTACCTTAGCAAGGTCCACTGCTATCCCATCCTTGGACACTACATGTCCCAGGAACTTGACTTCCTCCTGCCAGAAGTCGCACTTCTTGTATTGCACAAACAACTGGTTCTTCTTCAGCATATCCAATACCGCTCGTAAGTGCTCTTCGTGCTCCTCCCGACTCGTGGAGTATATCAAGATGTCATCGATGAAGACGATGACGAATCGGTATAGGAAGGGCCGAAATACCCGGTTCATCAGATCCATGAACACGGCTGGTGCGTTCGTCAGACCGAACGACATCACCAAGAACTCATAGTGCCCAAAGCACGTCCTGAAGGCTGTCTTCTGCACGTCCTCCTCTCTCACGCGCAACTGGTGGTACCCTAACTGAAGGTCAATCTTCGAGAAATACTTCGCCCCCTCAACTGATCGAACGGATCATCAATCCTGGGCAAAGGATACTTGTTCTTCACCGTGACCTGGTTCAACCTACGGTAATCAATACACAACCGTAGGGACCCGTCCTTCTTCTTCACGAACAACACAGGTGCTCCCCAAGGAGACACGCTAAGTCGAATAAAACCTCTCTACAAGTACGTCAATCTGTGTCCGCAGCTCCTCCATCTCACATGGAGGCATACGATAAGTAGGTAACGAGATGGGCGTCGCACCAGGCGTAAGGTCAATCATGAAATCAATCTCACGCCGAGGAGGTAAACCAGGGATAGTCTCAAACACGCCTGCAAAGTCTCGAACCACTGGCGTACTATCTACTGTCGGACCATCAATCGGCACAAGCAAAGCAGCATAACAATCAACTCGACAGGGCCAACTGACCTGCACCGGGAACGTGAAAGCTACACCGTCAGGTCCATAGGCCGTCACGATCCGAGTATCGCAATCTACCTCCGCCCTCATTCTGGTGAGCCAATCCATACCAAAGATAACGTCGTAGTGCCATAGTGGAGCAACAATGAGGTCGACGAGCACTGTGCTGTTACCCAAAACTACCGAGCAACCCACGCATAATCGTGTGACATCCGAACAGGTCCCGGTAGCCGTAGTGAGTCTCATTCCCTTAGTGGGAATCGTATGCAAAGATAGGCGTTTCACCACCCCACAAGAAATAATAGAGGTAGTGGACCCAATGTCCACCAATAAAGAGACGGGAGTGTCGTGAATAAAAGTCGTACCCTCGAAGGCCGTCGGAGCTGAAACCGACGTCTCAGGTGCCTCAGCCACAAGAGTATGAACGCGAGCCTGCTGCTGGCGGTTCGGCTGAGGAGCCAAGGGTCGCTGTGGCGGCCTGAAGCGTGGCACATGAGGTCGGAAGGAAGGATGTGCAGGAGCTGTCTGTAGCGGTGGAGCTGATATGGCCTGTGGGCGAGAACGGCCCATCATCTGTGGCGGAGAGAAACCACTGTCCGTCATCCGCGCGAAACAACTCCCGATAAGATGACCCTGTTTCCCACAGTACGTGCAGGTCACAACAGGGCGCCTCGCCTGAGCCCCTGGCGCTGCGATCCTAGGAGGCGAGTCAACACGAGACCTCTTGCCTAGGATAGGCCTGCTCTGTATCTCCTGTCGTGGCCTCACAACCATAGTGCCACGTGATCGGGCCAACCGGTCCACATCCTGCTCTGCCATCATAGACATGTGAACCAGTCTTGCATATGTAGGTATACTTGAGGCAGCATATCTTCGGCCGTATCTCCGTTCGCAAGCCCAAAGAAAATCGACGCATCCGCATCTGCTCGTCCACTAGTATAGTCGGGACAAAGCGGCCCAACTCGTGAGCGGTGCTCGTACTCAGTGTCGTCATGCCTCCTGCCCGAGGCGCGAAACTCATCCTCCCGCTCATGTCGATAAGTCGGCGGGTAGTATTTCTCATGGAACCGGAACTCAAAAGCCTCCCGGTCCACACGTAGTCTGTGCGACAGACAGGCAACACACTGCTTGTCCCACCATAAACTAGCCTCCCTCTCAAACATGAAGGCGGCCGGCTCTACACCTCGCCTCGAGCAATGCGACATCCGAAGCATCTTAGAGATGCGGTCAAGCCAAAACTACGCCTCCTCGGGCCTATGAGTGCCCATGAATGAAGGAGGCCTCAAGCGCCGAAATCGCTCGAGTAGAGCCGCGTGTGCCGACATCTCCGGTAGGAGGCACCACGGGTGAAGGCAGAGGCACATCCTCACACCGAGCAGGAGGCTCGGGTGCCGGCGAGACAAGCAGAAGTCATAGGTGGAGTCGCACTACCACCATGGGACAAGGCCTCAGCGATAGTGGCCATAAGCTGCTGGTGCTGCTGCTGCTATTGTATCTGCTGCTGATGCATCATCACCATCGGTACTTTCAAATCTATCGGTCGGCGGAGCGACACAGGGAGTCATCTTCGCGCGAAGATGACGGTCGAAACTGCTCATGGACCGGGGGCGTGTATGGTGGCAACCCACCAGCAGGACCAGTAGGGGGCTGATCGGAACCCAACCCATGGTCCGCAGGACCGCTACTACCAGAAGGAGTCTGGTCCATAGAGCCAGTCAGACGGAGAATGCGGTGCTCCGCGTATACTGTCGCGGCATGCCCTATACAACACAGGGTACAACATTGGTGAGATACAGCATAACACACATCATAAAGCACTTTAAGCATTCCACACATAATCAAAACAAAAGGGGCTACATGCCTTTCATTTACCCAAAATTAGTCATAATACATGGATTACAGAGTTTACATGAACCATGACGGAAATCACATGATAGCCAATACATCTACTACATCAAACCCTAAACATGCTACTACCTAATACAACATCTGAACGAAAACACAAACCGCCTATTGCGGCAACTAAAGCAAACACAACATACAATAACATGGATGACTAAGCATCCGAAGTAGGCGGTGGAGGAGGAGCATTCTTATCCTGCGCACAGCACAGGATGGCCTTCAACGTACAGGACATCTTCTTGAAATTCTTCTTCATGTAGGCTTCATTCTCTTCAAGTTTGGTTCGAACTTGACCAATCTCAGCCCGAACTTGTCCAACCTCTTGCTGCAGGGCGGATTGTCTCTCCTCAAGACGGCCCAATCGCGCATCAAATACATCTCGATCCACACCCTGCTCCTGGGCCGCAGGGGGTGAACTCTCCTTAGTGTCCTGAGCCTCAGGTTCTTCTTCCTGTATGTCATCACTGCGCTCCTCATCGCTCTCAGCCTGGAGGTCAACACTCTCCTCACCGGCGCTATCCGACTCATCTCCAGACTCGTCGAGTCGGGCTTGCCGCTGTTGGGGGCCGATCTTCATATTCCTGAGTGTCGCTTCACTTATGACTCGGACCGGTGCAAGATCCTCCATATTCAATCTGTAACCTACATCACGAGCCATCCTGCAGATCAGTCGGCCAAATGGGAGCGAAAGATCGTTCCTGGCAGAACGAACAACATTAACTATCTGGGATAGGATAAATGTGGGCAGGCATATGTTGTCCCAGCGTCCCATCTTGTACAGAAAGTCCACCATCACCCTAGTACATTCCGTGCGGTTACCCCACCGTGGGTATACATTGTATGTGAAGATGTGATGGAGCAAATGGAAGTCTTCAGACATCTTTGTCGCCGCAATACAATTTCCTCGCTTCCAAGTAACCCGGCGACCACAGAGAAATCGCGTGCGGTGATCCCTTTCCGTGCGGTTCTAGAGAAGTCATCCCTAAGGCTGTACTTGACCAAGCGGGATCTTCGTGATTCGAGCCACTTCGTCCACAGTGATTGTGCGCCTTATGCCCCTCACGAGACGATGGCGAAGAAGCTCTACTGATGAGTCCACGATGTGAGCGTAGAAAGCGCGGACCGTGTTCTCAATGCGGGAGACTCGCCTTCAAAAATATAATTCCACCCGATATCCACCAAGTGGTCCATCATCGGGTGTAACCCGAACATCCTTTCATCCACATGAGCTTCAAACACAACCTTACGGCCCGCGAAGCACCCATATTCCATGCCTATCGGATAAGCATTTCTGGCGGGGTGGTCAGGATCCAGGTCTCGCTTCGACCTAAACTCCTGCACGGTGCTTGTGCCGGCCCCAACATCGGATCTTCTTCGAGTTTGGGCTGGCCTACTTGGGCCGGCGTCATCGGCCGCGGTTTTCCTCTTTCCCATGAAAGATAGGATGGAGGAAATGGAGAAAATGGTAGCCACCACACCAAGGAGGGCCTTGGAAAATTTCCAAAATGGGGAAACAAGGGGCTGACCTCTTTTATCTTCCACAATCAACAATCCAACAGGTGTAGAAGAAGCTCTAGAGGCAGGAAATGAAGAAGAAACAAGAAGAAAATGGAATGGGTTAGTAGATTACCCGATTTTGAGCTCCAAGGAGGGTTATGAGAGCTCCAACTTGTGAAAATGGGGAAAGGGAGAGGCTAGGGCTGTTGTGGGAGGTAGGGGTGTGTGAGTTATGGAAGGAAATGGAAGGATTGAAGGTTTGGAGGGATGGGTTTTCAGCAAAATCGGAAATAGAGGTGAAGGTGTTTGAAAAAGGGGTGAAATGGGAGAAAAGGGTGCTCCAGCCCCTTAAATCCTAACCAAACAGCAAGTTGGCACGTGCCATGGGGTAGAGCATGCTGGGCCGACCAACCCCAAGCTCGGAAACCCGCCGGAAAGCTGACCGGAGCGCGGTCCGCCGCCGGTGCCGCGGCGCCGCCGCGGTCGGGCTTGGCCGGAACCGCGCCGCCGCGGTTTGACTCTGTTTGCCTCACTCCCAGGGTGCCAAATGCACCCTGTTTTGGTCTGAACCCTTAACGGATTAGTCGTGGGGGCCCACGGACTCATTTCAGTTCCAGAACGGTCAGTTCCGGGGAATTTCTGATATAATCTGATTTTTCCTGATTTTTAACGACTAATTCTTGGTGGATTATGACCTGAACACGTCAATAGACGGTCTAGGAGTGACTTGGGGTCCATAAGTGTGGTCGAGATCGAGTACGCACTCGATCAAACTGTCCATTTGCAATGAACTTCGCCGAGCAGCGAAAATCGGAGACCCTAAGACTGTTCTAGATTTTGCGCACCCTCTAAGTGTAATGCATCGGCGTACGTAGTGGGGACATAACTCGAGTCCGGTTTAATCAAAATCATGCTCGATACCAACTTGTAACGCCACGAAAATCGGGGTCGAGTGTAACTCAACTCCCGGGAGTTCCAACGCATCACTTATGCAACATGTTTAATAATATTTGAATGTTGTCTGTGTTAGAAGCGATAAACATGAATGAGATTATACCAAAGCGATAATTCATACTCCGGATCAGTTGTATAAAAGCAAGCGGAAGACTGAATCAGTATATATATGTATGTAAAGAAACAAAATAAATGATTCATTATCCAGTATGAACCCTTCGAGTCACAATATACATGTCTGTTTATATAAACAAAATGTCAAAATAAACTAGGTACAATCCTGTAAATCCCATCGATCCCAGGTAGCCTAGTCGAAGCCGCCACGACGCATATACGAGAACTCCTCCGGTCCTCGTCATAATCGGGCTCCGCCTCCAGAGTAGTCGGATCGCCTAAACCTGAGATAGAGTCTGGTTGGTGTGCGCAACACCGTCCCGTAACGTGGGAGTGAGTAGCTAACTCAGTGGAACGATAAGGCATAAGTTATCATGTTATCAATACAGTCATGCAGTAATGATAAAGCAGTAAATCAAACACTCCTAGTTACTCGATTAATGCAAGTATGAATGCGGGTATGATGGATGCCCTCTCAGACATACTCCCTCAGCGACACCATCTCACGTTCGCGCATGCTTACATCCCACGGTGCTCCACATCTTCCCGGGCACATGCGATGCATGATGAGTATGATTACCGAGTTTTTAATTAGTTCGTTTCAAACGGCGGGATTGGGAAACTAAGGTACCTCCCTTGTATCATATCCAAACATGATCCAATCTAGGGTCGTCGGTCTAGTTAATATCGACGATGGTGTGTTTTCTAGGTCACTGCAGAGAGGCGCCCGAGGTACATTACGCACAAAGGTTGCACCACTCCCCCATCACCCCTTAAACGATTCATCACTATACGGTATAAAGAAACGAGGCTAGTTCATACTCTATATATCGCGGCGAACCCTAAGGCACGCCGAACTTGAATATGCTCGCGGTCCCACTACAAAGGGTGCCGCTGTACATTACGCACAAAGGTTGCACCACTCCCCATCACCTTATCAATGTAGGCCGACAAGTGTGAATATAGTGTCCCATACCACCATAATCGGCTCACAAGTTGAGTTGCTCACTGGTCACTACGGGGAGGCACGTAGCCCTAGCGTAGGCCGACAGCTCGACCACGGTGTCCCATACCACCATGCCCGGCTCATGAGTCTTAGCGGATCGAGGTACCATGGTTAACGGGATTATCACTGGTAAGTTTGGTACCCTAGGTTCAAGCATTAGCGACCAAACATGGTGAACATACATAAGACACACGGTTTACTTGACGTGTTCGGCTAGCTCGAGCGCACAACAAGTTAGGCGATATGAGGCGCAGAAGCACCTCGTGTGGCCAACCACTATCGCCAACCGAAGTACGACACGGGTTCGCCAACACATCATGCGTGGCGGAACGAACCCCAACCACATCTTCAAGTCTGATACCGGATGCCTGGACTATGAACATAGTCCTAAGCTCAGTCAAATCCTAACCATAGCATGTGAAATATGGCATGATAACATGGTAATTCAAGAACACTAGTAAGCATAATATAAAGCATAACATGAAGCATGTTAATAACAAGTCACAAAGCATGTTCAAAAGCATGTTATAAAGCATTATGTAAATAAGTATACAAATACTTATATTTCGTAGGCGAGTGGTTAGAGTGAACAACCACATGGAGAGTGTCATATGCGACTCTAAGGTAGCCGAGAATCCCATCTCAGCACCTACCTAAGATTCTAACACTTAAGCACTTACACTCACAAGTGATTTCACCAACACTTGGAATGCAATATTTCGACATACATGACGTATGCTAGGGAAGTGTGTACTAGGGTTGTCCCTTTACCAAACTAGTATTTTATACATATACATCATATTCATACAGCAATTAAACATGTCAATCACATCAGCAACTTTTATACGTATAGGGTACTTCCACGTATACCCAATTTCGACATACATAGTGTTTACAAAGGAACATAGACTTCGGCGATTCCTTTCGCCAAGCTAGTATTTTAATCATGTATTGTATAATCATACATTAAATAAATATGTCAAACATTATTTCAAAAGAAATACGTATACGGTATTTCTACAATACGTAATTTCAACATACGGCACATTTACAAGTAAACATATATTTTGGCGATTCCTTTCGCCAAACTAGTAATTTTCTCTCTCTTTTCTCTCTCTCCCTCTAGGGTTTTCTTCACAATTCGTATGGCTGTGAGAGGGGCTGCTTTAAGCTCCTTTTATAGCCACAAACATTACGAAATTAGACTCAGGTTCAAGGGGTACTGCTAATATAGGATTTTCGCCGCTTTTCCAGCTCAAAAGGGAAGTTCTGGTAGCCCTCCTTGAACCAAACGTCAGACTTAAGCTCACCATCGATGGATCTACGTGGGATTACGTTTTTGACTCATTCGGATACCCAGATCGCACGTGGCGGACCACTTTCAGTTCGACGGTCAGTGGGCCACGATCAGAAATTCCAAGTACATGTAAATGTTCTGAAATTTTCTTAATCCGAGGGTGTAATTTGGTCGATTCGACGGTCGGGTTGCTTAATCTTGACGCGTCAGCGAACGATGCGATCACTATTCCGGATATTTATTTTGGCATATGAATAGTGTTTTTCACACTACCTCGCTCCGATTCGAAACGAATGGCCGTGGAACGTCGGATAAAGCGATTTTTGAGATGATTGTTAAGCCCGGTGGGCGGTCCTAGTTCCTTAGCTTCGGGTTAATCGGACTCCCGATGTGCGATCTAGACCTAATACTGAAGTTTCGTTTCATTCAGAAGCGGACGGGAAATGAGTTTGGTTCTAAACTTTAGGATAATCTAGTGTCAATGATTCTGCAATTTTTGGGTCTTGCAGATCGTATTTAAAGCGATCCTAACAAATTTCATGGCTAATTGAGTTTAGTACTTAGTTAACTTTGTCAAATTTCTAAAGGATTTAATCTTACGTGATTTCTGGTCGAGGTGGTACTCGACCCAATGTATGGAAATTTTCAGGTCGTTACACGTCATCACAGCACACAGGTTGCTGCGCGAAGAGGTTTCCAGACTGCGTCGTTGCTTCGCACTGCTTCCTTGTGCAGGAGTTCTTTACAACCGTCCATCCTCTGCCTTCAAAACTTATAAAAGAGAGAGTCTGGAAGGGGGAGAAGGAGGAGAAGAGGAGGCCTGGGACTACGGCTAGAAGGAGAGAGAAAGACAGGGAGAGAAGGAAGAGTTTGTTTGCTTTTTCTTTTATTTATTATTTTTTTATATTTGTTTAAGAGCTAGCCCATTCATGTGTGGCTAAACCTCTTAGCTAGGGCTAAGAGGTGAAGCTTGTAGAGTGATGGGGTGCCTCTTTGCTTGTGCCTTTTGTTTAGACTGATCTGATATTGATTTGGGTTTAATTAAGGGAATGTTTTCAGTCTTTAATGGTCTGTTGTGACTGAAATTACAATGGGTCTGCAATGGCTTTGAGCATGTTCTTTTCCTCTTTATGTTTATGACGTCAGGAAGCCCTGTTGTTCACCATCGTCCGCTGGGCATGGTTGGATGTCAGTACCCTTCCTAACCTTCATACATTGATTGGTTGGTAATTAGTTTAATTCTGTTGTTTGCTTTGTCTCCTGGGCATGGTTTGGTGATGGAATTCATTCTAATTCATATACCTTTCATCTTTTCAAAACTACATCAAAGGAAGTTCAGTTGATTTTCATGAATTAAGCATAAGATCTCCCTGATCTCTACAAGTGGATCCTCTGAATCCCTAGTTTCCCTTCTTCTGATTTTTCCTAAGTTTTAGATTAATTATTTCACCATTATTCCTCAAATCAAAATTGGTTTAGATTTCATCTTAGCCTAGTTCTAGATCTGGTTATTTTTAGAAAACGTACAGGTTTCAGTCCCTGTGGATTCGACCTCGGTCTTACCGAGATTATTACTACATCACAACCCTACACTTGGGGTGTGAACAAGTTTTTTGGCGCCGTTGCCGGGGACTGACGGCTACGATTTTCTAAAATTAATTAGTTTTAGAGTTAGTTTAAGATTAGGATTTTACTAATTTTAAATTTTTAATTTTGTTTTCTATTTTTCATAGAACTAACATATTTCTTATTCTGTAGGTTGTTAAGATAGAACTTCTAATTTGGTAAACTCTTTCTGATTTGCTAGATTTCCTAACTCTTTAGATTTGATTTGCTCTAGAAAATTCTTCTATTTTGAACTAACTTGTTTTGTTTTGTTTTGCAGTTTTTTTACTTAGGAATCTTTAACCTGGTAACTTCTTTCTAACTTCTTCCCCTCATACTTTCCATACTGTTGTAGGATCTTTTCTTTTTATTTTTCATAGGAGTAGATTCAGAATTTGGGTTTTACTATGCAAGAGTTGGAACGTATATATCTTTGAGATAGCTAAGGAATCTTGGGAAAATTTTTTGATGTATGATGATAATGATGGAAAACAACCTATGCCTCAAATATTTTACAAAATTACTTCAACCAATCGAAACATGATGCCCCACCGATTAAGAAGTCCTTCGGTGATTATCTACGGGAAAATAATTGCATTCCACGAGTTAAGGAAACAGTACGTGATTATTGGAATGACAACGCGTATCAACTCTCGACCGATGACTCGTATGACTATAACCAGTGGAACCATCAAAACTGGGAAGATGAACCAACCACATGTAATGATTATTCTCTTGGATACCCTACCGTTGAGAACCTACCAGAAACGATCCAAGAGGATGAAATTCAGTATACCATGGAATGCCTTACGGAAATAAGAAAAGCAATGGAAGCACTGAATTCGCGCCTTGAAAAGATAGAAGAAGCTCGTGCATCCCAACTACAATCCAATCCAGAAATACAATGCCTGGAAAGTGATCCTCACTCGCTTTTGACGAAATCTGGAATTTGGAATGAGGAGTTGGATTCCATTAACGAGCACGTGGTTCAAATTCCCAATGAGCCGATCTCGATGACTGTTCAAAAGAATGGTGGAGATACATGGGTGTCTTTCAAATACAGTGATGATGACACACCTCCCTTACTTGATACACATGAATTCAATGATGAGGTAGAGGTTAGTTCATTCGAACCTCAACCGAATTTAGGAATAGATTGTGAGGAAAGCGATCCCATCTCAAGTGTGTATTGCACTGAATTGGAAGCTGAGAAGTATTGGGATGAGATTCATGAGAGCACAACCCAAATTCCCACTGGAATCAATCTCAAGTATGGTCCAGTCAATGCTCAAGAAGCACACGAAGTGATCGGTCATCTTGAGCTACTCCACTCACCTAAATATCTGATTTAAAAGTGGAAGATGAGCTCATTAAAACCGACCCTTCCAACTTCTGTGAGACATGTTTGGACCACTCTCTTGAATTGAATGATAATGTGATTCGGGAGAAGGACGAGCTGCTTGTTACGACTCTAGAATTTGAAATCACTCAATTAAGACCACCATCTGAGCTGTACACATCTGACAGTTCAACGTCTCGATTGAGTAGTTTCAATGAACAAAGTGATCCCATCGATGCTTCCCCTATTGATCTTCAATATGTTTGTGCGAGTATTTGGAGCAAGAGAACATATCTTCATATACTTTTAAGGGCGAGGAGTCCTTGAGCATCTCATTACAGATTTCCATGAGGAAAATAAGTCACTCTCAGCTGAAATTTTCGACTCTTTTGATAATTGCTGGGCACACTTTTCAAAGTCAAACGATTCCATGTCAAAAGACAAAGTGGATGCCTTGCAAGACAACATCTCGGTAGTTATCACTGACCGAGAGAACCCTTATCTTGAAGCCCCTTCTTTCCCTGATCCTAACCGTCTACCATTAAAGGAGGAGGAGCTGAAAATTGAACCGAAGATTGACACTTTGAAATGTGTTGAGGCTACATCACTTTTTGCAAAGTTTTCTAAACTTTATCTACTTGTAGTCTCTGATTCACCATGGGATACTAATGTTGAAACTTCTTCTGTCACAGGTGAATCGTACATACTCTGGTTACCTCAAGCAATGCAATGGAAAATTTCTTATGAAGTACATAAGTCTCTCTGGAAAGTCATGCTCCAGGGCACCCAAGCCTTTTGCAAAAAGGGCTTTTGGATGATCTTGTTGAGGAACTTACTGAGGAACTTATCAAGATACTGGCCAAAAGATGAACCTTGCAGCATGAGTAGATAGTTCAATGTTTGTGGGTAACATTACTGCAAACCCTCACGAGACTACAACTCGTCCACTAGGGGCAACCTAGGGGTTTAAAGGCTTGTTGCATGCGCTAAATGCAATCGAGAGCACCTGCGAAAGTGGTATAGGTAGGATTTTATTTTATTTTTGTTATTTTTGTTCTGCTTTCTCTCTCGTGCTGACTGGATTCCATGCTGCGATCTCTTGGAAAGTCTCTTACGATTCATCATCCAGGTACTATCTTCCCATCACTTCACATTTACTTTTGCTGTCCCATGTGCATTCCATGCTCATATCTTTTACATTGAGGACAATGTAGATTTTAGGTTGGGGGTGGGAGATTAGGTCACCTAATCAGTGTTTTCTTCGTCTTGAGCAAAAATTGTGAAAATTTTTAAATTTTTTTCTGGTCTTTCTTGTGAATTCAAAGTGATTTTGACAGACATCCTGGATTTAGAATTTCAAGATTCGTGATGTTGGAAGTTTATAACTTTTGGATTCAATTATCTGTAGATTTCACAGTTAAGTTTGAATTCTTAATCCATGATTAGAAGTTGTAAACATTGATTGAGTCATGATTTCACATACCACATCTCACTTACACATTGAGATTTCAGTTTGATATTGAATGATTAACTTGGTAATCACCGAGCATGAAAGAAACCAGCCTAAAAGATTTGGCCATCAGGGTATAAAAAGAGAATTACACCATGGGTTTGCTCCCTGTAGGTGTGGATTTGATTTTCTATGATGAACAATTAGACAGAGCTAGATGACTATTTTCACCATAGGTGTGCTCCCTATAAGTGAAAATTTGATTCCCATCTTGTAATATTAAAAAAAAAAAAAAAAAAAAAAAAAAAAAAAACTAGAAAATGAAAGAATGATCTGTGCGACAAAGTACTGGTTTAGGTGATGGTTGTTATGAATTTTCTGATTGATTACTAATGATATCATGAAATCGACAGTTTGATCTCTTAATGATGATAGGCTGAGATTTTACTATACACCCATGGAACTCAATGTTTAAAATCATTCTAATTTATGGATTAATATTTGAAATTGATTATGAAATTCACCGTGCATGAGAGGCCAGGAGAGATTGATAATCAACATTCATGAATCTTAGATTTCTCGTGTATGAATTGTTTTTCAAAATATCACTCGGCTTCACAAGAATTGTCTCGTAATTCTCAACTTAATTTTCGCATATTCTGCTCGGGACTAGCAAAATGCTGGTTGGGGGTTGTGTTGAGGGTCAAATATTGCATATCAGACCCTAGTTACTGCTTGGATTTACGAACATAATATTGTTAAAAGGCCGACTCAATCATGTTTATGCTGCAGGTGGAAATTAGGAGCTTTGATTGGAATAAGAGGCTAAAATCGTGGATTTAACATTCAGGAATCACCACGACAAGGGCCAGACTCCAGGGGACCAAGATCAACGCCAGAGATCTAAGAAAGGTGAGGAACTGAAGCTCAAGTGGCCTGAAAGTCAACCAAAATGCAGTATCATGGGGTTTCCACCATCCGTTCGGTCCGAAACTTCATACACGGCCTGAAGACCTTAAATTAACCGTACACGCAAAATTTCAACCATTGGATCTTGATGGAAGTATGCCTAACAGACAGATCATCCACCAAATCCCAGAGTTGGGGCCCGCCTAATCTCTGGATACATTTCAAACTTGGTCTCAATGGCTTAAATGAGGTGAGAGTACGGATGGATGGTGAGGATTCTTCATAAGAATCCTTTGTGGGCCCCACCAGCTGTGTGTGTGCACCGTGCACAAGTGCACTCAAGGTACACAGGAGCCAGAGGAACCGGTCAGCGGGCGCTGACCCGATCCCATCCACGCGAGCAACAGCGGAAGGACGCTGTCCCGCCATTCTGTAATTGTGGGGCCCATTCATCATACACATGGATGATCCACACCGTCCATTGGGTTCGGAATGAGGAGACGACCACAATCATGGTGACCTTTTGGTTCCATGCATCTGATCGCGGAATCCTAATCATTAAACTTGAGATGGACGGTGGAATGGAAATCTCATGGCCCACCACAGTTGGGATCCAAAACCAAGCACGTTTAGACGGTTTTTCATTTTGAATCCAATGGACGGAGGGGATTTTACACCTGGCATCAGTCTGGGGCCCACTGACCATCACAGTGCAGCTCGAAATGCTGTTTCGCAAACAGAGCTTGCGAGTGGAATTCTTGTGGGCCACCACCGTACAGTAACAATGCAATCCGGTCCGTCCATTCGAATTGGAGTGAGCCAGAAATCATAGCATAGGTGGCTGCATTGCAAGACATAGAGAGGATTCGAATCCAGACGTCCAAACGGAGAACGGACGGTGGACCAAAACGGCTGGTGGACCACACTGAAATTAAACCAATTTCTTCCTTCCTGGACGGTTTTTCGTCCTGAAGCTGATGGACGGATTGGATTTATCAAAAAGTCAATGAAGTGGGCCCCATCACACAATCAGCGGACGCCCGTGCGAAGGCACAGCGTCCGCGGAACAGGGATCTGCGGTCCATCCTTGTGGGCCACCACCACAACTTGAAAGTTCGATCCAGGCCGTCTATCAGAATCTTACAAGACCTATTACCACTTCCTAGGTGGAAGTTTTCCCATTAACAGCGTAGATCGTATTTTTATTGTCCAAAGAGAAGATTGACGGTGATCTGAACCAGAAAGTAGGCCACATCAAAGCAGAAGAAAAACGGTCAGGTCCGACCGGTTTTTCGTTCTGATTTCAGTAAATGGGTTGGATCTCTCAAAACGGTAGTGAAGTGGGCCCACCGTCATCACAGCACACAGGTTGCTGCGCGAAGAGGTTTCCAGACTGCGTCGTTGCTTCGCACTGCTTCCTTGTGCAGGAGTTCTTTACAACCGTCCATCCTCTGCCTTTAAAACTTATAAAAGAGAGAGTCTGGAAGGGGGAGGAGGAGAAGAGGAGGCCTGGGACTACGGCTGGAAGGAGAGAGAAAGACAGGGAGAGAAGGAAGAGTTTGTTTGCTTTTTCTTTTATTTATTATTTTTTTATATTTGTTTAAGAGCTAGCCCATTCATGTGTGGCTAAACCTCTTAGCTAGGGCTAAGAGGTGAAGCTTGTAGCGTGATGGGGTGCCTCTTTGCTTGTGCCTTTTGTTTAGACTGATCTGATATTGATTTGGGTTTAATTAAGGGAATGTTTTCAGTCTTTAATGGTCTGTTGTGACTGAATTTACAATGGGTCTGCAATGGCTTTGAGCATGTTCTTTTCCTCTTTATGTTTATGACGTCAGGAAGCCCTGTTGTTCACCATCGTCTCCTGGACATGGTTGGATGTCAGTACCCTTCCTAACCTTCATACATTGATTGGTTGGTAATTAGTTTAATTCTGTTGTTTGCTTTGTCTCCTGGGCATGGTTTGGTGATGGAATTCATTCTAATTCATATACCTTTCATCTTTTCAAAACTACATCAAAGGAAGTTCAGTTGATTTTCATGAATTAAGCATAAGATCTCCCTGATCTCTACAAGTGGATCCTCTGAATCCCTAGTTTCCCTTCTTCTGATTTTTCCTAAGTTTTAGATTAATTATTTCACCATTATTCCTCAAATCAAAATTAGTTTAGATTTCATCTTAGCCTAGTTCTAGATCTGGTTATTTTTAGAAAGCGTACAGGTTTCAGTCCCTGTGGATTCGACCTCGGTCTTACCGAGATTATTACTACATCACAACCCTGCACTTGGGGTGTGAACAGGCCCATGCAGCAGCTGGGCCCCTCACTGCTATTTGAAATCCATGCTACAAGCGGGTCCCACGTAGGGCCCACCATCACATATATATATATATATAATATTATATTATAATAATATTATATTTTGTAATATACATTTCCTTTCTATCTTCTTTTTTTTTTATCTACAACAATCCAGCGTCCAGTCCAGGCCCTGGATGGCCTGGACAGCACACCTGCTCCACGGATGGATTGGTTGGATGCACCGTATATCAAGGTGGGGTCTACGGCAGCGTGGCCCACCTGATGAATCTAGTTGGTATTTGTGTTTTCTCCATCATCCAGACCATCCAAAAGGGGTAGCAAGGTGGCTGCAACGTGGGCCCCAACTGGGTCCACTTGGTGCTCAATATGGATGAAATACATACATTATAAGCGGGCCATAAAATCAGGAAAAAGAGAGGGAGAGAGAGAGAGATCGTGTAGTGGAGGGACCTTGCCACTATGGACCCCTCATATGACTATAGCACATAAATCAAATTGGGTTTCATCACAAGTGGGTCACTAAATTAAAAATCAACGGTGGATCACCCACCTATTGCACTCCTCCTTGATCTCTTGAACTCTTATGCTCCTTATCTTCAATTTTGATGGAGGTGGATGATGAATGAATGGTTGAGATGAGAGATGAGAGAGTGGGAAAGTGGGTCACACTTGGATTTGGGAGAGAGAGGGCTTGGATGTTCGGTGTTGCTTTGGAGGTTTGAGAAATGAGAGAGAGGATGGGATGTAAAGAGAGAGAGAGAGAGAGAGGGATGGGTGATGGAGTGATGGGTGATGGGTATGTACTTGACATGTATGGGTGTGTAAGAGAGAGAGTTAACTTTGGGGTTGCTCTTGTACTTGACATGAGGTGATTGATGTGCACTTGATTGATGGGACATGTCATAGAGATTCTCTTGGGATTGTAAACACGCGGCGTTTTCTCGAACTATACATGCGGGCCCACATCTCCTGGCCTGGGTATTGCCTCGGCGCGCGAGACGCGGCAACGGAACCGTGACGACGGCGCGGTCGCAAGGGTATAGGTCTCAGGTCAAGCCAACTATGGAAAATGGGATACGACTCTGAAAAAGTAGTGAAGACCACTTGAGTAGAAGTTGGAATATGCCAATATGTCCTAGAGGGGGGGTGAATAGGACTTTTTAAAGATTTATGAGTTGTTTAAAAATCTTATCACACTAATCCTATTATGTATGCAAATTTTCAGGATTACTCAAATGTAACTCTACTGGCTTCCAAGCCAAGTAGAGGATCCAATCACAAACTAATCAAGATATATCAATATGCACCTTAGTCTATGTTGGATGTGACTGTGTGTGTGTGTGAGATGTGTTCAGATATATGAATATGAATGCATTGTCATGAGTCACACATATAGAAAAGCAATCACAAACACAGTCATTTTTATAGTGGTTCGACTACTTGTCTACTCCACTCCCAGCTGTCGCACTCAACCCTTGAGTGTACCAGATTTCACTAAGGAGGATTCCCAGGGTTCACCTCAAACCTAAGGTTTTAAATCAGGTTCACCTTCAACCTTTACAGAGGTTTTACGCGGTTCACCTCAAACCCAGAGTTTTACTAGTTCACTCCTAACCAGATGTTTATGCTCTCCATAGAGCAAGGGTCCACACAATGCACCCGGATTTTAGACCACACAGGTCAAGGGCCTACACAAAGACCTAAAGGTTTATGCCCTACACAAGAGCAAGGGTCTACACTATGCACCCACTACGTACACTCCCGTCGGAGGCCTCCTACGAGGGCTTCAAAGGGTGAGAACCACTTAAGACCAAAACCTAGAAAGGAATGATCACAAGTGTCCTCTTGGACTCTAGATACTTACAGATAAGTTGATGAGTCCTGTTAAGCACAATGCCAAAGATCTCCTCATTCTTGTTGACGAAGAGTCTTCTACTCCCTTGATCCGCAACGCAAGATGATATACCAATGCTTGGCTTCGGGTTGGGTCAAGGGTGAGATGGAATCCTACTCTCTAAAGATTTTTCTATAAGGAAGATAGAGTAGATCCTCTCTTATGCATTCAAGGCATCTCAGCATAAAGATTTGCCATTAAGGTAGTAGCTGGAGGATCCTTGAATACGGAAGTTCATTCCCCAATCCACTCTATTGAATATCAATGGTGAGGGTGGAATAGAGGATGAACTCCCTTGAGAGAAAGGGCTTTAGGTATAGGATATAAGTTAAAATACTCAAAAGCTCTCTCTGCTTTCTCTCACAGCAACAAAAGACAAGTCCTCTATAAATAGGCAAAAAGTTCCAACAGATATAAAATGGTCACATTTATGACAGAGTTCGATATTATCGAGCAGGTTTGATATCATCGAGTGTATACTCTCGATGGCATCGATGGTCTGATCGATGACTCGGACTCGATGTCATGCACTTTTGTAACTCTTTGCCAATTGGTCGATGAATCGAACCAATTGTCAATGTCATCGGATTTCAAACTCCGATTCCATCGATGACAGCTCGATCCATCGACACTTGAAAAATGAGAGAGACTTGACTTTGAGATATTTCAGGTTTTCATGAATGATCGGGGGATCCGTCGAGGTCATCAGAATTTGAATGTCGATGACATAGAGATCAGAGTCGAGGCATCGATAAATCCAGCTAATTTATCTTTGAACTTACTGGACGGTTTATAGCTTTGTTCAATGCAATCGATCTGGTGTCGATATCATCGATATTTGAATATCTATTAGATCGAAGGGCTCCCGATCATAGTTAAAAAACAACCTGAAATAACTGTTGTAAGAAATGCGCGCCCACTGTCGATATCATCGATCGACCTTCGATCTTATTGATACTTGAATTTAGATCATATCGGACGGTCATTGATATATTGAAGGAATTTGAGATTTTCATTAAAAAACAGGGGCACCGAAAATCTGCTTGTCGATCTTATCGAGCCACTCTCGATGGTCTCGAGATTTGAATATCAATGATATCGATATGTGATCGATACATCGATAATTCCTCCAGATATATTGTGAAGTTGCTGGACATTTTTGTGTTTATATCGATGATATCGTTAGGTGTATCGATACATCGATAAATTCGTCTAGATGAATATTTAGTTGCTGACACTTTTGGTCCCCTTATCGATAATATCGTTAAGGTATCGAGGACATCGACAGTGCAGGTTGATCATATCAAGGGTGCTTCGATAAAATCGATGGGGCGAGAAAAACTTAGAGATTTTCCTATTTTGCAAAAAGTTTTCTCACCATAAAACCCTAAGATGTCTATCTTGTTTTAAGGGTTTTAATCACCTGGTGTTTTGGGACATGGGATGTGAGGCTATGATTTACCTATTGCGAGCTTCCACACATCCGGTTGAGGCAGACGCTTGAAATGATCTTCCTATCGAGTTCTACAGCTAGTCTGAGTCACCATACATGTAACTTGACAAACCAGGGCACTAGCAGGTGCACTTTAAATCTCCCCCTTTGTCAATTACGTGACAAAATACCCAAAATACCCTAGAACACTTCTAGACACACTCTAAATTGTGTGTACATGTATTTACACAATTTTACAATTTTTCTACCCCATGTACACATTCTAGAAGTATTCGCTCCCCCTTAGTTCAAAACTCCCTTTTTCTTGGTGTAGCTACTCCCCCTAACAGCTGCAATACATTAGATATACAATTTTTCGCTTGGGGTGTTTTGAACTGTTCTCCCCCTTTTTGTCAGTCATTGGCAAAGGTATAACAAGTGATATTGACTGAAGCGTTAATACATAACATTGATAAAAAGTGACAAAACATATGTATGCATGACAGATAAAGTAATGAGAAAAAACAAGAAATAACATATGCATTCCATAAGTTTGTAAAGTAACCGGTCAATCCAAAAAAAAATTCTCATATCAGTAACCTGCATCGGGGTATAAAAAAAACTTGCCAAATTTGTGATTCATCACACCCTCAATTATGACCACAGATATTCAAAAAGATATTTTAGGCCTGGAGCATTTTACAAGGACTTCAGGAATGTGATAGATGTTTATCCTGGGAAGCTTATGGAGCAGGCAGCCGTTCCAGAACCTGTTTTGTTGCGCGTTGCAAGGCCATCAGTCGTTGTCGGGCTTCGGAAAGATAGGCTTCACAGTCATCTAGCCGTTTCACAATGTGAGCTTGTCCGTCCAGAACATCTTGGATACTGTCGCTTAGAGGAATGTTTGGAATGACTTCAATAGAGTCGGAACTGTGCACCAGACTGCTACTGCCAAGAATTGAACCGGTTCTTCTACCACAAAACACATTTTCAAAGATGTTTAGTTTATGTATATCTTCATAACTGAACCATGCACATGGATGAGGGAGATCATGAGACGCTGGCAGTCCGAATTGACGTGAAAGCTTAGATAGAAGACATGGAAATGGTATTGTGGTGACAGATCTTCTATAGACACACGGATCAACTGCTGTATGATCAGATTAGGTAGGCATATTGGAATTCCCAGATGAATGTCATACAGAATGTTAAGGATGTATGGTGAGAGCTTGTTGCCAGAGACTTCACAGGGATAGACGTTAGAGCTAAAAATGCTGTGAAGAATCCGATAGTTAGGATCAAGATGCTTGACATGAAGAACATTTTTGGCATTCCTGGGAATTGTAGTACTATTACACAATGCTTAAGTAACTTCTCCCCACACACCTAAACCATTCATATTTCGATTAGATACAGTTATTCCAGTCACCTTCACATTAATCATCCTGCTTACCCTTTTTGGTGTGATGTATTCATCCCGATTCATGACCGCAACCGAGATAACAGGAGGATCATTTTCAACATTGTAAACCAAACTTAGAAACTAATCTACCAGATTATGTTGAAAGGTTCCTCCAATGTTCACAACATTTTCCCATCCAATTTGTTTCAATAGCTCGATGATCCTAAAAGGGTCAATGCTTTTTCTGTGAACCGTTCATTCCGCCACAAGGATTAAGTTGAATAAAGGAGAAGAGGTAGTTGTATCATGCTTACCTTCCTTCTTTTCAATTGATGCATGCTGTGAATGGAACAATCCTTTGTCTTTTCTCATTTTGGAAAGACAAAACATCCAAATCTGAGAGCGCCCGATGAGACTCTTCTACTTGATCTTCTGATTCTTGCCAAGCAGCGACTACCTTTCTTTTTAATCATGTTCTTTTTAACTTCGAGTTCTAGGGAAGAACAACCGTCCCAACGTTTCAGCTACCCAGAGAGTCGTTGATGATATCGATTCTCAGTTGATGTGATCGATATTCACAAGTGACCAATCGACGCTCATATCGAAGATGAATCTTTTCAAAATTTTCTGTAATGTGATCTTTCAACTATGTAGCAAAAATATTCATCTATTTCCTAGCGCAGGTATCCACAAAAATTTCTATGAACTCTATACAGCAAAACATATAAACATTTGAATGTTTATGTGCAAAAGAGGAGGTGAGAGACCTCAGATTGTTTCTTTGAATGCTCAGCAAGGATTACATCATTTCATCAATTATCCTGATCTAGATGCATGATCAGGACTTGTTCTTTCATTCCTAGTGTTTCTCAATATTGATCCTTATAATGTAGCAGTGGTTGTTTGTGCGATGACCCTTAATTACTGATTTTCCTGATCGATCAAGGACATCGCATTCTTCTTTATTGAACTTGACCACATACCCATTATCACATATTTGAGAGATGCTTAACAGATTATGTGCTAGTCCTTTTATGCAAAAAGCATTCTCATTTTTGAGCAAATCAATTCCTTTTATCATTCCTTGTCCAATTACATTGGCAGTGGCTCCATCTCCGTAGGTGACTATCCCTTTATAAAGATTTCCGTAGTTGGAGAGAAGGGATTTGTCGCCTGTAACATGTCTCGAGCAACCACTATCTAGGTACCATCTAGCATCATTACATGTTAAATGATCTGAGTGTATAACAAGGAAAATTTTCTTCTCTTCGATTACCCATTTTGTGACAGGATTCTTTCTCAAGACAGATTTGTCTTTCTTATCTGATTCAACTTCTTGATTCATCGAGCCTTTCTTCCTATCAAATAGTTTGAGTGGTGATGGTTGTATATATCCCTTGTTCAACACATTCTTTGAATCACTACTTGATTGATAAGCTGGATTTTTGCCTTTGTTGCTACTGGAACTATCAGATTTTTCATGTGTTTCATATCCAGTTCTTGTTTTAGCTTTTCCATATCCAAAGCCATATTTGTTGTTACCAGATTTTCCCATACCTAAAAGTTTTTCTAATCTCTCACTACACTGGGAAAATTTGCAGTTTAGCTTGGCTATTTTCCAGGATTCTTCTAAATAATCTTGAAGTGTGTAATTTTTATCTTGAAGGATCAAGTTTTCCTCATTTAATACTTTGATTTGTTTCTTTATTTTTTCTGACTCAGATTTCAAGGAAATGTTGGTTCTTTCTAGTCTATCATTATCTGAGTGACATTGCTGCAAATGTAACATCCTCGATTTTTGCCAACCTGGAATTAGATGTCCTTAGGTAATGGGTGGCTCCTGACACCTTATTAACTTGTCAGAACTCAATCCCATATTATAAAATTACTTTTTAACCCATTTCCTCCACAAATCTTACCTTTCACCGCCTTGTTCTTTAAATCCTTCTAAGTACTTTCACATTAAACACTATCTTAATGTATAGGTGATAAAGAACAATACTTAAACTAAACAAACTACAAAGACCCAGGTACCACCTCAGACAAAAATTACTCAGGATTAAATCCTTTATAAATTAGGCGAGAATTAGCCAATGTTAAACTAGAGTACCTGTAAAATTATCATCAATCGCTTTAAATACGATCTGTAAGACGCAAAACTTGTAGAACCGTTGACGCTACATTACCCTAAAATCTAGGATCAATCTCATTACCCGGCTGCTCTCGGGAGCATCTCGAAACTCCATATCAGATCTGGACCGCATGTCGAAAGTTCGATTAACACGAAGTTAAGGAATTAGGACTGCCTTGCTGGGCTTGACAACCATCTCGAAAATCAAATCCAGATAGTGTCCCAGCGCTATTCTCTTGAGCTCGGAGCGGGGAGTGTGAGAAATGTGAAATTAATTCAAAATAAAATATAAATTTAGGAAATCTGGCACGTCTCGCTTGCGAGTCAGTATTAAGCAACCAGACCATCAAAATCAGGCCGAATTACACCCTCGGATCAGGGATATTTCCCCAAACATATCTATGTACTCGAAATCTCTAATCGAGATCCACTGACCGTTGAACTGAAACTGGTCCGCCACGCGTGATCTGGGAATCCGACTAAAACGAAAACTTGACTCCACCTATATCCAGAGTCTGTGAGCTTAAGTCCAACCTTTGGCTCAAGGGGGGCCACTAGAAGTCCTCCGTTGAGCTGAAACTGACTCACTTTGGTTATAACCTAAGTATACCTTGACCTTAGGTCTATTTCGGTGAGTTTTTAGGCTATATAAGGACCTTAAAACCCTCTCTCATTCAGCCATACGAATTTGAGAATTGAGAAGAGAGAAAAGAGAGAGAAAGTGTGAGAGAAGTGGGAGCATCTCCGTGCCATGCTTCCCTGGTGCTATACGTGTTCAACCACCTCGTTCTAATCGATTTTCCAGCGATTCCGGCTCCGTTTCTAGGTAAGAAACCCTAACCCTAATCTGTTTTGGGGTTTTGATAGTTGTAAGTTATGAAATAGCTAACCTATTTCGTTCTATAGGTTCCCAAACTGCCGTATGCGAAAGCTTAACAAACCTATCGACTTCATTACGATTCTACGACAAAAGGTGCGGACTTTAGGTGTATAGGTTATGGTTTTCAACGCTTTCAATGTCAGATAATGATAGATTCATGATCTGCATGTAATTGCACATGTACAAAATGCTGTCTGTTTTCCGTTTCGGTTAAATACGAAGAATATGGAATTTTGTGTATTCTAGGTATTTGTAGAAAATACCGTATATGTACATATTTTGAAAGTATGTTAACCATGATTAATTACTGTATGAACATGCTATGTATATGTATAATACTCACTCGGTGAAAGGATTCGCCCTAATACACTTTTTGGCCAACATTGTTTATGTAGCCTAATGTGTGTAGTCTAAGTGTTTGTTGAAATGACTAAATAAATATGGATTTATGATTTATGCCTGCCATATGTACTGAATGTAAGAACATGATTGATGTGTATGTGACAACTCCTTGATGTGAGGATTTACCCTATTCTATGTTGAAATCAACATACGTCATGTATGTTAAAGTGGTGTAGTTTAAGTGTTTGATAAAATGCCTGTGTGAGAAATTGTGTGACAAACTAAATTCAATAGGGTGTTGAGATAGGATTCGCAGCTACCCTTAGAGATGTATATGATTTCCTCCATGTTGCTTATTTAATTTAACCGCTTACTTATGAAATATAGGTGTTTGTATTTCCTGTTTATATTGTGCTTTATTACATGTTTTATGACATGCTTGTCAACATGCTTGAATTGCTTTGTTTATTCTGCTTTACTCTACATGCTTCTGGTCATGGATTGATTGTGTTTGGGGCTATGATTATAGTTCAGGCAATCGGTAACGGGATTGAATTCGTGGCTAAGATTCATTTGCCATGTGAGATGTGTTCAACGAACCTGAGTCGTACTTCGGTTGGCGATAGTGGTTGGCCACGCGAAGTGCTTATGCGCTTCATATCATTCAACTTGTTGTGCGCTCGAGCTAGCCGAGCTCGTCAAGTAACCCAATATGTCTTATGTACGTTCACCATGTTTGGACACCTCTACTTGAACCTAGGGTACCAAACTTAGCAGTGAAATCCCGTTAACCATGGTACCTCGATCCGCTAAGACTTATGAGTTGGGCATAGTCGTATGGGACACCGTGGTCAAGCTATCGGCCTATACTGGGGTCATGTACCTCCCCGTAGTGTCCATTGAGTAACCAGACTCGTGAGCCGATTATGGTGGTATGGGACACTATATTCGAGCTGTCAGCCTACACTGATTGGTGACGAGCCCTTTGTAGTGACCTCGAGCATACTCTGAATTTGCGGTGAGGCGATGAGTTTTGCCGCAGTGAATAGAGTATGAACTAGGCCTGTATCTAATTAGTGATGAACCGTTAAAAAGGTGATGGGGAAGTGGTGTAACAATTGCGTGTAATAACCCTGACAGCCTTTGCAGCCCCCTGGAACCACACTATCGTATGAGATTATCTAGGTTTGACGACCCTAGAATGGATCATGTTTGGGAATGATACAAGGGAGGTACCTTAGTTTCCCAATCCTGCTGTTTGAAATGGACTAATAATAACTCGGTAATCATGCTCATCATCGCACTACATGTGCCTGGAAGATGTGGAGCACTGAGGAATGAAAGCATGTCGCGAACGTAAGATGGTGTCGCATGAGGGAGTATGTGGTGAGGGCTTACATCATGACTACATTTCATACTTGCATTAACAAGAGTACTTAGGATTGTTGATTAGTCGCTTTACATCATTACTGCTTGACTGTTTTGATAACATGTTAACCTATGCTTTACTATTCCACTGAGTTGATCACTCACTCCCACGTTATGGGACGGTGTTGTACACACCAATTAGACTTGTTTGAGTTTTAGATGATGGTGATGCTCCGAAGCAGAGCTGGACTTTTATGAGGATGAGGAGGATTCCTCCTTTATGCAGTTTTAGGCGGGTTCTTGTGAGCCGTGTCCTGATCGACGGGACTTTTTGGGATATTGACTAGATGACCTTACACAACTTGGTATAATTTGAAATTGTACTTGTAATGAATTAACCTGGTAACATTTTCATACTCTGGAGACTCACCACAGTTTATATATTTTACATATCTATCACAGTCTTCCGCTTGTAAATTTAACTGTCTGTGGAGTATGATATGCTGTTTTGGTATAATCCCATTCATGTTTCAATGTTCTCATCATAATCATCATTATCTGTGTTGCATAAGTGATGCGTTGGAACTCGGGAGCTGAGATTTGCTCGACCCTCGATTTTCAGGCCATTACAAGATGGTATCAGAGCATGATTTGGATTAAACCGGACCTGGGTTATGGTCACACGACGCACTTTGACGCATTCTGACTTAGGAGGGAGTGACGAAACATAGAAACCGACTTAGGTTTTTCCAAATTTGTCGAACGGCGAAATCGACCGAAATCGACCGATGAGATTGGGCCCGTACGCACCCACGATCACGCGAAACGATCCCGAATCACTTTTAAGCCATCAGTCGACGGGTTTGAGTCGTTCCCTAGTAATGAATGTCCTTAGGTTATAGGTCAACCACAACACCTTACACTTAATCTCAAAGCCTAAAATTCCTTTTTTATCCAATTCCTTCAAATCTCACCCTCCACCACTGTATTCTTCATGTCTTTTTAAGCACATTCATAATACACACCAATCCTAGGGTATAAATGATGAAGAACAATACCGAAACTAAAACTTACCATAAATAGGAAATAAATGGATAAAATGGGTTTTGACCCTTAACCTTTTGGAATATAACCAAATAAATAGGTTAGTTGGATAGATTAGCTCCTCCTACCCTAAAATCATATGCCACATGTCACATAAACTCATTCCAGCCTACAAATTGGTCCCAAAATGGCTCAAAACGGAGTCGGGGCCGAATTGATGAAATTTGGGGGTACTCACGGTGGACCTGGGGTGCCATTGGCACCTTGGGAGGGTGGTGAACACCCTCCTACTGCGGAGGCACCACGGCTGGTCCGGTGGACCGCAGCAGAACCACGGTCAAGCGGTCGACCGCTGTCAGGTTGGGCCGGTCTGGTCAGGCCGGTGCTGTCATGGTCGGCCCGACCCCTAGTTACGTGTGGTGCCCACCAAATTTTGTGGGGACCCCTATTTTTGCTCTGTTTTACCCCCTCTCTCTCTCTCTCAAAGCATCTCAAGCTCTCCCTTTCCCTCAAATTGCAGTTTTTCTCCCCAACCTCTCTTCCAATCACCCAATCTGCCATTTTCAGCCACAACCTATACCCCTCCATCAGTTATAGCAATCCCTACCTCCCTACCCTCTCTGTTGTCTCACATTTAAGCTCTTACACTCCCATTTGTGGCTCAAGATCGTGCACACCTCTCAACCCAACCCATATTCCCATTTTTCACTTTAATCACTGTCTTTTAGGCCTTTAGAATCCCTGTTGAGGCTCAAGTCCGTGGAGAACCAAAAACTCCAGCCCCCATTTCCCCTTATCCTCATTTTTCATGGCTCTATCCGAGATTGTACGACCATTTTCTTGGAGGCCTAATCATCCATACTGTTGTCTTGTAGTTTGCATGGGTGTCTTTGGATGTTTTTATTTTCATATTGATGGGTGTAGTAGTTGGTAGAATGTTTTAGATGTTTGAGGACGTTTAGGGCCCGTTCGGCCAATTACATTAGGTGAGTTAGGTGGATAGAATTGTATAAGTAATAATAAATGTATGTGTAAGGTATGGCCCCTAGATTGGGTGTATCCCATGTTTTCCAATGCAATATTTGGAATGTATGCAATGAAAAGTATATCCCGGGTTTTCCTATTACACTTAGAAATTCCTCATCCTGGGATTTGGAACTCCCATCTCACGCTTTCCCACATAAGACTCATTTTCTAAAGCCTATAAAATTGATCCCCACCCACCCTCCTACTAATCATGCCACTCCCAATTCCGAGGAGGGATTAGCAATGCAAGCCCATTAAATACAACTTAAGACCACTGGCCAAATAGGCCCTTAGAGTTTTGGACCTAGAGTGGTGCTCCTAGATTTTGACAGACATGACCGTATAGGAAATCCAACAAATTTATAATGTGAACCTTAGGACCCTCTTAGTTGGAATGAGCATATGTGAAGTGCTCGAGCGTAGTTACATTCAAGTTCAGGCAACTCAATCCTAATCAGACAACGTTTGACCCTAAGTGATAAACAATTTCTTGTATTAGAATATAGACTTTGGATTACAACTATTAGTTGGCTATACTAAGGAATATAGATAAATTTAATTAGCTGACTTGATTAAGTTGGAGCGAGACCCCGTTCCTTCGTTGAATCTCCTTGGTACTCATAGGCTTCTTTAACAACTCTTAGGAGGCTTGTTTAATTAGTAACTATTCACGCTCAGAGGAAACTTATATATCCATTGGATTTAATGATAGGTCAAATCAATACACCCCTTAGAATCGTCTTCTCAAGGACTTAGTACAATCGGGAACACGGAGCAGAGAAACTATATATAAGCGAGGTATTCGTGGTTTGAATCGAATTCTCAATCCTGGTAGTAACCAATGAACCCTATGCTCTGATCAAGCAGAAGGTCGGGATCGACTAGGATTAAGAAATGATATGACAATTTTCTGTCCTAACTAGGCAGAAGGTCCATGTATCCGACTCAGACCCACTACACAACTTTCCTTCCGTGTTGGCCCGACCACTTACAACTAAACGTCTATAACTTCGTCTTTGAGAAGTATTAAGAGTATATAGCCGATAGAGACTTTGTTTTTTAGACCTAAGGAATTGCCCAAATGGGCAACAGACAGTTAGGAATTAGATCCCAAATAATATGTCATGTCGGCATACATATTGTGCATATGAACGTAGAAAGATAGCCTGCGTGTTAAGCTAGACATGATTAAATAGGATAAGTCTGGACCATGACAAAACTCCTTGGTAGAATTAGGCATCTTGCCTCAAACTCACACCTGCCCCTGAAATCAACTACAATACCCATTATCTTTAGCTCATTTCTATAATCATAGGTACCAATGCCATAATACGCATCATCAATGAAAGGAAGACCATTGTATTGGGGGATTGTTTCCCATTTCGTGTCAAGGATAGGTCCTAAATTACCCCTTGTTCTGACATATGGATCAGGACATAGATCTTGAACCCTAGAGGTAGAAATAAAGTTTTAAGGGGGGGGAGGGTAGAACATTATGAGCCAAATCTAGTTAGGTCGGCTAATACACCTCTTTGATCTGGGTGACGCAACGGAAGCGTGGTGGACCCTTGCCCCACTGGCCTAGGATCTAATGGAATTGATCTAGACTGTATGTAAAGACAGGTCACTAAATAGGATGAGCTACCCTATCTCAGACATAGAATGAGACGATGATTTTCTTAGACCAAGATCTAAAGGGCAACCCAAGAAATAGGACATTTGAACCTTTCTGTGATGGGCATTCCCTAAGTTTTTAGAGTGATCGGTCTACGGAGTTACTAAAATATACAACTGCGAAGCATTCGCGGCTTGACTCAATTCTCAATCCTGGGCGACTACCAATGGACTCACTACTTGGCCGAGCAGAAGACCAGGATCCACCAGGATTCGGAAGGAATACGATGAGCTTTCTACCCTGGCTCGGTAGATGATCGATGTATCGGGATCAAGCCCAATATAACCGTCTCTCCGTGTTGGTCAAACATTGAAACAACTATCTTACTCTAAATTGTTGGGAATCGTCGTCAAGACTCCAAATAGGTAAAGAAATAAATTGTAGAAAACCATCAGGATATGAGAAATGGATAAAGAAATAAGTTTTAAAGGGGATAGACTAAAACGAACCAGGCTAGTATATACCCTACGCAATAAAACTTCGGCAAAGAAATAATTACATCTTTCCTTATTACCCTTAAGCAATTTCGAGGACGAAATTTTATTTTAAGGGGGGTAGATTGTAACATCCCAGATTTTTGCCAACCTGGAATTAGACGTCCTTAGGCAATGGGTCGCTCCTGATACCTTATTAACTTGTCAAAACTCAATCCCATAGTCAAAAATCACTTCTTAACCCATTTCCTCCACAAATCTCACCTTTCACCGCCTCGTTCTTTAAATCCTTCTAAGTACTTTCACATTAAACACTATCTTAAAGTTTAGGTGATGAAGAACAATACTTAAACTAAACAAACTACAAAGACCCAGGTATCACCTCAGATAAAAATTACTCAGGACTAAATCCTTTAGAAATTAGGCGAGAATTAGCCAGTGTTAAATTAGAGTACCTGTAAAATTAGCACCAATTGCTTTAAATACGATCTGTAAGACCCAAAACTTATAGAGCCGTTGACGCTACATTAACCTAAAATCTAGGATTAATCTCATTACTCGGCTGCTCTCATGAGCATCTCGAAACTCCGTATCAAATCTAGACCGCACGTCGGAAGTCCGATTAACACGAAGTTAAGGAATTAGGACCACCTTGCTGGGCTTGACAACCATCTCGGAAATCAAATCCAAATAGTGTCCCAGCGCTATTCGCTTGAGCTCGGAGCGGAGAGTGTGAGAAATGTGAAATTAATTCAAAATAAAATATAAATTTAAGAAATCTGGCACGTCTCTCTTGCAGGTCAGTATTAAGCAACCAGACTATCGGAATCAGGCCAAATTACACCGTCGGATCAGGGATATTTCCCCAAACATATCTATGTACTCGAAATCTCCGATCGAGATCCACTGACCGTTGAACTGAAACTGGTCCGCCACGCGTGATCTGGGAATTCGACTGAAACAAAAACTTAACTCCACCTAGATCCAGAGTCTGTGAGCTTAAGTCCGACCTTTGGCTCAAGGGGGGCCGCCAGAAGTCCTCCGTTGAGCTGAAACTGACTCACTTTGGTTATAACCTAAGTATACCTTGACCTGAAGTCTATTTCGGTGAGTTTTTAGGCTATATAAGGACCTTAAAACCCTCTCTCATTTAGCCATACGAATTTGAGAATTGAGAAGAGAGAAAAGAGAGAGAAAGTGTGAGAGAAGTGGGAGCATCTCCCTGCCATGCTTCCCTGGTGCTATATGTGTTCAACCACCTCGTTCTAATCACTTTCGCGGCGATTCCGGCTCCATTCCTAGGTAAGAAACCCTAACCCTAATCTGTTTTGGGGTTTTGATAGTTGTACGTTATGAAATAGCTAACCTATTTCGTTCTATAGGTTGCTAAACTGCCATATACGAAAGCTTAGCAAACCTATCGACTTCGTTACGATTCTACGACAAAAGGTGCGGACTTTAGGTGTATAGCTTATGGTTTTCAACGCTTTCAATGTCAGATAATGATAGATTCATGATCTGTATGTAATTGCATATGTACAAAGTGCTGTCTGTTTTCCGTTTCGGTTAAATACGAAGAATATGGAATTTTGTGTATTTTAGGTATTTGTAGAAAATACCGTATACGTACAGATTTTGAAAGTATGTTAGTCATGATTAATTACTGTATGAAGATGCTATGTATATGTATAATACTCACTCAGCGAAAGGATTCGCCCTAATACACTTTTTGGCCAACATTGTTTATGTAGCCTAATGTGTGTAGTCTAAGTGTTTGTTGAAATGACTAAATAAATATGGATTTATGATTTATGCCTGCCATATGTATTGAATGTAAGAACATGATTGATGTGTATACGACAACTCCTTGATGTGAGGATTTGCCCTATTCTATGTTGAAATCAACATACGTCTTGTATGTTGGAGTGGTGTAGTTTAAGTGTTTGATAAAATGCCTGTGTGAGAAATTGTGTGACGAACTAAATTCAAGAGGGTGTTGAGATAGGATTCTCAGTTACCCTAAGAGATGTATATGATTTCCTCCATGTTGCTTGTTTAATTTAACCGCTTACTTATGAAATATAGGTGTTTGTATTTCCTGTTTATATTGTGCTTTATTACATGTTTTATGACATGCTTTTCAACATGCTTGAATTACTTTATTTATTCTGCTTTACTCTACATGCTTCTGGTCATGGATTGATTGTGTTTGGGGCTATGATTATAGTCCAAGCAATCGGTAATAAGATTGAATTCGTGGCTGAGATTCATTTGCCACGTGAGATGTGTTCGACGAACCCGAGTCGACTTCGGTTGGCGATAGTGGTTGGCCACGCGAAGTGCTTATGTGCTTCATATCATTCAACTTGTTGTGCGCTTGAGCTAGCCGAGCTCATCAAGTAACCCGATATGTCTTATATACGTTCACCATGTTTGGACGCCTCTGCTTGAACCTAGGGTACCAAACTTAGCAGTGAAATCCCGTTAACCATGGTACCTCGATCCGCTAAGACTCATGAGCTGGGTATGGTGGTATGGGACACCATGGTCGAGCTGTCGGCCTACGCTGGGGCTATGTGTCTCCTCGTAGTGTCCATTGAGCAACTAGACTCGTGAGCCGATTATGGTGGTATGGGACACTATATTCGAGCTGTCGGCCTACACTGATTGGTGACGAGCCCTTTATAGTGACCTCGAGCATACTCTGAATTTGCGGTGAGGCGACAAGTTTTGCTATAGTGAATAGAGTATGAACTAGGCCTGTATCTAATTAGTGATGAACCATTAAAAAGGTGATGGGGGAGTGGTGTAACAATTGCGTGTAACAGCCTTGGCAGCCTTTGGAGTGCCCTAGAACCACACTATCGTATAAGATTATTTAGGTTTGACGACCCTAAAATGGATCATGTTTGGGAATGATACAAGGGAGGTACCTTAGTTTCCTAATCCTGCTGTTTGAAATGGACCAATAAAACTCGATAATCATGCTCATCATCGCACTGCATGTGCCTGGAAGATGTGGAGCACTGAGGAATGAAAGCATGCCGCGAACGTAAGATGGTGTCGCATGAGGGAGTATGTGGTGAGGGCATGCATCATGACAGCATTTCATACTCGCATTGACAAGAGTACTTAGGATTGTTGACTGTACTACTTTATCATTACTGCTTGATTGTTTTGATAACATGTTAATCTATGCTTTACT
Source organism: Magnolia changhungtana (assembly GCA_030180095.1). Classification (NCBI taxonomy): domain Eukaryota; kingdom Viridiplantae; phylum Streptophyta; class Magnoliopsida; order Magnoliales; family Magnoliaceae; genus Magnolia; species Magnolia changhungtana. The sequence continues at coordinate 5,808,692 of JASAUF010000502.1, read as the reverse complement.
ATTCCACTGAGTTGATCACTCACTCTCACATTATAGGACGGTGTTGTACACACTGACTAGACTTGTTTGAGTTTTAGATGATGACGATGCTGCGAAGCGGAGCTGGACTTTTATGAGGATGAGGAGGATTCCTCCTTTATGCAGTTTCAGGCAGGTTCTTGTGAGCCGTGTCCTGATCGATGGGGCTTTCTGGGATATTGACTAGATGACCTTACACAATTTGGTATAATTTGAAATTGTACTTGTAATGAATTAACCTGGTAACATTTTCATACTCTGGAGACTCACTACAGTTTATATATTTTACATATCTATCACAGTCTTCCGCTTGTAAATTTAACTGTCTGTGGAGTATGATATGTTGTTTTGGTATAATCTCATTCATGTTTCAATGTTCTCATCATAATCATCATTATCTGTGTTGCATAAGTGATGCGTTGGAACTCGGGAGCTGAGCTTTGCTCGACCCCCGATTTTCAGGGCGTTACAGCAAATCAGTAATTAGATGAGTATTAGTACTTGAAGCTTTATCCAACTCTAATTGCAGTAGTTCCTTTTTGTTCTCAACTATTCCTAGTCTTTTGACAATATTGACGCTATGATTGTAAAGTTGATTGTAAGCGTCTTGTAATTCATCCTTCTTTATGTCTTCTTTTCTTCCCAGTTTCTTCATTATCAAATGGAATTGATTCAGTGACTTGCTGTTCTTCCTTGGATTCAGTTGGAATGATTGGAGTAGTGGAAACCATGAGTATTTTCAAAGATTTTTGGTCTCCATCGCTCTCTGAGTCGCTTGATTCTGAGTTTGATGCTTCAGTATCATCCCATGTGGCAGCCATTGCCTTACCCTTGGTTTTTCTATTTGGGCATTCGGTGATAGATGCCCATACTCTCTACAGGCGTAGCATTGTGATTCTTTGGTCTTTTTACCAAATTTGTCTGTAGAGGGTTTGTTATCTACCTTTCTACCTCTAGAGAGACGGCCGTGATTCTTTTGAAAGAATCTTCTGAATCTTTGTGCCAGTAAAGCCACTTCCTCATCATCATCCTCTCTTTCACTTTCACTATCCTCTTTTAGTGTTTTCTTAGATGCTTTTAGGACAGTTATGTTGGATTTAGGGGTTTGAGTAAAGTGTAGTTCAAAAGTTTGTAGGGAACCTACAAGTTCTTCTACTTTCATTTCATCAATATTCCTACACTCCTCAATTTGTGTTACTTTGGGATTGAAGTGTTCCGGCAATGATCTTAGAATTTTTCTACAAATTTTAGGAATCAGAACCTTCTCTCCCAATCCACCCATGGAGTTACAAATGATATTCAGTTTTGTAAAGAACTCCATAAATGTCTCATGCTCTTCCATTCTGAGACTTTCAAACTGTGAAGTTAGGAGTTGAAGTTTGGATCACTTCACAGTGCTTGTGCCTTCATGGGTTGTTTCCAGTAAATCTCATGCTTCTTTTGATGTCCTACACATGCTTATTTGATTGAAGATATCCTGGGACACGGTACATTAGATAACATTCATAGCCTTGGCTTCAGATGTTTGTTTTTCTTTATCGAATGTTGTCTACTTTTCTTTGGGTTTGGGCTTTGTGATTGTTGTGCCACTATCAAGTATCATTTGTTCCGTTGGTGGCACATATTCGCTTTTAACAATATCCCAAATGTCATGATTCAAAGATCTCAGAAAGTAGTGCATCCTAGCCTTCTAGTATGCATAATTTAATCTATCAAATACTGAAGGTCTAGTGACCGATGAGCCCTCTCCTTTGGCCATGTTCCCAACTTCAGTCAAGATCACTCTCTAAGCAGTGAAGCCCTTAAAGAGAGACCTACTTTGATACCAATTGAAATAGCGATGAAGACCGCTTGAGTAGAAGTTGGAATATGCCAATATGTCCTAGAATGGGGGGGGGGGGGGAGAATAGGAGTTTTTAAAGATTTATGAGTTGTTTAAAAATCCTATCACACTAATCTTATTGTGTATACAATTTTTCAGGATTACTCAAATGTAACTCTACTGGCTTCCAAGCCAAGTAGAGGATCCAATCACAAACTAATCAAGATATATTAATATGCACCTTAGTCTATGTTGGATGTGACTGTGTGTGTGTGAGATGTGTTCAGATATATGAATATGAATGCATTGTCATGAGTCACACATATAGAAAAGCAATCACAAACACAGCCATTTTTATAGTGGTTCAGCTACTTGTCAACTCCACTCCCGGCTGTCGCACTCAACCCTTGAGTGTACTGGATTTCACTAAGGAGGTTTCCCAGGGTTCACCTCAAACCTAAGGTTTTAAATCAGGTTCACCTTCAACCTTTATAGAGGTTTTACGCAGTTCACCTCAAACCCAGAGTTTTACTGGTTCACTCCTAACCAAATGTTTATGCTCTCCATGAGAGCAAGGGTCCACACAATGCACCCAAATTTTAGACCACATAGGTCAAGGACCTACACAAAGACCTAAAGGTTTATACCCTACACAAGAGCAAGGATCCACACTATGCACCCACTATGTACATTCCCATCGGAGACCTAGAAAGGAATGATCATAAGTGTCCTCTTGGACTCTACATACTTACAGATAAGTTGATGAGTTCTGTTAAGCACAACACCGAAGATCTCCTCCTTATTGACGAAGAGTCTTCTGCTCCCTTGATCCACAATGTAAGATGATATACCAATGCTTGGCTTCGGGTTGGGTCAAGGGTGAGATGGAATCCTACTCTCTAAAGATTTTCCTATAAGGAAGATAAAGTAGATCCTCTCTTATGCATTCAAGGCATCCCAGCATAAAGATTTGCCATTAAGGTAGTAGCTAGAGGATCCTTGAATGTGGAAGTTCATTCCCCAATCCACTCTATTGAATATCAATGGTGAGGGTGGGTTGAAGGATGAACTCCCTTGAGAGAAAGGGCTTTAGGTATAGGATATAAGTTAAAACACTCAAAAGCTCTCTCTGCTTTCTCTCACAGCAACAAAAGACAAGTCCTCTATAAATAGGCAAAAAGTTACAACAGATATAAAACGGTCACATTTATGATAGAGTTCAATATCATCGAGCAGGTTCGATATCATCGAGCGTATACTCTCAATGGCATCGATGGTCTGCTCGATGACTCGGACTCGATGTCATGTGCTTTTGAAACTCTTTACCAATTGGTCGGTGAATCGAAGCAATTGTCGATGTCATCGGATTTCGAACTCCGATTCCATCAATGACAAGCTCGATCCATTGACACTTGAAAAATGAGAGAGACTTGACTTTAAGATATTTCACATTTTCATGAATGATCGGGGGATCCGTCGAGGTCATCGAAATTTGAATGTCGATGACATCGAGATCAGAGTCGAGGCATTAATAAATCCAACTGATTTATCTTTGAACTTGCTGGACAGTTTATGGCTTTGTTCGATGCAATCGATCTGGTGTCGATGTCATCGATATTTGAATATCGATTAGATCGAAGGGCCCCTGATCATAGTTAAAAAACAACCTAAAATAACTGCTTTAAGAAATGCGCGCCCACTGTCGATATCATCGATCGACCTCCAACTTTATCGATACTTGAATTTAGATCATATTGGATGGTCATCGATATATCGAAGGAATTTGAGATTTTCATTAAAAAACAGGGGCATCGGAAATCTGTCTGTCGATCTTATCAAGCCACTCTCGATGGTCTCGAGATTTGAATATCGATGATATCGATATGTGTATCGATACATCGATAATTCATCCAGATATATTGTGAATTATATCGATGATATCGATAGGTGTATCGATACATCAATAAATCCGTCCAGATGAATATTTAGTTGCTGGACACTTTTGGTCCTTTTATCGATAATATCATTAAGGTATCGAGGACATCGACAGTGCAGGTCGATCATATCGAGGGTGCTTTGATAAAATCGACGGGGCGAGAAAAACTTAGAGATTTTCCTATTTTGCAAAAAGTTTTCTCACCATAAAATCCTAAGATGTTTATCTTGTTTTAAGGGTTTTAATCACCTGGTGTTTTGGGACATGGGAAGTGAGGCTATGATTTATTTGTTACGAGCTTCCACACATCTGGTTGAGGCAGACGCTTAAAATAATCTTCCTATCGAGTTCTGTAGCTAGTCTGACTCATCATACACGTAACTTGACAAACCAGGGCACTAGCAGGTGCACTTTCAGACTCAAGATCGCACACAACTGGAGATTACAGATTGTGAGTCGCCGAAATTCGACCGGGGGACCGTGGAAGCCTATGGAATAGTACGGTCTAGGATACGAGCCTCACAGGCTTAGGTAAAGAAGTAAATCATACTAGGAAAGTACTTGATGTCCTCAAAGAGGTGCAAGGGTTGACCAACTCAGAGTTCATCAAAGTTGGTCAGCTCTTGAGTAGGGACGAGAAGCTGACATCATTCTTTGTAAGTCTTCGACCTGAGAGTCGTGTCGAGTGGTTGAAGAAAACACTTCGCAATAAGTTTGGGGATGTAGGTGTTGGTTCGAGTTGATAGGGACTGTGCCCTATTTCTTACACTTTCTTCCATGTGGACCTATAATAACTTTTTTAAATGGTACTTTCACTTTAGGATTGGTATATTTGGTATACAGTGTATACCAAACTGAATGATATTTTCATGAATATTTAGGACATGTAATAACTTTAATAGATGTATTCATATGCTTTCTAGATGCACATTAAGATAGATAGGACCACACACTTCCACCGGAGAAAGGGTATGTACTCACATCTTTTTCACTACATTTGATCACGAACACTACTCTTTCTAGTCGATTGGATACTGCCTCATAATTTTATACGCGTTATATTCAATTACATTTGTATACATTTCGATAATGGACATATCAATGCAGATGGGGAAAGAAAAGTACTATGTCATACTCATTGGGCGTTGACCAAGCTTATATTTGTCATGGGATGATGCTAGAGTGGAAGTTGAAGGATATAGCAGCAGTAGACATCAAGCCTTCAAGAATTGGAAAGAAGCGTCTGTATGTTGGGACAATCACATCGGTAATACTGGTGTTCAATCGGGACTTGGATGAGGATCTCATGTGGGATATGTTGCTGCATATTGTGATGAGGTTGACATCCTTCATTCGTCAACTTCGTCTATCCAACAGACGACTTGAGCCATGGTTTTTAGGGCCACGTCGACTGATGACGCCACCGTGTCCTTTGGAGAGAGATTGGGTGCATTTGTGATGGCATTCTGGTTCTTTTCTTCGCTTTGTATATTATAATTAAGTTGTAGGTACATGTGGTAGGTATTCGTTGCTTTGAAAACTACTTTTCAACTTATTTTTGGAATGCAAATGTGATGACGTTTTCAAGCAACTGGTAATGTTCATTCAAAAAACACTTTGAATGGATTGGATGAAACGCACATACCCCAATCCTTCTTCCGCTACGTATCCATGCAATCCATCCATCCAGAGAGATCATCCATCCATACAGCTTATGTAGCGTTAGCTAAAAATTCGGCGAGGTCGATCAATAATAGTCTATTTTAATCGATGTTATCCACCACACCTTCGGATGTTAGAGAGGTTTCAATGGTGGATGATTTTATCACCACTGCTTCATTTGGTGTGGTCCACTGGATGTTTGGACCTGCTTCATTGATGGGTGATTTTATCACCACTACTCCATTTGGTGTTGTAACAGCCTGAATTTTTTCCAACCTGAAATTAGACGACCTTAGGCAATGGGTCGATCCTAACACCTTATTAACTTGTCAGAACTCAATCGCATAGTCTAAAACCGCTTTTGCCATTTCCTTCACAAATCCCACCCTTCACCACCTTGATCTTTCAATTTTTCCTAAGAACTTTCACCCTAGACACTATCTTAAACTAGCTAAGTAATATGACTTAGATCACTCTATATACAAACTACAAAGGACTAAGTACCACCTCAGACAGAAATCTTATAGGACTAAATCCTTTAAAAATGAGACAAAGTAACTAAGTGCTAAACTAGATTAGCTACGAAATCCGCTTGATCCACTTTAAATATGATCTGCAAGACCCAAAACTTGTAGAATCATTGACGCTAGGTTACCCTAAAATCTAGGATCAATCTCATTACCTGACTGCTCTTGGGAGCACATTGAAACTCCGTATCAGGTCTAGACCGCACGTCGGAAGTCTGAAAAACACGAAGTTAAAGAATTAGGACCGCCTCGCTGGACTTGACAACCATCTTAGAAATCAAATTCAGACAGTGTCCCACGGCTGTTCGCTTAAGTCCGAAACGAGGAGTGTGAAAATACTTGATTTTCTTTAAAAATAAATATCTCAAATAGTAATCTGAGACTTATCGCTTACGGGTCAGTATTAAGTAACCTGACCGTCAGAATCTGACCCAAAGACACCCTCGGATCAGGAAAAATTTCATAAACATATCCATGTACTCGGAATCTCCGATCGAGATCCACTGACGTCGAACTGAAACTGGTCCACCACACGTGATCTAAGAATCTGACTGAAACAAAAACTTAACTCCACGTAGATCCAATGTCAGTGAGCTTAAGTCCGACCTTTGGCTCAAGGGGGGCCTCCGGAAATGCTCCGTTAAGCTGAAACAGAAGCCCTTTGGACAAAACCCAAGTATACCTTGTTCCCAAGTCTGTTTTGGTGGGATTTTAGCCTATATAAGGACCTTCAAACCCTCTCTCTCACAGCCAAACAAATTTGAGAGAAACCCTAGAGAGAGAAGAGAGAAAAGAGAGAGAAAGTGTGGGAGATGTGGCAGAATCTCCCTGCTACTTTACCCTGCCACTCTACCAGCTCCACCACTCCATTCTAATTACTTTCCTAGTGATTCCAACGTCATTTCTAGGTAAGAAACCCTAACCCTAATCTGATTTGGGGTATTGATAGTTGTAGGTTATGAAATAGCTAACCTATTTCATTCTATAGGTTGCCAAACTGCCGAATACGGAAGCTTAGCAAACCTATCGACTCCGTTACGATTCTACGACAAAAGGTGAGGACTTTAGGTGTATAAGTTATGGTTTTCAATGCTTTCAAAGTCAGATAACGATAGATTCATGATCTGCATGCAATTGCACATGTACAATGTGTTTTCTGTTTTCTATTTCGATTAAAGACGTAGAATATGGAATTTTACATATTCTAAGTATTCGTAGAAAATACCGTATACGTATATATATTGAAAATGTGTTTGACATGATTATTTGTTGTATGAATATAATATATATGGATAAAATACTTAGTTGGCAAAAGGACTCGCCCTAATACATGATTTGCTAATATACACTATGTATGTAGAAATAGTGTATTCTAGAAAATACCGTATACGTATAAATTTTGGAGATGTGTTTACCATGATTATTTGTTGTATGAATATAATATATATGGATAAAATACTTGTTTGGCGAAAGGATTCGCCTTAATACATGATTTGCTAACATACACTATGTATGTTGAAATGGTGTATTCTAAGTGTTTGTGAAATGACTGAATGAGTATAGAATTCTCATTCGTGCTCGCCATGACTAATTGTCGTGGATATATGATTGTTGGATTGGCGATGCCCCTTTGACGAAAGGATTTTCCCTAATCCATGCCACGACAAATATACACTATATATGCTAAAACGTGTAGCCCAAGTGTTTATGGAAATGACTGAATGAACATGGAACTTGGATTCCTGTTTTCCATGACTATCCGACGTGGGTGCACGCGTGTTATAATTGGGGTAACTCCCTAGTGAAAGGATTTGGTCTAATACCTATGTGATCAACATATGTCATGTTTGTTGATGTAGGTAGTCTAAAGTGTTTGTTGAAATGTTGAATGAGTAATAGTTAGTAAATTGTAATGTATGAGGGCGTTGAGATATGATTCTCAACTCCTGTAACTATGTATATGCTTTCTTTAGAAATCTGTGTGATTAGGAATTGAGTATGTACAAACTCATGCTTGTGTTATACTTCATAACATGCTCAACTGAATGTATGATTTTATCTATGTAATGCGTATGTTTAAATTCATGTTTACATTATATGATCTGTCATGGGTGATGGGGGAGTGGTGTAACGATTCCATGCAACAGCCCTAGCAGCCCTAAACGGATGATACCAGACTTTGATTGTATGATTTGGATCTTGATCCATTACCGCATTACTTATCTGCAATTAAATGTGATTGGGGCTATTGTATAGTCCAGGCAGTCGGTAATGGGATCGAATTCGGGGCTGAGATTCATTCGCCACGTAGGACGTGTGTGACGAACCCGAGTCATACGTTGCTTGTCGGCAGTGGTTAGGCCATACGAAGTGTTTATGCACTTCATGCCATACAACTCAACGGGTGCTCGTGCTAGTCGAGCTCGTCAAGTAACCCGATCTGTCCAATGTATGTTCACCATGTTTGGTCATTATTGCTTGAACCTAGGGTACCAAACTTACCAGTGGAATCCCGTTAATCATGGTACCTCGATCCGCTAAGACTCATGAGCCAGGCATGGTGGTATGTGACACTATGGTCGAGCTGTCGGCCTACACTGGGGCCACGTGCCTCCCCGTAGTGACCAGTGAGCAACCAGACTTGTGAGCCAATTATGGTGGTATGCGACACTATATTCGAGTTGTCGCCCTACACTACTTGATGGGTGATGGGGGAGTGGTGTAACGATTTCGTGTAACAGCCCTGACAGCCTTGACCGTACCCGGTGTAGTGACCTCGAGCATACTCTAAATCTACGGTGAAGCGACGAGCCTTCCCGTAGTAACAGAGTATAAGCTAGGCCTGTATTGATAAGGTGATGGCGGAGTGGTGCAACGATTTCGTATAACAGCCCTGGCAACCCTTGCAGTGACCTAGAAATATACCTTCATATGAGATTAACTAGGACTGACGACCCTAGAATGGATCATGTTTGGGAATGATACAAGGGAGGTACCTTAGTTTCCCAATCCTGCTGTTTGAAATGGACTAATAATAACTCGGTAATCATGCTCATCATGCATTGCATGTGCCTGGAAGATGTGGAGCACTGAGGAATGCAAGCATGCCGAGAACGTAAGATGGTGTCATACGAGGGAGTATGTCGGTGAGGGCTTACATCTTGTCATTTCATACTTGTATGTCATTTCATACTTGTATTAAATAAGATTAGTTAGAATTATTTGATTGTACTGCTTTATCATTACTGCTTGACTGAATTGATAACATGTTAACCTATGCTTTATTGTTCCACTGAGTTGGCCACTCATTCCCATATTACATGACGGTGTTTTAAAACACCCACCAAACCCCAGATCGATCTTGGTATCACCTGAGCACGGAGGCCGAGGCCCGACTTCTATGACGATCAGGAGGAGTTCTCCTACATGCAGTTCGCTGGAGGCTTCGCATAGGTTGTCCAGTGTCACGGGACTATAGGGTTGATAATTTTAGTTGTACTATTTTGACATTTTGATTCAGAACCTACATGTATATATACGGTGACTCAGTTAGTGTTCATACTCTGGAGATCGAGAATGTTTTGTTTTATATATATCTATATACACCTTTCAGTCTTCCGCTTACGTTTTATACATGGATCTGGAGTATGAATTACTGTTTGGTAGAATCTCACTCATGTTTATTGTACTAACACAGACAACATTTAATCATCATTATTTATGTTGCATAAGGGATGTTCTAGAACTCGAGAGTTGAGTTTATGCTCGACCCCCGATTTTCAGGGCGTTACAGTTGGTATTAGAGCATGATTTTGATTAAACCGGACCTGAGTTATATTCCCTCAATGCACTCTGACTTAGGAGGGAGCGACGAAACGTAGAAACTGACTTAGGATTTTCCAAATTCACCGAACGGTGAAACCGATTGAAATCGACTGCTGAGATTGTGCCCGTACACACCCATGATCACGCGAAACGATCCCGAATCATTTTTTAAGTCGTCTATTGATGAGTCTAGATCACAATCCACCTCATCCCAACCGTTGAAAATCAGTAGAATACAGGATAAATGTGATGAGGATAACTACTCTGAATCCTCGGAGCTTCTCTGGACTCCTCATAGAGACTTCTCGAATCTACGAGAAAAGAAAGCAGAAAATAGAAATAAATTCTAATAAATTCAAAATTGATTAATGAATGACTAAAAACAAAAAAAAATGAGTTCACAACCCTTTAAATAGGGAAACCAAGTAATGGGAAAGAAATCAGAAACAAATTACAACTAAAACTCCTAGATTTCGCGACTTACTATAAGGTCGTGATGTCTACTAGTGCGCAAGGTTTTCGGCCAAAAAAAAATAGTAAGTGTCCTATTTGGCTTCACCAAACTATTCTCCTAATTATTCTAGGCTCTTTTTGCGTTGGGCGCAACTCCTAAAGCCCAACGGATGAAGAGTAATCAAACTAAAACTACTATTTATACTAAAGACGAAATTGAAATAGGGAAACGACAATCGATCCAAGGTTTTTTCACAATTTCGGGCTGCACAACCCAGTTTAGCTAGGTTGGTTGACTTCATTAGCTCGTTCTACCCCAAAATCATATATTTTACGTCAGATAACTCATTCCAGATTGCAAGATACGTCCGAAATTGCCCGAAACTACCCGAAATTGAGCGAATCGGGGTCGGGGGCCTACCCACATCAATCTAGGGGTACCCAGGGTGGGACACAGGGTTTTTTTGGGGCCTAGGGGACATGGGGATCTTGCCTATGGGGCGAGCCCTCAAAAATTGGAAAGTTGGTTGGCGAGGCCCTCGCCCGGTCGGCGAGGCCTCGCCAATTTCTGGACTAGGCCGGCGGCTCGGGCCGATCTCCTTTGGGGGTCTAATGCACCCCCTGACATTGCTCCCGTTCACTTCCAATCTCTCAAAACCCTACTTCCTTCACAAACCCTCCCTCCAAGCCGTTTTCTCTCTCTTAACTTGCTGTTTCTCTTCAAAAATGCCCTTCTAATCATCCTCCCTGCTGATTTAGACCACAACCTACCCATTCTCATTGTCCACAGCAGTCTCTTCCTCCCTACCCTCTCCATTTCTCGTGTTTGAGCTCTCACACCCCCATTTGAAGCTCAAAATCGTGTGAGCTCCCTAAACCATCCTACCACTCCAGTTTCCATCTTCAATCACTGTCTTTTGGGCCTTCACAATCCCTATTGAGGTTCAAACTTGTGGAGGACCAAAAACTCCAGCCCCCCGTTTCCCCTTATCCTTATTTTCCATGGCTCTATTCAAGCTTGTACGGCCATTTTCTTGAAGGCCTAATCATCCATACTATGTTTGGAATGTAGGCAGTTAAACGTAAATTCCGTATTTTCCTTTTAAATTACACTTAGAAATTCCTCATCCTGGGATTTAGAAATCCCATCTCACACTTTTCCAACACCATACTCTTTTTCCAAAGCATATATTATTAATTTTAATCCCCTCCCACCCTCCTACCAGACATATCACTCTCAATCCCGAGGAGGGATTAACAATGCAGTCCCATTTAATACAACTTAATACCATTGGCCAAACAAGCCCTTAGAGTTTTGGATCTAGAGTTCGTACTCCTAGGTTTTGCAGACAAATCTTATAGTATAAGGAATCTACTGATGTAATGACCTGAACCCTAAGACCTCCTTAGCTAGTATGAGCATGTGTGTAGTGCTCGAGCGTAGTTAAATTCGAGTTCGGGCAACTCAATCCCAATCAAACAACTTTGACCCTAAGCGATAAAACAATTTCTTATATTAGAAAGGGTATAACAATCATCTAGTGTATAAGCATAGGCTTTGGATTACGACCTGTGGATTACCGCTACTTCTAAATTAAGACTAGACTACTGGTTAGGCTAAGAAAAGTAAAAGACTAATTAATTATGCTAAGCCAATTGCATGATAGACTTAGTTAGTTGGCTTGATTAGGTTGGAGCGAGACTCCGTTCCTTTGTTGCATCCCCTCGGTACTCATAGGCTTATTTAATAACTCTTAAAAAAATTGTTTGATTAGTAACTATACACACTCAGTATCCCTTGGGTTTAATGTTAGGTCAAATCAATATAACCCTTAGAATTGCCTTCTCAAGGACTTGGTACAATCGGGAACACGGAGCAGAGAAACTACATATAAGCGAGGTATTCGCGGTTTGAATCGAATTCTCAATCCTGGTAGTGACCAATGAACCCTATGCTCTGATCAAGCAGAAGGTCGGGATCAACTAGGATTAAGAAATGATATTGTAATTTTCTGTCCTAGCTAGGTAGAAGGTCCATGTATCTGACTCAGACCCACTACACAACATTCCTTCCGTGTTGGCCCGACCACTTGCAACTAAAAGTTTATAACTTCGTCTTCAAGAAGTGTTAAGAACATATAGCTAATAGAGATTTTCTTTTTTAGGCCCGAGAAATTTCCCAAATGGGCAACGGACAGTATTCCTAGGTCCCAGATTACATGTCATATCGGCATACATATTGTGCATATGAACGTAGAAAGATAGCCTGCCTGTTAAGCTAGACATGATTAAAGAGGATAAGTCTGGACCGTGACAAAACTCCTTGGTAGGATTAGGCATCTTGCCACAGACTCCCACCTGCCCCTAAAATCAACCACGATACCCATCATCTTTAGCTCATTTCTATGACCATAGGTACCAATGTCATATGACATATCATCGATGGAAGGAAGACCATTGTATTGAGGGATTGTTTTTCATTTCGTGTTAAGGATAGGTCCTACATTACACCTTGTTCCGACATACAGAACAAGACATAGATCTTAAAGCCTGGGGGTAGAAATAAGTTTTAAGGGGGGTAGACTAAAATGAACCAGACTAGTATATGCCCTACCACGCATAGAAACTCGAAATCAATAAAACCTGGGCAAAAGAAATAATTAAATCTTTCTTTATTACCCTTAGCCAATTTCGGGGACGAAATTTTGTTTTAAGGGGGATAGATTGTAACAGCCCGAATTTTTCCCAACCTGGAATTAGACGACCTTAGGCAATGGGTCGATCCTAACACCTTATTAACTTGTCAAAACTCAATCCCATAGTCTAAAACCGCTTTTGAACCCATTTCCTTCACAAATCCCACCCTTCACCACCTTGATCTTTCAATTTTTCCTAAGAACTTTCACCCTAGATACTATCTTAAACTAGCTAAGTAGTATAACTTGGATCACTCTATATACAAACTACAAAGGACTAAGTACCACCTCAGACAGAAATCTTATAGGACCAAATCCTTTAGAAATGAGACAAAGTAACTAAGTGCTAAACTAGATTAGCTATGAAATTCGCTTGATCCACTTTAAATACGATCTGCAAGACCCAAAACTTGTAGAATCATTGACGCTAGGTTACCCTAAAATCTAGGATTAATCTCATTACCCTACTGCTCTCGGGAGCACGTTGAAACTCCATATCAGGTCTAGACCGCATGTCAGAAGTCTGAAAAATACGAAGTTAAGGAATTAGGACCGCCTCACTGGACTTGACAACCATCTCGAAAATCAAATTCAGACAATGTCCCACAGCTGTTCGCTTGAGTCCGAAACGAGGAGTGTGAAAATACTTAATTTTCTTTAAAAATAAATATCTCAAATAGTAATCTGAGACTTGTCGCTTGTGGGTCAGTATTAAGCAACCTGACCGTCAGAATCTGACCCAAATACACCCTCGGATCAGGAAAAATTTCATAAACGTATCCATGTACTCGGAATCTCTGATCGAGATCCACTGACCGTCAAACTGAAACTGGTCCGCCACGCGTGATCTGAGAATCCGACTAAAACAAAAACTTAATTCCAAGTAGATCCAATGTCAGTGAGCTTAAGTTCGACCTTTGGCTCAAGGGGGGCCTCCGAAAATGCTCCGTTGAGCTGAAACAGAAGCCCTTTGGATAAAACCCAACTATACCTTGTTCCCAAGTCTGTTTTGGTGAGATTTTAGGCTATATAAGGACCTTAGAACCCTCTCTCTCACAGCTATACGAATTTGAGAGAAATCCTAGAGAGAGAAGAGAGAAAAGAGAGATAAAGTGTGGGAGATGTGGGAGAATCTCCTTGCTACTTTACCCTGCCACTCTACCAGCTCCACCACTTCGTTCTAATTGCTTTCCCGGCGATTCCGGCATCATTTCTAGGTAAGAAACCCTAACCCTAATCTGATTTGGGTTATTGACAGTTGTAGGTTATGAAATAGCTAACCTATTTCATTCTCTAGGTTGCCAAACTGCCGAATACGGAAGCTTAGCAAACCTATCGACTCCGTTACGATTCTACGACAAAAGGTGAGGACTTTAGGTGTATAGGTTATGGTTTTCAACGCTTTCAATGTCAGATAATGATAGATTCATGATCTGCATGCAATTACACATGTACAAAGTGCTTTCTATTTTCTGTTTCGATTAAAGACGTAGAATATGAAATTTTACATATTCTAGGTATTCGTAGAAAATACCGTATACGTTTATATTTTGGAAATGTATTTGACATGATTATTTGTTGTATGAATATAATATATATTGATAAAATACTTAATTGGCGAAAGGACACACCCTAATACATGATTTGCTAATATACACTATGTATGTAGAAATAGTGTATTCTAGAAAATACCGTATACGTATAAATTTTGGAGATGTGTTTGCCATGATTATTTGTTGTATGAATATAATATATATGAATATAATATTTTTTTGGCGAAAGGATTCGCCTTAATACATGATTTGCTAACATACACTATGTATGTTGAAATGGTGTATTCTAAGTGTTTGTGAAATGACTGAATGAGTATAGAATTCTCATTCGTGCTCGCCATGACTAATTGTCATGGATATATGATTGTTGTATTGGCGATGCCCCTTTGACGAAAGGATTTACCCTAATCCACGCCATGACAAATATACGCTATATATGCTAAAACGTGTAGCCCAAGTGTTTGTAGAAATGACTGAATGAACATGGAACTTGGATTCCTGTTTTCCATGACTATCCGACGTGGGTGCACGCGTGTTATAATTGGGGCAACTCCCTAGTGAAAGGATTTGGTCTAATACCTATGTGATCAACATATGTCATGTTTATTGATGTAGGTAGTCTAAAGTGTTTATTGAAATGTTGAATGAGTAATAGTTAGTAAATTATAATGTATAAGGGTGTTGAGATATGATTCTCAACTCCTGTAACTATGTATATGCTTTCTTTAGAAATCTGTGTGATTAGGAATTGAATATGTACAAACTCATGCTTGTGTTGTACTTTATAACATTCTCAACTGAATGTATGATTTTATCTATGTAATGCATATGTTTAAATTCATGTTTACGTTATATGATCCGTCATGGGTAATGGGGGAGTGGTGTAACGATTCCTTGCAACAGCCTTGGCAGCCCTAAACGGATGATACTAGGCTTTAATTGTATGATTTGAATCTTGATCCATTACTGCTTTACTTATCTGCAATTGAATGTGATTGGGATTATTGTATAGTCCAGGCAGTCGGTAATGGGATCGAATTCGTGGCTGAGATTCATTCACCACGTAGGACGTGTGTGACGAACCCGAGTCGTACGTTGCTTGTCGGCAGTGGTTAGGCCACACGAAGTGTTTATGCACTTCATGTCGTACAACTCAACGGGCGCTCGTGCTAGTCGAGCTCGTCAAGTAACCCGATCTATCTAATGTATGTTCACCATGTTTGGTCGCTATTGCTTGAACCTAGGGTACCAAACTTACCAGTGGAATCCCGTTAACCATGGTACCTTGATCCGCTAAGACTCATGAGCTGGGCATGGTGGTATGGGACACCGTGGTCGAGCTGTCGGCCTACGCTGGGGCCACGTGCCTCCCCGTAGTGACCAGTGAGCAAACAGACTCGTGAGCCGATTATGGTGGTATGCGACACTAAATTCGAGCTGTCGACCTACACTACTTGATGGGTGATGGGGGAGTGGTGCAACGATTCCGTGTAACAGCCCTGGCAGTCCTGACCATACCCGGTGTAGTGACCTCGAGCATACTCTAAATCTACGGTGAGGCGACGAGGCTTCCCGTAGTAACAGAGTATAAGCTAGGCCTGTATTGATAAGGTGATGGGGGAGTGGTGCAACGATTCCGTGTAACAGTCCTGGCAGCCCTTGTAGCGACCTAGAAACACACCTTCATATGAGCTTAACTAGGACTGACGACCTTAGAATGGATCATGTTTGGGAATGATACAAGGGAGGTACCTTAGTTTCCCAATTCTGTTGTTTGAAATGGACTAATAATAACTCGATAATCATACTCATCATGCATTACATGTGCTTGGAAGATGTGGAGCACTGAGGAATGTAAGCATGTCGTGAACGTAAGATGGTGTCGCACGAGGGAGTATGTCGGTGAGGGCATACATCATGTCATTTCATACTTGCATTAAATAAGAGTAGTTAGAATTGTTTGATTGTACTGCTTTATCATTACTACTTGACTAAATTGATAACATGTTAACCTATGCTTTATTGTTCCATTGAGTTGGCCACTCATTCCCACGTTACGGGACAGTGTTTTAAAACACCCACCAGACCTTGTATCAGATGCAGGTATCACTGGAGGACAAGAGACTGAGCTCGACTTTTATGACGATCAGGAGGAGTTCTCCTACATGTAGTTCGCTGGAGGCTTCGCATAGGCTGTCCAGTGTCATAGGACTACAGGGTTGATAATTTTAGTTGTATTATTTTGACATTTTGATTCAGAACCAACATGTATATATACGGTGACTCAGTTAGTGTTCATACTCTAGAGATCGAGAATGTTTTGTTTTATATATATCTATATACACCTTTCAGTCTTCCGCTTACGTTTTATACATGGATCTGGAGTATGAATTACAGTTTGCTAGAATATCACTCATGTTTATTGTACTAACACAGACAACATTTAATCATCATTATCTATGTTGCATAAGTGATGTTCTGGAACTCAAGAGTTCAGTTTATGCTCAACCCCCGATTTTCAGGGCGTTACAGGTGTGGTCTACTGGATATCTGGACCTGCTTCACTGATGGGTGATTTTATCACCATTGCTTCATTTGGTGTGGTCCACTGGATATCTGGACCTGCTTCATTTTTTGAATTACGCCATTTCAATGGTCTATCAGTTATATTGGATGACGTGGATACCACAATGCCAAACCAGCGGCCCCTACAGAGCTATGCCCGGATTGCTTCAGTTGGTGTGGTCCAATGTAGACCATTTTTCTGAGAATTTCGGTGTCTGGAGAACCATCACACAACATGCATTTTAAGCTAAAAGAGAACTCCTGGGATAAACTTCCATAGAGGTAAACACGTAAACCTATTCACCTGCCAGATTACTTCAATCCCATGCCCCATCCAAACACATTTGCCATCATCGTCCTAGGATATTCCAACCTATCCAAATAGACTCTCAAAATTGTCCCGGGATATTGCAATACTGTGGAACTCCATCCCATCCACTGACAACATCATCATTACCTTAAAACTAGTTCCATCCCTTTTAATCCCACCTAATGCAACCAGCCAAACACGCCCTTATGCTGCCAAACAACCAGGGGATTTGAAACACCCTCGAATCCCCTCGAATCCATGATGCCAAATGACCCTTATGTCAACCCTTATGATGTTTTGATTTTTGCCACTTGATCACGATGTTATGGGATAAAGGTCGCACATGGGCCTGCTTCCTACGTGTCCTCATAGTTGGATTTACATTCGATTAAGATTACTAAATCAGAGTAGTAAACATCAAAGTAGTAGGTATCAAGAAAGAAGCAAAGATGACTGAATCATAAAATATCAGGGTAATATTCAAAATGTATGAATCTAAAAGGTACCCATAGGAACCTCACAACTAACAATATCTAGGATGTCAAAGAATCTAATAGTGAAAAGGAAACACATTCAACAAAGGGAAATCTAAAATCTACTGGCAGGCTCACATAACCTAATCATCCTATTTCGTGGCTTCTCGACTCCTAGCTCTCCATAAGGCTCCATGAGGCATACCCGAACGCTACACTAACTTGCGCTACTCCTGGATCATCTGTCTATGTTGAATAAAATGTGTTAGAGGCCAACATAGTGAAGAAATACATCCAAGATTGCATACACGATATGATAGCCAAGTATATAATTCAACAGAAACATTAAGTTGTAGCATACAAGTTATACATGTTAATCCAATATATAAATAAATTCTAGTAATAGATCAAATAATTCATAAGTTAAGTCTTGTCTAAACACCTAGATGTATGACCTACTCTTAAAGATGGAGACATACATTCGGTTGGCACGAGAATGGCCCACAGTAAATTGGTCAGCTGATAAAACACACGAAGGCACACCCATACTGACTAGCTGCATAGTAAAATCCATGCAAAATGACACTCATAATAAAGTAGCCACCTGGTAAAATCCATGCCGAAGGACACCCATAGTAAAACTAGCCACTTGATAAAATACTCAAAGGTACGCCCATAATGACTAGTCACCTAGTAAAATCCACACAAAAGGATGGCCCATAGTGACTAGCGAGTTGGTAAAATACACAAAAGTATGCACATACTGACCAACTGTTTAGTAATATCCTCATGCCTTGGATGCGTATCAAGCCCAATCACTATCAACCAAAATTATAAGCAATTTAATTTTGCAATCAATTCACTCTACAACCAATTCAATTTACAATAACTCAATTTACAAGTAATTCAATCTGCAAGCAATTCAATTTATAAGTAATCAAATGTGCAAGTAATTCCTTCAATTAGTGGCCATTCCAAATACATAGCAACATAATAATGCAATGATCTTTTCCATCAAAAGTCTTATTATGGACACAAAAGGGTTCAACCTAAGAAAAACCACTTAAGCAGAAAAGTCTAATTAAAGAACACAAAAAAGGGTTCGTCTCGAAAACCACTTAAGGTGTAATTATATAAAAAGGATGGAATTCATCAAACAAGACAAGCCACTTATTAAAATTGTGTTTCCATCAAACTTATAGAAGATGGGCAATTTAAAGCCATAGACAATTTATAAAGTGAAAATAAAAAGCCACATACAATTCATAAATAGGTCAACAAAATTACATATATAATTCATAAAAGTGGCAGGTACAACCACCTAAACAGTTGAAAAAGAAAAATTCAAATAACATATCGATAATGCTAAGCATATTGACAACCTAGCACATGTTATAGAAAAGAAAGCATGCTAGTATTTATATTCAAGGAGATTATGCATGAATTTCACATGTAAGCATGGATTTAAGAGTTACAAACCATATTCATAAGTCTAAGCAACGATACGTAGGGAAAATAACAGTGCAAATAATAGATTATACATACAAACATCAATACAATGCATATATGGAAATCAATGCCAAACTAAAATATTAAAAAAAAAAAAAAAAAAAAAAAAGCTTAAAGGGTAGATCTTCACCTTTCAACTTAGGATTTTTAGGATCTCAAGTTATCCAATCCGAATGTGTTGTGATTATGGTGACTCCTATGATTGAAGATTAGGGAAAATCATGTTCTAACATCAAAACTCTAAAGTTAGTTCTAATTCACTTTAATTAATCTCGACTTAGGCGTCAATTAGGGGAAACTTCACTTGTAAGACCCGTATCCTAGACCGTACCATTACTTAGGCTTCCACGGTCCTCCCAGTCGAATTTCGGCAACCAGCAATCTATTATCGGCATTTGCACAAGATCCTAAATTGTATCTTGTAGATATGAGTCGGCTTAATCCGAGACTTGTATCATTGCGACTTCACCATCGCCGTAGTTCTGATGTCGTGTCTCATGCGCCAAGGCGATACTCGAGCCAGGAGATGTAGGCCTGCGTTCAGTTCGAGGAAAACGTTGCGTGTTGCAAATCCTTAGAGAATCCATCATATCAATCACTTCACTTGTCAAAGTACACCTATCAAGTCAAGTACCCTATCCCATCCTCCAAGTACACTACACCATCCCCAAAGTCAACCTTTCCATCCCATCTCTTACACACCCCATCACTCTTCTCCCATCATCTCTCTCTCTCTCTCTCTCTCTCTCTCTCTCTCTCTCATTTTTTCCCTCCCAAGCAACCCACGTCCAAGCTCCCCATGAGAGAGCTACTGTGGTCCACCTTCCCATCTCCCATCTCCACCATCCTAAGTCGATCTCAACCGTTGAAGTCCATTCATTAGATCTTTAGCATGCATTGATGCAAGGAAAAAAAAGTCTTAGAAGATCTAAGGTAGGTGTCTTTTATGGTTAGATCCCTCTCTCTCTCTCTCTCTCTTTATTTCTTTTTATGATAAAATGATATGTGTGTATGGCCCACTTGATCGACAATCTGGACTATCCAGATTTTCTGGACGTCCAGCGAATGGGGCCCTTCTTGCTGCCCATTTTAGGCCAACTAGGATGGAAGGAAATAACAAATATCGGCTTGGTTCGTGTGGACCCTACCATGGTTGATGTATTTCATCCCTGCCGTGTGGGGTGGCCATGTCTATGTGGGACCCACCTTGATTAATGTGGGCACATGGTCCGTGGATGCTGGACGTCTTCACTAGAGCTGGGCATCGGACCGAGTCGGATCGGATTTGGTCCAACTCGACCAGGTTTGAAATTTGTAGGTCCTAACCCGAACTCGATTCGATTTGGGACTGGATCCAGGTCATTTAACTCTAACAGATCCGAACTCGTAGTGGCCTGAATCGATCTGACTTCGACTCGGTCAGAAAAACTGAGTCGGATCGGATTAAGTAAGGTTCAGATAAAAACCGATGGACGGTGTGGATAAACAAAAAAAGTCTAAAATGGGCCCCACATAATTTACTTAGTAGGAAAAAAATGGACGGTTAACTTATTAAAGAAGCTTTATACTAGAGATAGCTTCTTGAAGAAGCTTCACACCACAAATAGCTTCTCGAAGAAGCTTTAGACAACAGAGATAGCTTCTTGAAGAAGCTTTGTAAATGGTAACTCCCAAGTGGCTAGTAGTCAGTGTTCTGTGGGGCCCACCATGATGTGTGTGTGTCATCTATGCTGTCCATCTATTTTTATATATCATTTTATGATATGAAAAAAATGAAGTATATCTCAATCTTAAGTGGACCACATTACAGGAAACAATGTTGAATGAATTTTGACCATTAAAAACGTTTTGGGGGCAATAAAAGTTTTGGATCAAGCTTATATTTATTGTTTCCCTTCATCTGGGTCTTTATGACCAAATCAACCGATTGGATTTCAAATAAACAGTACAGTGGGCCTTCGGAGGATTTTAATGGTGAATATCCATTCATTATTGTTTTATTGTGGTGTGGCCCACCTAAGATTTATATCCCTATACTTTTTCATCAAACCCTAAAATGATCTATAAAAATGGATGAACGGAATGGATGAAACACGTACATCATGGTGGGGCCCACAGAGCACCGACCATCAGCCACGGGGGGAGTAGCTGATCCGTCTGCCTCCAAGTATAGCTAGCACTACCTAGCTAGCTGATCTAGGCACGTGTCGTGCGAAAACGAGCACTGACGCTCCTCGAGCTCCGAGTTGTATGAACGGTTCAAAGGAGATCGACGTTACATGGCCCCACAGTGACCTACTTACTATATCTACACCATTCATCTATTTTTAGAGATTATTTTAGAGCATTATCCAAAAAAAATGAATCAAATCCAAAGATCAACTGGACCACACCATAAATTGCAGCGGAGATGATGATTTTCACCGTTAAACAATTTGTAGGGCCACCATAATGTTTCTTTTCCATCCAATCTATTCTTAAGGTCACAAAGACCTGAATGAAGTGGAAAAACAAATTTCATGTTGATCCAAAACTTCTGTGAACCCAAAAAGGGTTTCAATGGTAGACGTTCAATACCACGCTGCTTTCCGTAGTGTGGTCCACTTAATGGTTGGATCTATTTTATTTTTCTCCCAACCCTTAATATGATATTGCCAAATGGATGGATGGTTTGGATATAACACATACCTTGTGATTAGAGCCACAGAACTTGCTAACGTTACACGAGCCAATCCGCTTCTATCTTTGGGTGTGGCTGTCAAGACGACGCCTGTAAATAGTTGTATGCTGACCTTCTTCTCAATGTTTGCTATCAGTCTCTTTCTCCTTCTCTCTTCCGTCCACAGCTATCCATCGTATCTCAGTGTATATCTCTCCAATAGAGAAATCTCCAAAATCTAACGACAGAAAGAGAGGTATTTGATCTACCGCATATCTAACTAGTCTTCTACACACCTTCATCTTCAACAGAAAGGGAGAGACAGATATAAAGAGAGATAGAGAGAGTTGGAGGCTAAGTGTATGTTGGGCGGGTTTTTTTGGCGCCAAACGAAAAGCCAAAGATATTGGGATATTTTGTAAAATAGAGGGATATTTACATCCCTGGGTTGGGTCGGTGCGAACCCTTTCGGTCTGGATTTTCGGATTGGTTCCATCCGGACACACTATTATCCGAACCTGATCCAAAAAAACGACCGAATCTGGATGGACAGACTCGATCAGGCTGATCTATGCCGTCTGTTCTATTTGGAACGATACCGAGTCAGGTCGGATTAGGTCAAATCTGTCAGATCGGGTCTAACATGCCCACCTCTAGTCTTCACTGAAGAGTGAACAGGCGGTGAGGTGCACTCTCTGCAAAAGAAAAAGAAAAAGGGAAGGGTTTTAAGGCTTTTGGGAAGGGCCACCCATGCAGGCCCCACCTTGATGTATCGGTCTAATCCACACCATCCATCCCACTCCCCAGCTCATTTTAGGCGTTGAGCTGAAAAATGGAGCCAACCTGAGGTTTTGGCGGGCCATAGCATAGAAAATAGTTCTTTACCGTTGAAAACCACCTTGCTGTTTCTGTACCCCGAATCAGGCCCAATATTGGGCTCGTTGCATTTGTTATGGGTTGCAGGAATCAATGGATGGAGTGAATTTTGTTAATGTAGACCCCACCTGTGAAAAACCACTGAAAAAATAAAAATAAATAATAAGCATGCAATAGGATGCCATTCTTGTTGCCAGTGAGCATGCGGCCGGCCTTCTTCTTGTTGCGACGAAGCGGTCGAGCGGACCCACTGTCCCAGCCGTGGGCCCCACCATGATGTGGTTTAGACATCCAAATCGTGCATTTGGTAGGCCCCCTTAGGGCAGTGGGCCACCCCAAAAATTAGCATCATCCAGAACTCGGGTGGCCCACACGGCAAAAAACAGTTGTGATTGAGTGTCTGCCATTGGAACCCTTTTTGGGTGTCCCAAAAGTTTAGATCATTATGAAATTTGTTTCCCTCTTCATACAGGGTCCGTGTAACCTTATCAAAGGCTTGGATGAAAGATAAACATTATGGTGGGCCCCACGTGGGAGCCACTGTATGAGGATTGGCTAGTGTATGAATACACCAGCTATATAACTGTTGTGAGAGACGTCAACGAGTTCTCTGGGTCCCATTTGATGTATGTGATCCACGCCGTCCACCTGTTTTGATGTGTGAACCCATCCCACACGTGTGGCACATGTGGGTGGGACCCACCTTGATGTTTGCATTGTATCCTCACTGTCCAATCCTGGACGGTGGGCATCTGGGCACTGGAGCAGTTTAAAATAAATAATTATAATAATAATAATAATATTATAATATATATATAATATAATATTATGGTTATATATATGTGAGCTGTGGGGCCACCTCTGATGTACTTATCACCCACACCGTCGATCTGTTTTATCTATATCGCCCGTCTGATGGATGGTGGGCTAATACCCGCAGCAAATAGTTGTTGTACAAATGACAACAAGTGTCTTGGGACCCACATGATATGTGTTTTATCTATACCGTCCGTCCCACGTGTGGGACCCTCTGAGGTATGTGTTACATCCCAGACGTTAGTAAACTCTGTGGGTTCCTAACCAGCTTTCTTGTGGCCTGATCATGAGGCAGTGTTATATTTAAACCGTCCATCTGTGGACCTCCAGCAGTGCACAACTTCTGCACTAACATCAGCTAATTCTGCGAGCATGATCATGAGTTATGTGTTAGATCCAAACTGTCCAAACATTTTGAAAGCTCATCTTAAGGCTTGAGACTAAAAATAAGATAGATCTATAGTTCAAGTAGACCCCACCATTTAAAATAGTGGGGATAGTGACATTCACAATTCAAAACTTCTTAAGGGCCACGGTAGTCCCAATCAAGCTGATGTTTTTACTTTCACTTCATCTACCTCTATGTTAACTTATGAATAGTTCAGATCTCAAAATACATAAGGGTGGGCCCGATTGATATACATGAAGCCCATTTGACTTGGCCCATTTGAATCAGCCCATTTGATTCGGCCTGTTGATACGACCCATATGATGTATATTCATATCATCCATCCCCAATAAGTGAGGCCCACCTTAGTGTATATATTTTATATCCACCGTCCGTCCAGTTTGCTAAACGGTGGACTCCACTTTGATGTATGTGTTTTATACTATCCATCCATCTGCCCCAGGACGGTGGTAACCTCATGTATATTCACGCCGTTCATCTATTTTTTTGGGGTGGAACCCTTCTTAATGTATGTATTGTATTTCAGCACCGTCCATCTGGACATGCTGAGGGGCCAACTGCGATGTATATGTTTGGCCTGCACCATCCAGCTTGCTGGATGGTGGGTCCACCTACTGTGTATTTGCAAACCCCACCATGTTGTACGTATTTTATCTATGTCGTCCACTTATGCAGCCCACCTTGATGTGTGCATAGCAGGCACACTGTCCACCTGTTGGGGCCCACTTTATGATGTGTTGTATATCTGAGCCATCCAGCAGCTCATGCTGCTGTTGACGTTAGTAGTTGTGTGCTAACCGCGGGGCATGTGTTTCTCAAAGCCGTCCACCTGTGTTGCCATGTACAGCCCCACCACGATGTACATATTTCATCCACACCTTCCAGATTGTGTTGGACGATGCTGGATAACGTTTTACATAGACAACGTTTGGACAGTGCTGATCATCATTAGTGGGCCATGTGCCCCATGGGATAATAGTATACAGTGATACGTGTGTTACACCTACAACCATTGATATAATTTTTAATGTGGTCTAAGTCCACTTAAGGCCCATTTTGATGTATTTTGTGGCCCATGTAATGTGGCCCACTTGATATGTAAGGCCTAGTATTGAGGCCCATGGGCGAGGCCCATCCTGATGTATATTTGAGGCCCATGTGATAGGGCCCACCTGTTTGAATTTGAGGCCCATGGGCAAGGCCCAATGTGATAATAGTATACAGTGATACGTGTGTTACACCTACAACCATTGATATAATTTTTAGTGCGGTCTAAGTCCACTTGAGGCCCATTTTGATGTATTTTGTGGCCCATGTAATGTGGCCCACTTGATATGTAAGGCCTAGTATTGAGGCCCATGGGCGAGGCCCATCCTGATGTATATTTGAGGCCCATGTGATAGGGCCCACCTGTTTGAATTTGAGGCCCATGGGCGAGGCCCAATGTGATGTATTCGAGGCTCATGGGCAGGACCGAATGTGATATATTCGAGGCCCATGAGTGAGGCCCATTGTGATGTATTTGAGGTCCATGTGATGCGGCCCATAATGATGTGTATGTAGCCCTTGTATAAGGCCCATTGTGATGTATATTAAGCCTTTGTGTGAGGCCATGGGCCCACTTTATGTTTAGCTCTATGTGGGTCATTGCTTGGGAGCAATGATGGTTGAATGTCCACATTGATGAGCAATGATGGTTGAATGACCACATTGTACATTCCCTTAGGCCTTGTTAGGCTCATTCTCACCGATTTCGATTGTCGATTTCGATTGTTGATTCCGATTTTGATTGTCGAGGGTGATTAACGAGGCCGATTCCGATTGTCGAGGCCGATTCTGATTGTCAAGGCCAATTCAGATTATCGAGGCCGATTTCGATTGTTGAGGGTGATTGTCGAGACCCATATGATGTATATGCCGCTAATAGTTGAGACCCATTGTGATGTGTATTCGTCCTATGTCTGAGGCCCAATGTGATGTATATGCGGCCGTATTTGAGGCCCGTTGGGATGTGTATTCAGCCTGTGTTTAAGGCCTAATGTGATGAATATGAAGTCTATGTGATGAGGCCCATTGTGATGCATTTGAGGGCTAAGTGATGAAGCCCATTGTGATGTATATTAGGCCCTTGTGCGACGTCATGGGTCCACTATATGTTAAGCCTATGTGGGTCATTCCTTGAGAGCAATGTTGGTTAAATGTCCACATAGTCAGGCCGATTGTTGAGGTTGGTTATTAATATCAATTATGAGTATGTGATAGTATAGCATCATAATATATGCCCATACGCATCATCTGCATGTTTGTATGAGATGTAGTTGACCATTGCATATGTCATTGGGCAGGTTGTTACGAGTCTTCTTGATAGGCGTAGGTTATCTCACATGAGCGCATGGTATGCGTATGATTGATGCATGACTGGATTGTATGACTTATGTATCTTACATTGTGTATTGTGACTACTATATGCCCTAGCGATATCAGGGCCATAGCCTCCACAGGCATATCGTGGATGGACAGATGGGACACCAAAAATATTTAGTTCTAGCATACGGGCGTCATAGATGTCCCTTGGTGAAAATCACTAAACTTTTGTAGCCAGGAGACGCCCCAACATCGAGACCGAGTAGATATATATGAACAGATGAGGGCCGAATACCAGAAGGTCGTATCTCCCACTGTGTCGTAGTCGGTTGGGAAGGGGTGTAACCTTACTCGCCTGAGTGAAGGGGCAATGTCTAGGTTGAGTTTGACCAACTTGAGGAATGGGTCCACTATCGACGAGCCGGGCCCAATATTGGTAGGAGGATATTGAGGTCTCTTTCACTTACCCAGTTGTGTGCTCGGCTAGGGGCGGCAAGCTGGCATAGAGTGTAATAGACCCCGGCGATGATCGGAGAGAGGAATCATACTGATATATGGACTTGTTGAGCAGAAATTACATATTCATTCATTTATTCACTATTCACTCGAGCTGGTGGCATGCAACTATTTGTTACGTATACCTTCGCATGGTCGGGATTTCGGTCAGGCGCCCGACTAACCTGAGATCAGAAGTTTACCACATTGAGTTTGACTATCCAAATTTAGTTATAGGACTGGTTTAGATAGAAGTCCTTATGGTGGACCCTGTAGCCTGCGATACTACATACAATCATCCCGACTTCACACTCCAGCATGATCATTCCATTCACACCGCATACTTTATTACATTCCCAGCATATGACATTTTGGGTTACCTGTGTTTCTGCATTTATATGGTTTAAATACGACATCTGATATTTGACTCCTCATGATTCCTTATTTGTATAGTCGATCTGCATTGCGTATTCTGATATTGTTTGACTCATGAACTTGTTAGTATTCTCGCTTACTCTGATAACGCATGTGTAACGCCCTGAAATTCGGGGGTCGAGTATGAACTCAACTCCCGAGTTCCAACGCATCACTTATGCAACATACATAATGATGGTTAAATGTTGTCTGAGTTAGAACAATAAACATGAATGAGATTATGCCAAAAACAGTAATTCATACTCCGATTCGGTTGTATAAAGGCAAGCGAAGAGGCGAAATTGTATATTTAAGGTATGTAAAGAAACAAAACTTTTTGTGAACACCAGAGTATGAACACTAACTGAGTACCCAAATACATGTACTATTTCTGAGTCAAAAATCAAAAATACAATCTAAAAGATGAGTCCTGAAGTCCCCGCGATGCAATCGGCCTAAGCATAGCCGTCAGAGTACTGCATAAATGAGAACTCATCCTGGTCCTCGTCGAAATCGGGCTCCGGCTCCTGAACCGTTGCGCCGTCTATACCTGTAACAGAGTCTGGTTGGTGTTGCAAACACCGTCCCATAACGTGGGAGTGAGTAGCTAACTCAGTGGAACAATAAAGCATAGGTTAACATGTTATCAATTCAATCAAGCAGTAATGATAAAGCAGTACAAATTAAACAAGTTTAACTACTCTTGATAAATGCAAGAATGAAATGACATGATGATGTATGCCCTTGCCAAACCACCCTCATGCGACAACATCTTACGTTCACGAATGCATAACTCCCTCAGTGCCCCACATCTACTAGGCACATGCGGTGCAATGATGCGCATGATTTCCGAGTTGTTATTAGTCCGTTTCAAACAGCAATATTGGGAAACTAAGGTACCTCTCTTGTATCATTCCCAAACATGATCCATTCTAGGGTCGTCAGTCCTAGTTAATCTCATACGATATTATGGTTTGAGAGGCGTAGCGAAGGCATCACAAAGGGCTCGTCACCCGTCAGCACGGATACAGATCTCACCGTATGCCGCTCAATTGCTGACCGTCAGCTCGAGTACAGGTCTCACCGTACTCGGCTCAATCACTAGTCATCAGCTCGAATACAGGTCTCACCGTACTCGGCTCAACTCATACTCTAGTTGCTGTGAAAGACTCGTCGCCAATCACAGACCTTGGAGTATATTCGAAGATACTACAGAGGACTCGTGGCCCGTCAGCACGAGTACAAGTCTCACCGTACTCGGCTTTCACAGTAAGTATCAACAGCTCGAATACAGTATCCCACACCACCGTATTCGGCTCACGAGTTTAGGTTGCTCAATGGTCATTACGGGGAGGCACATGGCCCCAGCATAGGCCGACAGCTCGGCCACGGTGTCCCATACCACCATGTCCAGCTCATGAGTCTTAGCGGATCGAGGTACCATGGTTAACGGGATTGCCACTGGTAAGTTTGGTACCCTAGGTTCAAACAGTAATGACCAGACATGGTGAACACACATTCGACATATCGGGTTAATTGACGAGCCTGACTAGCTCGAGCGCACAACGAGTTGGGCGATGTGAAGTGTAAAAGCACTCCGTGTGGCCAACCACTATCGCCAACCGAAGTACGACTCGGGTTCGTCAGACACATCCATTGTGGCAACATGAATCTCAGCCACAATCTCAAGTCTGGTACCGAATGTTTGGACTATAGACATAGTCCCAAACTCAAACAGTTCTCATCAATAGCATGTGGAGTTAAGCATGATAAACAAAGTAACACAAACATGCTAGGAGGCATGTCATAAAGCATGTTATAAAGCATGATATAAAGTATGTTATAAAGCATGATATAAAGCATGTTATAAAGCATGTAATAGAGCACTATACAGATAGGTATACAAATACATATACATCATATGTGAGTGGTTGTAGTAAACAACCACATGGAGGAAATCCTACATGTCTCTAAGGTAGTCGAGAATTCCATCTCAGCACCGACCTACGGTGCAAACATCCAAGCATTTACTCTCACAAGCATTTACACAAACACTTGGAGTACGCTATTTCAACATACATGACGTATATTAGTAAAACATGTATTAGGGCTATTCTTTCGCTAAGCTAGCATTTTATCCACGTATATCGTAATCATACAGCAAATAATCATGACAATTGCGTTTCCAAAATTTACACGTATACGATATTTCTAGAATACACAATTTCAACATACGTAGTATTTACAATCGAACATGTATTACGGCGATTCTTTTCGCCAAGAAATTAATTTATACGCACATAATATATTTATACAACAATTAATCATGACAAACACATCGCTAAAATATACACGTATACGGTACTTCTTACAATACCGTATTTCTACATACATGGTGTATATTAGTAAACATGTATTTAGGCGAACCCTTTCGCCAAATGAGTATTTTATCTATACATCATATATCCATACGACAAATAAACATGTCAAATACATTTTCATAAAAAATACGTATACGGTATTTTATACGAATACCTAGAGTATGTGAAATTTCAAATTCTACAATTCTAATCGAAACAGAAAACGGAAAGCACTTTGTACATGTGCAATTGCATACAGATCATGAATCTACCATTATCGGACATTGAAAGCGTTGAAAACCACAACCTATACACCTAAAGTCCTCACCTTTCACCTTGGAATCTCAACGAATCAGCAAGGTTGGATGAGCTTCCTTATTCGGGAGTTTTCTAGCCTAAGGAGTGAAATCGGTTAGCTATTTCACAACCTAAAGCCTATACACCTCAAATCAGATCTAGGGTTAGGGTTTCTCACCTTAAAACGGAGTCGGTGACGCCGAAAAAACGTCAAGGAAGGGGTGGTGCAGCCCGTTGGATGATCTACAACAGTAGGAGAAAAATTCTCCCACAAATCCCAAGCTTTTCTCTCCTTTTTCTCTCTCTCTCTCTCTAGGGTTTTATCCTAAATTCGTATGGCTGTGAGAGGGGCTGTTCTAAGGCCCTTATATAGCCAAAAACCTCCCCGGAATAGACTCCGGTTCAAGAGGTACGACTATTATAGGTATTTCAACACTTTTCCAGCTCAAAAGAGTGTTTCTGGCGGCCCCCCTTGAGCCAAACGTCAGACTTAAGCTCACAACTCATGGATCTACGTGGGATTACGTTTTCGACTCGATCGGATTCCCAGATCACACAGGGCGGACCACTTTCAGTTCAACGGTCAGTGGGCCACGATCCGAAATTCCAAGTATATGTAAATGTTCCTGAAATTTTTCCTGATCCGAGGGTGTAATTTGGTCTGATTCCGACGGTCTGGTTGCTTAATACTGATCCGCAACCGAATGGTGCTAGATCACTATTCCAGATATTTATTTTGTAAAGGAAAGAGTGATTTTCATACTCCTTCACTCCGGACTCAAGCGAATAGCCGTGGGACATCGACTGGACCTGATTTCCGAGGTGGTTGTCAAGCTCAGTGAGGCGGTCCTAGTTCCTTAACTTCGTTTGAATCGGACTTCCGATGTGCGGTCTAGACCTAATACGAAGTTTCATTTCATTCCCGAGAGCAGCCGGGAAATGAGTTTTGATCCTAAACTTTAGGGTAACCTAAAGTTAATGATTTGGCAAGTTTTGGGTCTTGTAGATCGTATTTAAAGCGATCCCAACAGATTTCATGGCTAATCGAGTTTTGCACTTAGTTAACTTTGTTAAATTTCCATAGGATTTAATCCTAATTGATTTCTGGTCGAGGTGGTACTCGAGCCAAAGTATAGAAATTTACTGGTCGTTACAATCTACCCTCCTTAAACAAAAATTTCGTCCTCGAAATTTATACCTTTTCATATTCCTCGAGAATCTGAGGGTAGTTCTTCCTGACCTCGGCCTCCGTCTCCCAAGTAGCTTCCTCCTCGGAATGATGTGTTCATAGTACCTTCACAAGTGGAATGACCTTGCTACGCAGTACCTGCTCCTTCCTGTCAAGGATATGCGTCGGGCGCAACTCATATGTAGCATCCTCGCTCAGCTGTACCTGCTCCCATCTGATGATATGCGAAGGATCAGGAACGTACTTCTTCAGCATAAAGACATGAAATACGTTGTGTACAGATGCTAGTAGTGTGGGCAAAGGGAGACGATACGCCACATCACCCACTCAATCCAGTATCTAAAATGGACCGATAAACGTCGGTGTGAGTTTCCCCTTCTTTTCAAACCGAAGGATTCCCTTCATAGGGGAAACTCGAAGGAACACGTGATCTCCGACCTCGAACTCAAGCGGTCGCCGCCTCGTATCGGCGTAACTCTTCTGCCTGCTCTGTGCTGTAAGTAGTCGACGCCTGATAATGTCGACCTTCTCTGTAGTCGCCTGTACCAACTCCGGGCCAATCAGACTACGCTCGCCAACCTAAGCCCAACAGTGCGGTGCTCTACAAAGACGACCATATAGGGCCTTATATGGCGCCATACCAATGTCGCCTGGAAGCTGTTGTTGTAGGCGAACTCTGCGTACGGAAGACAGTCATCCCAGCTGTCCTTGAAGTCCAACACACATGCCCACAACATATCCTCCAGAATCTGGTTCACCCGCTCTGTCTGCCCATCAGTCTGAGGATGGAATGCCGTACTGAACTTCAACTTCACACCCATCGCCTCCTGGATACGAGTCCGGAAGATGGATGTGAACCGAGTGTCTCTGTCCGACAAGATCTCCAATGGAACTCCATGCAGACGGACGATCTCTCTGATGTACAATCTAGCCAGCTCGTCTGCAGAGTTCGTAACTCTGATAGGGAGGAAATGGGCCGATTAAGTCAACTGGTCCACAATCACCCAAATGGAATCGTGTCCCTTCCTTGTCTTCGGCAGCCCTGATATGAAATCCATGGAGATGAAGTCCCACTTCCACTCCACTATGGGCATGGGCCGAAGCAGTCCAGGAGGTCGGCAATGTTCTGCCTTAACCTGTTGGCACGTCAGACATCGAGACATATACTCAGCGATGTGGGCCTTCATGTTATCCCACCAATACGTCCGTCTCATATCCCGGTACATCTTCGTGCTACCAGGATGCATCGCAAGCTTCGAGTTATGGGCAGACTCGAGAAGCTCGTGTCTCAAGTCAGGCACATCAGGAACGCATAGGCAGCCATGAAATCGCAGACCCCCATCAGAACCAACTCTCCACTTGGAGTCCTCTACGTCGCTAGCTTACTCTCGAAGCTCAGACAGCCGCATATCGCCCTCCTGGGCCACAACAATCCTGTCGTCAATAAGTGGCCGCGCCCGAACGTGCGCAACACACTCATATGGCTCCTCCACAGTGAGTCTCTGCTCGAAGTCCCGTACGAACTCGACCATGTCCTACTCAGCTATCATCAATGGTGCCACAAATGCTATCGTCTTCTTGCGGCTCAACGCGTCTGCCACAAGGTTCGCCTTGCCAGGATGGTAGGAAACCTCGAACTTGAAGTCCTTCAAAGTCTCCATCCATCGGCGTTGTCTCATATTCAAGTCTCGCTGTGTGATATGTACTTAAGGCTCTTGTGGTCGCGAGAAAAAGCTCGAACTCCTCTCCGTAGAGGTAATGTCTCCGAGCTTCAATACAAAGATGACGTACCGCAACTCCAGGTCATGTATAGGGTAATTCTCCTCGTGCTTCCTTAATTGTCTCGAGGCATACGAAATCACTCTATCCTTCTGCATCAGGACACAACCCAAACCAACGTGAGACGCGTCAGTATATATCGTGTATTTCTCCCCTTGCTCTGGCAATACTAGCACAGGGGCGGACGTCAACTTGTCCTTCAGCTCCTTAAAAGCTGCCTCCGCCTTCTCATTCCAGGCGAACTTCAAGTCCTTCCGGGTCAACTGAGACAATGGTCTGGCAATCTTCGAGAAGTCCCGAATGAAGCTCCTGTAATACCCAGCTAGACCAAGGAAACTCCTTACCTCGGTAACCGATTCAGGCTGCTGCCAATTCTGAACCGCGGCTACCTTAACAAGGTCCGCTGCTATCCCATCCTTGGACACTACATATCCGAGGAACTTGACTTCCTCCTGCCAGAAGTCGCACTTCTTGTACTATGCGAACAACTGGTTCTTCTCCAGCGTACCCAACACCGCTCTCAAGTGCTCCTCGTGCTCCTCCCGACTCGTAGAGTTTATCAAAATGTCATCAATAAAGACAATGATGAATCGGTACAGGAAGGGCTGAAATACCCAATTCATCAGATCCATGAACACGGCTGGTGCGTTCGTAAGGCCAAACGACATCACTAGAAACTCATAGTGCCCAAAGCACATCCTAAAGGCTGTCTTCTGCACGTCCTCATCTCTCACGCATAACTGGTGGTACCCCGACTGAAGATCAATCTTCGAGAAATACTTCGCCCCTCTCAACTGATCGAACAGATCATCTATCCTGGGCAAAGGATACTTGTTCTTTACCGTGACCTGGTTCAACCTACGGTAATCAATACATAACCGTAGCGACCCGTCCTTCTTCTTCACAAATAGCACAGGTGCTCCCCAAGGAGACACACTAGGTCGTATAAAACTCTTCTCTATAAGCTCATCAATCTGTTTCCGCAGCTCCTCCATCTCGCATGGAGGCATACGATAAGTCGGCAATGAGATGGGCGTCGCACCAGGCGTAAAATCAATTTCACACCGAGGAGGTAAACCAGGGATAGTCTTAAACACACCAACAAATTCCCGAACCACCGGCGTACCCTCCAATGTCGGACCATCAATCAGCACAAGTAAAGCAGCATAACAATTAACACGGCAGGGCCAACTGACCTGTACTGGAAACGTGAAAGCTTTGCCATCAGGTCCATAGGTAGTCACGATCCGAGTATCGCAATCTATCTCCGCCCTCATCTTGGTGAGTCAATCCATACCAAGGATAACGTCGTAGTGCCATAGTGGAGCAACAATGAGGTCAACGAGCACTGTGCTGCTACCCAAAACTATCGAGCAACCCTCGCATAACCGTGTGACATCCGAGAAGGTCCCAGTGACCGTAGTGAGTCTCATCCCCTTAGTGGGAATAGTACGCAAAGATAGATGTTTAACCGCCCCACAAGAAATAATAGAAGTAGTGGACCCAGTGTCCACCAATAAGGAAACGGAAGTACCATGAATGTAAGCCGTACCCTCAAAAGTCGTTGGTGCCGAAATCGACGTCTCTGGTGCCTCGACAACAAGCATATGTACCCGAGCCTGCTGCTGACGGTTCGGCTGAGGAGCCAAGGGGTGTTGTGGCGGCTTGAAGCACGACACAGGAGGTCGGAAGGAAGGATTGCAGGAGCAGTCTGTAGCGGTGGAGCTGATATGGCCTGTGGGTAAGGGCGATCCAACCTCTGCGGTGGTGCAAATCCGCTAGCCCTCATACGTGAGAAGCAACTCTCAGCAGGATGTCCCGGTTTCCCGCAATACGTGCAGGTCACAATCGGGTGTCTCACAGGAACTACTGGTGCCGCGGCCCTAGGAGGCGAATCGGCACGACGCCTCTTGCCTAGAGTAGGCCTGCTCTGTAAATCCTGTCGTGGCCTCGCAACTATAGCACCACGAGATCGGGCCAACCGGTCCACATCCTGCTCTGCCGTCATAGACATGTGAACCAGTGCTGCATAGGTAGGTATACTGAGGCAGCATATCTTTGACCGTATCTCCGGTCGCAAACCCAAGGAAAAACGACGCATCCGCATCTACTCATCCACCAGTATAGTCGGGACAAAGCGGCCCAACTCTGTGAAGCGGTGCTCGTACTCCGTAATCATCATGTCTCCCTGCCTGAGGCGCAGAAACTCATCCTCCTGCTCATGTCGATAAGTCTGCGGGTAGTATTTCTCATGGAACCGGAACTCGAAAGCCTCCCAAGTCCACACGTAGTCTGCTGCGACAGACCGCAGCACACTATCCCACCATAAACTGGCCTCCTTCTCAAACATGAAAGCGGCCAGCTCAACCTGCTCTGCCTCTGAACAGTGTAGCATCCGAAGTATCTTGGAGATGCGATCAAGCCAAAACTCTGCATCCTCGGGTCTATGAGTGCCCATGAATGAAGGAGGTCTCAAGCGCTGAAATCGCTCGAGTAAACCGCGGGTACTGACATCTCCAGTAGGAGGCGCAACAGGTGAGGGAAGAGGCACATCCTCACACTGAGCAGGAGGCTCCGAGTGCTCAGCAGGACGAGCAGATGTCGTAGGTGGAGTCGCACTACCACCCTGGGATAAGGCCTCAGCAATAGTGGTCATAAGCTGCTGGTGTTGCTGCTGCTGTATCTGCTGCTACTGCATCTGCTGCTAGTGCATCATCAACATCAGATGCTCGATCTTATCAATCGGCGGAGCAGCCTGGGAGTCATGCTACATAGATGAAGATGGCCGGTACTGCTTACGGACCGGGGGCGTGTAAGGTGGCAGTCCACCGGTAGGACCAGCAGGAGGCTGATCAGAACCTAACCCTCGGTCCGAAGGACCGCCACTACCAGAAGGAGTCTGGTCCATAGAGCCAGTCAGACAGAGATGTGCCATGCTCCGCGTGTATTGTCGCAGCATGTCCTATACAACATAGAGTACAACCTTTGTGAGATAAAGCATAACACGCGTCATAAAGCACTTTAAGCATTCCACACATCATCATAACAAAGAGGCTACATGCCTTTCATTTATCCAAAAATTGTCATAATACATGGAATACAGAGTTACATGAATCATGATAGAAATCACATGATAGCTAATATATCCATAACATCAAACACTTAAAACATGCTACTATCTACTACATCATCTTCATGAAAACATAAACCGCCTATCGCAGCAACCAAAACAAACAACCATACACAACAACGTGGATGCCTAGGCATCCGAGTCAGGTGATGGAGGAGGAGCGTTCTTGTCCTGCACACAGCATAGAATGACCTTCAACGTACGAGACACCTTCTTAAAGCTCCTCTTCATGTAGGTTTCGGTCTCTTCAAGCTTGGCTCGGGTCTCACCAAGCTCAGCTCGAACTTGTCCAACCTCTTGCTGCAGGGCGGCCTGGTTCTCCTCAATGCGATCCATACGAGCCTCTCTCGCTGCCTGAGCAGCGTCTGACTCAGGTGCACCAGGAGGAAAGCTCTCCTCAGTATCCTGAGCCTCCTCCTCCTCTTCTTGTATGTCATCACCGCCCTCCTCATCACTTTCTGCCTCAAGGTCAACACTCTCCTCACCGGCGCTATCCGACTCATCTCCAGACTCGTCGAGTCGTGCTTGCCGCTGGCGAGGGCCGATCTTCATGTTGTTAAGTGTAGTCTCATTATGACTCGGACTAGCGCAAGGTCTTCCATGTTGAGCCTATAGCCGACATTACGAGCCATCCTACATATCAGGCGGCCAAATGGGAGTGAGAGGTCATTCCTGATAGATCGGACAACTTGAACTATCTGATACAGGAAGAACGTGGGTAGGCATAAGTTGTCTCCATGTCCCATCCTGTATAAAAAATCCACCATCAACCGAATACACTCTGTATGGTTACTCGACCGTGGATACACATTATATGTGAAAATGTGGTGGAGCAAATGGAAGTCATCCGTCATCTTCGTCGATGGAAGGCAGTTTCCCCGTGTCCAAAAGACCCGTCGACCACAAAGGTATCGCGTACGGCGACCCCTTTCTCGCGCACTCCTAGAGAAGTCGTCGTTTGGAAGCACTTCACCACGCGAGATGTTCAGGAGTCGTGCCACCTCAGCCACAGTAATCGTACATCTTATGCCCCTTACAGAGACAGTGAACTGAAGCAGTTCCAACGATGGGTCTATGATATGAGCGTAGAAGGCGCAAACCGTGTTCTCACATGCGGGAGACTCGCCTTCAAATATAGGACCCCATCCGACGACATCCACCAAATGGTCCATCATCGGGTGTGTTCCGAGAAATTTCAGATCTGGACTGATTTTTTTCTAATTTTCTTAACTACTGGATTGGGTGGATAGGGATCTAGACACGTCAATAGACGGTCTAGAAGTGATTTGGACTAGACTCGTGCGACCAGGATCGAACACAGACTCGATCAAAACGCGCGTTTTCGACGAACTTCGCCAAATGGCGAAATCGGACATCCTAGGATTGTTTTTAAAATTTTTCTCGCACCCTCCTAGGTTGTAATGCGTCAGCGTACGTAATGGGAACATAACTCAGGTCTAGTTTAATTAAAATCATGCTCTGATACCAACTTGTAACGCCCTGAAATTCGGGGGTCGAGTATGAACTCAACTCCCGAGTTCCAACGCATCACTTATGCAACATACATAATGATGGTTAAATGTTGTCTGAGTTAAAACAATAAACATGAATGAGATTATGCCAAAAATAGTAATTCATACTCCAGTTCAGTTGTATAAAGGCAAGCGGAAGACTGAAATTGTATATTTAAGGTATGTAAAGAAACAAAACTTTTTGTGAACACCAGAGTATGAACACTAACTGAGTACCCAAATACATGTACTATTTCTGAGTCAAAAATTAAAATACAATCTAAAAGAGGAGTCTTGAAGTCCCCGCGATGCAGTCGGCCTAAGCATAGCCGTTAGAGTACTGCATAAATGAGAACTCATCCTGGTCCTCGTCGAAATCGGGCTCCGGCTCCTGAACCATCGCGCCGTCTATACCTATAACAGAGTCTGGTTGGTGTTGCAAACACCGTCCCATAACGTGGGAGTGAGTAGCTAACTCAGTGGAACAATAAAGCATAGGTTAACATGTTATCAATTCAATCAAGCAGTAATGATAAAGCAGTACAAATCAAACAAGTTTAACTACTCTTGATAAATGTAAGAATGAAATGACATGATGATGTATGCCCTTGCCAAATCACCCTCATGCGACAACATCTTACGTTCGCGAATGCATAACTCCCTCAGTGCCCCACATCTACTAGGCACATGCGGTGCAATGATGCGCATAATTTCTGAGTTGTTATTAGTCCGTTTCAAACAGCAATATTGAGAAACTAAGGTACCTCCCTTGTATCATTCCCAAACATGATCCATTCTAGGGTCGTCAGTCCTAGTTAATCTCATACGATATTATGGTTTGAGAGGAGTAGCGAAGGCATCACAAAGGGCTCGTCACCCGTCAGCACGGATACAGATCTCACCGTATGCGGCTCAATTGCTGACCGTCAGCTCGAGTACAGGTCTCACCGTACTCGGCTCAATCACTAGCCGTCAGCTCGAATACAGGTCTCACCGTACTCGGCTCAACTCATACTCTAGTTACTGTGAAAGACTCGTCGCCAATCACAGACCTTGGAGTATACTCGAAGATACTACAGAGGACTCGTCACCAGTCAGCACGAGTACAGGTCTCACCGTACTCGGTTCTCGCCATAAGTATCTACAGCTTGAATACAGTGTCCCATACCACCGTATTCGGCTCACGAGTTTGGGTTGCTCAATGGTCACTACGGGGAGGCACATGGCCCCAGCATAGGCCGACAGCTCAGCCACGGTGTCCCATACCACCATGTCCGGCTCATGAGTCTTAGCGGATCGAGGTACCATAGTTAACGGGATTGCCACTAGTAAGTTTGGTACCTTAGGTTCAAACAGTAATGACCAGACATGGTGAACACACATTCGACATATCGGGTTAATTGACGAGCCTGACTTGCTCGAGCGCACAACAAATTAGGCGATGTGAAGCGCAAAAGCACTCCGTGTGGCCAACCATTATCGCCAACCGAAGTACGACTCGGGTTCGTCAGACACATCCATTGTGGCGACATGAATCTCAGCCACAATCTCAAGTCTGGTACCGAATGTTTGGACTATAGACATAGTCCCAAACTCAAACAGTTCTCATCAATAGCATGTGGAGTTAAGCATGATAAACAAAGTAATACAAACATGCTAGGAGGCATGTCATAAAGCATGATATAAAGCATGTTATAAAGCATGTAATAGAGCACTATACAGATAGGGATACAAATACATATACATCATATGTGAGTGGTTGTAGTAAACAACCACATGGAGGAAATCCTACATGTCTCTAAGGTAGTCGAGAATTCCATCTCAGCACCAACCTACGGTGCAAACATCCAAGCGTTTACTCTCACAAGCATTTACACAAACACTTGGAGTACGCTATTTCAACATACATGACGTATATTAGTAAAACATGTATTAGGGCTATTCTTTCGTTAAGCTAGCATTTTATCCGCGTATATCGTAATCATACAACAAATAATCATGACAATTGCGTTTCCAAAATTTACACGTATACGATATTTCTAGAATACACAATTTCAACATACGTAGTATTTACAAGCGAACATGTATTACAGCAATTCTTTTCACTAAGAAATTAATTTATACGCACATAATATATTTATACAACAATTAATCATGACAAACACATCGCTAAAATATACACGTATACGGTACTTCTTACAATACCGTATTTCTACATACATGGTGTATATTAGTAAACATGTATTTAGGCGAACCCTTTCGCCAAATGAGTATTTTATCCATACATCATATATCCATACGACAAATAAACATGTCAAATACATTTCCATAAAAAATACGTATACGGTATTTTATACGAATACCTAGAGTATGTGAAATTCCAAATTCTACAATTCTAATCGAAACAGAAAACGGAAAGCACTTTGTACATGTGCAATTGCATACAGATCATGAATCTACCATTATCGGACATTGAAAGCGTTGAAAACCGCAACCTATACACCTAAAGTCCTCACCTTTCACCTTGGAATCTCAACGAATCAGAAAGGTTGGATGAGCTTCCGTATTCGGGAGTTTTCTAGCCTAAGGAGTGAAATCGGTTAGCTATTTCACAACCTAAAGCCTATACACCTCAAATCAGATCTAGGGTTAGGGTTTCTCACCTTAAAACGGAGTCGGTGACGCCGGAAAAACGTCAAGGAAGGGGTGGTGCAGCCCGTTGGATGATCTACAACAGTAGGAGAAAAATTCTCCCACAAATCCCAAGCTTTTCTCTCCTTTTTTTCTCTCTCTCTCTAGGGTTTTATCCCAAATTCGTATGTCTGTGAGAGGGGCTGTTCTAAGGCCCTTATATAGCCAAAAACCTCCCCGGAATAGACTCTGGTTCAAGAGGTACGACTATTATAGGTATTTCAACACTTTTCCAGCTCAAAAGAGTGTTTCTGGCGGCCCCCCTTGAGCCAAACATCAGACTTAAGCTCACAACTCATGGATCTACGTGGGATTACGTTTTCGACTCGATCGGATTCCCAGATCACACGGGGCGGACCACTTTCAGTTCAACGGTCAGTGGGCCACGATCCGAAATTCCAAGTACATGTAAATGTTCCTGAAATTTTTCCTGATCCGAGGGTGTAATTTGGTCTGATTCCGACGGTCTGGTTGCTTAATACTGATCCGCAACCGAATGGTGCCAGATCACTATTCCAGATATTTATTTTGTAAAGGAAAGAGTGATTTTCACACTCCCTCACTCCGGACTCAAGCGAATAGCCGTGGGACATCGACTGGACCTGATTTCCGAGGTGGTTGTCAAGCCCAGTGAGGCGGTCCTAGTTCCTTAACTTCGTTTGAATCGGACTTCCGATGTGCGGTCTAGACCTAATACGAAGTTTCATTTCATTCCCGAGAGCAGCCGGGAAATGAGTTTGATCCTAACTTTAGGGTAACCTAGAGTCAATGATTTGGCAAGTTTTGGGTCTTGCAGATCGTATTTAAAGCGATCCCAACGGATTTCATGGCTAATCGAGTTTTGCACTTAGTTAACTTTGTTAAATTTCCATAGGATCTAATCCTAATTGATTTCTGGTCGAGGTGGTACTCGAGCCAAAGTATGAAAATTTACGGGTCGTTACAGCATGATTCATGATCTTACACATATTTCAACATTGGATGATTAGGGCATTGCGTTGAATACTTGGCACTTACCTTGTGCAGACACTTACACCACCCTCTAAGCTTTTTATAAGCTTATGCATGATAGATACGTGCAGGTGATGTTAGGTTACAGCAGTGTTAAGCTTGGAGCGTGCGGTAGTCTTCTGGAGCTTAATTTTCGATTTATGTATTTTACTTTCAGCATTGTACTCAAATGATTATATTAGTGGATATGTAATGATAATGTTGCCTTTATGATTTGGGTATACTTGTGGTTATGCTTATTATGAGTTAAATGTACATTGGAAAATTCTCCTTGTAGGATCCCAGGATCGAAATCTGGCGTATGGATGCTAGGAGCTAAGAATGGGGTACTACAAAGGCTGTTGGCACCAGATTCGGCGATTGGGATTCCAATGAATCCGATTTCTGGATTTGGGACGTGACATCACTCACCTAGCTATGGATTTAACTTGACTTGGCGGCATGGCCCCAAACTCAAGCCCAAACGGGCGATCTAACATTGATACACCATCACACAACCCATGCATGTGGCTAGGCAGCTGCTACCAATAGTTCAAACTTCAGAAACTCAACATGCACATACCGGATAGGGCTTACACAACATACATGCATCGATGGGAGGCATGCAATGCATTGCGCTGGTGGACTCAAGCTACCAACTCCCTTATAACACCGCCTTACTCTTCTCAGCTATGAATTTAGGAAGGAAGAACAGAGAACATAAAGTTAAAGGGTGGAAATGACCAAGAGTGATGATCCACTTCCATTCTCTTTCTCATTTTCTCTCTCTCTCTCTCTCTCTCTCTCAAGCTGAAAATAAGAAGAAAAGATCGAATGGGCTTTTATAGCTCAAAATTTCAGGTTTGGTGGTTTCAATTACACAACTATCTAGCGACTATCGGTCGGACCAACAGGAACCAACAGAGCGTGAATTTCACAAGTTTCCAAGGTTGCACAATTGATTAGACCAGCAAGTTTGCAGGTCAAACCGACATACCGCGATTGCTTCTCATAATTGGAATTTTTCATTGTCTCAAGGTTCTAAGAATCCAACTTATGTGTTTTATGGGTTAATCCTTTGTTTAGAATGCTCAATTTTGAGTGATTTCATGTGGATTCTCTCAGATCAATCTTAGGATTAAATAAACTGGGGATTCGAAGGTCCAGGTCCCGTATGTGCCATTGAACGGTTCGATTAGCCCTCATATGGACTCCAATTGAGCCACGAGTTCCTAGGTTAAGCTTTCGTCCATAGCCCCTAAACCTACAAGTTTATATGCACAAGAACACATGCAATTGTATATTTTAATAAAAAATTCTCTAGTAACATCCAAGGACATCCAATACCTGAGTACTGGAGGGTCGGGTGTTACACTTATATGGTAGGATTTCATTGCTCCACAGGCCACATGAAATATGCTTCCATCAAATAACGTCATTACCTATATGTTGGGATTTGATTGGTCCACAAGCCACCATCAAAACTTTCACAGCCGCTGATGCTAGGATTTGAATCTTCTGCCACACCTGTTTTTGGCACCATGTGGAACAATCTAACCCTATGGGATCCACCTTAATATCATTGTTAAATCTACTCTCTGCATCAAATTTTGCACATCATGTTTAACAGACACAAATACATTCATGCAGAATAGATGTCATGCTTTGTACTTCGGATACAAAGTGCGCACCCTCAGACCTGAGTTATGGTCCATGACTCTTACACCATGTTTACATGATTTCACTCAAACAGTTACTATGATGCACATTTTAGTGTATTCTATATTCTCACCACAAAAACTTACAAACATCCACATCATTACACATCCATTATTGCCACTTATTCCATCATATTCACAACTACAAAATAAAACTTCAAAATCAATTATGTCCACCCATTTGGGACTTTTATACAACTATAATATCAAATATCATCTTTAACATATCTTAACTATAAACCATAAAATATCATATTAACATTAGTAACTAAAAGAATATAAATAAATCCAACTTGAGCCTAAGAATTGTCCAATTTTTCTAGGGCTCATTTAAGATCCTTTAGGTCTATACCATTCTTGGTTATCTCATCGGCATGTATTGCAATTTTGGCCATATTAACGAAACATCCGTCACCATACTATTTCAGATTATCTTTAAGCCGCTTTATTCTGGCCATGATCTCAGTCGTTCTTCCCTTAACTGACGACTGAATCATCACAAGACTTCTTCAATAATACAGTGTGGAGCTACCCAATAGGGTACTATAACCTTCGACAGATCGTTGTTCAATCGTGGCAAAGTAGCTGTAATAGCCTGAATTTTTTCCCAACCTGGAATTAGACGTCCTTAGGCGATGGGTCAATCCTAACACCGGTTTAACTTCTCAAACACTCAATTAAAGCCTCAAATCCCTTTTCAAACCATTTTCTTCACAAATCCCACCCTTCACCACCTTGATCTTTCAATTTTTCTAAGTACTTTCACCCTAGACACTATCTTAAACTAGCTAAGTAGTATAACTTGGATCACCTTATATACAAACTACAAAGGCCTGAGTACCACCTCGACCAGAAATTACTTAAGATTAAATCCTTTAGAAATAAGACAAAGTAGCTAAGTGCTAAACTAGATTAGCTACAAAATCCGTTTGAATCGTTTTAAATACGATGTGCAAGGCCCAAAACTTGTAGAATCATTGACGCTAGGTTACCCTAAAATCTAGGATCAATCTCATTACCCGATTGCTCTCGGGAGCATGTTGAAACTCTGTATCGGATCTGGACCGTACATCGGGAGTCTGAATAATACGAGGTTAAGGACATAGGACCGCCTCGCTGGGCTTGACAACCATCTTGGAAATCAAATCCTGATAGTGTCCCAGGGTAATTCGCTTGAGCCCAGAGTGAGAGAGTGTGAAAACACTTGTTTTCTTTCCAAAATAAATATCTTAAATAGTAATCTGAGACTTGTCGCTTGCAGGTCAGTATTAAGCAACCTCACCGTCAGAATCAGACCAAATTACA
This sequence comes from Magnolia changhungtana, assembly GCA_030180095.1. Taxonomy (NCBI): domain Eukaryota; kingdom Viridiplantae; phylum Streptophyta; class Magnoliopsida; order Magnoliales; family Magnoliaceae; genus Magnolia; species Magnolia changhungtana. The sequence goes on along the minus strand of JASAUF010000502.1, from coordinate 5,764,340 downwards.
CCCTCAGATCAGGAGAAATTTCATACACATATCCATGTACTCGGAATCTCCGATCGAGATCCGCTGACCGTTGAACTGCAACTGGTCTGCCATGCGTGATCTGAGAACCCTACTGGAACGAAAACTTAATAGATCCTAGATCCATAGTTTGTGAGCTTAAGTCAGACCTTTGGCTCAAGGAGGCCCACCAGAAGTCCTCCGTTGAGCTGAAACAGGTCCGCTTTGGTTATAACCTAAGTATACTTTGACCTGGAGTCTATTTCAGTGAGTTTTTAGGCTATATAAGGACCTCAAACCCTCTCTCATTGCAGCCATACGAGTTTGAGAGAAACCTTAGAGAGAGAAGAGAGAGAAGAGAGAGAAAGTGTGGGAGATGTGGGAGAATCTCCCTGCCATGTTTCCCTGCCGTTCCATGAGCTCCACCACCTCATTCTTATCGCTTTCCCGACGATTTCAGCGACGTTTCTAGGTAAGAAACCCTAACCCTAATCTGTTTTGGGGTTGTATAGGTTGTAGGTTGTGAAATAGCTAACCTATTTCATTCTCCAGGTTACCAAACTGCCATGTACGGAAGCTTGGCAAACCTATCGGCTTCGTTACGATTCTACGATAAAAGGTGAGGACTTTAGGTGTATAGGTTACGGTTTTCAATGCTTTCAATGTCAGATAATGATAGATTCATGATCTGCATGCAATTGCACATGTACAAAGTGCTTTCTGTTTTCTGTTTCGATTAAAGATGTAGATTATGGAATTTTACATATTCTAGGTATTCGTAGAAAATACCGTATACGTATAAATTTTGGAAATGTGTTTGACATGATTATTTATTATCTGAATATATGATATATGGATAAAATACTTATTTGGCGAAAGGATTCGCCCAAATACATGTTTTAATAATATACACTATGTATATAGAAATACTGTATTGTAGAAAGTACCATATACATATATATTTTAGAGATGTGTTTGCCATGATTATTTGTTGTATAAATATATTATATATACGTAAAATACTTGCTTGGCGAAAGGACTCGCCCTAATACATGTTTGCTAACATACACTAAGTATGTTGAAATAGTGTATGTTAAGTGTTTGTGAAAATGCTTGTGTGAGTAAGTGTTTGGATGTTGATGCCTTAGGAGGGTGTTGAGATGGGATTCTCAACTACCTTAGAGACATGTATGATTTCCTCCATGAGGTTGTTTACTTAAACCGCTTACTTTTGCAATGTATGTGTTTGTATTCCTATTTATGTAGTGCTTTATAACATGCTTACTAACATGCTTGAATTACTTTGTTTATCATGCTTTACTCGACATGCTACGAATAAGGTTTGATTGAGTTTGGGACTATGTCTATAGTTCAGACAGTCGGTATTAGACTTGAGATCGTGGTTGAGTTTCATGTCGCCACGTAAGATGTGGTTGACGAACCCGAGTCGTATGTCAGTTGGCGACAGTGGTTAGGCCACGCGAAGTGCTTATGCACTTCATGTCATCCAATTGATTGTGTGCTCGAGCTAGTCAGGCTCGTCTTATAACTCGATGTGTCTAATATATGTTCACCATGTTTGGTCGCTATTGCTTAAACCTAGGGTACCAAACTTGAAATCCCTTTTAACTATGGTACCTCGATCCGCTAAGACTCATGAGCCGGGCATGGTGGTATGGGACACTGTGGTCGAGCTGTCAGCCTACGCTGGGGCCACGTGCCTCCCCGTAGTGACCAGTGAGCAACCAGACTCGTGAGCCAATTATGGTGGTATGGGAGACTATATTCGTATTGTCAGCCTACATTGATAAGGTGATGGGGGAGCGGTGTAACCTTTGTGCGTAACAGCCCTGACAGCCCTTTATAGTGACCTCGAGCATACTCTGAAATTCCGATGAGCCTTAGAGTTTTGTCGCGGTGTATAGAGTATGAACTAGGCCTGTTTCTTTTTAGTGATAAATCTTTAAAGAGGTGATGGGGGAGTGGTGTAACCTTTGTGCATAACAGCCCTGGCAGCCTTTGCAGTGACCTAGAAAATACACCATCGTCTGAGATTAACTAGGACTGACGACCCTAGAATGGATCATGTTTGGGAATGATACAAGGGAAGTACCTTAGTTTCTCAATCCTGCTGTTTGAAATGGACTAATAAAAACTCTATAATCATGCTCATCATGCATTGCATGTGCCTGGAAGATGTGGAGCACTGAGGGATGAAAGCATGCCGCGAACGTAAGATGGTGTCGCACGAGGGAGGGTGTGGTGAGGGCATACATCATGACTGCATTCATACTTGCATTAATAAGAGTAGTTAGGAGTATTTGATTTTACTGTTTTATCATTACTTCTTGACTGAATTAATAACATGTTAACCTATGCTTTATTGTACCACTGAGTTGATCACTCACTCTCACGTTACGGGACGGTGTTTGCAACACCAACCAGATTTGTTGAGTTTCAGATGATGGCGATGCTTATGAAGCAGAGTTGAACTACTACTATGATGTTGAGGAGGAGTTCTCCTACATATAACCCTCTGACAGGTCTATGAAGACCTGGTAATGTATTGACGGGGCTATGGTACTTGGGATAGAAGACATTATACTTCCTCACATTCGGTAAATTTTAGAATTGTACTTGTAATTATTTAACTTGGTAACTTTATCACACTCTAGAGACTCACCACAGTTTTTATATTTTATATGTCTATCACAGTCTTCCGCTTGTAATTTAACTGTCTCTGGAGTATGATATGCTGTTTTAGCTTAATCTCACTCATGTTCAATGCACGAATATAGTCAACATTCAATCATCATTCATTTTGTTGCATAAGTAATGTTCTGGAACTCGGGAGTTGAGTTTATGCTCTACCCCCGATTTTCGGGATGTTACAGTAGCAATATCTTGCACTATGATTTTTGGATTAATTCTGCCATTTATACCAGTTGGACGTCCATACTTGTCCCTTTAAGTAACACGTACCGAACCAAGCTTGTCTCCATAAAAACAGGCCTTGACTGCATTGAATGTGGTTAAGGACGATTTATTGATGGCTAACACCAGTTCAAATTTATCTTAATTCTAGAAAATTAGGAATTCGTGCAAAGATGATGGGATGCATGAAAAAGAATGTATGCAATCCCTCCCCAATAAGGAATAATAATTTGATGAAGTGTGGACCATAAAAATGTCTGCCAACACTTTCTTGGTTCCCACCATCAAGTCAATCGGCATGACATTGTGCCTGTGTCACTCCTCTAGCAAAATTATTGATCGTAACTTTGGTCAAAATTAGATCATCAGGAGTTTTTCCCAATTTGGCCATCATTCTGGTCGGAAGAATATTCACAACCGCTTTATTGTCGACTAAAACTCTAGTAATTACACATCCCTCTAAATGGATAGAGATGTATAACGGTTTCAAAATTTGAGTCGCATAGTGTGAGTGGGTCTCTCTATCACTATTTTCTTAGACAGTACGCTTGGCTCGACCTTAATAGTCAACACACTCCTAGTTTTTTCTTCAAAGTTAAAGGAACCATGTTGTATGATTATGGGAGGACTAAGTTGCTCCACGTCTCCTTCTATCTTACTCAGCTATGTAGGTTTAACTTGAAAGCTCAATGGTAAAGTAAGTACCATATTTCTTCGATCCAAAACAATTGGTGAAAATGATCGAAACCGTATCATAGAATTCAGACATTACCCCCCATACATTTTTAAATTTGGTCATTCTTCTATATTGTTGACCGAGGTTTTCTCTCTCTCTCTCTCTCTCTCTCTCTCTCTCACTTTTTTTTTCCTGAAGATTTGGTGAAGTTTCTTTTGGCGAATATGCTTTTGTCAAGAGTTCTTCGATCAATAGATCATCGCCTGAAAAGCATTCATCTCTAATGTACTCGGCAAATCCTTCAAAGTCGATACATTCCTTGTTAGGTTGTTGACTGTTCTCAGCTAACTTGTGAGGATGGAGCCGCATAGTCAAGTCTATTATGTTCACAGTTATATGTTCATCCTCTAATTGCGGAATCCTTGGCATCGGTCATGATCACATTACCTACATTACCATTTTTTTAGTTTTTGTTCTCCACATAAACTAATTCTTAGCACTTAGTAACTTGTTGCCTTTGCCAGTGTTGTTTCTGGGTGCAGTCATCCCTTCAGGTATGGTTGGAAACTTAGGATGACTAACCCTTCTCTAGACTCCTTCCTAGGTAGAGATGTTTAACCATCATTTATCCTAATACTGGAATCGGTCGATGGCGGTTAATGGAATGGTAATTCACGGTAAGTACTTGTTACTACTTTCGGTTGTGTTTCCACACTCATTACCACTCGCCATGTCATCTTGCATTTGCTTTTAGGTTGTTGTCCCACATCTTAGTCATTATTTGACCCTAGGTCAATTTTTTATTGCGATCGAACAAACTCCTAAGAATTGACCATGGACATGTTAATCTCCATGTTCAATGGAAACGAATCGGTGTCAATCAATATTGCCTCTTTTTCCTTTATATGAAATTTTATCAATTCGCAATTGATATTGTCTTGGATAACATTCCTAAAAAAATATATTTGTTAGTAGAATGAGACCGAGTTTCATGTCATTTCAAGTGTTCAATCCTTTTCAATTCTTCAACTGTTGGTATCTTATGATTGAAGGGATTTTTAATGAACTTCCCGGCTAGCATTATATCAAAGATTTCACCAGCATAAATGATATCAAATGTATTTCCTTTGAGCTTTTTGTGTCGCCAGTGCAGTCACTTCTGTTTTAACCAACGTTGAACAGATAAATGGATGTTTCACCTCTACTTTAGCCACTGTCACATCATAATTAGGGTCATAATAGTATGTCCCGACTGACAAATTTTTCTGCCTCGTTCCTTCATGAAGAAGAGATTCATACCAGGATATTTTTTTAGTTAAATCATAAAGATTAGCAAACTTCGTTTCGATGAACATTTAACGGAGTGTAAATTCTAGACCATCTTGGGTCAATTGTACAAATTCAGCCTCAGTCGTGACTACTTTACATGGCTTTTGTTTTGTTTAAATTGAGCGATATAGTTTTCAATTGATTTTTCTGGCAACTGCCGGAAACTTAAAAGGTTGGCTATAAAAATTTCCCTATCCTTGTAAAAGAACTAGCCCTGAAGCTTCTTTTCCATTTCTTGCTAATTTTGAACAAAATTTAACAATAAATTACATTACCTTGTGAAAGCTACTACTGTTAATGAATGATCAAATAGTTATAATCTGTGATAATCATTATTTACTAGTTCTCCACATTGCATGGTAAATTGAGATGTAGTCTATGGTCGATTGACTAGTCTCACATGTGAATAGTGTAAAATTAGGTCGATAATTTCTCGGTAATGTATATTACCAGTCCATCCATTCAGGATATGGTTTATAACAGATGGGAGTGGTAGTTCGGCCAAGAATTTGGCCTGCCACCTCCTAGATCACTTGCAAATTTTAATCACGGTCCACATGGCGAGGTTCAACCATAAGAGGTGGCTTAGGACCTACAGGGTGTTGTTCTCCATAGTGAGGGATATTCTAAAGAAAGGGTTGTTCCTCATGTATTTTCTGATTCTTGACCATATGAATAAAATTCATATTCTCCCATTCAGGTCATCTAACCTCAACAGGTTGAGGAATATTCTGCACTTCTTGTTGTGCAGCTGGCCAACAACGCAGTGAGCCTAGATCCAATCTCAACCCAATCTAGGGTAAAAAACCACGGATGCAAACTTCCACTATGAAGAATGAAGATTACAAGGCAATATACTAACCTCTCCCTTGGAGGTATAGAGAAAACCCTTTTTCCACACCTTAGAATAGCTCCCCAATATTCACCTTAACCCTAGAATAGCCATAAGGACCCCAATTTATAGTTTTGGAAACTTTCCTTTTGCATCCCAGTTGCGAAAGGACTTGCAACACGAAATCTGCGAAACTCCTTTCCACATCCCAGTTGCGAAAGGACTTGCAACACGAAATCTGCGTAACCTCGACTGGTAGTGGGTGGCCCCAGATGTGGCTCCACTTCTCAACAATCTCTCACTTGGAGACATATCACCATAAACATTTGTCTTCTTCATCCGGAGTGCACCACATCCCCGTCTTCAAGCCTGAAGACCAATTAAAGCTGAACAGAGCTTCAGCTTCTCCCTTGTGACCGCCTTGGTCAGCATATCCGCAGGATTCTCACTTGTATGAATCTTCTCTAGAGCAATCGATCCATCTTCCAGTAACGAACGTATGAAGTGATATCTGATGGCAATATGCTTGGTCCTTGAATGAAAGGCTGAATTCTTAGCCAAGTGTATTACACTCTGACTGTCACTGTACAACTTGCAATCTACTTGCTTCTTACCCAACTCTTTCATAAAACCATGCATCCACACCATCTCCTTGTATGCTTTTGTAGTTGCAACATATTCTTCTTCTGTCATACTGATAGATACTATCTTCTATAACTGAGAGATCCAACTGACTGCAGCACTTCCCAGAGTAAAGACATAACCTGTAGTGCTTCTTCTGTTGTCGATATCTCTTGTCAAATCTGAATCCACGTAGCCTTGTAGCTTGATTTCCGATCCACCATAACATAGCCCTACATCCTTAGTACCTATCAAGTATCTAAGAATCCACTTCACAGTTTCCCAATGTTCCTTCCTAGGATTGTTCATGAACCTGCTAATAACTCCCACTGCTTGAGCAATGTCTGGCCTCATGCTCACCATAACATATATGAGACTCCCTATAGCTAACACGTATGGGACTTTAGCCATGTAATCCTGTTCTTCATGCGTCTTTGCCCCTTACTCCTTAGATAGCTTGAAGTAGTTGGCTAATAGAGTGTTAACCGGCTTAGCACCTCCCATATTGAATCGATCAAGTACCTTGGCTATGTACTCTGCCTGTGACAACACCAGTTTCTTATTTTCCCTGTCACGCTTTATCCTCATGCATAGGATTTGTTTTGCAGCTCCTCAATCCTTCATGACAAATTCTCTAGACAGTTGTCTTTTAAGATCTAAGATGTCCTTCATGCTTGAACCGGCCACAAGCATATCATCAACGTACAGAAGAATGATGATGTACGACGTATCAAACATCTTCAAATAACAACAGTGGTTTGCATGACATCTCCTAAAACCGTTTCCTGACATGAAACTGTCAAACTTTTTGTACTGCCTCAGGGCCTGCTTTTGGCCATATAAACTCTTCTTCAGTCTGCACACCTTGTTCTCCTTTCCTGGTGCCACATATCCTGTCGGTTGATGCATATATATCTCTTCTTTAAGGTCCCCATGAAGAAAAGGTTGTCTTAACATTTAGCTGCTCTAGATGTAAGTCCTCTGTATCCACTATACTTAAGACCATACGAATTGTAGACATTTTCACTACTGGTTAAAATATTTCAGTGAAATCGATACCTGCCTTTTGTTTAAAGCCTTTCACAACCAATTTGGCCTTGTACCGTTTCGAACCATCGTACTCCTCCTTCAGTCTGTAAACTCACTTGCTATGAAGAGCTTTCTTATCCTTTGGTAGAGTGACCAGCTCCCATGTAAACCCTAAACCCTAAACCCTAAACCCTAGACTCAAGAGAGTCCATCTCTCCTCATCCATGGCCTGCTCCCACTTAACCCGTGTATCTGACTGTAATGCCTCTTCAAAACACTCTGGTTCACCATTATCTGTCAGTAGTAGATAATATAAGGAGGGTGAGTATTGGATCGTGGGTCTCCTCTCCCGAGTAGACCTCCTCAATATCGGTGTCTGTAGCCCTACCTTATAATACTCCTGTGCATGATCATCCTGTGGCGTTGTAACACCCGTGTCCGGTAACTCTTCTAACTCTACAAATTCTTTCTCCTTAACCTTATTTTCATGCACCCTGTCCTTATACATCACTTTTTCATTGAAGACTATATCATTGCTTCTAATGATTTTCCTGTTTTCTGCATCCCAAAACCTATAGCCAAAATCATGCTGCACATAACCTATAAACGTGCACCTCCTGGACTTCGTATCCAGCTTGTTTATGTGCTTTGCATCAATGTGAACGTATGAAGTGCAACCGAACACTCTGAGATGTGTTACGTTCATTTCTTTCCCAGTCCACGTTTCTTCTGGTAGCCCACCATTCAATGGTGCTGAGGGACTTCTATTAATGAGATATGCGGAAGTATTTACAGAATCCGTCCAAAAAGTCTTGAACAACCCTACATGTAACCTCATGCTCCTGGCGCGCTCAAGGATGATCCTATTAATGCGCTCAGCCACACCATTCTGCTGTGGTGTCCCTGGAATCGTTTTCTGATATTTGATTCCATTTGCTGCACAATACTCCTCAAACCTCTTATCATAATATTCTCTCCCATTATCAGATCTGAGACACTTTATTGTTTTACCCGTCTCATTTTCTACCATGACTTTCCACTTCTTAAATACATTAAATACATCAGATTTATGCTTTAAGAAATAGACCCACAGTTTTCTACTAGCATCATCAATAAAGGAAACAAAATAACGTGAGCCACCGAAAGATGATAACTGTGCCGATCCCCATACATCAGTGTGTACAAGCTCCAACAGATGCGTCTTTGAAGCACGTCCTGTCTTCTTTAAACTTACTATCTTCTGCTTATCATACACGCAGTCCTCACTGTAGACACCCCACCCAGGCTAAATATCTTGATTCTGTTAAGACAATCCGAGAACCATGATCATATCCTAAACCTAACCCTAATCCTAACCTAAGCCATCATGAGTCATCATTCAATCCAAACCATGTCCGAAACTAATCCATTTCTCGGATCATTTTCAAGTAACAATCGAGCCAATTTCGAGTCATTTTAAGCCGAATATCCAAAACGGACTTTGTTTCACTCTAAAGACCCAAAAAAGGACCCACCGACAAAATTTCAAGGAAAACTGTACCGAAGTGGTAGTTTGACTACCGCCGGCGGTAGTCAAACTACCGCTTCCTCTCAAAAAGCATGCGTTGAGCCAGCCACACGAGAATCAGACTCAGCCAGGACCGGGCGGCAGTCGGCCTACCGCCGGCGGTAATCCGATTACCGCAGGCGGTGATCGGAATTCCGCCGCGTCTTTGTCGAGCGGTGGACAAATGTCTCAAAGATCCAAAGTCAACTCTTCCCGGAATTTACCCCTCCCATCTCTATTATTTACTGTTTTACCAGTCCCATTCAGCCAATGAGAGCATGCCATGTGGCATCTCTCTCCTCTCCACCAATCACCATGTGCCACATCACCTTTACCCTCCTCTTGTCCTCTATTTACCAAAAAACCTTTGGAAAGGGCTATAAATAGCCCTCTCCCTTTCATTTTCACCCATATATGGATGAGAGCCACCAAGAGAGGGAGAGAGTGAGAGAGAAAGAGTGAGAGGAAAAGAAAAGAAAAGAGAGAAAGAGAGAGAGTGAGGAAGAGAGTGAAGGAAGGGAAGGAGCTCCCAAGCCTTCAAGCTCACATTTTTCAGCCACCTCCTAGCCTTCATCTCAAACCTTCCCACCCACAAGCCTAGTCCAAAATGATCATGGTTCAATCTACATCTTAACCTTTTCAAGAATCAAGTCAAAGATCCATTTGCATACAAGCATTCATCATGACATCTATTCCCTTCTCAACCCCCTTGCTTCTCTAGATTTCTAGCGGACGTATGCTCTGTGACTTGCCGTACATCGGATCCTGTCACATCAGAAATTCCTAGTGATCTAGTCCACTTTTCTTGTGTTTTTACATAAGCATCATCACATCCGCCCTCTAGACATATTGTCGGACGTATGCTCTGTGGCCTGCCAAAATCTCGGATCTTGCTACATCAGAAATCCACGTGTGACTAGTCCCCTCATGACCGCAGCATCATCATCATCCCTTGAGATTATTTTACCACACTAAATCGAGACCGTACATTTGTACGGGCAGAGAGGGTGCCTAACACCTTCCCTCTTTGTAACCGAGGTCCCTTACCCTAATCCCGATCGTAGACCAGGAGTCAATCTAAGGTCGGAGGATCTTCGGATTTCTCCAACCTTACGTATTCCGTGGTTCTAGCCGACCGCGGGATTCTGAGATTATTCGGCTAGTGGCGACTCCAATAATCACAAATCAGCTTAATCACCCCCAGGACCACCACAACAAGACATTTTTCACAACAAAGTGGATGCCCGATTTTTCAGTGTCTACAGAATGGCGACTCCGCTGGGGAATTGTCTAGAACGTACTAGCTGAGACCCGACTCGACAACGTGTGGTATACTAATCTCAAGGGATATTCATCAGCGCATTCATACAAAACCAAAAAAAAAAAAATCTCTTTGGCTTACACTTGCTTAGGTAAAGATCCGAACCATGGCCACTCGATCCCGTGCAGCCATGACTTCTCAAGCAACCCATGAAGAAGAGCCGGCACCCCAACCAGCTCCTGAAATATCCGCACCTGCACCCGCACCCGCACCCACACCCATATCTACACCCGTACCCTCACCAACAGCTCCGACAGAGTTGCTAGCCAATGTCACCACACAAGAGCTACTACTTCGAACAATGCAAGAGCTACTGCTTCGCCTAGTGCCGAGTGCCACACTAAATACACAGATAACTCAGCCTAGTGTGCAAAACAGCTCACTCCCTCAAACTCCTTTTGCCTTCTCTCTCATTCCTCCAGCAAATCCTGTGCTCCCTCCCCCAGAAGAATCAGCACAAGATCAACAACAGCAAGCAATCGGGAGCAACCCTCCCCCACATCTCTACTCAACACAACACAACAATCCGGTCACAGTACATGCAAATCACAGACAAGAACTGGCGGATGCCCATGAAGGGGCCAGTTTCGAGTCCACCCACTCCCCTAACGGGAGTAACATCCCGGAATTGGCGATACCTCAGAGGGAGCCATTTCCGAACATCCCACCCTCCTCCGAAAGGGAGTGGTGTTCAATTCCACTACCTCCCGCCACCTAAGTCCACCTTCTTTCCATCAAACCCCATTCCGGACCCATATGAAGAAGAAGCAAAGACAAGCCCTACAAAGAAGGGGCAAGATATCCGCAACAAAGTAAGTCAGAGATCGAGGAGTTACGAGAGCAACTACAAACGATGCAAAGCCAGCTTCAAAGACAACAAGGAGTGGATCACCCATCCACTAAGTTCAGGGACCTCTGTCCCTTCCCAGACGCCCAGGTACCTCCAAATTTTGAGGTACCAAAGTTCAAAAGGTATGACGGTAGCGGGTGTCCCACAGCACATCTAAAAGCCTTTTGTGGGGAGCTCAATGCGATAGCAGGGAATGATGGGGCTTTAATAAGACTTTTCCAGAAATCCCTAAAGGGTGACGCTCTGGATTGGTACACCTCACTAGATAGCCACCAAATCGAACATAGGAAAAACTTTCCCAAGCATTCATTGATGTGTTCTCATACAACCCGAACATGGCTCCAAGGAGAGCCGACTTGGTCGCCCGAGACAAAAAAGCGATGAATCTTTATCAAAGATACGTAGGGCGATGGCGAGCTATGGCAGCTCGAATGAGAAACCCCATCGATGACGAAGAGCAGATATCCATGATTGTGCATTCAGCACATCCCAGTATTTCAGGATATCTGATCTCGTATCCGTACGTAAACTTCTCCCAACTCATCCGAGCCGGAGAACAAGTAGAAGCTGGGATCAGAGCTGGAACTATTTCCCCATGGCCACATCAGACCCCCTCAATTAAGAGAAACAAAGTCGAGGGAAAACCTGTTGGACACGGGAATGGAAACAGCCCTGCTCCCATGCAACGTGCTACTGAAGTTAACAACATCATCGCTAACACTCAAGGCAACCAGTATGCTCCACCACTAGAGCCACGGCAGGACAGGCAGTACCAGCCACAACAGAATAGGCAGTACCAACCCCAGCAAACCCAACAAGGATATCAGGCCATCTCAACAAAGAATCACAACAGCCTAGGGGAAATGCGCAAGGACCATACAAGCAAGGAATGTTAGGGAGGAAGTTCACTCCGTTGGCACAATCATACAGCCAAGTGCTAACAATGCTCATACAAAAGCAACTGTTAACACCCCTCCAGCCTCGACTTCCACCTAATCCCTTGCCTCCTGGTTACAATGAAAATCAGTACTGTGCATATCATCAAGCTCCTGGCCATCTAACGGATCGCTGCTTCGCTTTGAAACATGCGGTCCAAGATTTGATCGAAAGCCAGAAGATTGCGATCACCCCACAGTGCCGCCAGTCTGATTCAAGCCAATATTCTCCAAAATCCCCTGCCCTCGCATCAAGCAGGACCCAGACATCTAGCACCTCTACCGTCAATCACATTGAAGGAGGTCAACCCACACATGCTCATCCACATCATTCCATCCAAGCAATCATGCCCGACACAGCCAATCGGACATGGGGACACCAGCAAACACCATCGCCTGGACCACTGGTATCCCTTGAAGCAGCACCAGCTATTCAACCTCTCATATTTCTTGAAGCAGCACCAGCATTTCAGTCTCTCGAGACTTTGGAAACAACACCCAACAGGTTATACCCTCAGAACCTCGCCCTCCAAGGGGCACATTCAACCCCATCCTCGGCATATCCAAAAAGGTTGAATTCTGAACCTGTCACCCTCCCGATAGGTCTCCCTGACCTAACCCTGCTAACCTTGCAAGGGGCACCCTCAGTTCACACCCCGCAATTCCTGATGCCTCACCAACTGGCACATACCCAAAGAATCCCTCCCCCACATCAAAGGAAAGAGGAAAGATCCATGGCCACAACTAATCAGAACTTGGCGGCACCTCAAGAGATATCACTGAGTCTACCACAAACTGCTCCAGTAATGACCCCTCAGCTTCAAGAACCATTGGCATACTTGGAAGGAAGAGCGGTTCCTTCCTATAACCCTAAAGCAGTCCCCATGGCATTATCCGAAATGTGATGAGGTGGGTAACAATGGGAGATACCTCGGAGAGATAATCGAACCCAAAAGAAACTCGGGAATTTTATCGGAACCACCAAAGAAATCGACACTTGCTTATGATATAGCAGCCCAACTCAAAACCATTCTGCACAAATATCCATCCGGGAACTCCTATGTACGTCAAGGTCGCATCGAGAGATCTTTGCGAAGACCTTGAATGATGCTCATATCTCTCCCGATGTACCTCCCGAAATGGTGGCAAGCATGATTGGCCAACTTCTCGCACCACAAGCCATCACCTTCTCGATGATGAGCTACCACCGAAGGTCGCGAACATAGGCGATCACTAAACATAGTGGCCCACCACAAGAATTTCAAGATCCCACTAGTGCTCATTGATAATGGATCAAGTCTCAACGTTTGCCCTTCAAGGACCGTTGAACGGTTAGGGATAGAACCATCCTCCTTCAGACCCAAAGACCATGAGTGTCGAGCCTTCGATAATTCCCGAAGGCAAGTAGAAGCGGAAATTGACCTAGAATTACAAATTGGACCAGACATGACTCTTGTCACATTCCAGGTCATCGATATTCCTGCCTCATTTAACCTTCTCTTGGGACGGCCATGGCTCCATGCTGTTGGAGCCATCCCATCTACCCTCCACCAAAGGGTTAAATTCCCTTCGGGAAATCGGATCATTTCAATACTGGCTGAGCCAGAAACTATCCTCCCGGTGACGGTTAGTATTCCAGAAACTGACATTCCAGTGATTGACATTCAACATACAGAGGGCGATATTCCATATCACAGTTTTGAATTCGAAAAAATAAACGCTATCGCTAATCCTCGCCCTCTAGCTGCTGAATGCGTCATTCCTCCTGCTGAGCGATTGATCCTAAATTACCGTACCGAGTTCCATGAAAAAGGTATGGTAGTAAGACCAGCACCTGCCAATATACAGAGACAAGGACTGGGATATCAACCGACACCGGAAGATCAGGCTAAAAAGCCAAAAAGGGGTCAACTATTTAAATGCACACCCATCGAGTTTGTTAAAGCTGGGACAGTTCATGAGGGCAAAATGATATCTCTTGAGGACCAATTTCAAGCACTTAGACTCACAAAACAGACTAGACAAGAGTCTATCTGGCCACCAATAAGGTGGGATCGGATCCTTAGGATGCCAGAGGAGCACACAAGGCCAGGGGCAGAACCCCCAGATCCATCGCATGAAACTAGGGGCATGGAAACGAGTCCATCAGCAAGTGACTCAAAACCGAGAATGTCCTTTGCAGGCAATGTAGACCAGAACAGGGAGACACCCATTCAGGGGAATACAGGGCAGAAGCAACCCATCCACTGGGTTGACAAAGGTAAGTGGCTTGCTCTAGATTGGACGAATGTTCAAATCCCGTCCCAGAAATCCGTGGAACAAGAAGAACTTCAACTCCTAGGCACAGAGGTCGAAACAGATTCGGACTCTGAGCCCAGTCCAGCAGACATCATGGTCATCGAGACAGGTGACCCACAGAAACAAATGGGGCAGATCAGCAAGATCGACAGGGGAAAAGAGCCAGGATGGTCAGCCATCCCCCAAACAATTGAATCAGCTAGCAAACCACTCGCTAGCATCAGCTTCAAAAAAAAACGCCAATGTAGATAACAATTGGTATCCCGAACCAGGACAAGACCAATCATGGTTTGCGACACCGTCCTGTTCAGGATATCTTGGCGACACAAAAAAATCAAAAAAATTTTTAAACACCAAAACATCAAAAAATCTTTCAAATACAAAAATAGCACATATTTCTCAAAATCACAAAACATCAAAAAACTTCCAAAATACAAAAACAATAGAAAACTTTCCAAAAATCACCATGTACAAACAATTCTCATGACAAGCACGAGTTTGAAGTCGACTCATATGATTTCGATCTAGAGTTGGACTTCGAACTCATGGGTTTGGATGAAGCTCCGGATGAGGGAAATGATGATACCGCTCTCGAATTCGAGGATTCCCTCGAAAAATTCGAAACAAAGGCCAATGTTGTAGCAGACGACTTTGAAATTGTGAACTTAGGGTCAATGGACTCCCCCAGGGAAGTACGTATCGGGAAATCGCTTCCCCCAGAATACAAGCGAAGATGATGGAGTTTCGGCCGAGGTTGTCCAACTTTGCCTTCTCCTATGAGGACATGCCGTGGGCTCGATGAAAAGTTGGTAGTACATCATCTGCCGACCAAGCCGAAATGAAGCCGACCAAACAAAAGTGCGAAGGATGAAGCCGTAAATGGGCCCCGAAAATCCGTGATGAAATCATCAAGCAATACAATGCGGGATTTCTCGTAGTCTCCAACTATCCTAATGGCTCGCAAATATCGTACAGCCTCAAAAAAGATGGGAAAGTCGAATGTGCATCGACTTTAGGGACCTCAACAGAGCAAGCCCTAAAGATGACTTCCCTTTGCCTCATATCGACACACTTTGGTAGATAATACTTTGCTGACACAAGATCTTCTCCTTCATGGACGGTTTCTCCTTATAATCGATCAAGATGGCCGTCGAAGACCGTGAGAAGACCTTCATCACGCCATGGGGAACTTTCATTATCGGGTCATGCCCTTCGGATTGAAAAATGCGGGAGCTACATATCGTGACCGAGCCATGACCGCCTTGTTTCATGACATGATAAACAAGGAAATGGAAGTTTATGTGGACGACATGATTGTCAAATCTCGCACGATCGAAGGACATTTTGAAGATCTCAAAAGCTCTTCGACAGTCGGAAAAGTTCAAGCTCCGCCTCAATCCACAAAAATGTGTCTTCGGTGCAACCGAGGCAAGCTTTAGGCTTCATTGTCGGCCGAAGACGGTATCAGGGTGGATGAAAACAAAACCAAAGCTATCATTAAGATGCCACCACCCAAGACTGAGAAAGAAATTCAGGGCTTCCTCGGGCGAATCCAATATATCAGCCGATTCATCGCACAACTCACTCCGGTCTGCGAACCCATATTCAAGCTGTTACGAAAGAACTCTCCAAAAGAATGGAATGACGACTGCCAAGCGGCCTTCGATAAAATCAAAAGATATTTGTTAAATCCTCCAGTGCTCGTGCCGCCTACTCCAGGTAGGCCACTTCTGTTATATATCTCTGTCGCAGCGGAAGCAATCGGATGCGTCCTCGGCCAACACGACGATACGGGAAGAAAGGAGCAAGCAATTTACTATCTAAGCCGACGGTTTACAAGCTACGAAGCCAAATATTCCAGCTTAGAATAAACATGCCTCGCCCTAGTTTGGGCAACACAACGGCTAAGGCAATACATGATCGCTCACCCGATACTACTACTCGCCCGCATGGATCCGTTGAAGTACTTGTTCGAAAAACCAGGACTGACAGGCAGGATCGCAAAATGGCAGCTACTGCTTTCTGAGTTTGACATCACATATGTCACTCAGAAGGCAATCAAGGGGCAAGCACTGGCCGATCATTTAGCAGCACACTCCCTGCCCAACTACCAACCTCTGAAGACCTTCTTCCCGACGAGGACATCCTCCGGATCGAGGGAGAAGAGGAAAGAAAGGCAGGAGAATGGACACTCTTCTTCGACGAGCCGCAAACGCGAAGGGGAGAGGAGTAGGCGCCATACTCTACTCCCCGAAGACGTCCCAGCTTCCTATATCCGAAGACTAGCATTCCAAAGGCACCAACAATGTAGTGAATATGAGGCATGCATCGCCGGTTTAAGAGAAGCCATCATCCTCAACATAAAGAGGTTACGAGTCTTCTGAGATTCGCAACTCATCATCAACCGTATAAATGGCGATTGGAAGACCAAGGATGAGAAGCGATTCCATATCACGTCTATCCGGAGAATTTGATCGAGGAATTTGAGGAGATCACATTCTCTTACATGCCTCGGTCAAGAATCGGTTGCGACGCCTGCTACCCTCGCTTCAATGCCGGAAATCCCAAAAGGAGTTGCTTGAATGGAACTTATCATCGAACTCCAAGAGGAACCCGTGATTCGCCCGCAAATCGAAGAAGCCGAGCCTCGCCCCAAATGATCGCCATGGTACACGACATCAAAAATACCTCGAACATCGAAGTACCCTAAGGAGCACTCGATCGATCGACGTACAATACAAAGATTAGCAACTCGGTTCGTGATCATTGGGGTATCCTCACAAGCGATCCTTCAACCAAGTCCTCCTCCGCTGTCTCGACGAGACAGAAGCAGCCCTGATTATGTCAGAAATCCACGAAGGACTATGCGGCCCGCATATGAACGGGCACATGATGGCAAAGAAGATCCTACGACTCGGTTACTACTGGCTTACAATAGAGACAGACTGTTGCAAACACGTCAGGAGATGCTTCAAGTGTCAGGAGCATGCGAACCAAATCCATGCGCCTGCCTCCGAACTCTACAACTTGATGGCACCATGGCCCTTTTCTGTATGGGGGCTCGACATCATAGGTAAGATCAGCCCTAAAGCCTCAAACGGGCATGAATACATCCTGGTGGCAGTAGATTACTTCACTAAATGGATAGAAGCAGCATCCTACACCACTATCACAGCATCTCATGTGGTCAAATTCATGAAGAACAACATCATTAGCCGATATGGGGTCCCTCAAGCCATTATCACTGATAACGGAACTCCGTTCGTCAATAAAAGGATGGGCGATTTCCTCGACAAGTTTAAAATTCAACGCCATCGGTCGAGCCCCTACCGCCCTCAGATGAATGGTGGGGTAGAAGCCGCAAACAAAACTATCATCCGCATACTCGAAAAGATGGTGAAGACATATCGTGACTGGTCGGAAATGCTTCCTTATGCACTCTGGGCTTATCGCACGTCTGTACGGTCCGCTACAGGCGCAACTCCATATGGGCTCGTTTACGGAATGGAAGCAGTACTACCAGTCGAAATTGAAATCCCATCACTGCGGATACTACTGGAAAGTGAAATCGAGGAAGGCGAGTGGCAACAAGCGAGGTACGATCAACTGCATCTGGCAGATGAGAAGCGCATGCGGGCGCTAAACCACTCCCAATGCTATCAAAGAAGGATCGCTCGAGCTTACAACAAGAGAGTCCTAAGAGAAGTTTCAAAGTCGGTGACATGATCATGAAACGTATCCTGCCGCCGCATTTGCCAGATCCCGAGGAAAATTCAAACCATTGTGGGACGGACCATTGGTCATTCGGGAAGTACTCCCAGGAGGTGCTCTTCGGCTCACCAATCTGAAAGGCGAGGATCTTCCCGAGCCCATCAACGCCGACAATGTGAAAACCTATCACGGGTAACCCTACCTAACCTTGTCAATGATTACAATCGAAAGGTTGGATCTCTCACCTCCTTATCGAAAATAAAACTGTATATATCCACCAATTACCCTTTTCGTAAATACCCATCATGTCTCAAAAAAAAGAAAACAAAAAGAAAGCAAAAAAAAAAAAGGAAGAAAAGACAAAGAGAAATCTCAAAAAAAAAAAGGAAACAAAAAGAAAGCAAAAAAAAAAAAGAGAGGAAAAGACAAAAAGAAGACCCATAAAGAAAATAAAGAAACCCATCTCGCATCCCTAGTAATCTATCCTGTACCCCAAATAATTTCAAGCAGCTTATGATTGTGATCAGAGACAAGGACAGTGTGTAGCCAATCGGCCGGCTATGAAGGAAATTCCCTGTCACTCCTAGCACTTCGACAAAACCAACAAAAAAAATAATAAAGGCATGCCTAAGCGAAAGGGGCGAGTTGAAAACCTGAAAAGGCGGCTCGAGTAAAACAACAGGCATGTAGCGGACTTGGTGAAAACTCGAAAGGGCGCCAAGGGTAAAATAGCACAAGTCGCCAAGGCGAGCAAGATCAAAATCCCGGGACGTAGTGAAGATCCGAGAGGACACTACGGGCAAAAATGACGGGGGAGAGCCGGACGTAGTGAAAACCCGAAAGGGCGCTACGGTAAAAATGGCAAGAAAAAAATGAAATAAAAGTGCAGAACGTAAAGAAGCCGAGGCAAAGAAATGACACAACAAGATACAAAGAAGGATCAACTTCGGATCGCACTCCATCGATGTCTTGTTCAAATCCAGGGGAAGCAATCCCGACACCGTCTCAAGAAACCAAGACCCCAAGGAGCACAGTCTAGAATACTGTACACAACGTGGGCTGAGCCCAAGATTCTGATCCCTATCATCCAAAGTACAAATCCAAACATGAGTAAACATGGCACGAGCAAAATATTTCATTTTCTTAAATCATTTCGCAAATACACTGTCTTTTCCCTTTATAACAAAAATCCTCTGTTCATACAAAATAAGTAGTCAATCAACAGCAGAAATTGCAGGTAAGCCCCTACCTCTCATATGCCAACAATCTCTCCCTGAGCCTCTCTATCTCCATGCGCAGGTAAAAGATCTCATCCCTATCCAGACGATGTGACACAAGCATACTCTCATCGTATCGCCGCTCTACGGCTAATCGGCGGGCCATGTCCTCACACGAGTGGCGAAGCACAGCAATCTCACTAATCAGATGACCGTGTGTAGCTAGCAGGAATGAAGGATCAATGAAGGGCCGCTCCTCAAAAGCCTCGAAAGAATCAATAACGCAGGAGGAAGACGAAGCAGTGTCACCTATCATCCTCGATCGCCAGCCTCATCCGCCAAGTGCCGACTGGAACCTGACGATACAACGACTGCTCTCGCTACCCATCGCTGGTATGGTACTGTCGCCATAGGAGGAGCCCAAGACTCAAGGCCTAGAGCCGTCGCATCCAAAGAACCCTGCCAGGAAATCCAGACTCGCCTATACAAGGATGTCAAATCAGATGGAAGAGACGAATGTCCAAATCCAGAAAAGGCGAACTCGGGATATCCTGCCAGAAACCAAACTGGCGAAGGAAGCGTATGGAATGATAGGAGCAGCATCCCCGAAGGCCGAGTAACAGTAAAGGAGTGCGAGCCGCACTACAGATCAGGGGCGCTCGACAAAGCCAAGTAGCCTACCAGCTGATCTCCCACCCTCGAAGCTCAGAAAACATGCGGCGATACAATGACTCCGTGGCCTCAACACCACACGGAAGGTCGTCAAGCAACAAGCGCAGCACGTCATTACGACGAGAATCAGGAAATACAAGCACAGGAGTCATGTACAAGTGTTCCCATAACCATACCTGGGAGAAGCTTAAATTAAGCCCAGATTTCAAAAAAAAATGGGATGCATGAGAAGGTGACGAAAGAGCAGAAAGTACCTGAAGAAACGAGCAGCAGCCTCTGAGGATGCGGGTATGCCCAAGGGAACACTCAGTCAACCCCAAGAAAAGCTCGGCCAGCACGACCGAAATGATGCTCCTGCAACAAAGAACGCATCGGAAGACGTCTAGCAAAACTACCAAATGATGATCGTCTCCATCCTGAAAAGAGCAGCTCAGCCAAGGTGCAAAATATCGGTGCATTCAAGCACCGAAGTCGACGATCGATCCAGGCCTCCCACGGCCGAGAGCAAATGGTCATATAAAATCTCCAGAGAAAGCTCACCAACCCCGCCCTTTGCATAAGTAGGGAAGATCAACGGGAAATCCGAACCAGTGCAACCAGATCGAAGGGCGAACCGACTCGACAAAGGAATGTACGCCTCTCGAGACAAAAAAAAGGCGATAGACGAGCAAACTCCTCCAACAT
The DNA here is from genome assembly GCA_030180095.1 of Magnolia changhungtana. Taxonomy (NCBI): domain Eukaryota; kingdom Viridiplantae; phylum Streptophyta; class Magnoliopsida; order Magnoliales; family Magnoliaceae; genus Magnolia; species Magnolia changhungtana. The sequence goes on along the minus strand of JASAUF010000502.1, from coordinate 5,743,688 downwards.
GGACCCGGCTCCCAGATCATTAAAGGAAAACAGGGTTCAGGGATGGTACCCAGTCATACAATGCCGCACTCAGCAATCGCCAATCTAAGCGGACTCGGTGAAAGTGGAGAACCTCTCGAAAGCCCAAGGAGTCCAACTCGAAGATCTCGGACTCGGTCAAACCGTCAATCCAAATATGTAATCGCTCGTAACAAAGCCACGCGGCCGCAATCGACAAGTCCGGACAGCACACCCTCAACAATCTGAATCCCGGGCCACCAATGGGTCATCAAAAATTGGCATACCCTCATCTAAAAGATCGATCTCGTGGTGAAGGAAAAAGCCAGACGCGCCCATCGCATCTCGCAGTGTATCTCGAAAAGCCTCAACAGGAGGACCTGAATCCCCGACAACTGCTACATCGGGAGGCGTCTGAAACGAAGAAGCCCCAATAGCTGTAACCTCTGGTGCATCCCAGTGGCACATAGGAGCTACACCCTGCACGACGCCAGGAGCTGGCTGACCGACCATCACCTCGAAATATGTGCCAAAAATCTGACCCAAGCCGGCTGTCAAGAGTCCATCATCTACCAAATCCAAACTATCTAAAACATCAAGAGGAAGCCCATCATCCACTAAAATCTGATCCCCACCATCCATAGCTATCCCTCCATCAAGCAAGCCATCCACACCATCCATAACAACCATCCCATCCATGCCATCCATAGCTATCCCTCCATCAAGCAAGCCATCCACACCATCCATAACAACCATCCCATCCATGCCATCCATAGCCATCCCTCCATCAAGCAAGCCATCCACACCATCCATAACAACCATCCCATCCATGCCATCCATAGCTATCCCTCCATCAAGCAAGCCATCTACACCATCCATAGCAATCGTCCCATCCATGCCATCCATAGCCGTCCCTCCATTAAGCAAGCCATCCACACCATCCATAGCAATCGTCCCATCCATGCCATCCAAAGCCATCCCTCCATCAAGCAAACCATCCAACCCCATCAGCCCATCAGTAGGAAGAAGATCCAAGCCATCAATGGTGCTCATCCCTTCAAAAGGACCCATCAAGTCTTCATCTACCCCCATAAAATCCTCATCATTTATGGAGCCAACCACTTTCTCACCACCCATAAACACACCCAAATCATCACTATGATTAGCCATGATGAGTCAGAAAAGGAGAAAGGAACAAAGGAGGGATGAGGACAAAGAAGAAAGGACAAAATGGAGACAAAAAGGATGATCGGGACGGACGGACGAGAATGCCGGAGGAAGGGACAAAGGGAATGAACAGGGAAGAACAGGGCTTGCTGGAAGAAAAGATGGACGGGGGCGGTAATCGGATTACCGCTAGCGGCATTCGAGTACCGTTTCGCAACGCAGGTGTCATCATCGAATCATCGCAAAGACTCGACGTAATAGGCGAACGGGCAATGTCAACGACGGTAGTCCGACTACACGCCGGCAATCCGATTACACGGCCGTGCAGCAGTCCGACTGCCGCTCCGGCCCAATTCCAACTACAATTCAGGACAGGTCTACTCGGGAGGGTAGAAAACAAGTAATTTGCTCCTATGTGCGCAATTGGATAAATACGACTGTGAAAGCAAAAGACAATGCCAAACAAACTAAAATCTTATACCAAATGAAGGAGATTATACAGCCGATGAACTAATCATCATCCGGAAAATAGGTGTCACTATGCTATGAAAATGTGGACCCAAGATCCCTCCTCCAGCAAAGCGGGCACCACCACCCGGAGCATAACCAGGCTGAAGAATCGGACCCATGCCGTACTGCTCGCTCCAAGAGCTATACTCTCTGTCTGGGTCAACAAAGGCGCTGGCTTCATAACCCTCCAAAGCAGCAACTAGCTCCCTCTGTGGCACAGATCTCCAATCAGATGGTCCAGATGGTGGACTAAGCGGGACCAAAGGGCTGCTACAAATACCGCCAAAAAGTCTCTCTCCCGGATACCATTTGGTCACCCGCGGATCCTCCAGGATGCGGCGCCGTCGAGAGGCCTGAAAAGCCTCCTGTGCACCAGGAGTAAGAGCTGCGTTCGACTGAAGATATGGCCGAGTATGAAACTGCAAAAAGAGAGGGGTAAAAATTAACAGACATGCAGAAAGCAACATATGGGCAATACAGGGCAAGACGGATCGCTCACATCGTCAGGAACGAGGGCATCAACATTCGACCTCCAAGCAAGATCAGAAAACAAACGTGTACGGTGCGGTTATCCTTGTACCACAAAGATCATGCACGGAACGGAGGCGAATGATTAATCGAGTGGGTGCCGGATGAGGAAAGTGGTCAAAAAGCAAACTGCGTTACATAATCCGAAATTAAGAAGAGACACACCAGACCATCCTCAAGGAAAAGATGACGAAAAGATCTCGAGAAAGTACCTCAATGACGGGTAAAAACCACCAAGGAGCGGCGATGCAATGACGGCCTTATCCACCCTTCATACAAATGCCAAAAGGGTCGCATTCCGCTTATACGGCATGGGAAAAGTAATGTACGCCACGAGCGATAACAAACGGAACTCACTAATTCATTCCCATGGCGTAAGATCATCGCTCCCATAGTATATAAAATCGGGGCCCGAGCTTTTATCACACCGCACTTTTCGGTCTCGTGGATGCGCCCGGCGAAATTCGAGGAAAGCCACAAAGTTTAAATCGATGGCCCGAAAATTCTGTGGCATCCGGCATCATCCCTAATAGCTCCATCCAAATCATCCTCGGTAGGTACTTGGAAGGTCCTCCTCAAAGGGCACAGAACCACCATCATATCTAAGACCCACCGCATGTATATGTCATATGGGGTGATCCCCCACTCTCCGAAAGGCAACCGGAATGTATGTGTCTCGGGGTGCCATCGCTCTGCTCGCCAAGGCGGATAAGAGCGACATGTTCGTCTTGCTCGACGAACCCTAAAAAGATACGCAAAGGAGTACGCTCCAGGAACCTCAAAGAACAAAGGCTGAGGATCGTAAAACCAGTCAGGCCAATGACTCCTAACCCCACGCCCTCTAAGAATCGCAGGCGCACCACCTTCCCGAGCTACATCTGAAAGATGCCGACCCTCCCGCGGCACGAAACATGGGTCAGTCGAACGCTGAGACGGACCAGCATCATTCCTACCTCGACGGGGCATACTGCACAGGCAAAGCCTACAGGTGAGTTCTATGTCAAGCTCACACCTCAAAAGATCCATCTCAAAAGCCCACTTTCAAGGACAATCTAAAAAGGCCAAAACAAAAAAAAAAGAGGATCCATGATGAGAGGCCCATCTAAGAAGCCCATGTTCACAAACCCACCTGCAAGAACCCGTTTTCCAAAATAACCCATTCCAAATCCTTCCCGAAGCCGTTGTTATTTCAGAATCAAAGGCCCACTCGAAAATCAAGGCCCGTTTCAAAAAAAAAGAAGGGGGGGAGGCCATTTCAGCAAATCCGTCCATGATCCAATGATCCAAATCACTCATACATAGTCTAGATCATTTCATCCAATGATCCAGATCCATGGTCCAAATCATCCATCATCCATCCATTCATACAAGATCTAGATCAATGGTCCAGATCACCCATCATCCATCCATTCACACATGATCTAGATCAACGGTCCAGATCACCCATCATCCATCCATTCATACATGATCTAGATCAATGGTCCAGATCACCCATCATCCATCCATTCACACATGATCTAGATCAACGGTCCAGATCACCCATCATCCATCCATTCACACATGATCTAGATCAACGGTCCAGATCATCCATCATCCATCCATTCACACATGATCTAGATCAACGGTCCAGATCATCCATCATTCATCCATTCATACATGATCTAGATTAATGGTCCAGATCATCCACCATTCCATCCATCCATACATGACCCAGATCCATGGTCCAGATCATTCATCCATCCATCCAATGGTCCGGATCATCCAAAAAGAATAAAAAAAAATAATAAAAATCAGATCAAATAAAAGGTGGGGCCCCCTTCTTTATCACACCCCACTCCAGCAAATAAAAAATAATAATAAAAAATAAAACAAAAAAAAATATGTACAGCCAGCAACATGAATAAAATATATATATCCTGCAAGATCCAATGGTCTAGATTTCATCAAAACTAATCAACGGTCCTGATCATGACCCTTCCAAAACCAAAAAAAAAGAGAAAGATTGCAAGAGCCCCTCAAGAGGATGGTCCACCAAGAACCTAAGGAGAATCCAATGGCCAAGAATACCTGAAATCAAAAAAAAAATACAAGAAAAAATGAGCTCCAGGGACCACAGATGCGTCCCTGGACGATCGGGCGAGCAGGCTAAATGGGAAGGAGGCTGCATCGGACGGACCAGCAAAGAGGAACGGACCAAATGGCCCATCGACGGACCGGCGTGATAATGCAGATATCCGGCATGTACGGCGGCGATCCGGCCGCCGCCGCCGACAATCGACATGGGACGTCTTGTCCCCATGCCCGCCTCCGGACCTGGGTCCTCCCTTTGGACAGGTGGACAAAGTCAAAAAAGTTCTTAAAATAGACTTCTGTTTCTTCTAAGGTTCAAAAAGGGTCTTCAAAATTCTAAAAAATAAACCTCTGATGTCCTAAAACCTCCAAAATGTCCTAGAAAATTCTTAAAATAAACTTCAGTCCCTCTGAATTTTCAAAAAGGGTCCCAAAAATTTCTAAACATAGATCTCAGTATTTCAAAACCCTTGGAAGAACCCTAGAGAATTTCGAAAATAAACTTTTAACCAAAAATCCAAAAAAAAAAAAAAAACAAAATTCCAAAAAATCCCAAAATTCCCAAGATTCCAAAAAAATTCCAAAAATCCCAAAAGCTTTCAAAAAAAAAAAAAAAAAAAAAAAAAAAAAAAAAAAAAAAATTCCACAAAACATCTGAAAAATCTCAAAATACCAAGTAATTCTAAAATAAATCCCCAGGCCCAAAAGGTTTGCTTCTTCTAAAAAACATTAGCCCCATTAATTTATTAGTGGAGGCCATCTGACTTTTTACAAATAAAAAAAATTAGCCCCATTAATTTATTAATGGAGGCCATCTGACTTGCAAATAAAAACCGTTAGCCCCATCAGCTCACTAGTGGAGGCAACGCAACTGTTTACTTAACTTGCGAAAATAAAAACCGAACGACGACGCCCACCCGCGAGATCGAACGGATATTTTTCCAAAAAAAAAAAAAAAAAGGGGTTTCAAATAAAATCCTCAAGGAGCCTAGCTCCAAAAAGGATAGTTTTTCAAAAAATAAAAAAACACGCACGCGTCACGCAGTACACTGAGGAATCTTCCATATTCTCCAGTTGCGGACAGTGCAAACAGTTAAATAAGACCCGATCTCTTCCGGTTTCCCCGAAGGACGATCGAGTCCGTACATGATATATGTACGATTGGCCAGACCCTTTTAACTGGGCAGTCGTACAAATGCTAGTAAGATGAGTGGATCTATCTTTGGAAAGAACAATCAAACTCGAAGTAAAGACGATCCATTGTAACCAAAGTGTCAGACTCAGCAGATTGCATGGCAAACAGATTACCTGCACATACCTAACCCGGAATATTTACAAAATTTGATCGAGTCCAAGTCGGCGTAGTGAGTTCCCCGTAAGGCCACACCAACGCGCAGGGCAGCTAACCACTTTGACGATCAAATGGAACGAACATTCCTAGGGTGATTACATAGCATAGGAACGACAGACCTAACAGTACGGGAATCCTCGTAAAGCCGCGACAAATGCGCAGAGGCCCTTACTTTTCAGACTTACCCTCCAATGCTGTAAACAATCCGATGTGAAGAGGTTGTGATTGGTGAATCCGTAAAGCCGCGACAAATGCGCAGGAGACAATCACAACGTTTTCCTCAACCCTCGTAGTATGTGCAAGTCCTCTTTTTCCAAACAGTCGACTGATGATGATACAATGGTAAGCAATAGATTTGAATCGCTACCCTTCATTCCGACCAGAGGGGTGGGGTGTCCACTTGCTTTGACCTTCGGTTGCTCGCAACCTCGGTCAAAGAGGGGCATCTGTAGACACCCCACCCAGGCTAAATATCTTGATTCTGTTAAGACAATCCGAGAACCATGATCATATCCTAAACCTAACCCTAATCCTAACCTAAGCCATCATGAGTCATCATTCAATCCAAACCATGTCCGAAACTAATCCATTTCTCGGATCATTTTCAAGTAACAATCGAGCCAATTTCGAGTCATTTTAAGCCGAATATCCAAAACGGACTTTGTTTCACTCTAAAGACCCAAAAAAGGACCCACCGACAAAATTTCAAGGGAAACTGTACCGAAGTGGTAGTTTGACTACCGCCGGCGATAGTCAAACTACCGCTTCCTCTCAAAAAGCATGCGTTGAGCCAGCCACACGAGAATCAGACTCAGCCAGGACCGGGCGGCAGTCGGCCTACCGCCGGCGGTAATCCGATTACCGCCGGCGGTGATCGGAATTCCGCCGCGTGCTGTCTGAGCAGGAACAGCTGTCTCAGCATCCAAAGTCAACTCTTCCTGGAATTTACCCCTCCCATCTCTATTATTTACTGTTTTACCAGTCCCATTTAGCCAATGAGAGCATGCCATGTGGCATCTCTCTCCTCTCCACCAATCACCATGTGCCACATCACCTTTACCCTCCTCTTGTCCTCTATTTACCAAAAAACCTTTGGAAAGGGCTATAAATAGCCCTCTCCCCTTTCATTTTCACCCATATATGGATGAGAGCCACCAAGAGAGGGAGAGAGTGAGAGAGAAAGAGTGAGAGGAAAAGAAAAGAAAAGAGAGAAAGAGAGAGAGTGAGGAAGAGAGTGAAGGAAGGGAAGGAGCTCCCAAGCCTTCAAGCTCACATTTTTCAGCCACCTCCTAGCCTTCATCTCAAACCTTCCCACCCACAAGCCTAGTCCAAAATGATCATGGTTCAATCTACATCTTAACCTTTTCAAGAATCAAGTCAAAGATCCATTTGCATACAAGCATTCATCATGACATCTATTCCCTTCTCAACCCCCTTGCTTCTCTAGATTTCTAGCGGACGTATGCTCTGTGACTTGCCGTACATCGGATCCTGTCACATCAGAAATTCCTAGTGATCTAGTCCACTTTTCTTGTGTTTTTACATAAGCATCATCACATCCGCCCTCTAGACATATTGTCGGACGTATGCTCTGTGGCCTGCCGAAATCTCGGATCTTGCTACATCAGAAATCCACGTGTGACTAGTCCCCTCATGACCGCAGCATCATCATCATCCCTTGAGATTATTTTACCACACTAAATCGAGACCGTACATTTGTACGGGCAGAGAGGGTGCCTAACACCTTCCCTCTTTGTAACCGAGGTCCCTTACCCGGAATCCCGGATCGTAGACCAGGAGTCAATCTAAGGTCGGAGGATCTTCGGATTTCTCCAACCTTACGTATTCCGTGGTTCTAGCCGACCGCGGGATTCTGAGATTATTCGGCTAGTGGCGACTCCAATAATCACAAATCAGCTTAATCACCCCCAGGACCACCACAACAAGACATTTTTCACAACAAAGTGGACGCCCGATTTTTCAGTGTCTACACTCACAGAATTCCGAGTAAATAGACTTCAGCCCTGATAGCTTCCCTTTTGACAATAGCACTTTCATTCATTTTTCACTCATATGTCCCAACCTCTGATGCCATAAATGCCCATTCACTCCAGTTGATGCGACAGCGAGTGAACAATATGATCCTAAAGTCACGTATAAAGTACTTTCCTTCTTGCCCTAAGATATCACCAAGGCACCTTTTGTGATCTTCTAGGAATCACTGGTGAATGTTGTCATATAACCGGTATCGGTCAACTGCCCTACTGAAATTAAGTTACGTTTCAAACTCGGTACATGTCTGACATCCTTCAATTTTAAAGTTGTTCCATCTTTTTAACTTATCTAAACATCTCCCTTTCCAACAATACCGCATGGCTCATCATCACCTAGGTATACTCTCCCAAAGTCACCTGACACATAATTACGCAGAACTCCCTTGCATGAAGTGGCATGAAACGAAGCACCTAAGTCTATAACCCAAGACTCATTCTTCGCATCAAGAGACAAGATCAACACTTCTGTGTCACTCTCCTCAGATAGATTCACTGAATCCTTCCCACCTTGAGAGTTTCCTTCTTATTTCTTAAGCGCACTGCAATCACGTTTCATGTACCCCTTCTTGTCACAATGTCAACACCCGTCTTTGTCTTTCGGTCCCTTGGACTTCTTCCTCAACTTAGAACGCCCGTATTTATTGCCTCCTTTATTCAACGATCTTCATCTTCCTTCAACATTTAGCGCATTCTCTGAATCCCCTGAAACTCCTGATGCCTTCCTTCTAGATTCTTCGCTGAGAATTAAACTAGCCACATCATCAAATTTCAGCTTTGTCGACTCCGAAGAATTGCTCACAACAATCACCAAACCATCCCAACTGTCTGGTAAACTGGATAAGATTAATAATGCTTTGACCTCATCCTCAAAAATAATGTCAATGGATTCTAACTGGCTCGTGATTGTATTGAACTCTTTTAGATGTTCAGCCACGCTCCCACCATCTGACATCTTCATGTTGAATAGCTGTTTCATAAGATGAACCTTGTTGGATGCTGAGGGCTTTTCATACATTATGGTTAGGGCTTCCATTTATTCTTTTGTAGTTTTCACCTTAGATATATTGAAGGCGACGCTCTTAGACAAAGAGAGTTGGATCGTTCCTAAAGCCTTCCTATCCAGTAAAAACCATTCATCATCTGTCATCTTTTCTGGTTTCTTCTCTTTTCCTCCTAGAGGAATGTAGAGGTCCTTCTGATAAGATAATCCTCCATCTGCATCTTCTAGAAGGCAAAGTTTGAACCATCAAACTTCTCAATTTTAGATTTTTCATCTTTCGTCATCGCTCCCAATAGAACTAAACCAATAGCTCTGATACCAGTTGTTGCGCAGCACACCAACAACACAGTGAGCCTAGATCCAATCTCAAGCCTCACCCACAAACGATAAACAGGAAGAAATATAAACTAGAAACAGATCAAAGCAATCCAAAACAAACCACAAGACAAGATATACATGGAAAAACCCCAATCTATGGTAAAAAACCATGGATGCAAACTTCCACTATGAAGAACAAAGATTACAAGGAAATATACTAACCTCTCCCTTGGAGATACAGAGAAAACCCATTTTCCCACACCTTAGAATAGCTCCCCAATATTCACCTTAACCCTAGAATAGCCCTAGGGACCCCAATTTATAGTTTTGGCAACTTCCCTTTCGCATCCCAGTTGCGAAAGGACTTGCGACACGAAATCTGCGAAACTCCTTTCCACATCCCAATTGCAAAAGGACTTGTGACATGAAATCCGCGAAACTCCTTTCCACATCCCAGTTGCAAAAGGACTTGCGACACGAAATCTGCGAAACTCCTCTCTGTATCCCTGTTGTGAAAGGACTTCGACATAAAATCCGCGCAACCTCGACTGGTAGTGGGCGGCCCTAGATGTGGCTCCACTTCTCAACACTTTTATACCAGAGCAGGATGCATGTTCCGTTATAATACATGTGCTTGTGGTACTATTGGTGCTAGCAATGCTGGTGCCAGATTTTCGATAGAACTAGTATCAACAATTATTTGAGGCACAGTAGGTGCTCTTTCAACAAAAATAGGTATAATCCGATTCAAGCTCTCAGTCTGACTAGCCATCCACCTAATAAAAGTTTCCGTCTGAATTCGAGATTGCTCGGCCTGAGCTCGTGACTGTTCTACAATATGTTAAATCCCCAATTGCATATCATATAGCCCAACCGACATTATATCAAGAGGATCAGTTCGAGACGAAGATTCCATGTCCATATTTAGAAGATTAGGTGTCAGGTTCAGCAACAATTCAAGCACTGGCTGCACCTGCGTTTCCTCTTCATGTGAAGGAGGTTTAGTAGCAACGGAAGTGTTACGACCTCATCGGCTTAGTTTGCATTAGTGCATAGTAAATACTTATGATAGCATAGTGGATTTTTGTCGTGCCAAAAATTGTTGGCTCTCTGTTTGTTTTTCGGTCGCTTGTGGTGTGTGCAGGCATGACAGAACCAATTGTGTAGCTCGATTCAAACTGAACAATTTTGCCACCAAGCGCCGAGATACACGGATACGTCGAATGCGATCGTATATGACTGAGATCTAAGAAGATTGGTCACCTATTTAGCCACTCGCACAAGATTGTTATGAGATTATTAGGCGATTGTTAGAGGATGGGGTTCTTCCTCCAAAGATGGGTTGCACTTTGCCATCTATACGAAAGGACTTTTGGTATACTAGGCAACCAAAAACAATCACAAAAAAAAGGAATATTCACAATTGACCGCAGGGCAGGACTGCAAGGATCCTTTCTAAATGAAGAATCATTGGTATTGAAATAGAAATAGTCTGGCATATGAGCGTAGACTCGGACTATAGTTAAAGATTATTGTTAAAGATTATCGCTACTCCTAAGATTGAGCTAAAGCTATGATAAGGAAAGATAAATTGATTGCATACTACATGTATATTTTTTTTATGTAACAACAAGTGTTATTATTATATTGATTATTCTAGGAATGACCATAAACAAGGTAGATCACCTCGTTGTTAGGGCTGAAAGTTGGGCGGGTTCAACCCGACTCACTTGACATTGGGTTGGGCTCGGGCAGGATGTATCGGTCCGGTCTTAAGCTTGCGCTATACAAACACCAACCTGATGAAACTTGGGTCAAGCTTGGGTTGAGGTCATGGGTTGCCCGGCCCAACCCGAACCCAATGGATATATAAGTTACTTATAAATTATAATTGAGTGTTCTAGTGCCGTTAGGTCTCATTGGTCTACATTATTTTTATGCCTCAAGCTAACAAGGTAAGTTGAATTTCTCTCTCCCAAATAGATTGGGTGCTACACAACATGATTTTTAAAGTAGTAGTCCTATATTTTAGCTTGTATGTTTAGAAGAGAAAAAAGTTCCTTATAATAAATAATTATATATATAATTAATAAAATTATAGATACAAAAAAATAAGATTGTATTGAAATATGATAAACTAATGTAATAATGGAAATATTAGCCTGTATCCACCTCAACCAACCCGCCTGGATTGGGCTTGGGTTGAGAATTCCCAACTCAAGGTTGGGTTGGTTTAGGTTAGGTTTGAGGTATAGGAACCTTGGGTTGGGCTAGTTCACCCATGGTCATATCACACTGGGGAATCGATGCCAAGACCACGGGGTTGAAACGACGTATCTTTCACTTAGTCTACCACTTGAGATATGGATCTGGGTGTTGAGTGTTGACCACCCATTTCTGGTATCAGCTCAAACCAAAAAAGTTTGGTTCATGTGAAGTATCTGATTCTCCGTGAATTTCGGCTCACCAAAAGAGCAGTCTAAATCTACTACACGTGTGCAGCCATTCCCACGGAAACTCGTGTGCAATTACTAATCGGTATAGTCACTTATCGACTGTCTTGCCGGCTTCTGATCTCGCCTTTTGGACCGTCTGCATAAATAAAATCCCTAATGATTTTATCATCTCGAGGACACCATAGCCTTTAGTTTTTGTGGGGGCAACAGCTACTTCCTCTGGCCCCACGTGATGCGTGTATGACATCTAATCCGTCCAACGGGTTCATCCAACTATGATGTGAATGCACTGCAAAAATCAGGCCCACCTGATATGGGTATGGAATCCAACCCGTTCAATAATATCTCCTCACTGTCACGACAGGGAATCCCCAAAAATCAGGCCAATCAAAATAATAATGTGGACGATTCCCTAAAATCAGGCCAATCAAAATAATAATGTGGACCCGGGCACTTGATTTTCGAGTTTTCTGCATTTTCACAAAGTTTTCTATGATATGACCCGCCCTGACGGTTCTGTGGCCCCCACAACAGCTAGAGACCATGATGTGGGGGAAGCCAAATGAACATTTCTTATCAAAAAAAAAAAAAACAGAGGAAGCGGATTACGTGTGACTCCGAGCATGGAGATATTCCTATGCTAAGGGCTGTGTGGGCCGACATAGATGTCCGTTAAAAATCCACTCTTTTCATCTGTTTTTTAAGGCAACGTTAGAACAAGAGTAAAAAAAATAAGGTAGATGCAAAACTCATGTGGGCCATACCACACGAAACAGTGGGGATTGAACTACTGGGTGTGATAGAAGTTTTATATCAGTATGATATTTGTACATATAGTTTATCTGAGTGGAAATAACCCTATGAACGGTTTGGATGGTATATAAACATCATGGTAAGCTCAAGGAAGCTTACAACGGTGGAAATTTCATTTCCCACTTTTCGTTTGGTGTGCCTCACCTGAATATTGGATCTCCCTGATATTTATGTTCACATACTATTTTTATATTTAAAAACAGATGGACGAAGTAGATTTGTCACAAATATATCTTTGGGCCCCCACACATCCCCGCCACAGGCATCTATCTCTGTCTCACCGGGGTCACAGGCAGTCCGCTTCAAAGACAAAGCTGATTCCTTTCTTTGAGCGGTAAGAGCATTCCTCTGCCCAGATAAGTGTTCAATAAAGCTTATGTACAAACCATATAAGTACCAGAATAGCACCATAGATTCAAGATCCATTCCATCCATCGAAAAGTAATCACTATATTAATTCCCAAAACCGCAAAAAACAGTTCGATCATATCTTCATACGCTTGAAAAATGTACGGCTCTGAAAAACTCTGCAGAGCTTCCTAACCCATCCATAATTTTCCAAATAGTGGGGCTTCCATATGATGAATCGATCAAACTTATTTATTGGAAGAAAATTTAGAAGGTCGGAAAAGCCTGATGGATGGATTTGATCATGGACTTATATGCCACGTTGGCCCATATGAGGCGTTGTACATGAGCTCTATGGCATCATTGTATTCGCTTATCAAAGCTCTGCAGCCAAAGCTCAAAAGCCGCCCAGCTCCGCGTACGCTCGACGCTTTCGAAGAAAGTGTCTTTGTCGAGGGAGGGAAGTTTTATAATACTCCACCTGCTTTTATGAATAATTAGATAGAACCACCAAAGACTAATTTGTAGACATTGCCGCCCGTATTTTGACAGGTCACTTTATTTTAATACTTTCCCTCAAATTCAAATAACGTCCATTGACTTATATCTAAAAATGATGAAAATACTACTAAAAAGTGATCATATCACCTATATATATATATATATATATATATTAATGAAAGATTTGATTTGTATGGCCGCGGTCCATCTTAAAATAGTCAAGGTTATTGTTAACTTAGTCTTCAATTATTTAGATTATAATCTTTTGTTTTGAAATAGTTCATATTGTTACTTGTATATTTTTGAACTGCTCACGTACTTTTGAATGGTCTATATTGCTAAACGGTTTAAATCATTATCCAATCTTAAATTCTTCTACACTTAAATGACTCATATCAAAACGTTATCATTTTTTAGATGTATTTTCATCACTTTTAAACATAAATTAACAATTTTTATAAAAATTAATAAAATAAAAAAGATTTCTCATGCTTATTAGGTGGTAATATATAAATATATATTTGTTAGGGTAGTAATGTCTAATTGAGGGTAAAAAAACAACAACAACAGGTGGCATTCTATAAATACAATTGCAACCTACCAAAGTGTCTATAAATACGACTCTCCCCGCTTCTTTTTCCCCTCTCCTACTCATACTAAGAAGCCAGAGAACGTCTCTCCCTTTTCTTCTATTCTCCTTCTAACCACTCCTTGTCAATCTCTGCCTCCAATTTCTCTAATGGGTTTCCCTTCTATTATTTATGGCATTATACTGCCACGACCTCTTGTAGAACTTCTAGACCTATGGGCCCAGCTCAAGCTCATGCTGAGATTGGCTCTTTTCTATGTTGGCCTCTTCGATCCGACCGATCAATCCAGTTCTTGGAACGATCACGGTTACCCGACCGTCTATTGCCTCTCGCAATCGTCGCCGCCGATCACACCTGAGTCGATAAAGAGGAGGCTCCCGATTGTAGAATTCACCGATTTCGTTGAGCGATCAGGCATGGATGAGCACGATGAGACGATCTGCGCCGTCTGCTTGAGTGATCTGGAGATGAGCCATGAGATCAGAGAGCTGTGCAATTGCACACATGTTTTCCACGTGGGGTGCTTGGATAAGTGGGTGGACCAAGGGCAAGTGACCTGCCCCATGTGTAGATCTAAGCTGTTGCCGGAGAAGGATGAGAACAGGAAGGTTGGAGACTGGTGGTTGGTGGAGAGGATTTCTTTTCTTTTTGGTGACGATTTAATGAGAGATGGGAATTGAATTCAATGCTGTTTGGTAGTGGCGGCGGTGAAAAAACCATGTAAATATCTGTATTATTATTATTTTTAATTTTTAAAATTTTTTTTAATTTAATTTAAATTTTTTTTTTTTTTTTTTAACATATGCTGGCAGCCAAACGCTCCTATGGAAATTTTTTATTATTTATTCTAATTCTTTTATTTGTATTTAGTTTTCCATCTAATCGATGTCTAGTACGTGCAAACTCGTGGGTGAACAAGCGAGCACATGGGGCACGCACATTTACACATTCAATTGCACCCTTAAGCGTCCATCCACGTGCATGCACATGTGCTTAATTAAAAAAAAAATAAAAATTCATGGGTGCGTTATTAAAAGACTCAGCTACTTGGACGATTCGTCGGGTCTCGAATCAGGGTAACTTTTTCGGTTGAATCACGGCGTCGAACCGAATCAGGTTCAACCGAGTCTAGGTCGACTTGGACGAGTCGAATGGGACCCGTCTGAGTCTTAAAACCATGAGTTTAGGATACATTGTTAGCCGCGGGACTAGTTCTTGTGTGGGTTCGATCATTCAGACCAACCCATTGATAACTTATGTAGGACTCTAACCCAAGATGGTCTATTTACTTAAATGGCCAAAATTAACTAGGTCGAGCCTGATTGGCTAATGTGAACCCGCCTCAGAAGTAGGTCGGTCTGGTTGACCAACCGGCTGAAATTAGGTTATTTCTTTCTAGGGTAGGAGATGCATGATTGCGTTTGGGTCCCACCTACCAAGTACATAAGTGACCCCAATGTATTATGAGTTTTTGAGTGAAATGTATCATACCTCTTTTGGTCTAATCAAGTACAGTGGGTCAATGGCCCACTGGAAATATGTGGTACGAGGTATTATTATTTGATAAATGAAGGTGGGCCACTCACAAGAATCAATCTCCCAGGTTAACTCCTATGCGAACGTAGATCGAGGTCCCCGGACGCGGTTTGGCTAGTGACGCTACCACCAGCGTAGCCATTTAGCTAGTGGTCAGTGCTACGTAGTCACCACCATGATGTATGTCTTTTATCCATGCCGTCCATCCATGTTGAAAGATAATTTTAGGCTTGATCCCAAAATCGAGGTAGATCTAAATCTTATATGTACCACACCATGGAAAAACTTTAGTGATTGAATATCCACCGTTAAAAACCTCCTGGGGCTCACCGTAATGGTTACTTGACATCTAACCGGTTGATTAGGTCATACAGCCTTGGATGAAGGGAATAATATATATCAGCTTGATCCAAGACTTTTGTGGTCCCCAAGAAGTTTTTAATGGTAAGTGTTCAATCAACACTGTACGGTCCACTGAAGATTTAGATCAACCTCATTTTTGGGATCATACCATAAAGTGATTTGGAAGAATGGGTGGACGGCATGGATGAAAAACATACATCATGTTGGGGCCCACAGAGCACCAATATTGGGACGCATGGGTTTGATACATACCAGCCTCGGAAGGCGCTTTGTACCAATAAGACGCTTTACATGTCAGGATTTCAGTTCGGATGAGTGCCGCCCATGGTTCGGTAATCCAGACCATAAGTATGTTGTAGCCTTCTGTGAATGGGAGCGCCACTTGCCTCACCCAACAGCGGTGCGGCCCACCTTGATGTATATTTTGCATGTCCATCCCGCCATCCGTTGGACGCGGATTAGCTACAGACAGGTTGAGTAGCGAGACTGCTACTCAAGTGACGTCATTAAGTTCTGTGAGCCCCACCATGATGAATGTTTTGTATCCACACCGTCCATCTATCGGGAGAGATCATTTTAAGGCATGATCCAAAGAATTATTCAGATCCAAAGCTGTAGTGGACCCTACCACAGAAAACAGTGGGGAAAGTGATGCCCACCATTAAAATCTTCTAAGGGGCACAAAGGTTTTCGATCAGGCTGATATTTTTGTTTTTCCCTTCTTTCATGTCTGTTTTAACTTACGAACACGTTGAATCTCAAATAAACATCATGGTCAACCTTAAGAAGGTTTCAACGGTGGTCGTCACTCTCCCCACTGTTTTCTGTGGGGTCGACTACCGCTCTGGATCTGCCTCATTCCTTGTTCTTTGTCTCGTTCCCTAAAATGATCTCTCCAAATGGATGGACGGTGTGGATACAACACATATCTCATGGTTGGGTCATCGAACTTGGTGACGTCACTTCAGTAGCAAGTCTCCGGGACGGATGGGCTACCCCCGTCCGTGTAAGTGTGTGTGTGGTGTGATCAAATGTTCAGATATGAAAGTATTAACATAAATCATACAATCATAAGAATAATAATCACAAACACAATAATTTTTATAGTGGTTTGACGATGAGTCTACTCCACTCCGGGTAACCGCACTCAACCCTTGAGTGTACCGGATTTCACTAAGGAGGTTTCACAATGGTTCACCTTTAACCTAAGGTTTTAAATCAGGTTCACCTTCAACTTTTACAACCTACACTGAGGCTGACTATTTATGCTCTCATGAGTAAGGGTTAATACAATGCACCCACTTTTAGGCACATTGGCCAAGGATCTTCTATAAGACACTACTAGAGGTTTTTACATGGTTGACCTCAAACCCTAAGGTTTTACCCGGTTCATCTAAAACTTAGAGTTTTACTGGTTCACTCTTAATCAGATATTTATGCTCTCCACAGAGCAAGGGTCCACACAACACACCCACCATGTACACTCCCGCCGGAGGCCTCCTTGAGGACTTCAAAGGATGAGAACCACTTAAGACCCAATCTTAGAAAGGAATGATCACAAGTGTCCTCTTGGACTCTGGATACTTACAAATAAGCTGATGAGTCCTGTTTAGCACAATGCCGAAGATCTCCTCCTCCTTGTTGACGAAGAGTCTTCTGCTCCCTTGATCCGCAACAAAAAATGATATACCAATACTTAAAATATTTTCCTATTAGGAAGATAGAGCGATTCCAATCTTATGCATTCAAGGCATCCCGGCTTAATGATTTGTCATTAAGGTAGTAGCTGGAGGATCCTTGAATGCGGAAGTTCATTCCCCTATCCACTCTATTGAATGTCAATGATGAGGGTGGATTGGAGGATGAACTCCCTTGAGAGAAAGGGCTTTGAATATAAGATATAAGTTAAAACACTCAAAAGCTCTCTCTTCTTTCTCTCACAACAACAAAAGACAAGTCCTCTATATATAGGCAAAAAGTTCTAACGGATATAAAATGGTCACATTTATGATAGAGTTCGCTATCATCGAGTAGGTTCGATATCATCGAGCGTATACTCTCAATAGCATCGATGGTTTACTCGATGACTCGAACTCAATGTCATACGCTTTTGAAACTTTTGCCAATTGGTCGATGAATCGAAACAATTGTTGATGTCATCGGATTTCGAACTCCGATTTCATCGATGACAGGTTCGATCCATTGATACTTGAAAAATGAGAGAGACTTTACTTTGAAATATTTCAAGTTTTCATGAATAATCGGGGAACCATCGAGATCATCGGAATTTGAATGTCGATGATATCGAGATCAGAGTCGATGCATTGATAAATCTAGCGGATTTGTCTTTAAGCTTACTGGACGATTTATGACCTTGTTTGATGCAATGAACCTAGTGCCGATATGATCGATATTTGAATATCGATTCTATCGAAGGGCTCCCGATCATGTTAAAAATAACCTGAAATATCTACTGTAAGAAATGCGCGCCCATGATCAATATCATTGATGGACTTCCAATGTTATCGATATTTAATTTCAGATCATATCGGAAGAGCATCGATATATTGAAGGAATTTGGAATTTTCATTTAAAAATAGGGGCGCCGAAAATCTGTCTGTCAATCTTATCGAGCCATTTTCGATGGACTTGAGATTTAAATATCGATGATATCGATACATCGATAATTCGTCCAGATATGTTATGAAGTTGCTGGACATTTTTAGTTCTTATATCGATGATATCGATAAATGTATCGATACATCGATAAATCCGTCCAAATGAATATTTAGTTGCTGGACACTTTTGGTCCTCACATCGATAATTTTGTTAAGGTATCGAGGACATCGACAGAGCAGGTCGATCATATCGAGGGTGTTCTGATAAGATGGACAAGGCGAGAAAAACTAAGAGATTTTCCTATTTAAAAAAAAAGTTTTCTCACCTTAAAACCCTATGATTTCTAACTTGTTTTTAAGGAGTTTTATTCACCTGGTGTTTTGGGTTATGAGATGTAAGGCTTTAGGTTCACCTGTGGCGAGCTTGCACACATCCGGTTGAAGCAGATGCTTGAATTGATCTTCCTATTAGGCTTTGTAGACAATCTGACTCAACACTATCGTAACTTGACAAACCAGGGCACTTTCAATCTCTCGCTTTGTCAATTACGTGACAAAATCCCCAAAACACCCTAGAATTCTCTAGACAAACACACCCTAAATTGTGTGTACATGCTATTACATAATTTTATAATTCTACCCCTTGTACACAACCAATAGCTGCTCCCCCTGACTTGTAAACTCCAACTCCCCTTTGCTTGTAAACTCCAACTCTCCCTTGCTTGTTGCGGCTACTCCTCTAACACCTGCAACAACATCTAATAGATACACAATTTCCATTCGGGGTGTTTATAAATGTTCTCCCCCTTTTTGTCAGTCATTGACAGAGATATCTTAGGTGATATTGACTGAAGCTTGAAATGCTTGGGAGAACCAATCAGGTAGAAGCAGATCAATTGATGTATAACAGTTAATACTATTTAAGCAAACATCAATTTTAGAACTTATGGATGCTTTTAGAGTAATTATATAGCAATTTTTAATCACATGCAATCCATAACAGAACCTTGATAAACCAGGGGAACTCAAGATATAATCATGGCACTAAAGATATGAATTCTATTTAGCCATATTCAAAATGAAACCAAAGTTATCCAACTATCCAAAATAGACTGCCCAAGATTGACAGCAAATTAACAGTTATCCCAGCAAAAACACCAAGCCCATGCACAGATACCCCAAAAAAATGATATACAACTAGCACAATCAGCTTCTACCGTCTTCGCGAATCACCACGTGTGAGTAAGTCAACTACTTGCTGATTTGTTTGTTGGAGAGAATCGACTTTTTCTTCAATCACGGTGAGACGTCTCTCACAATTATGAAGTCACTCCTCCATGCTTGCCATACCGTTCAGTAGGTGATGTTCAAGGTGATAAGTTTGACGATTTGTGATAGACTCCGGACTCAGCAATGGCGTTCGGTTGGATCCCCATGGATATGACGGATGAGCATATGGAGTAGCCGACTGCGGGGGGGCACTGTTCTCAGGAAGAGCTGAAGGAAGACACAACTGTTGTGCCACCTGAGCCGAATCACTATCAAACCACTTCTCTGGATAGACTCTATCAGATGAGGCAGGAATACCAATATGATGGACTAATTTACAGATGAGTACAGGAAAAGCTATTGTATCCTGATGATTGCCTTGAATCACCTGAATTAGTTGCTTAAGAAGAAGTGTTGGGAGGCACACCTGAACTTCCTGGTATACATCATATAACACATTTAACATAAAGGGAGATAGATGATTACCATTCACATCACAAGGATAGACATTGGACCCAAAAATGTCATGAAGGATTTTAAAAGTGGGTCCAAGATGATTAATATGAAGGGAATTATCATCGTTCCAAGAAATAGTAGTTCCCTGACATAGTGCACGAGTTATCTCGCCCCAAACACCAAGACCATTTAGATTCCGACTGGTAACAGGAATGCGAGTGACTTGGAGATCTAAAAGGTGACTCAAGGTGATGAAAGTGATGTGCTTGGAGTAATGCAATAATTCTACTTAAACACAGGGTGGATCATCACAAATAACATGACTTTTACTGAGGAAGTCATGGACAACTCCAATTTGATAAGTACCACCAAGATTCAGAATATTTTGCCATCCTATTACTTCTAGAAGGAGGTCTACACCAAAAGACTCGATGACACTATTAAGAACTAGACGTTTAACAACAGTGGCTGGATGTTTCAGCGATGGAGTGAGTTGATGCAAACTGGGTTGTTTCGCTTTCCCTTTTGAAGACTGAGAAAGAGACTTACCTTTCCCTTTATTCATGATTTTTCAATGTAAGAGACAGGCAAAGATAAGGAAGGTCAATCAAAAGAACGGAAAATACCCGACCAAAAGTGAGATTAGACTCTGGAGTGGAAGAAATGGAAAGGTAATATCTGTTTCTTTTGAAGCTTCTAGGACCTGCCGATGGTCTTCTGGCCGAGGATTCAAGCAGAGTGCAATGCAGAAGATTTTTCAGAGAAATAAGATCTTTCCGCTCGATCACTTTTTATCGGGCGGGAGTCTTCGATTTTATCGAACTTACTTTCAATTATATCGATGATCCCCATCCGATGTTATCGGTAATTGCTTCGATAGTAGTCCCAATCATGTGACTTTCCACATTCTGAAGAGATGTCGATGATATCGACCCATGATCAATTAATAGGGAATAACAGATCGATAGGCATATCGAAGAGGAATATTTTTCTTTTTCGACCCTTTAAGTATATTTTTTAATATTTCTGTGAATCAATATCATACTCAGCAAAATTATGTACAATTACTGTACACATCACAAATTATAAACATTTGAATGTTTATATACAAAAGATTGAGGTGAGGAATCTCAGATATATCATTTGACGCTCAACAAAATTGCATCATTTCAGTAAATATCCAAATCTCGATGCATGATCTGGACTTGTCCTTCTTTGCTCAGTACTTCTAGGCATCAGTCCTTTCTATGCCTCTAATAATGTAGCAGTGGTTACTTTTGCAATGACCCTTCATTACTGATTTTCCTGATTGGTTTAGGATTTCGCATTCTTGTCTGTTGAATTTGACCACATGCCCATTATCACAGATTTGAGATATGCTTAGGAGATTATGTGTCAGACCTTTTATGCAGAAAGCTTTTTCATTTTCAAGCAACTGTATTCCTTTTATGATTCCCTGTCCAATTACTTTAGCAGTGGTTCCATCACCGTAGGTGACTATCCCATTATGAAGATTCTCATATTTAGAAAGAAGGGACATGTCACCTGTTACATATCTTGAGCAACCACTGTCAAGGTACCGCTTAGTGTCATTGCCTGTTAAGTGATTTGAGTGAGTAGCAAGATAGTTCTTCTTTTCTTAAATTATCCATTTTGTGACAGGGATCTTACTTGTAGTAGATTTAATTTTCTTATCTGATTCAACTACTTGATTAGTCTTTGTGTTGCTACTGGAGGCATTAGAGTTTTCAAGCATTTGTTTTCCATACCCAGTTATAGCTCTGCCTTTCTCATATCCTGAGCCATTTTTGTCCTTTCCAGGTCTTCCCATTCCCAATAGTTTTTCTAGCTTTTCGCCACTCTGGAAAAACTTACAGTTTTGCTTGGTAGTCTTTTTAGACTCTTCTAGATCACACAGGAGTGTATGATTTTCCTTTTGAAGCAGCATATTTTTGTCTTTTAAGATCTCAACTTGTCTATTCAATTTCTCGGACTCGGATTTAAGGAAGGAGTTAACTCTCTCAAGTTTATCATTGTTAGAGTGATATTGCTGTAAGTCATTGATTAGATGTGTATTAATTTCTAGAGTTTTATCCAAATCTTTTTACAGCAATTCCAATTTGTTCTCAGATATTCTAAGTCTTTTGACCACTTTGATGCTATGGATATATAGTTGATTGTAAGCATCTTGTAGCTTGTCCTTTTCTTTTTCTTCTTCAGTTCCCTCATTGTCAGATGAAAATGATTCAGTGGCTAGCTATTCTTTCTCGTTCTCAGATTAAGTGAGGATGATTGAAGTAGTGGAGACCATGAGTATTTTCAATGATTTCTGATCTCCATCACTTTCTGAGTCACTAGATTCTGAATTTGACTCCTTAGTATCATCCCACGTGGCAGCCATAGCCTTGCCCATAGTTTTTCTATTTGGGCATTTAGTAGATAGGTGTCCATACTCGTGATAGGTGTAACATTGTGGTTCTTTGGTTCTTTTACTAAATTTGCCTGCAGAAGGTTTATAGTTCACCTTTCTCCCTCTAAAAGGATGGCTACGATTCTTCTGAAAGAATCTTCTAAATTTTTGTGTTAGCAAGGCCACTTCTTCATCTTCATCTTCCTTTTCACTTTCACTATCCTCATGAATTATTTTCTTTGAAGTTTTTAGGACAGTGTTTTTGGATTTTTGGGATTGTTTGAAGTGTAGTTCAAAAGTTTGTAGGGAACCTACCAGTTCTTCTACTTTCATTTCATCTATGTTCCTACACTCCTCAATTGTTGTAACCTTGGGATTAAATTGTTCCGGTAGGGATCTTAGAATTTTTCGACAAATTTTTGGTACTAGAACTTTCTCTCCCAATCCACCCATGGAATTGCAAATTATATTTAACTTTGTGAAAAACTCCATAAATGTCTCAAACTCTTCCATTCTGAGACTTTCAAACTATGAAGTCAGGAGTTGAAGTTTGGATCGCTTCACAGTGCTTGTTGTAAGCCCCGTATCCTAGACCGTACCATTCCGTAGACTTCCACAGTCTTCCCGGTCGAATTTCGGCAACCTTTGACCCTTAACCGGTAATTGCGCGTGACCCTGATTCATAGGTCGTCAACCCGAGTCAACTCAAACCGAGACTAGTACCTTAGCGACCACACCATCGCCGCGGTTCTGATGCCATGACTCGCCTGCCGAGGTGATACTCTAGCCAGGAAATGTGGGCCAGCGTTCGGTTGAGGAAAACGCCGCGTGTTGCGAATCCCAAGAGAATCTCTATGGCTTGTCACATCCATCAATCAATCAATCCATCCCATCATGTCAAGTACACATCACCTCACACCCTTCCCCAAGCAAGCCCCAAAGTCAAAAAGTTCTTACACCACCCATGTTTTTCTTACATAAGCTACCACAAAAGTCAAAAAGTTCTTACACCCATCACTCACCACATCTATCACTCCATCACCCATCACTCTCTCTCCCTTTACAAGTCTCTCTCTCATTTCCAAAAGACACTCCCAAGCAAGAGAAATCCCCATATGTCCAAGCCCTCCCATGGAGAGAAAAGTGCATGTGTGAGGCCCACCTTTCCATCCCAAGATATCTCATCCTAGCCATCCATTTCTCATCTTCACCCATCAAAGCGAAGCACAAGGAGACCGGCGTTCCATCGGACCAAGAAGAAGCCAGTGGGTGATCGTAGATCTTTGTTTTTCATACATTTTGTTTGATTAAGGGTCCACATATGTGGGACCCACCTTGATGTATATTTGTATGCAAGAGGGGCCCATAGTGTTGGGGCCCCTCCATCCTCACAATCTCTCTCTCTCTCTCTCTCTCTCTCTCTCTCTCCTTCTTTTCCTTGTGTATGATGGCTTGTGGCCCACTTGATGTATGATCTTAGCCATGCCGCATACCGGTGGACCCCATCTATGTGGGACACACCGTGGTGTTTTTATGACATCCCAACCATCCATAGGGGGGGCTCACCTTGCTGTGACTAACGGTGGAGTGTGATCTGGAGTGGGCCCCAACTCCACGGCTCACGTGGTAGGCCGAGTGAAAGATACCCCATTTCAACGCTGCACCCACCCAACTCCATGGCCTAAGTGGCAGACCGAGTAGAGATACCTCGTTTCAAACGCGTGAGGTCTTGGCATCGATTCTCTGGTGGGGTGGCTAACAGTGAAGTGTGATCTGACAGTGGGTGTACCTAACAAGCTAATTGACGGTGGAGTATGGGCTATTAATGGGGCCCACGGGACCCATCCATGCCATCCATTCCATTACCCACATCATTTTAGGTGTTGAGTAAAAAAATGAACTTGATTTGATAATCAGACGGGCCATACCATAGAAAACTGCATTTCATACTGTTCAAGGCTATTCAGGCCCACCTTTCTATTTCTACATGTCAAAAATGCCGAATATTGGACTTATTTGGTGTATTTCGAGCCCTAGAATCCATTGGTCCGAGTGGATTCCCAAGTAGCGGGCCCCACACGCAATTTTTCACAGGTAAAATAAAAAAAAGAGGAAATAAGCAAGGAGCAAGACCGTCTTCTTGTCGAAGACAAACGAATCTTTTGCTTACTAGCCGTGTGTGGTGGTGGACGGACGGTCTGGCAGCCACCCACGGCTCCAGCCGTGGGCCCCACCATGATGTATATTTGTCATCCAACCCGTTCACTGGGTGGGCCCCTTCCTGAAGTGGGCCCCACCCAAAATTCAGGCCGATCCAACGCTCGAGTGGCCCACATCATGGGAAGCAGCGGTGATTAAATGTATACCTTTGAAATGCTTTTTGGGTCCACAGAAGTTTTAGATCGAGATGAAATTTGTTTTCCCCTCTATCTAGGCCTGCGTGACCTTATGGATGGTTAGGATGGCTTATAAACATTAGGGTGGGCCCCACGTGGGACCCACAGTGATGTATGCATTTTACTTCCACCATCCGCCTGGACGGTGGAGGCCGCAGTGATGTATTCGTTACATCCCCACCATCCAGGGGAAGGTGGTGTCTGGCGTGTGTGTTCAATGGGTGCGTGTGTGTGCGTGTGGTGTGTGTGCATGTGTCTGTGTGTGTGTGTATATATATTATGTATATATATATTATTATGTAATATATATACCTGATGGTGGGCCTTCATGGGCCCCACCATGATGCATGTGTTGCGTCCAAGCTGTCCATCTATTTTGCAAGCTCCTTTCATGGCGTGAGCCAAAGAATGAGCCAGATCTATAGTTCTGGTGGACCCCACTTTGATATATGTATGAGGCCCATCTTGGGCTATTTGTGGCCCATCCATTGAGGCCCACCTGGATATGCATGAGACCCATATGAGTAGGCCCATCTTGATGTAGTTAGGGCCCAACCATTGAGGCCCACCTGATATACTTAAGGCCCATGTTATACGGCCCATTTGTTGTACCTAAGGCCCAATTAGATGTACACAAGTCCATTGAGATGTATGACCCTACCATGGCTTGTGTAATGACGTTGTGACAGCCGTGCCTTGGGAGCAATGTTGGTTTGACGTCCACATTGTAGAATAATGTTGGTTAAATGTCCGCATTATGACTCTCCCTAGGGCCCATTGTTAGGCCCATACTTTAGGTCGTCTAGGCCCATCTCCGTTATAAACAGCATCCATTACCATATAACATGTTTAATATAGTTCCATGATTCATGATCATATGCATCATATGTATGTTTGATATGAGAAGTGACTGATCATAGCATATGCCTTCGGGCAGATTGTTTAGGGGCTCTTGGTTAGGCGGTGTTGCCCCACATGAGTGCACCAATATGCGCAGGATTGCTACATGACTGGATAGTGTGATTCATGCATTCGCATTGTGTGATATGGTACTGTACACCCTAGCGACATCAGGGCCTTAGCCACCACAGTCATATCGTGGTTGGCAGGATTGGATACCGGAAATCTTGTTCTACATGGGGTGCTATAGATATCCCTGGGTGAAAGTCCCTAAACCCTTATGGTACCAAGAGGTTGCTCCAATGTCTAGACCGAGTGGGTGCAGGAGCGCCGAATGCCGATTACCAGATGGCTGCGCTTTTCACTGTGTCATGGTTGGTTGGAAGGGGATACGGCCTTACCCGCCCGAGAGGAGGGGACAATGCTAGGCTGAGTTTGACCAGCTTGAGGAATGAGTCCGCTATCGACGAGCCAAGCCCGATATTGGCAGGCGGGTAGTGAGGTCTCTTCCACTTACCTTATTGCGCTTGATGGGGCGGCAATCTGATTTAGAGTGTACTGGACCTCGGTGATATCCCAGAGTTGAGCTGTATTGATATGTGGACTTAGATGAGGATTTGTATGCTTGAGTTGCACTTTGCATCGCATAGCCTTGGTATGGCCGACATCATTTATGCCTTGCATCGCATAGCCTTGGTACAACTAACGGTATTCATGGATTCACCAGCATGTTCCGCATTACTTTGATATTTCATAATTGTATTACTACCTTGCGTACACACTTTCACCACCCTCTAAGCTTTCTATATGCTTATGCATGACTGTTGCGTGCAGGTGACATTGGGACGCAGCAGCGCTGAGGTAGGAGCGCAGAGCAGATCATTTTGGAGCTTTTTGTCCATTTTATTGTATTTCCCTTTATACTCATTGTACTTGTAAAGTTTTTGATCATAGTGGAAATGTGATGGAGTTTTTGGTTGTTGTTTGTGGGTTATGCCTTTGATTATGCTTGTTATGAATTAAACCGATGTTAAAAATCCTCCTTGTAGCATCCTAAAATTAGAACCTGGTGTATGGGCGCTAGGAGCCAAGAATGGGGTTCTACGGAGGCTGTTGGCACCGGATTCGACGATTAGTAATTTTGTGAGCCCGGTTTCCGAGTTTGGGGTGCGGCAGAAGTTGGTATCAAAGCATAACTCATGAATAACTAAGAACAACATTACATGTCTGCTATGAGTTTAGGATGATTGAGTCCTTAGTTTGGATAACTTAGCGATATTTTATTATCGACCCTTAACGTGCGTACCTTCGAGAGTTTTCAAGTTGATAGGCGCCTTCGATCTTTCTGTAGGACATGGCGCGCCAGAGAGTGACCCGATCGACCCCCGCACCACCACTTGAGACCCCCGCACCACCACTTGAGACTCCTACACTACCATCGACGATCCCCGCTCCACCACCAGAGATTCTTATTGCCCAACCTAGGGATGCAGCTCCTCTACCAGAGACTGGTGCGGATCCGACCATATCCGTGAGTGCTTCCCAGTTACAGCAGATGTTGCAGGTTGTTACCGCCACACTAAAGGGGCAGGGCAGACACTCTGTTGTTTCACCGGAGCAGGCCGAGCAGGATCACGCAAGTGCCCTTCTTCGGGAGTTCTGACGACTCAATCCCCTGCATTTCCAGGGTGAGCCAGACCCGACAGCAGCTGAGAGATGGCGCGCCGATGTAGAGAAGATATTCAATACGATGGGATGCACGACCGAGCGGCGAGTCCGATTAGTCGTATTTCTTCTCCATGGTGAGGCTGAGCATTGGTTGACATCAGTCTCTCAAGTGGCAGGTGCCGATTTTGTGTGGACCTGGGAGGACTTTGTCGATCGGTTTGACCGACAGTATTTTCCTGATCACATCTGATGACAGAGAGCGTTGGAGTTTGAGGCCTTGGTGTAGGGTGATATGACCGTGGCTTAGTATGTGGCCCATTTTGTAGCGCTGTCTAGATTTGCACCTTACTTAGTGGACGACGAGGAGCAAAAAACCCGCCGATTCGAGGACGGCTTGCGTTACGGTCTTCGAGGCCGTGTTATTGGGCATGAGCTCCCAAATTTTGAGGGAGTGGTATGGAAGGCCCAGATTTTTGAGGCTGAGTGGGCCAATTCTCAGTTTGATCACGGTCAGAGCAGAGACCGGAAGAGGCATGTTCCTTCCGATGACTAGCAGCAGCGTCGACCGCAGCAGCAGAGGTGTACGGGTCGCCCAACCTTCTGAGCACCAGCAACACCTTCAGCACCACCTCCGAGGCAGTTCACCGGCACCTGTTTTGGGTACAGTGCGATGGGGCACCGTATGTGGGAGTGTCCCCATTCCCGCGAGTAGCATGGTCGAGAGGCCCCCACAATAGCGAGGGCGAAAGGTCCACCGCGGCCTCCACCACAAAGCCAGGTAGAGACCCCACAAAGGCGAAATGGCGACAGTGCCCCACTACCGAGGCCACCTCATCAGCAGCATCAGCACTAGCCTCCGAGGCCGAAGCAGCATAGACAACAGTTTCGACCGCCTCAACGACCCCAGCAGCAATAGCAGCAGCACGCTCAGAGGGGATAGGCACCTCCCCAGCTAGCTCAGGCTAGGTTCTACGCGGTTCAGCAGGATTCGCAGTTATCTGGAGAGATTGTCGAGGGTATGATTTTAGTCTCTGCATGCGCTGCACGTGTGTTGTTTGATTCTGGTACATCGCATTCTTTTGTGGCCAAGAGTTTCTGCCGATCGACTGGCTTACCATTGGAGTCTACTCATGAGAGTCTATCGGTATTGACTCCTTTGGGGAAGACTGCAGTGTTGGGCCGATTTTGGTTGTCTTGCCCCATTTTAGTCGGGGATACCTTTTTGCCTGCTGATCTATTTGTATTACTGATGTCCGAGTTCGATGTCATCCTAGGCATGGATTGGCTTGTCAAGTATTATGCCATATTGGACTGCTCCATGAGGACAGTTACGTTCTGTATACCCGGTGTGCCGCAGTTCCAGTTCATTGTAGAGCCCAGAGGAGAGCCGTTGTCTTGTTTGATGTCGTGTGCCATAGAGGAGTCCATAGCGGAATAGAAACCTACTACTCTGCCAGCTTGGCAATTCGTGTGCATGGGAATCCCTCAATCTCAGCTGCTTAATCTCGAACAATCTTAGCTGTTTATACCTGGTCATTAGGGCTTTGCAAAGGGAGGATCGAAAAGCTATCCGTTTTCTTCTCCTTCTAAACCAACCATCCTAGCTCCATTCGACCTTCAAAAATCCATGTCCACAAGCTCCCTTGAGCTGAACCGGACCACCCAATGTCTCCGGATCGAAGGAAGAAGCTTCCATTCGAAATCCACCATTAGAGCGGCCTCCTTCTTCCTCATTCAAAACCGCATCGGGTTCAGTTCAGGTCAGGATGACCTCAATCGTCTGATGTTGTTGGACCTTCAGCAAAGAGAAATGAAGTGGAAGGAGACAAAAAGAAGGAAGAAAGAATAGGGTGGAGTGGTGCATCGGTAACGTGTAAGTCTACTACCGAGTAACCGGTGGTTTCGAACTCGGGTTGGGCCTACCTGAGTTATTCTACTCGTTGACCCATCCTTTGACGTATTCAAAACTGGTCTGGGAGCCCAACAAGATGGAGAAATAAAGAGAGAGGAAGAGTAACGAGAGTCTATTGCCGTCATGTCACACTTCGACTCGGTTAGAGTTCAGGATGAGTCTAAGTCGAGATGGGCCTGTTTAAGTTGAAGCTGTTGTGCAGGGATGTGGTTGGTCTTGGTTCGGTCCAGTTCAACTAGGGTAAAAAAGTAGATGGAGGAGATAGGGAGTATAGAGAGAGAGAGAGTAGGGTTGGTGCGACTATACCAAACTAACTCAGTTGGGTCCGAGCCATGCAACTCGTCCCTGGGTTGGCTGAACTCATGCCACTGAGTCTAGTAGCCATTGTTGGACCTTTTTCCCAGCTAGAAGAAAATGAAGAGAGAGAGAGAGAGAAGATGAAATGAAGGAGAGAGAGTGGATAGGAGGTTATTACTGAGTTGGCTCAGCTGAAACTGAGTCCAGCCGAATCGAGTTGGGTTTGGCATGGTCCAGGCTCTAGTTAGATTTCAAGCATGTGGAAGAATGAAAAGAGAAGGAAAGGAGGAGGAGGATAGGGAAGAAGAAGAGAAGGTGTGGGACATCTCCTTTTGGTGTAGTCGTTG
Organism: Magnolia changhungtana; assembly: GCA_030180095.1. Lineage (NCBI taxonomy): Eukaryota > Viridiplantae > Streptophyta > Magnoliopsida > Magnoliales > Magnoliaceae > Magnolia > Magnolia changhungtana. The sequence goes on along the minus strand of JASAUF010000502.1, from coordinate 5,713,813 downwards.
AGTCGACTCGATCCACATGAGTTGAGTCGAGGCGTTGACTGAGTTAGGAGGTAGGACGAGGTGAGTCCACCCTTTCCCTCCTTACCGAAAATCTCTTGATTTCAATTAGCATTGTTACCACTTCTATCATGATTAGGATTGTTAATGTTAGAAATGCATAGCCATTAGCAATTATCTATTCTAAGCATAGTTATTATGGACAAGAAAATAAAATAATACCATTATTAAATACTAGCGTATTGTTTTGCCACTCTTAAATATTATCATAGTAGATCATAATATTAATTATCACCATAATGATTACTATTAATGTGTTGCGCTAATATTAGTTATCATAAATGAAACTATCATTAATGATATTAGCATGGTATCCATCACTTAAAAATATTATCATTAATAATAGGTTATACTATTTTATTACAATTGCAATACTAATTATTACCATGGTCACGAGTAATAGTTATATCATTAACATTAAATTATAATTAACTATATTATTATTATATTGTATTTAAGCTGCACATACATCATAGTTCTATTCCTAGCACCAAACCCTGGGATGAAAATCCTAAGTCCTACATCAAAACCCAAAAAACCTAAGTAAATCCAAGCCCCAGGTTACATTAATAGATACTTTGTAGAACATGGATCTCACGTATAACTTCACAATTCATGGTAGGATTCGATTCTAAGGGCGCAAGCACTTAGCGACACTAGAAGGCGACTTGACACATCAGGTGATGATTTTTTCCCCTTAAACTTTCCATTTCCAAATTAGTTTAAGTAATAGTCTTTATTAAAATCACAGATGTTACCTCATAACATGCGATCTCTTATCAATTCTTAATGCATGGCTTGAACTCGAACTATATTGACAGTTGTGCACCATGATTTCATACAATGACTACTTACATAATGGTTTTCATTTGAACTTCAATCGATAGTTCTTTTCATGACTTATTGCGATTATTATGAATCAACTTATGTCTGGCATGCCATAACTATATGTTTTATCGTGGAATTGTTGTGAGTCGCTTATGAATCTCTATTCACTACACTTAATGGTGGGTGATCCCCTTTGTATATGTGAACCCATGCTTAGGATGTAACAAGATAGAGGATGATAAAGAATGGACCCTTGATTAGAGGTTATATGGTATATGGAACATTAATGTGGGATTTACCATTCATAAGGCATACGGCTTAAGTGGCTTAGAAATGAGCTCTTTTAACCGCTCTGATTTAGCCTTGCTCAACCTATTTTGTTGATTAATTTGATGTTCTGTGTACCCCTTTTACTACTGCAATTTAACATCTGTCCCCTATTTGTTGATTGCTTTGTGTGCCTTTGATGGCCTATACCATGCGATGGTAATCCCTACTTATGGAATTTGATTGGCTACTGGTCGACGAGCATCCATTAAACATCCTAAGATGGGGAAACTCATGAGTCAGGGATGGTGGTCATGGGACACTATGCCCGAGCTGTTGGCCTACGCTGGGTGATGAGCCCCCCGTAGTGACCATTGAGTTACTTAAATTGGTTGATTGTAATTGGCATCATGTTGTACGAGATATGCTACGCTGGTGACCAGTCTTTTGCATGGGTGACGAACCCAAGTCCGACTGGATGAGCATTCCCAGGTCGATGATTGCATGGGTGACAAGCCCAAGTCTGATTGGATGAGCATCCCCATGTCGATGTGCATTCACGCATCCACGCATTTAAAAATGACTGCATTATTTATTATTTTGGTTGCCTAGTTGTTTTTAACTATGCTTAGCTAAGGCAGCGGTGTGTAATCTTGAAAAGAATTCATGCTGAGTTGGTCATTCATCTATAAAATATATAACCGTGCAGGTAGCACAAGTGGCTTAAGTGATATGCAGGTTCAGACTGATGATGAGCCGTTATGATGGTCAAGGATACATGGTTGTACCTATCAAGGAAGTTGCGCGATCTTGCGGCTTTCATTTATATATTTTTTTATTTATTATTTCTCTTGTATGTAAATCTTGTAACTGTTAATGTAAAAACATTGGTTTGTATAAGTCATTATGGGCAGCCTCTTGTATACTCTAAATATAAATGTTAATGTTCTTTTATGTTGATTTGTCCATTCTACACTAAACTGCTAACTCTGAAAGATAAAAAGGGATATATATATATATATATATATATATGGAAATTGGCTCTTTATAGGTTAACACTCGGGTTTCTGGGAAATGGGTTGTGTACTCGGGTCCTGAAAACACGGGGCATTATAGTTGGTATCAGAGCATAGTTTGGACAAACCAGGCCTTGGGAAATGATCTTATACAAACCCTAAATGTCTCAAGTTAGGATATTTGAAATTAGAAATTTGAACTTAGGTGAATCTCCCTTAAATTTAGAAGAATGATTGAGAATGTAGAAACCCAAACTTAGGTTCCCTTAGAGATTATTAGAATAGTCATTTGAACTTATGAAAAGTTCCTTTCAAAAATTTGAAAACATAGATACTTCGAACTTTAGGTCCCTTGAAATTTTTAGGTTAGACCCTTGGATGTTAACTTATGTAGAAATCCCTTAGAATTGGGAGGAAATGAGAATATAGAAACTCAAGTGTTAGGCCCCTTGAAAAAGTATTTGGATGATCATAGAACTTAGAAATGAACTTAGGTCCCCTTGGAGATTTTAAGTTTAGTCATTTGAACTTAGAGACAAAAACTTTGGTTCCCCTATAAACTATAGGACCGTTGTTTGAAACTTAGAAATAAAACTTTGGTTCCCTTGTAAAACTACCAAAATTGTTGTTTGAACTTAAAAACTAAATCTATGTACCATAAGAGAACATTTTTTTTCACTTAACTCTGAAAGGACATTTTAGAAATCTAGGATTCAAACTTTTTCTATAATTTCTCTTAGTTAGAGATAACATTGTCAACACGCTTAGGGAGCAAAACGAACTTAGGCAATATATAACTTTCTTACCCCCATATTGTGTATTAGGTCGAGTTTAAACACTCCCTGGACCTAATGATCACATTAGGAGTTGTAAATTGAATCCCCTAATACATCTCTTTAGCTAGAGGCAATCTCTCTCATAATTTCCAGTACTTAGAATTGACTAAAGGCGAAGTTATAAAACTTTGGGTAGCTTTGTAACCCTATCGTAAGCATATTGGAACTAGATTTGAAATCCTATATAAATTTAGCAAAAATCTCAAACTCAGATTTCATGTAGGAAACCTTGGTCCTGAAATTTTTGCATTACGCCTAGATTGATCAGAGTGCGTAGTGGAAGTGTAATGGGCTACATAGACTTGTCCTTTATAAGGGTATAAGATTACATGATATTTCCGATGAGTCCAGAATAATAGGGATCACGAGTTGATGGAACTATATTTAAACAAAGTTTACATGGCTTGGCTTAAGCTCTAAGTCCTAGTAAATCTCAACGTTCTCAATGCTCTGATCAAGGAAAGGGTCGAGATTTAATAGGATTATGAGTGAATACCAAAATCCTCTATCCTGCACAGATAAATGATCGGTGTATCGGGCTCAAACCTACTACAACCATCTATTCGTGTTAGCCGGAACACTGGAAAATAGGAATTATATTGTACTTTGGACAACAGGGAACTATCATTAGAAGTAAAAGAAACTAAAGAGAAAAATACAACATTACTATTACTTCCACTTAGGAGAACTTGTAATCTTAGTGAACACTACAGGAAATCCTGATGTTGTTAGGAGTTTAAATAATTTACTAAATTTAGTTATTATTGGAATGATTTCAACCGTTAGTGGAACTTGAATACCTTAGTCAATTTGCTAGACGAGGAACTTAAGGGTTGTGAGAAATTTGAATACAGCTCGTTGGGATTTCATACGTAGAAATAGGCGCATCTTTAGGATAATTGAACCAATCGTAATATTACTAATAGGTACATATATCATTAAATATTGAAGTAGAACTTTATTAATTTTTCTTTAAGGGGGGTATATTGTAATAACCCATGTTGTAATAGTAAGTCATGGGCTCTTGCATGCACAAATAAACTTAAACTAGTATCATTCACAATCGTAGTTGAAGTATTGAATTTCAGGGGCAAAATTCTTTTTAAGAGGGGTAGTTTGTAACACTCCGTACTTTTCAGTACTTGGGTGTTACCATGAGAACCTGATTTTAGTATAAAACACAAGCCCGATTTAAGTGAACATTCATAGACTGTTACCTAAGCTCAACCGTCAAGGTTAACTTACACCCATAGATCAAGTCATTCATCCATCATCTTTCAAGATGGACCATCACACCATAAGATAGTTATTTATTTATTTATTTTTTAAGAGTTTTAACATCTTTGATAAGCAAACCAAAACATCCATTATCAACATTAAACTCTAGATCATAAGATCCACCGTTCATTGTATTTTTAATGACCCAACGATCAAACCATGCCTAAAACATACAAGCTGACTAAACAACACTTAAACCGTCATTAAGTTCCCTATAAAATTAACTAGGAATCCATGTGAAACCTGAATATCAAATCTAGAGACGATCTGACCATTAGATTAGTAAAAATCCATCCATCATTAGCCTTAGAAATGGGCCTGGATGACGCATGATTAGACTTTAAGGACTGGGTCTCAAATCCAGTCCTAAATCATTAGGTGGGTAGTCCTTAGACCCTAGAACCCTTAGGGTAAGTAGTGATCCTGTCCGTAAGAAATCTGACCATGGGATTGATAGAAACCTATGATTAAAGACCTAAATCACAAAGTACAGCCCGCCTAAACCTTGGATTTGCCACACCTTCGACTAGACGTCCTAATGGGACCCATAAAACCATATGAGCGGTGTGGATCTATCGAAATAGCCTTATGAGCCCCACCTTGGGTTGAGTGTGTGCATAATGCACATGCACCAGCACTACACCAAACCACCAACACAGGTCAAACAAGGTTTGACCCGCATTTTCCCGCAAAGACCTCTCCCTTTTCATCTTTTTCACAGAGAACGGATCCTGTCTGTGAAAACCAATCAGGTGGGCCTCACCTGAGATCTGAATGTTGATCTAAACCATTCATCTTGTCAGGAATCAAAATTTCACCAAGCCGCACCTAACCCCACACCTTGGAGCTCGTGTGCATGCACACGATCCTCGCTGTAAACGAGTCCTACAAACATAACATTCCAAAAATAGAAACCTGCTCCTGTTGCTAGCTTGGCAATTCGCGTGCATGGGAATCCCTTGATCTTGGTCACTCAATCCTGAACAATCCTAGCCGTTTATACTTAGTCATTAGGGTTTTGCAAAGGGACGATCCAAAAGCTAGCCATTTTCTTCTCCTTCTAAACCCACCATCCTAGCTCCATTCGACCTTCAAAAATCCATGTCCACAAGCTCCCTTGAGCTGAACCAGACCACGCAATGTCTCTGGATCGAAGGAAGAAGCACCTGTTCGAAATCTTCCACTAGAGCGGCCTCCTTCTTCCTCATTTAAAACTGCATCGAGTTCAGTTCGGGTCAGGACGAGATCGATCGTCTGATGCTGTTGGACCTTCGGCAAAGAGAAATGAAGTGGAAGAAGAGAAAAAGAAGGAAGAAAGAAGAGGGAGGAGTGGTGCATCGGCAACGTGCAACTCTACTACTGAGTAGCCAGTGGTTTTGGACTTGGTTTGGGCCTGCCCGAGTTATTCTACTCGTTGACCCATCATTTGATGTATTCAGAACTGGTCTGGGAGCCCAGCAAGATGGAGAAATAAAGAGAGAGGGAGAGTAACGAGAGTCTATTGCTGTCATGCCACACTCGGACTTGGTCTGAGTTCAGGACTAGTCTGAGTCAGGATGGGCCTGTTTTAGTTGAACCTGTTGTGCAGGGATGTGGTTGGGCCTAGTTCGGTCCAGTTCAACTAGGGAAGAAAAAAATATGGAGGAGATAGGGAGTATAGAGAGAGAGAGAGAGTAGGGTTGCTGTGGCTGTACCAACCTGACTCAGTTGGGTTCGAGCAATGCAACTGGTCCCTAGGTTAGCTGAAGTCATGCCACTGAGTCTAACAGCCATTGTTGGACCTTTTTTCCAGCTAGAAGAAAATGAAGAGAGAGAGAGAGAGAGAAGATAAAACGAAGGAGAGAGAGTGGATAGGAGGTTGCTGCTGAGTTGGCTTGCTAAAACCGAGTCCAGCAGAGTCGAGTTGGGTTTGGCATGGTCCAGGCTCTAGCTGGATTTCCAGCATGTGGAAGAAAGAAAAGAGAAGGTAAGGAGGAGGATAGCGAAGAAGAAGAGAAGGTGTGGGACATCTCCTTTCAGTATAGTCGCTGAGTCGACTCAATCCACATGAGTTGAGTCGAGGTGCTGACTGAGTTGGGAGGCAGGACAAGGTGAGTCCACCCTTTCCCTTCATACAGAAATTCTCTTGATTTCAATTAGCATTGTTACCACTTCTATCATGATTAGGATAGTTAATGTTAGAAATGCATAGCTATTAGCAATTATCTATTCTAAGCATAGTTATTATGGACAAGAAAATAAAATAATATCATTATTAAAACTAGCGTATTGTTTTGTCTCTCTTAAATATTATCAGAATAGATCGTAATATAAATTATCACCATATTGATTACTATTAACGTGTTACGCTATTATTAGTTATCATAAATGAAACTACCATTAATGATATTAGCATGGTATCCATCTATTGAAGCATAAAAAATCATCAAGAAAAGATGAAGGTCAGAAATCAAACATTAAGTGAAGAAAGGAGAAAGAACTAAGAAACCTTGTTTTAGTAATTGCGCGGGTCGCACAACAAGTAATGGTTGCGCGGACTGCGCAACCAGTCGAAGCGGTTGCACGAGTGGCACAAATAGTTTAACATGTAAAAAGGCAGATTTCATCCTTACGCAGGTCGCGTAAGTGATTGCACATTGCACGGATCGCCCAACTGACTTCTCTGTTGTGCGAGTAGCACAATCGAGAGCAAAGAAAGATCATGATGAACGGTCCGATCTAATACAAAGTGGCCCCCATGGTACAAAGATCGAGAATTGGCACTTGTGGGGGCCTATAAATACCCCACTCCTCTCATTTGAGAGAGAAATTTTGGAAGAAGAGCGGAGCTCTAAAAGAAGACCGAAGGTGAGGAGTAGAAGGAAGGGTCAGTTGCGCGAGCCGCGCAACCCACTCATCAGTTGCATTGACCGCGCAACCGACAAACTGGTTGTGCGGGTCGTGCAACCAGGTCACTATGTGGTCAATTCTAAATAGGGGCTAAAGTGCTGCCGAAATTGCTAAAAGCATTCAAGTTCAATCTTCATTACTTCAGGCTTTCTCCTTTGCATAAAGGACAAGCTCAAAAGAGAGATTGATTGATCAATTTAACATTCCTCTTAAGTCCTAGGAGATGACTGACGGAACTGTCGAAATGCTGTCGGATTCAAGATTCAACATATAAGCTTTGTTAATTATATATATATTTTTTATTTTAAATGATCTATCTTGGAATCAAGAGCTATTGAAGGGATGTAGATAAACTCAGAATTAATAATACAATGATTGTTTTATATATTCTCTTTGTTACATTCGAATAAAATAATTTCCCCAAATCAAATGCATTTATTTCTTGTTCAAAACAAAATGGCGACTCCACTGGGGAGCGTTATTTTATTTTGATAACAATATTGAGAGTATTATAGAATTCTCATTGTAGTTTAGCATCTTCTGACGCCAAAATGGCGACTCTTAGTGGGAACATCCCCCCTTCATCTCTAAGATAGATTATTCACTTTCCAAATACTAATTATAATTGCATTTTGTAATTGAAGGTTTCTGAATCCAACTACAGACTACAAATTATACTAATGGCAACTTCCATGAGAAAAGTGAGCTTCCGTTTCACTCCGACCGAGTTCATGATAGAATACGCACCGAACCAACCCTCGAAATACACGACTCGACTTCTTACAAGCAAGAACAGCCTGACTCGAGCGACAATCGGGGTTGTATCTACTTCGCCTCAACCGTCAAAAGGAGATAAGGGTTGGATTGTCATGATGTCTCACAGAACAAGAGTACAAAATGCAAAGAGTCTTTGAATGAATCTATCTTCGCCAAGAGTTAAAGTACTTGTAACGTGCAATGTAGCTAAAAGAAATCCTGAACTTGCTCCTCCTGCAATTTATCCTGAGCGAGTAGTTTTGTAGTTAACATCGCGCGACTTTCCAGCTTTGATTGACCCAAGGGTCAGATGGACGAGAGAACAGAAAGGTAAAGCATTAACGGCAGGTTCACCTATATCGGTATCACCCCAAACGGGCTCACCAATGACCGTATCGCCTCAATCAATCAATAGCGCCGGAAGTATAGAGAAGTGAAATGAGACTCCATCCTCTCCTCTCTTCGTAAGCCTTGTCACGTCAACATACTCTCGTCCCACTCCAACTACAGCTTCGTCAAAGAGTGGAGAAGCTGCGGTGTGTATGGCTGGGACAAACCAGGAAAGTAGGCTGACTATAAAAGACCGCATCAATGAGATGACAGAAGCACAAAGAGCATTAATAGAAGAATGCAGACACCTTAGAGAGGCCTTAGCAACCCTTGCACATAATGTAGCTCAAATAGCGGTTCCCCCGATGATGGGCACAATGAATGAACAAGAAAATTAGCCTGAAGGCTTTCAACCACAAGGAGTAGGATTAAAAGGGTTTGTTCCAGCCGCAAGAACCGTAACACAAGATGACGTAAGACAAGTCGTCAAAGAAGCTGTCAGAATAGAAAGAGAGCATGAAAATACTGGCCGTTTCAAGTACCGAACACCGTATCCAAGGGAGGTAGAAGATATCTCATTCCTAACCAACTTCAAGCATCCAGATTTTCAGAAGTTTAATGGGGAAGGATCACCAGAAGAACACTTAATACACTTCATTACTAGCATGGGGAATTTTTCTACGATAACGCAGTATTGCTTATGATTGTTCGAGTCATCACTGACGCACAAAGCATTCCGATGGTATTCCAGCCTGACTCCAGGGTTGATACATACTTGGGAGCAGATACAGGATACTTTTATGTCAAACTTCTTCTCTTCAGAGAAAGATGTCAGTATTACGAAATTGTCTTCCGTTCGGCAAAGAGAAAGCGAACCAGTGGAAAAGTTTATAGACAGATGGAAGACATTGGGAACATTGTGTTTAGACTCACTAGCGCTGACCTCAGAACTTTCTGTGACCTGGCCACAAGGCTCATGCTTTGGAATTGATGACCCGTACGATGCCAGCATTTCACCATGAGGCAGCTAGGAGAATGCCCAGCAGGATGGCCGTAAATACTGTTGATCGCCACAAGAGAAGTAAAGATACAAGGGATTCAAGGGAAAAGAGACTAGAACAAAAAGAAGAAAGGAACCAATCAAGAAATAGATACAATGGAAAGAGGCCTAGGATGCTCAATTCTCATGAGGGGTTCACGTTCGACAAGGAAGATGTCATTCCTATGATGAACCGACTGTTAAAGGCTGGCACAATCGAATTACCAGAACCCAAGCGCCCCGAGGATGTGAGAAAAACCAAAGAAAGAGATTTTTGCCGCTACCATCCCCTAGTGGGACATCAAACGGAGAATTATTATACATTGAAGTGTATAATACAACGAATGATAGATAGAGGCGAAATAATAATTGGAAAAGAAAAAGGAAAAGGGTACAATGGCAATAGTGAATGTGCTCACGATCCGAGAAAAGGGTCGAGAAATGAAAGAAAGAGAGGACCATAAGACGACGAAGAAGGTAGCAGTGACTACGTTACGATCAGGAAAGAAGATAATAAGTCCCGTGAAACAGAAAGCAGGGATTACAAGAAAAGAAGTCGTCGATAGGCAGGGTGATGATGATGAGAAAGAAAAGAAGAATGAGATGGCGAAGGTGACTTATGATGTAGTAAGTCAATTGAAGGGCATACCAGCTCGGTTAAGCGTTTATGATGTGCTTAAGCCGTTAGAAGAATTTCGGCAAAGCTTGGTTCAAGCATTGTCTAATCATGATGTCAGAGAAATGGAACATGAAGAGCACAATGAGCACGAGAACTGTCTACCAATCGTTTCCTTTTCCGATGATGATTTGATCTGCGATGCAGGGCATAACAGGCCATTAATGATAGAGGGCCATATCCATGGAAAGAAGGTAAAGCGGATTATGATAGATAACGGATTGGCAGTGAACCTCTTACCTCTCTCGATGCTGAGTAAATTAGGTTATCATCGTTCTGACCTACGCCCTAATGGAATGATGATACAGGGCTTCAATCAAGATGGGCAGCATGCACTTGACAAAATTATAGTGACATTGGAGATAGAGGAGTTGATTACTGATGTCATGTGTCATGTTATAAATGCAGTGATGACATATAATCTTCTCTTAGGAAGGCCATGGATACATCAATACAGCATCATACCCTCTACGTTGCATCAATGCTTCAAATAAGGATGGGATACAGTATAAAGTAATGGCCGATGCGAAACCATATACAGAGGCTAAGTCCTTCTTTGCGGAAGCCAGTTACTATAAAGGGTTCGCTGAAGAAGAAAGAAAAAATGATGAAAGAAAATTCCCGAGGGACAGTCAAGTAAATGTGATTAAAGAAGAAACAGAAAAGGCATAATCATCCAAGACTGCAGAACCAAAGAAGAAATTTTATTTTGTGCCGAAACACCTGAGACGACTAGGTTAGCCGCCACTAACCTTGTTATCACCTGAACAGTTAAAAATTTTGCATTCTAATTATACAGTGCCATTGTCGTGTGTTGAGAGGAATAAACCATTTTCGGCCGCCCCAGGAAGATTTCAGGTCAAGGCTAACGCAAAACACCCAGAGCTAATAGAATTTTATGCTTTGGTTGAAGTGAAGGCAGGAGAAGAGATCGAGAATGATGTGTACCACGATAGGCTAACACTGTAAGACCTCAAGAAGTATAGTCCAATAAGTAAGAAAATCATGAGAAGCATGGGGTTCGATTACGAAGAACCCACCAGCTTGAATCATGGGAGAGGAATTCAGATTCCTATTGGGGTCGGCCAGGAAAAGCGAAGAAAATTTCAAGGACTAGGGGCAGAGTCATCAGTGAATATGGTTACAACCGAACGATCAACAGAAAAGGGTCCTCAAACAGTTGAGCATCTTGAAATGGCTCCAAAGCAAATGGAAGACGAGGGGTAGCCGATAATAGATAGTTTGCACGAGATAAACCTGGGTACTGAAGAAGAGCCAAGGAACACATTCGTCAGTGCCGGACTTTTTGTGCAAGAGTCTGAGGAATACGTTAAGCTCCTTAAAGAAAATAAAGATGTCTTCGCCTGGACGTATGCAGAGATGCCGAGCTTAGAACCTTCCATAGCGCTGCACCAATTAAATATCTTTAAAAAGAAAAAGCTGGTTAAGCAAGCCCAAAGATGATTTCATCCAGACTTGGTTCCCCTGATAGAAGAAGAAGTCAGTAAGTTGATAAAGGTCAGGTTTATCAGGGAGGTCAAGTATCCCAAGTGGATATCAAATATTATCCCCGTAAAGAAGAAAAATGGACAAATCGGGGTGTGTATTGACTTCAGAGATCTAAATGAAGCGAGTCCAAAAGATGATTTTCCTCTCCCAATCACTGAATTACTGATTGACAGTACGACCCAGTATATTATTATGTCCTTCATGGACGGCTATGCAAGGTATAATCAAATTCGGATGACACCTGAAGATGAAGAAGCAACGGCATTCACGATGTCGCTGGGAATTTATTGTTATAAAGTTATGTCGTTCGATCTCAAAAACGTCTGGGCGATGTATCAAAGGGCAATGCAGAATATCTTCCAAGACATGATGCACAAGCACGTTGAGTGTTATGTTGATGATTTGGTAGTCAGGTCAGAAGATCATCAGGAGCATCGCGAACACCTGGCAGCGGTTTTTCATTGACTCAGAAAGAAACAGCTGAAGATGAATCCAGCTAAATGTGCATTCGGGGTGTCTTCGGGTAAATTTCTCAATTTTGTAGTTCGACATAGGGGTATTGAGATCGATCCAAGGAAAGTTAAGGCCATTTAAAATATGCCGCCACCAAAGACATTAAAAGAATTGAAAACTTTGCAAGGAAAGCTGGTGTACATTCGCCGTTTCATTTCAAATCTAGCAGGGAGATGCCAGCCATTTTCCCATCTAATGAAGAAAGATACAGGGTTTGTATGGGATCAAGCCTGTTAGAATGTGTTTGACTTAACAAAAGAATTATTGAGACAACCACCGGTACTGACAACTCCAATAGATGGAAAACCGCTTATTCTGTTTATATCTGCCGCCGAGAATTCTTTAGGATCTTTGTTGGCTCAAGTGAATGAAGCTAGGAAAGAAACTACTCTTTACTATTTAAGCCGAACTCTGATGAGCACAGAATGCAACTACTCCCCGATTGAGAAAGAGTGCCTGACATTGATATTCGCAGTTCAGAAATTGAGACTGTCTCTCCCATGATATAACTTTGATCTCAAGAGTAGATCCGATAAAGTTTTTGATGACAAGGCCGATGTTATCTGGGAGACTAGCCAAATGGATGTTATTGCTTTCAAAGTATACTATTACGTACGAGCCGACGAAGGCGGTAAAAGGACAAGCATTGGCGGACTTCCTTGCAGCGCACCCTGTAGTAGAATGTGAAATCATCAGTGATGACTTTTCAGATAAACAAGTTATGTTGACTGAGTCACAAAGCCCATGGCAGATGTATTTTGACGGCACTACTCGAACATCATGAGCGGGGGCAGGAGTAATATTCATTACTCCTCAAGGTGACCTATTACCTTACTCCTTCACATTGGGAATAACATGTAAAAATAATGAGGCTGAGTATAGGGCCCTCATCATTGGAATGGAAATGGCTCAAGAAATGGAGATAAAAATGCTGCATATCTTCGGAGAGTCTAAATTAATTATAAATCAATTGACGACTGAATTTGAAGTTAAGGACGCAAGAACTTTTGCCATACTACCGAAAAGTGCACAGTAGTTGCTAGAACAATTTTGTCATGTCGAAATAAAGCATGTACCACAGTCTGAAAATGCAAGAGCGAATGCTTTGGCCAGCTTGACAACGGCTCTATCCTGCCCGAATTGAAACCCCTTCCAAGTAACTGTAAAAGAAATAAGATTTTTGCCATCTTCAAAGGTCATCAATGTAACCGCGGAGACAGTTCCTGTATCATGTTTGGAGGTAACAATTGATGACTGGCGTCAATCTTTTATCGATTATCTCAAATATAACATCCTGCCAGAAGATCCAGCGCAGAGATAACAAATTAAGCAACGGTCAAACAGATTCATCATGTGCTGTGAGGAATTGTACAGGAAATCTTACAATGGAATACTACTACGTTGCTTATACAAATAAGAAACAAGCCAGACATTGCAAGAAGCATACTCTGGAGAATGTGGGGCACATTAACCTGGCCGAAATCTATTCCATAAAATACATCGGATGGTTATTATTAGCCCACCATGTTCAAAGACGCGATAGATTATGCGAAGCGGTGTTATGAATGACAAATTCACGGAGATGTTATACATGTTCCTCCAGAAGACCTGCATCAGTCAGTTGCCTCTTGGCCCTTCTCAGCCTGGGGACTTGACGTCATCGGTCCTATAAATCTGCCTTCGTCCATAGGAAAGCAATATATCTTTACAGCAATAGATTATTTCTCCAAGTGGACAGAAGCAGTGGCATTACGCAATGTCAAGGAAAAGGATGTGGTTAATTTCATCTGACACACAATAATATATCGCCATGGTATTCCGAAGAATATTGTTACAAATAATGGCACTCCCTTCAAAAACAGAGGCATGGAGAAGCTCTGCCAGAAGTTCAGTATTCATCATTCATTTTCGACACCTTACTATTCACCGGCCAATGGATTAGAAGAGGCGTTTAATAAAATGATAGTCAAGATACTGAAAAAGATAGTGACCGGGAACAAACGTGATTGGGATGAAAGATTACAAGAAGCGTTGTGGGCATACAGAAGCACTCATCGGACAGCAACAAGAGCAACACCGTATTCACTAGTCTACAGTGTCGAAGCAGTGATCCCTATTGAATTACAAGTAGCGTCACTCAGAGTGGCAGTACATCAGTCCATAACAGATGATGAAAATGCAAAAATAAGACTGAAAGAGCTGGATTTGCTCAATGAGAAATGCCTAGTGACCCAATAATGGTTGCAATCCTATCAGGCAAGGGTATCGGCCGCCTTTGATAAACGAGTTAAATATCGCTCTTTCAAAAAAGGGGACATGGTGCTGATGTTGAAAAGACCTATAGTGGTCACCCGTCGAATAGGGGGCAAATTAGAGCCTAAATGGGATGGGCCGTACATAATAAAAGAAGTTTATTCCAATGGCGCGTACAGAGTCGTGGATCAAGATGGACAAGGCAGCGGTATACAGGTCAGTGCTCGCTTCATCAAAAGATACCGTCCCTGAAGATGCTACTGATTTTGATACAGAGTATTATTACCATAATGATTTTATATCAAAAGGAGGCAAGAATAAACAAGACTACAGCTAAGTACCATAAAATGAATGAATAAAGAAGAAATTCACGAGCATATCAAGACTATGTATCAATAAGCGTTACAAAAGGAAAGTGAGCATCATCATCATCAAGCGAGCCCTACAAAATTCTATTGAAATTGGTATCGTCACCATGCTGATATATTATGAACAACACAGACAGATACCGTTGAAAATATTAACAGAGGTGATGATGTATCAGTCTCAGTCAGAGATGTCTATCATTCTCGCGGCAATGATGATCACACCTATTATTATCTTCTAAGACATTTTAAGGCAACCTAACTAAGCCTTAAAAGGGCCAACTATGAATAAGGCCTATCATTTTCGCCATTCGGGCAGCAATGAGAAGCCAGTGGCCCTAAAAAGCCCGTGAAGGCCATCATATGCATACCCATGTGGGCAGCTGCTAAAGCAAATGATTAAAAGCCTAAAAGGCTAAAAGTCCTCAACGGCCAGTCAATGTGTAAGACTAATGCCGTCTGTATAGCTTTTCGGCAGTGTCACAGGGAGCGGAGGAAAATGCCCTCCCGTGAATGGACTTGACCTTGCAGACGAAGAAAAGCGGGTTACAGTGCAAGCTCTTTGGCCATGTCCATAGGCCAACCATGCGTAAGACGCCCCAGATCTTTTGCTTGATACTAACTCATGAGGAAGAGCTTAAACCTACTCATTAACGGACTGACGACCCTAGATTTAGCACTCTAAAGGTCACCTTGCGAGCTCTGAGAACTCTAGAGAGTTACCACGGCCAACCCTGTGTGTAATTCCAACCAAGTTCATAGCCCCGGTAACTTCACTAGGCCCCTCTGACGGATTGCAGTTTGTAAACTCTCCAGGCTGTGAGAAGTCCAGTGAACTCCTAAGAGTTACAGAGACCATCACGTGAGACCCTACTCCACTACTCAAGAGTCGAAAAAATTGTGTGTGCTCCACTACTCAAGAGCTTAAACTGTGTGTAACTGATTACACCAAAACTTAGCACCGCCAATCAAGACAAGGATCATCTAGGAAATCCCTTACTAACAATTTATAAGAGGATATAAAAAATATATAATAGTAATAATAAAAGAAGCATAATGCATCATAATGCTTCAATCAAAACATTGCATAAATAAGACAAAAGCATCATTATCAAAATATCATAAGATACTTGTATAATTTGCAATTCCGAAAGCATTTACGGTAGCAAAAAGAGAATATATTAAAGTCATACATTTCATAGCTCTCCTATAATGCCTAATGCTGCTACGTATTGTTGTAAATTATCTTGGAGATTAACTTGAGTAGCCGCATGTTCTAGCCTAGCATTCGAAATCATTCTTGTAAGATCTGGGATGCCGGCTAGCTTTTCTTCCAAGGAGGCAATAAGTTCTTCATTCCTAGCCAATTCAAATCTTCAAGAGTTTACAGAATGAAGGCTGCACTGCATCTTCTCTTGTACTCTTTTGATGTTTAAATCTACCTCCGAATTTTGCTTCTCCAACTGTGTGATTTCTTGCTTCAGAAGAGTAATGCGATCTTGGATAGCTGTCTTGTCATCAATAAAAGTCCTCAGTTGCTCTCGCAAAGATAATTGTTCTTGATCATGACGAGAGATAATGGAAGCAATTTGAGAAACTTTCTCCTTAGAGTACGCAAGCTGGTTCTTGTATTTCAAAATTTCAGGCGGAATGATCACAGTTTCAACGGATGATAGAGCAGCTATCGAATTATGGAATCTTAGAAGAGAATCACATAAGGAGGAAACATCGACTTTGGCCATCCGTATAGCACTATCTAGAACATCTAAAGCGACAGCCAAATCTGACCATTGATCAGGATCTTTGAACATCTCAACAATAACCAATATGGAGTTTCTGATCAGCGCCAATTTGTATGCAAAAACCTTCTCAAAGGATAGCACATTTGACGAAGTCCCAATAGAGCCAGAACTTGCTACACCACTCTGAGGTACATTCCTTATTAAGAAATAGGAAATACAAAGTTAGAATAAAACTGTATGTGTAGGAAATATAGAAATGTAAACGGAGAAAAAGATATACTTTCTGTTGGTACTGAAACAGTAAGCAGCTGCGTCTCTCTAGCAAGGGAAGGATCAGGTTCTACCATCTCAGCGAAAGATGGAGCCCTAACTTCAGTACTCGAAGTGACAGTAGTGGGAATAGGTAAATCAGTTGACTTCACTGGAAAAGCAATTTTGCGTGCTACCGCTCACGGAGGTATTGATAATCTTGGTGAGGCCGTTGGTGTAATAGGTGGTAGATCTAGAGGAGAAGTATTATCTGCCTCCGTATTTGCAGCATGATCGCCTAAAATAGAATGTGTAAGACAAGAAAAAGAGAAAAAGAACATAAGTAAACAAAGACAGTAAGATTTTCTTACATGGCGAATAACCGTATTCCCCATAGTCTAGGGGTTCTTCTTCTTCCCCTGCAATGGTAGAAGTTTTTGCAGGAACAACCTCAGAGGTTGGGAGGATATGTCCCTCATCAGTAGGAACATCTTCCACAATTATATCGTCTTCACCGCTGACATCAACTTCTCCCTCCTCATAATCATCTTCTTGATTCTCTCTCTTTGTCTCGCTTGCATCGGAAGTAGTATGTCCAGACAAAGAAGTTAAACGTTCATGTAACATCCCGAAAAATCGAGGGTCAAGTAGTAACTCAACTCTCGAGTTCCAGAATAACACTTATGCAATATAGATAATGATGATTAAATGTTGCCTGTGTTAGTATAATAAACATGAGTGAGATTCTACCAAAACAGTAATTCATACTCCAGATCCATGTATAAAGCGTAAGCGGAAGACTGAAAGGTATATATAGATATATATAAAATAAAACATTCTCGATCTCCAGAGCATGAACACTAACTGAGTCACCGTATATATATATATATATATATATATATATATGTTAGTTCTGAATCAAAATGTTAAAATAGTACAACTGAAATTATCAACCCTGTAGCCCCGTAGCACTGGATAGCCTATGTAAAGCCTCCACCCAACTGCATATAGGAGAACTCCTCCTGATCGTCATAGAAGTCGGGCTCAGTTTCCTGTGCTCCAGTAATACCTGCATCTGATAGAGGGTCTGGTGGGTGTTTTAAAACATCGTCCCGTAACGTGGGAGTGAGTAGCTAACTCAGTGGAACAATAAAGCATAGGTTAACATGTTATCAATACAGTCAAGCAGTAATGATAAAGCAGTATAATCAAACACTCCTAACTACTCTTATTAATGCAGGTATGAATGCAATCATGATGGATGCCCTCACCACACCCTCCCTCGTCTGACACCATCTTATGTTCGCGGCATACTTTCATCCCTCAGTGCTCCATATCTTTTAGGCACATGGAATGGATGATGAGCATGATTACCAAGTTGTTATTAATCCATTTCAAACAGCAGGATTGGGAAACTAAGGTACCTCGCTTGTATCATTCCCAAACATGATCCATTATAGGGTCGTTAGTCCTAGTTAATCTCAGATGATGGTATGTTTTCTAGGTCACTGCAAAGGCTGCCAAGGCTGTTACACACAAAGGTTACACCACTCCCCCATCACCTCTTTAACGATTCATCACTATACAGAAACAGGCCTAGTTCATACTCCATACACCGCGGTAAAACTCTAAGGCTCACCGCGATTTCAGAGTATGCTCGTGGTCACTCCACTAACGTCCTACCAACTGGCAGTCTATTTTCAAAGCCCGACCAGTCCACTTATTGACAATGGGACTTGGATGCAACCCGACTGGGGACCACAGCCAGGCTATGCCAGTGTAGGCCGACAGCTCGAATATAGTGTCCCATACCACCATAATCGGCTCACGAGTCTGGTTGCTCACTGGTCACTACGGGGTGGCACGTGGCCCCAGCGTAGGCCGACAGCTCGACCACGGTGTTCCATACCACCATGCCCGGCTCATGAGTCTTAGTGGATCGAGGTACCATGGTTAACGGGATTCCACTAGTAAGTTTGGTACCCTAGGTTTAAGCAGTAGCGACCAAACATGGTGAACATACATTAGACATATCGAGTTACTTGACGAGCCTGACTAGATCGAGCGCACAATCAATTGGACGACATGAAGTGCATAAGCACTTCGCGTGGCCTAACCACTATAGCCAACTGATGTATGACTCGGGTTCGTTAAACACATCTTACGTGGTGACATGAAACTCAACCACGATCTCAAGTCTAGTACCGACTGTCTGGACTATAGACATAGTCCCAAACTCAATCAAACCATATTAGTAGCATGTGGAGTAGAGCATGGTAAACAAAGTAATTCAAGCATATTAGTAAGCATGTCATAAAGCATGTTATAAAGCACGTTGTAAATCATGTTATAAAGCATGTTGCAAAGCACTATATAAATAGGAATACAAACACATATATTACAAAAGTAAGCGGTTTAAGTAACCAACCTCATGGAGGTAATCATACATGTCTCTAAGGTAGTTGAGAATCCCATCTCAACATCCTCCTAAGGCATCAACATCCCAACACTTACTCACACAAGCATTTCTACAAACACATAACATACACTATTTCAACATACTTGGTGTATGTTAGCAAACATGTATTAGGGTGAATCCTTTCACCAAGCAAGTATTTTATGCAATATATTTATACAACAATTAATCATGGCAAACACATCTCTAAAATATACATGTATACGGTACTTTTTACAATACAGTATTTCTACATACATAATGTATATTAGTAAAACATGTATTTAGGCGAATCCTTTCGCCAAATAAGTATTTTATCCATATATCGTATATCCATACAACAAATAATCATGTCAAACACATTTCTAAAAAATATACGTATACAGTATTTTCTACGAATACCTAGAATATGTGAAATTCCATATTCTACAACTTTAATCGAAACAGAAAACGGAAAGCACTTTGTACATGTGCAACTGCATGCAGATCATAAATCTATCATTATCTGACATTGAAAGTGTTGAAAACCATAACCTATACGCCTAAAGTCCTCACCTTATACCTTGGAATTGCAACGAATCAGTTAGGTTCGTTAGGCTTCCATATTCAGCAGTTTTATAGCCTAAAGAGTGAAACCGGTTAGCTATTTCATAACCTATAACCTTCACACCCCAAAACAGATTTAAGGTTAGGGTCTCTTACCTTAAAATAGAGTCGGTATCGCCAGGAAAGCGACAAGAAAGGGGTGGTGCAGCCCGTGTGGTGACTGGAAACAGCAGTAGGGAGATTCTCCCACAACTCTCTAGCTTTCTCTCTCTTTTTCTCTCTTCTTACTTAGGGTTTTTCCCAAATTCGTATGGCCATGAGAGAGGGTGCTCCAAGGTCCTTATATAGCCTAAAAATTCTCTGAAATAGACTTAAGTTCAAGGTATACTTATGTTATAACCAAAACGGCATTGTTTCAGCTCAACGGAGGACTTCTGGTGGGCCTCCTTGAGCCAAAGGTTGGACTTAAGCTCACCGACCATGGATTTACGTGGAGTTAAGCTTTTGTCTCAGTCGGATTCTCAGATCACGTGTAGCGAACCAGTTTCAGTTCAGCGGTCAGTGGGCCTTGATCCGAAATTCCAAGTACATGTAAATGTTCCTGAAATTTTTCCTGATTCGAGGGTGTAATTTGGTCTGATTCTGACGGTCTGATTTCTTATAAATTGACCACAAGTTTCAAGTCTCAGATCACTATTCCAGATATTTATTTTGTAAAGGAATTATGTGTTTTCACACTCCTTTGCTCCGGACTCAAGTGAACAGCCATGGGACACTGTCTGGGTCTGATTTCCGAGATGGTTCCATCGAGGCGGTCCTAAGTCCTTAACCTCGTGTTATTCGGACTCCCGATGTGCAGTCCAGACCTGATACAGAGTTTCAATGTGATCCTGATAGCAGACGGGTAATGAGTTTGATCCTAGATTTTAGGGTAACCTAGCGTCAATAATTCCACAAGTTTTCGGTCATGCAGATCGTATTTAAAGCGATTCTAGCGGATTTCGTAGTTAATCTAGTTTTGCACTTAATTACTTTGTCTCTTTTCTAAAGGATTTAGTCCTATAAGATTTCTGTCTGAGGTGGTACTTAGTCCTTTGTAGTTTGTATATAAAGTGATTCAAGTTATAATACTAAACTAGTTTAAGATAGTGTCTAGGGTGAAAGTACATAGGAAAATTGAAAGATCAAGGTAGTGAAGGGTGTGATTTATGAAGGAAATGGGTTCAAAAACAATTTTAGACTTTGGGATTGAGTTCTGACAGGTTAATAAGGTGTCAGGGGCGACCCATTGCCTAAGGACGTTTAATTTTAGGTTGAAAAAAATCCGGGCTGTTACAGTTCACCATCCAAATCTTCTGCGCTAGACTCCTCAACAATAACTTGATTCCCTTCGAGAGGAAGAGACTGGTGACTCTCCGATTGAGTATCTGCGGTGGTCAAAACTGGAGAAATAGTAGTAGTGGTCTTTCTTGAGGAGAAGCTTGCGCATATGCTCGAGACCATGTCATCAGAGAAGAAGTTAGCTGCTGCTGAGGGTGAACAATCTTCGAGATAGGAGAAGAAGTTGGTTGCTACTGAGGGTGAACAGTCCTTGAGACAGGAGAAGAAGTTGGCTGCTGCTGAGGGTGAACAGTCCTCGAGACAGGAAAAGAAGTTGGCTGTTGTTGAAGATGGGTTGAAGAAGATGGTTAATCTTAAGGATTGGCTATATTCTTTGGCTGAGGGGAAGTATCTTCTGTAAACTCTTCTCTTCGTGGACAATGGAGAGGAATTTGTTCAAATTCACAAGTATCACCATATGTTATCCATCCTTCGAGAGTGTTATCGGGCTTTACCTTACGAATAGGTTCGTCCACGGATATCTTGAAGCAGTGATGACTAGCAGAGGGGGCATGACTGGTCTTTGTGATGAAACCGACTCCCGCTTCAATAATACGACCCTTGAGCCCAGGAGGAGGAAGCCATAAGGACTTAGTCACTAGTAGACCTTTTCTAACCAAGTATGATTGGTGTACCCACCATCTCATATGGTTGTATGACTGAGATGTATGATGCCTTAGGAGTGCGATCGCAGCCTGGAATAATGAAGGAAGAATTAGACTAGCCTAATAATTACTTCCAAACCATTGCCCAATTAAATGGGCCAGTGCCATAGCTACTCATTCTTCGATTAACCAGCCCACAATCTTCTGGTACTGCCTGATCGAAGCCGAATTGATGGGCAAAACGTCTAGGATAATACGGTTCTCGCCAGAATTCGGTCCCTTCCCTCAACAGGAGACTGCATGATCTAATTGATAGAAAAAAATCCCCTTTCTGCTGAAGAAAGTGATTCCGTGTCTAATTTCTCCGTATCTACAATGTAACGAGGTAGGCGGAAATGGAAGTAGCTTATCTTGGCATTAGAGGAGATGGTATCTTTTGAAAGTGCCCTGGTTTGTCAATTAGCGTGAGTGATTGAGTCAGTTAGACTGCAGAGCCTCATAGGAAGATCAACTCAAGCGTCTACCTCAACCGGGATATGTGCAAGCTCGCCACAGGTAAATCTAAGCCTCACATCCCTTGTCCCAAAACAACCCTTAAAACAAACTAGAACATCATAGGATTTTTAAGTTAAGAAAACTTTTTCAAAATAGGTAAATTCTTTAAGTTTTCTTGCTTTGTCAATTTTATCGATACACATCTCGATATGATCGACCTGTGCTGTCGATGTCCTCGATGTTTAAACGATATCATCGAAATGAGGACAAATACGTCCAGCAACCGCATATATCTCTGGACGGACTTATCGATGTATCGATATACCTATTGATATCATCGATATTTGTATCTCGAGTCATCGAAGGTGACTCGATAATATCGACAGACAGATCTCCGATGCCCCTATTTTTACTTAAGAAAATCACATGTGCATCGATATATCGAAGTCTTTTTCGATACTATTGAAGTTTAAATCTCAATGATATCGGAAGGCTCTCGATATTATCAGTCAAGGGCGCCTTGCCTTCTAGCAAAATATTTAAGGATTGTTTATCTATGATCGGGGGTCACTTGATAGAATCGATATTCAAATATCGATGTTATATCGATTGCATCGAACAGGGACAGAAACTGTTCAGCAAGCTTAATGGAAAATCCTTTGGATTTATCGATGCATCAACATAGCTATCGATATCATCGACATTCAAATTCCAATGATCTCGAAGGTCCCTTGATCATTCTTGTAAACCTGAAATATTTCATAGTAAGTCTCTCTCATTTTCAAGTGTTGATGAATCAAACCTATCATCGATGTTATCGAAGTTTGAATCCGATGACATCGACACATATTTTGATTCCCTCGACTAGCAAACAATAGGTTTCAAAAGCGTATGACATCTATGTTTGTGTCATCGAGCGGCCATTCAATGCCATCGAGAGTATACGCTCGATGAGATCGAACCCGCTCGATGATATCGAACTTTGTCATAAATGTGACCGTTTTATATCCGTTGGAACCTTTTGCCTATATAAAGAGGACTTGTTTATTATTGCTGGTAGAGAAAGAAGAGAGTACTTTTGAGTGTTTAACCTTAGATCTTATACCCAAAGCCCTTTCTCTCAAGGAAGTTCATCCTCCAATCCACCCTTATCATTGATATTCAATAGAGTGGATTGGGGAATGAACTTTTGCATTCAAGGTTCCTCCAACTACTACCTTATTGGCAAATCATTAATCTGGGATGCCTTAAATGCATGATCGGAATTACTCTATCTTCCTTATAGAAAAATATTTTATAGAGTAGGATTCCGTCTTAACCTTGACCCAACCCGAAGCCTTGTATTGGTACATCATCTGAGTTACAAATCAAGGAAGCTGAAGATTCTTCATCAACAAGGAGGAGATCTTTGTCAACGTGTTGAATGGGACTCATCCACTTATTTGTAAGTTATTAGAGTCCAAAGGACACTTGTGATCATTCCTTTTTAGGATTAGGTCTAAGGTGGTTCTCACCCTTGCAAGCCCTCGTAGGAGGCCTCCGGCGGGAGTGTATATGGTGGGTACGTAGTGTTAACCCTTGCTCTGTGAAGAGCATAAACTTCTGGTTAAAGGTGAACCTGTCTAAAACCTTAGGTTCGAGGTGAACTATGTGAAACCTCAGTTAAGGTCTTATGGAAGATCCTTGGCCAGTGTGCCTAAAAGTGGGTGCGTTATGTTAACCCTTGCTCGTGAGAGCATAAATAGTCAGCCTCAGTGTAGATTGTAAAGGTTGAAGGTGAACCTGATTAAAATCTTAGGTTTGAGGTAAACCGCTGTGAAACCTCCTTAGTAAATTCCGATACACTCAAGGGTTGAGTGCAGTTACCGGGATGGAGTAGACAAGTAGTCAAACCACTATAAAAATGACTGTGTTTGAGATTGCTATTCTTTGGTTTGTGTGATTCACTTTAATATTTTCATGTCTAAATATCTGAGATCACATCTCACACACATACACAGTCATATCCATCATAAACTAGTTTACATATTGTTTACTTCTTAAATAGTTTGTGATTGGATCCTCTACCGGGCTTGAAAGCCAATAGAGTTACTTTTGAGTAATCCTAATATATAGTTGTTGTTAGGATTAGTGTAATATGATTTTAACTAAACCATAAAAACTTTAAAAAGTCCTATTCACCCCCCTCTAGGACATATTGGCATATTCCTACTTCAACTAAAGCGGACTTCACCACAATTTCATCTTTTGCCCAGTCGTAAGATCTCTTTGCCATGAACCTCTTTTGAAAAAAGTAGAGAGGGACTTGGGAAGGGTGGACGTAAGCCTTTTCCGACACTTCGAAAGTTCGAGGGAAGTAGACACCAAGCCAATTAAGAAAGTAATGCCACAACATGTAAGTTGAAGCGGAACCAACCGAAGGGCTTTTTACGTGGCATGCAATTTCTCCAAATCCTCTGTAGATTGAGCAAAGAACGGGTGGGGCAAGAGAAAACTTGAGTCTCTCGGCCATAGTACTCGCTACAACAAACAACGAAGGGTGAATGACATCTGCTGATTTAGAGCTTGGGAAGACCACTATGCTTAGCCAATAAGCAATGAATTCTTCGAGCTCCCCATAAAGAGAATACTCAGCATGATCTTTTATGCCCTTCTGAAGGCGTTCAAGTTCTCGAGAATGATTACCACTAAACCTAGAAGAAAAAAAGGGAGAAGATAAGTAAACGAAATTGAAGTTATATATCAAGGTGTAATAAAGGAATTAATCGAAGAAGAAGGAAATTACTTAAGGGCTTTACTGAAGTGGGCCAGCCATTGCATAGGATGAATCTTGTGGATATTCGAGAATTTAGACATTTCTCTAAAGAGTTCGGTGGTTGACTATGAAATAGAAGGAATGCGGTTGGGTGAATAGACAAAAGCAAGTTCCTCATTGGTGGGGACGAATTCATCAAAGAACTCTCTGGTTATCGGCAAATCGGTAATCATGTGAATATCCCAAAGCGTGATGCTCATTTTACCTTCAGGGAGATGGAAAGAATTGGTGGAAGGGCACCAGTAATTAAGGAAAGCCTTTAAAATGGAAGATTCCTTATAAAAGTGATACGACATTGTTTCAATTACGGTGAAAATGTTGATCTTCGACAAAGTCCCAGCATGTTTCGCCAGAACCGCAGTAGCCCATTCAGAATAGTAATTGTGAGGAATCAAAAGGCCTCTTGTTATGAATTCCTCTGGGCTCCAGATGAGGCGGCGATGGTTAAAATCTTGCTTAAGCGTTTCATAAAAGCAGGTTGGATATAGACTATGAAGGTCATAGGAAGGGACGAGGAAAATCATGGAATGAATGCCGCCAATTTGCTATCTTGGTTTCAACAGCTGCATAATACCTTCTAATAGTCTGGGTTCCTTGAATGACCAAGACTCTATGTAGGCCAATCTTTCTGCGGTCAGATTATCCCTAGGTTCGCAGATCAGCATGGAGTGATGATGGTGAATACTGACTGGAATCACTACGAAGCCCTGCTTGTAGGAGTTGTCAAATTTTATGACACCCTGAACGACGCGGATAGATTCCCAGGAATTGTGGAGTTTCTTCCTGTTGTGTTCTTTGATTTTCTCTTGAAACTCATGGGCCTTGTTGTGACAGTTCTTCTTCAGTCTAGAGGACGGAGGAGTATCTTCTTTGGTGGGTGGCTTCAAGCTGATCGTTTGATGATGCATGGTCATTTTCAGCCATTCATCCTAGTCGTATTCATGACCATGTTTTGGGGATCTTTCAAGATCACCCATCGTAATCGCTCTATGAATGGGAGAGGGAAGTGTCTCGATGTGTTTGGTGAAGTTAAAGGTAGGGAGTACTGGTTCTTTTATGTAAGCGGGGCATCTAACGGTCATTTTAAATCGCTTACGCGGGGGTTGATCTAGAGATGATGGTGATTCTGTTACTTGAGGGGACGTGACTCGAAAGGGTTCGGAGTTTAGTAGTTGCTGGTGAGAAGGTTGATCGAAGGGAGGATCGATAGCAATGAAAGTCCTTTTAGTACGGGCCATGTTAAAAAGTTGAAATTTGGCTAAGTCTAAAAATTGCCAAAGGATGCGGTTGCGCGAATCGTGCAACGGGTTGTGTGTTGCGTGGATAGCGTAACGGTTTGAAGCCTTGCGTGATGAAGAAATCGTCACACTGGTCGCACAACAAGTGTCGGTTGTGTGGGGATAATCAGAGAAATAGAGTTTTGAAAGCAAATGAGAAGGTAAAGAAATGAAGCCCGGTGAACTATTTATAGAAGTTTGGGTTGAGTACCAAACTCAGGCATTCGTTACGCGGATTGCGCAACGATTTAAAGGAATATGGGATTTTGATCCTAATTCTTTGATTTAAGGAAACAAAGAATGGATCAAGGGGGTAACTGTTGAAGCATAAAAAATTATCAAGAAAAGATGAAGGTCAAAAATCAAACATTAAGTGAAGAAAAGAGAAAGAACTACGAAACCTTGTTTTGGCAGTTATGTGGGTTGCACAACAAATAATGGTTACGCGGACTGCGCGACCAGTCAAAGCAGTTGCACGAGTGGCGCAAATAGTTTAACATGTAAAAAGGTAAATTTCATCATTACGCGGGTTGCGTAAGTGATTGCATGTTGCACAGATCACACAACTGACTTCTCTGTTGTGCAAATAGCTCAATCGAGAGCAGAGAAAGATCATGATGAACGGTCCAATTTGATGCAAAGTGGGCCCCATGGCACAAAGATCGAGAGTTGGTACGTGTGGGGGCCTATAAATACCCCACTCCTCTCATTTAAGAGAGATTTTGGAAGAAGAGCAAAGCTCTAAAAGAAGACCGAAGGTGAGGAGCAAAAGGAAGGGTCAGTTGCGCGAGCTGCGCAACCCACTCATCAGTTGCACTGACCGCACAACAGACAATCCGGTTGCGTGGGGGCAACTGTTGAAGCATAAAAAATCATCAAGAAAAGATGAAGGTTAAAAATCAAACATTAAGTGAAGAAAAGAGAAAGACTAAGAAACCTTGTTTTGGCAGTTATGTGGGTCGCACAACAAATAATGGTTGCGCAGACTACGCGACCAGTCGAAGCAGTTGCTCGAGTGGCACAAATAGTTTAACATGTAAAAAGGCAAATTTCATCATTACGCGGGTTGCGTAAGTGATTGCACGTTGCACGGATCACACAACTGACTTCTCTGTTGTGCGAATAGCGCAATCGAGAGCAGAGAAAGATCATGATGAACAGTCCAATTTGATGTAAAGTGGGCCCCATGGCACAAAGATCGAGAGTTGGCACGTGTGGGGGCCTATAAATACCCCACTCCTCCTCTCATTTAAGAGATATTTTGGAAGAAGAGCAGAGCTCTAAAAGAAGACCGAAGGTGAGGAGCAAAAGGAAGGGTCGTGCAACCAGGTCACTATGTGGTCAATTCTAAATAGGGGCTAAAGTGCTGCCGGAATTGCTAAAAGTATTCAAGTTCAATCTTCATTACTTCAGGCTTTCTCCTTTGCACAAATGACAAGCTCAAAAGAGAGATTGATTGATCAATTTAACATTCCTCCTAAGTCCTAGGAGATGACTGAAGCAACTGTCGAAATGCTCTCGAATTCAAGATTCAACATATAAGCTTTGTTAATTACAATTTGTTTATTTAAATGATCTATCTTGGAATCAAGGGCTATTGAAGGGATGTAAATAAACTCAGAATTAATAATATAATGATTGTTTTATATATTCTCTTTGTTACATTCGAATAAAATAATTTCCCCAAATCAAATGCTTTTGTTTCTTGTTCGAAACACCATCACTTGAAAATATTATCTTTAATAATATGTTATATTATTTTATTACAATTGTAATACTAATTATTACCATGTTCACGAGTAATAGTTATATCATTAATGTTAAATTGTAATTAACCATATTATTATTATATTGTCTTTAAGCTACACATACATCATAGTTCTATTCCTAGCACCAAACCCTGGGATGAAAATCCTAAGTCCTACATCAAAACCCTAAAAACCTAAGTAAATCCAAGCCATGGGTTACATTAATAGATGCTTTGTAGAATATGGATCTCATGTATATCTTCATAATTCATGGTAGGATTCGATTATAAGAGTGCAAGCACTTAGCGACACTAGAAAGTGACTCGACGCATCAGGTGATGATTTCTTGCCCTTAAGCTTTCGATTTCCGAATTAGTTTAAGTAATAGTCTTTATTAAAATCACAGATGTTACCTCATAGCATGCGATCTCTTATCAATTCTTAATGCATGGCTTGAACTATATTGACAGTTGTGCACCATGATTTCATACAATGACTACTTACATATTGGTTTTCATTTGAACTTCAATTGATAGTTCTTTTCATGACTTATTGCAACTATTATGAATCAACTTATGTCTAACATGCCAAAACTATATGCTTTATCATGGAATCATTGTGAGTCGCTTATGGATCTCTATTTACTGCACTTAATGATGGGTGATCCCCCTTATGTATGTGAACCCATGCTTAGGATGCAATAAGATAGAGAGTGGTAAAGAATGGACCCTCGATTAGAGGTTATATGGGATATGGAACATTAATGTGGGATTTACCATCCATAGGGCATACGGCTTGAGTGACTTAAAAATGATCTCTTTTAACCACTTTGATTTAGCCTTTCTCGACACCCAATTGTCGATTGATTTGATGTTTTGTGTACCCCTTTTACCGCTGTGATTTAACATCTGTCTCCTATTTGATGATTTCCTTGCGTGCCTTTGATGGCCTATACCATGCGATGGTAATCCCTACTTATAAATTTTGATTGTCCACTGGTCGACGGGCATCCGTTAAACATCCTAAGATGGGGAAACCTCATGAGCCGGGAATAGTGGTCATGGGACACTATGCCCGAGTTGTCAGCCTACGCTGGGTGACGAACCCCTTGTAGTGACCATTGAGTTACTTAAATTGGCTAATTATAATTGGAA
This sequence comes from Magnolia changhungtana, assembly GCA_030180095.1. Taxonomy (NCBI): domain Eukaryota; kingdom Viridiplantae; phylum Streptophyta; class Magnoliopsida; order Magnoliales; family Magnoliaceae; genus Magnolia; species Magnolia changhungtana. Next base: position 5,684,735 of record JASAUF010000502.1, on the reverse strand, counting down.
TAATAATGGTTTGGCTAATCATGCATTCATAGCATATTGGCGATGACGGGTTGCTAATTTTGGATTTTGTAGCACGTGCCCTTAGGTTCATTGGGGTATCATTTCACTAGCTCCCAGACCATCGACTATCGACCTATTTTGATGACTTTGTACCATGTTGTACGAGATATGCTAAGCTGGTGACCAGTCTTTTGCATGGGTGATGAGCCCAAGTCCGATTGAATGGGCATTTCCACGTCGATGATTGCATGGGTGACGAGCCCAAGTTCGACTGGTGAGCATCCGCAGGTCGATGTGCATTCACGTATCCATGCATTTGAAAAGGACTGCATCATGTATTATTTTGGTTGCCTTGTCATTTTTAACTATGCTTAGCTAAGGCGGTAGTGTGTAATCTTGAGGAAAATTCACACTGAGTTGGCCACTCATCCATCAAATATATAACCGTACAAGTAGGACAGGTGGCTTAAGTGACATGCAGGTTCAGACTGATGAGGAGCTATTATGATGGTCAAGGATGCATGATTATACCTATCAAGGAAGCTGCGCGATCTTACGGCTTTCGTTTATATGTTTTTTTTTTTAAAATTTCTCATGTATGTAAATCTTGTAATAGTTAATGTAGAGACATTGGTTTGTATAAGTCATTATGGGCAGCCTCTTGTATACTTTAAATATAAATGTAAAATTTTCTTTATGTTGATTTGTCCATTCTATGCTAAACTGCTAACTCTGAAAGAAAGAAAAAAAATGCATATATATGTGTGTGTGTGTGTGTGTGTGTGTGTGTGTGTGTGGAAATTGGCTCTTTATAGGTTAACACTCAGGTTTTTGGAAAACGGGTCATGTACTTGGGTCCTGAAAACACGGGGCGTTACATATTATCATCTCAATCATTACTAGGTGTGTCCCACCTAGTGTGACTTCCACATTGACCTTGGATTACACGCAAGGCATGGGGTGGTATAGGTTAAGTGTGAGTCCCACTTGGTGAACTATGAGGCCAACTCAAAGGCATAAACTTTCAACCACAAGGCTTTCAATGGTGTGGATCTAATTCCACAACTAAGTGGGCCCCACACATTCCACAATCAACTAAAAATAATGTACAATCTCAAATAAAAGGACATCATACTAACTTCTTTCATGTCATACATCACATAAGCAAACTAAGAAAAAGCCCAATTATGCTGTTTATACATTATAAAATAGGCCTTGCTAAGTGTGGTCCACTTGACTAGAGGTAGTGTGTAAGGCACACTACCTAATAGGCAATGGGCCTGCCCAACGGGCTCAAGGAAAGTTATCATGGTGGGTTTCTCACTCCCCAATGATTTCTCTTAGTGTTGGGCCCACTTGGGCCTTAGGGTTGTCTCATTTAAATGGGTTCAAGGCCACCCATATCTTAAGACAAAAACTGCACAACAAGATCTGTCCACTAGATATTTTATAAGTTATATAACACCCATTTACAAAACATGCTAGGCGGGCCTCATTAGATAAAGGGTATGGCCCATACAAGATAGCCCACACTAGATAGCCCACATAAGGTTTTGAGCCTACCAACACTTGGGAGTTCATTTTCAATGTTTATATGCTGCATTAAATGCTTTGGGAAGGTGGTGAACCCCAATGATGTGGCCCACATGAATTCTATATCAAACAAACTTCTGGTGCAAGGTTGGCTCTGGTCCATTTTCAAGTCAGATTCATGATCACGTGGGGCTCACATCTGGTGAAATAAAATAGCCACTTGATAGCTCTATGTATGGGCTTTAAAAATTATAAGGCAGGCCTCATTAATTAAGTATATACAATTTGTGGTGATGGCCCAAACATGGGTACTCGGAGAAAATGTGCAGGAAACACAGTGCAGAATTAGTTTTAGCCCAATTTTGAATACGTCCCATGATCACGAGGGATCATCTTTCAGCATTCCGTTAGATGCCCTTGGTATTCCTATATATAGATTTCAAAAAATATAAGATGGGACCGATTGGTCATGCACATATAAAATTTGGTGTAAGGCCAAACATAGGTATTTTAATTTTTTACACAACCATGCTTGGCCCCATTTTGGGACCCACTCGCCGATCATGTGGGGTCTAATTTAGCCCAAGTAAAATATTATTTCTATATTAATTGGTATAGGTTAAAGGTTTCAATTGCTGGCCCATACATATATTGTGTGTGGGGTCCACCACAGGGGCCCAAAATTGGTACAAAATACAAAAATAATCAGATAGTTCTCAAACTTATAGCCCACTTTCCAAACACTTAGAGATTATTTCTAACAAAAAGGTGGGACATCCTATCCCACTGGTATGTGGATTAAACATCCCCCATAGTGAGACAATTAAATACATAGTGTGAGGCACACCGCAACATGTCAAAGAGGCCTACATGCAACATAGTTGTGTACTTAGAAAAATTTCAGCAAACAAAAGGTACAAAGGAAATGAAATAGATCTAATGGCAAGTGGGGCCCAGACGATGGAAAACCATAAATAAGACACACATAATAGTGCACATGGGTATCCAGTTTGGATGAATTAATAAAACACATAAATCACAACTGGTCTCACTCCCAAGTAGGTCAATAAGAGTATGGATGTTATGGACAACAAATATACAACATACACATCAAGTAGCACATGAAATGTATCGATTAAATCTCTATGATTAGATTCTCCGTTGGAAAATCCAAGCCAATGGATGGTTTGGGAATGCATCATTTAGGATGTATATAGGTTTCCAACCATACAGGACCTTGGATCCTTCTGGACCACATATAACAATTCAAGATTTATACTTACAAAAGTATTTGTCAGTCCAGAGTTTCCTAAATTCTATCATGAAAGAATTTGATAATAGGGACCATACATACATATGATTATTAACTATCTCAAGTAAATTAAGAAAAAAAAATATCGAATACATCTGACCGTTGGAATCACGGATATGACCTACACAATATATAGTCACAACAAGCTCCTAGATATATTTTTGTACAAAGCCAAGATCTTAGCCATATGAACTTTGATTGGGGCTTATTACACACCGTTGGAAAGATAATTCGATCTCCTACAAACTCAATGGAATATATATTTCTAATGGGTTCATTAAAGGGAGGAAAAATGGGTTTGTTTTTGCCAAATTAGAACCCTCTATGTGCTGCTGGACAACAACCAAGTAAAGTTGATCATACGGAAGATTGGACCGTTAGATAGCTACAAATTTTAGTACAAAGTTTGCTCATAGTGTGTTTCACATTACTGCAATGTTTCATTTAAGATCTTAACATGGTTGATTTTATACGATTTTTGCAAGTTGTTGTACAAATAAAAAATGGAGGTTACATGTGAAGGGTGTGGATATAATGTTCATCATGGTGGACCATATTGACGTGGGCCACCTTGCTGACCACCATAGCCAGTAATACATGCACATAGGGGATCCACACCAGTGAGCCCAACACGCATCAAGAAAATATAAAAGAAAGAAAGAGGAGGATGAGGAGGATGGAAGGAGGGGGTGTAAACTCACCTTGAATGGATAGACTGTTGGATGATGATAATGGGTGGTCCACTCCCTCTAGGTTGGATGATGGGCCATACATTGGCCCCACTCTTTCTCACTCTCTTAAAATCTAAGAAATTTCTAAGTGTAGCAAAAGTATGAGTGTAAGAGAGCTCTTAATCTCTTATAGAGAATGGGGGGTGAGGTTGCAAGATGGTGTGACAATTTTATGAGGTTTTATTGCTGCTAAAAGTGAGGTGGAATGTGATGTATGTTATAGGTAGTGGATGGATAAGGTAGATGGTGCTAACCATGCATTGGTCAACGTAGAAGAAATCTAGGCATACATTGGCTAGTGGATGGATAAAGATTGTGGGTTGTAGGTGATGCATGGTGGATGATGAGGTGGAGTAGTTCAATTAGTTGTTTGAAGTGATGTGATAGAAAACAAGACATTCATTGGATACATGTATAGGATGAGGTGGACATGGGCCATGATTAGTTTCTAAGGAATGGGGAGAGGGCTAATGATGAATTTTGGGGTAGAACCCTTTTTTTTTTTTTTCTTATAATGCATTATCTCATATGAGGTAGATATTCAATTGTAATGTAGTGATTGTCTTATCCTGTGATAATTTTATGTTCTAGAAAGTGGGCTTTAGGCCCACATGGGCTCAAGTTCAATGGGCCTAGCACAATAAAAGTTGCTTATGTTACAAGATACGCAATTTGAGCCATGGGTTCGATGGGTCGTATCTACTAACAGAGCATTAGATTGACGCACAATTTTCACCTTTGTGACCGCAACAACTACGCAGTCTATATGACAATGTTTTCAAGATCATCAAGAACGACTCACTGAGGTCTGGTGCTAAGTGCTCAAGGGTGTTGCGTAAGGGCCGATAGAGGCTTATGTGTGATTTGGCTATATTACAAAGGATTGGGGTCTCACAGGTTTCCTTTTAAAGAAGATTACATAAAAGACATAAACGAGGCTAAAGTCCTTTATGAACCTTTAATAAAACTCAACGTGTCCTAAGAATGATCACATGTCATGTATGCTTTTGGGTGGTGGTAGGTTAGAGAGAAAGTCAATTTTGGCTTTATCTACATCAATTCCATTGGACGATATGATGTGTCTAAGTAGTATTCCCTTTTGAACCATAAAGTGGCATTTTTCCCAATTTAGTACAAGGTTCCTTTCTATACATATTTTCAGCACCAATCTTAGGTGCTTAAGGCATTCATTAAAAGAGCAGCCAAAGATAAAAAAGTGGTCCATGAATACCTCTAAAAACTTGTAATATCCCGAAAAATCGAGGGTCAAGTAGTAACTCAACTCTCGAGTTCCAGAACGTCACTTATGCAACATAAATAATGATGATTTAATGTTGTCTGTGTTAGTACAATAAACATGAGTGAGATTCTACCAAAACAGTAATTCATACTCCAGATCCATGTATAAAGCGTAAGCGGAAGACTGAAAGGTATACATAGATATATATAAAACAAAACATTCTCGATCTCCAGAGTATGAACACTAACTGAGTCACCGTATATATATATATATATGTTGGTTCTGAATCAAAAACTCAAAATAGTACAACTGAAATTATCAACCCTGTAGCCCCGTAACACTGGACAACCTATGCGAAGCCTCCAGTGAACTGCATGTAGGAGAACTCCTCCTGATCGTCATAGAAGTCGGGCTCAGTCTCCTGTGCTCCAGTAATACCTGCATCTGATACAGGGTCTGGTGGGTGTTTTAAAACACCGTCCCGTAACGTGGGAGTGAGTAGCTAACTCAGTGGAACAATAAAGCATATGTTAACATGTTATCAATACATTCAAGCAGTAATGATAAAGCAGTACAATCAAACACTCCTAACTACTCTTATTAATGCAAGTATGAATGCAGTCATGATGGATGCCCTCACCAACATACTCCCTCATGCGACACCATCTCACGCTCGCGGCATGCTTTCATCCCACAGTGCTCTACATCTTCCAGGCACATGCAATGCATGATGAGCATGATTACCAAGTTTTTAATTTGTCCATTTCAAACAGCAGGATTGGGAAACTAAGGTACCTCCCTTTTATCACTCCCAAACATGATCCATTCTAGGGTCATCAGTCCTAGTTAATCTCAGATGATGATGTGTTTTCTAGGTCACTACAAAGGCTACCAGGGCTGTTACGCACAAAGGTTACACCACTCTCCCATCAACTCTTTAACGATTCATCACTATACAGAAACAGGCCTAGTTCATACTCTCTACATTGCGGCAAAACTCATCGCCTCACTGCAAATTCAGAGTATGCTGGAGGTCACTCCACTAACGTCCTACCAACTGGCAGTCTATTTTCAAAGCCCGACCGGTCCACTTATTGACAATGTGACTCGGATGCAACCCGATTGGGGACCACAGCCAGGCTATGCCAGTGTAGGCCGACAGCTCGAATATAGTGTCCCATACCACTATAATTGACTCACGAGTCCGGTTGCTCACTGCTCACTACGGGGAGGCACGTGGCCCTAGCGTAGGCCGACAGCTCGACCACGGTGTCCCATACCACCATGCCCAGCTCATGAGTCTTAGCGGATCGAGGTACCATGGTTAACGAGACTCCACTGGTAAGTTCGGTACCCTAAGTTCAAGCAGTAGCATCCAAACATGGTGAACATACATTAGACATATCGGGTTACTTGACGAGCCGGACTAGCTCGAGCGCACGGTCAACTGAACGGCATGAAGTGCATAAGCACTTCTCGTGGCCTAACCACTTTCGCCAACTGACGTACGACTCGAGTTCGTCAAACACATCCTACGTGGCGAAGTGAATCTCAACCACGATCTCAAGTCTGGTACCGATTGTCTGGACTATAAACATAGTCCCAAACTCAATCAATCCCTATTCATAGCATGTGGAGTAAAGCATAATAAACAGAGTAATTAAAGCATGTTAACAAGTATGTCATAAAGCATGTTATAAAGCACTACATAAATAGGGATACAAACACATATATTGTACAAGTAAGCGGTTTAAGTAAACAACCTCATGGAGGAAATCATACATGTCTCTAAGGTAGTTGAGAATCCCACCTCAACACCCTCCTAAGGCATCAACATCCAAACACTTGCTCACACAAGCATTTTCACAAACACTTAACATACACTATTTCAACATACTTAGTGTATGTTAGCAAACATGTATTAGGGCGAGTCCTTTCGCCAAGCAAGTATTTTACGCATATATAATGTATTTATACAACAAATAATTATGGCAAACACCTCTCTAAAATATATACGTATATGGTACTTTATACAATACAGTATTTCTACATACATAGTGTATATAAGGAAAACATGCATTAGGGCGAATCCTTTCGCCAAATAAGTATTTTATCCATATATCGTACATTCATACAATAAATAATCATGTCAAACACATTTCCAAAAAATATACGTATACGGTATTTTCTACGTATACCTAGAATATGTAAAATTCCATAATCTACATCTTTAATCGAAACAGAAAACGGAAAGTACTTTGTACATATGCAATTGCATGCAGATCATGAATCTATCATTATCTGACATTGAAAGCGTTGAAAACCATAACCTATACACCTAAAGTCCTCACCTTGTGTTGTAGAATCGTAACAGAGTCGGTAGGTTTGCTAAGCTTCCGTATTCGGCAGTTTGGCAACCTAGAGAATGAAATAGATTAGTTATTTCCTAACCTACAACTGTCTAAACCCCAAAATAAATTAGGGTTAGGGTTTCTTACCTTAAAACGGAGTCTGTATCGCCGGAAAAGCGTCAAGAAAGGGATGGTGCAGCCCGTGTGGTGGCAGGGAACGATAGTAGGGAGATTCTCCCACTCCTCCCTCACTTTCTCTCTCTTTTCTCTCTCTCAAATCTCAAATTCGTATGGCTGTGAGAGAGGGTGCTCTAAGGCCCTTATATAGCCTAAAAAGTCTCTGAAATAGACTTATGTTCAAGGTATACTTGGGTTATATCCAAATCGGTTCTAATTCAGCTCAAAAGAGGGTTTCTGGCGGCCCTCCTTGAGCCAAAAGTTGGACTTAAGCTCACCGACACCGGATCTACGTTCTATTATGTTTTTGTTTCGGTCGGGATTCCAGATCACGCGTGGCGGACCAGTTTCAGTTCAACGGTCAGCGGATCTCGATCGGAGATTCCGAGTACATGTAAATGTGTATGAAATTTCTCCTGATCCGAGGGTGTAATTTGGTCTGATTCTGACGATCTGGTTGCTTAAAACTGATTCGCAGATGAGAGATGCCAGATTACTATTCAAGATATTTATTTTGTAAGGAAATAAGTGTTTTCACACTCCCTCGCTCCGGACTCAAGCGAACAGTCGTGGGACACTGTTTGAGTTTGATTTCCGAGATGGTTGTCAAGCCCAGCGAGGCGGTCCTAAGTCTTTAACTTTATGTTAATCGGACTTCCGACGTGCGGTCCAGATCCGATACGGAGTTTCGAGATGCTCTCGAGAGTAGCCGGGTAATGAGTTTGATCGGAGATTTTTGGGTAACCTAGTGTCAATGATTCTACAAGTTTTGGGTCTTGCAGATCGTATTTAAAGCGATTCTAGTGAATTTCGTAGCTAATCTAATTTAGCACGTGGTTACTTTGTCTCATTTCTAAAGGATTTAGTCCTATAGATTTCTATTTGAGGTGGTACCTAGGCCTTTGTAGTTTGTGTATAAAGTGATCCAATTTATACTACTTAGCTAGTTTAAGATAGTGTCTAGGGTGTAAGTACTTACGAAAATTGAAAGGACAAGGTGGTGAAGGGTGGGATTTGTGAAGAAAATGGGTTCAGAAGCGATTTTAGACTGTGGGATTCAGTTCTGTCAGGTTCATACGGTGTTAGGATTGACCCATTGCCTAAGGACGTCTAATTCCAGGTTGGCAAAAATCCGGGTTGTTACAATCTACCTCCCTTAAAACAAAATTTCGTCCCCGAAATTGGCTAAGGGTAATAAAGAAAGATTTAATTATGTCTTTTGCCTAAGTTTTATTGATTTTAAGTTTCTACGCGTGGTAGAGCATATACTAGTCTGGTTCATTTTAGTCTACCCCCCCTTAAAACTTATTTCTTTATCCATTTCTCATACCCTGATGGTTTGCTACAATTTATTTCTTTACCTATTTGGAGTCCTAACGATAATTCCTATTTATTTAGAGTAAGATAGTGGTTTCATTGTTTGACCAGCACGGAGAGACGATTGTAGTGGGCTTGATCCCGATGCATTGATCATCTACCTTGCTAGGGTAGAAGGCTCATCATATCCCTTCCTAATCCTGATGGATCCTGGTCTTCTGCTCGGCTAAGCAGTGAGTCCGTTGGCAGTCGCCCAAGATTGAGAATTGGGTCAAGCCGCGAATGTTTCGCCGTTGTATATTTCAGTATCTCCGTAGACCAATCACTCTAAAAACGTAGGGAATTGTCATCGCTGAAAGGTTTAAATATCCTCTTTCTAAGGTTGCCCTGTAGGTCTTGGTTTAAGAGAGTCCTTATTATAATCTATAGTCAGGGACAAGGTAAGTCCATGTCCTAACAGATCATCCTAAAGAGGTTTCTAAGAGTATAGAATTGGCTAAGGTTTCTATTAACATTTGTGAATACACTAACTCTATTTATTGTGAACTAACTTGGAACTATTGATAAGTCTAATAGTACGAATCAATGTAATACTTGAACCCTAATTGTCTTTATTTCAGTAATTTCAACGTTAACGATCTAAGGGAGGTTTAACCCCTAGCTAGTGACCATCTATGACCTACCCTATTGGCAACACGAAGTTGTAGAAATTCTTCATTTCAACTCTCCTATTATTTATAACATAAGTGTCACCTCTAGTTACCGTATTGCTTTTGTAGTAATCCAGTGTTAGGCCTTTTTCTTTCATATGGGTTGGTTTAATAGACTCAATGTTTACCATTAGGAAAAACAGGTGTACCTTGAATGTGGGCAGTGACCTCAAAGGCCAAAGGCGCCGCAGCTGCAGACTCAGATGTCTTAGCGGCAAGTGCATGCACACGGGCTCGTTGAGGATGATTTGGTTGCACTGCCATAGTTCGTTGAGGTGGCTTACACTGAGGTACAGACGAGCGGTAAAATGGCTGCACTGGTAGTGCAGGTCGTAAGGGTGGAGTCGATGTATCACGTGGGAGCAGACGGTCGGTCTTCTGAGGTGGCGTAATCCCGTTGTCTTTTATCTTGGTAAAACAAAAGGGGTCAGTGTGTCCCCCTCTGTCACAATACGTACACCGACGTTTCGCTCGCCTTTGCTGGGTCAGCAGAGCCTCAAGCCTGGGAGGCGAATCTTTAGGTGGCCTCTTACTGAGGATAGGCTTGCTCTGCGTTTCAGCAGGACGTGCAGGTGGTGAAGGTGGAGTCGCACTCCCACCCTGAGACAAGGCCTCAGAAATAGTGGCCATAAGCTGTTGGTGCTGCTGTTGCTGCTACATCTGCTACTGATGCATCATCAACAACAACTGCTCAAACCTATCAGTAGGTGGAGTGGCCTGCGGCTCATACGGCGTGGAAGAGGATTCCCGGTTCTGCTTGCGAACCAGTGGTGCATAAGGGGGTAGTCCAACTGTAGGACCAGTGGGAGGCAGAGATTCAGGTATAGCCCTGCAATCAGGGCCCAAACTAGGGTCTCTGCGACCATCACCCTGAGGAGCCTGGTCCATCGTATCAGTGAATAGGAGGTGTGCTGTGCTCCACGTATATTTTCGCGGTAGGCCCTATACAACATAGGGTGCAACGCATGTGAGATGAAGCAAATCAACCCAATACACAAGCACTTAAGCTTTCTACACGCTCCATAGCAAAAGAAGTTGCATGCTTTTCATTTACCCAAAATTGTCATAATACATGGACAATAGAGTTACATGAATCATGATAGAAATTACATGTGAGCTAATTACATCCAAAACATCAAACACTTAAAACATACTACTATCTACTAGATCTTCTACATAAAAACATAAACCGCCTATCGCGGTAACCAAAAGAAACAACCACACACAACAACGTGGATGACTAGGCATCCGAGTCAGGCGATGGAGGAGGAGCATTCTTGTCTGCACACAGCACAGAATGGCCTTCAACGTACGAGACACCTTCCTAAAGCTCCTCTTCATGTAGGCTTCGGTCTCTTCAAGCTTGGATCGGGTCTCACCAAGCTCAGCCTAAACTTATCCAACCTCTTGCCGCAGGGCGGCCTGGTTCTCCTCAATGCGAACCATACGAGCCTCCCTCGCTGCTAGAGCAGCGTCCGACTCAGGTGCACCAGGAGGAGAGCTCTCCTCAGTATCTTGAGCCTCATCTCCCTCTTCTTGCACATCATCGCCGCCCTCCTCCTCTCTTCCCACCTCGAGGTCAACACTCTCCTCACCGGTGCTATCCGGCTCATCTCCAGACTCATCGAGTCGGGCTTACCGCTGTTGAGGGCCAATCTTCATATTCTTAAGTGTCGCCTCGCTTATGACTCGGACTGGTGCAAGGTCCTCCATATTCAACCTGTAGCTGACATTACGAGCCATCCTGCAGATCAGCGGCCAAATGGGAGCGAAAGGTCATTCCTGGCAGATCGAACAACCTGAACTATCTGAAATAGGATGAATGTGGGCAGGCATATGTTGTCCCCGTGTCCCATCTTGTACAGAAAGTCCACCATCAACCGAGTACACTCCGTGCGGTTACCCGACCGTGGGTACACATTGTATGTGAAAATGTGATGGAGTAAACGGAAGTCCTCGGCCATCTTTGTCGCCGCAATACAATTTTCTTACGTCCAAGTAACTCGGTGACCATAAAGGTATCGCGTGCGGCGATCCCTTTCCCGCGCACTTCTGGAAAAGTCGTCACTAGGAAGCACTTGACCACGTGGGATCTTCGTGATCCGAACCACCTCATCCACAGTGATTGTGCGCCTTATGCCCCTCACAGAGACAGTGAACTGAAGAGGCTCTAATGATGAATTTACGATGTGGGCGTAGAAAGCACGAACGGTGTTCTCACATACAGGGGACTCACTGTCAAAAATAGAATTCCATCCGATATCCACCAAGTGGTCCATCATCGAGTGTAGCCCAAACATTCTCTCATCCACGTGAGCTTTAAACACGACTTTACGGCCAGCAAAACGCCCATATTCAACGCCTATCGGATAGGCATTTCTGACAGGATGTTAAGGATCCAGGTCTCGCTTCGACCTAAACTCCCGAACGGTGCTAGTGCCGGCCCCATCGTCAGCTCTTCTTCTGGAATGGGTTGGGTGCTTGGGCCAGCGTCATCAGCTGCGGTCTTCCTCTTCCCCATGAGAGATAGGATGGAGGAAATGGAGAAGATAGTCATAACCAACTCAAAAGGGCCATGGATTGAAGGAAGGAGAGAGAAAGGGCTGTTTCCTTTGATTTTCCATGAGCAACAGCCTCAACAGGTGTAGAAGAGACACCAGGGACAGGTAATGAAGAAGGAACAAGAGGAAAATGGGATGGGTTAGGAGGTTACCCGATTTGGAGCTCTAAATGGGGGATGTGAGAGCTCCAACGTAAGGGAAAGAGGAAAGATAGGAGGCTAGAGCTGTTGTGATCGATGGGAGTGGGTGATTTATGAACGAAAATGGGGGATTGAAAGTTGGAGGAGAGCCTTGAGGGAGAAAACCGAAAATGGAAGGGGAGGGCGTTTGGAAGGGGAAGTGTGAGAAAGAGGGTGGCTCCAGCCCTAAAAATCCTAAACCCCCACACATTTCGCAGCCACCACATTCTTGGGGAGGTCGGGCCGACCGTTCCTAGGCCCGGCCCACCATCCGAAACCCCACCCGACTGTGGTGCGCCGCGGTGACCGCGGTTCCACCACCGTCCGCCTTAGCCGGCGCCGTGCCGCCGCGGTGGGGCCGTGTTCTCCATGGTCCCAAGGTGCCAAATGTACCCTGGTTCGACCCTGGGTCCCATTGTATTTAAGTGGGGAGGCCCCCGACTCGACTCGGTTCCAGATCAGGTTTTTCCAAGAACTTCCAGATCTGGACTGATCTTTTCTGATTTTTAATGACTGGATTTGGGTGGATAGCGATCTAGACACGTCAATAGATGGTCTAGAAATGATTTAGACTAGACTCGTGCGACCAGGATTGAGCACGGACTCGATCAAAACGCACGTTTTCTACGAACTTCGCCAAATCCTAAGACTGTTTCTAAAATTTTCTCGCACCCTCCTAGGTTGTAATGCATCAGCGTACGTCGTGGGAACATAACTCAGGTCCGGTTTAATCAAAATCATGCTCTGATACCAACTGTAACATCCCGAAAAATCGAGGGTCGAGTAGTAACTCAACTCTAGAGTTCCAGAACGTCACTTATGCAACATAGATAATGATGATTTAATGTTGTCTGTGTTAGTACAATAAACATGAGTGAGATTCTACCAAAATAATAATTCATAGTCCAGATCCATGTATAAAGCATAAGTGGAAGACTGAAAGGTATATATAGATATATAGAAAACAAAACATTCTCGATCTCCAGAGTATGAACACTAACTGAGTCACCGTATATATATATATATATGTTGGTTCTGAATCAAAAAGTCAAAATAGTACAACTGAAATTATCAACCCTGTAGCCCCGTAGCACTGGACAGCCTATGCGAAGCCTCCAGTGAACTGTATGTAGGAGAACTCCTCCTGATCGTCATAGAAGTCGGGCTCAGTCTCCTGTGCTCCAGTAATACCTGCATCTGATACAGGGTCTGGTGGGTGTTTTAAAACACCGTCCCGTAACGTGGGAGTGAGTACCTAACTCAGTGGAACAATAAAGCATGTTATCAATACAGTTAAGCAGTAATGATAAAGCAGTACAATCAAACACTCCTAACTACTCTTATTAATGCAAGTATGAATGCAGTCATGATGGATGCCCTCACCGACATACTCCCTCATGCGACACCATCTCACGCTCGCGGCATGCTTTCATCCCACAGTGCTCCACATCTTCCAGGCACATGCAATGCATGATGAGCATGATTACCGAGTTTTTAATTAGTCCATTTCAAACAGCAGGATTGGGAAACTAAGGTACCTCCCTTGTATCATTCCCAAACATGATCCATTCTAGGGTCGTCAGTCCTAGTTAATATCAGACGATGATGTATTTTCTAGGTCACTGCAAAGGCTGCCAGGGCTGTTACGCACAAAGGTTACACCACTCCCCCGTCACCTCTTTAACGATTCAACACTATATAGAAACAGGCCTAGTTCATACTCTCTACATTGCGGCAAAACTCATCGCCTCATTGCAAATTCAGAGTATGATCGAGGTCACTCCACTAACATCCTACCAACTGGTAGTCTATTTTCGAAGCCCGACCGATCCACTTATTGACAATGGGACTCGGATGCAACCCGACTGGGGACCACAGCCAGGCTACGCCAGTGTAGGTCGACAGCTCAAATATAGTGTCCCATACCACCATAATCGGCTCACGAGTCTGGTTACTCACTGGTCACTATGGGGAGGCACGTGGCCCCAGCGTAGGCCAATAGCTCGACCACAGTGTCCCATACCACCATGCCCGGCTCATGAGTCTTAGCGGATCGAGGTACCATGGTTAATGGGACTCCACTGGTAAGTTCAGTACCCTAGGTTCAAGCAGTAACATCCAAACATGGTAAACATACATTAGACATATCGGGTTACTTGACGAGCCGGATTAGCTCGAGCGCACGGTCAACTGAACGGCATGAAGTGCATAAGCACTTCGCGTGGCCTAACTACTGTCGCCAACTGACATAGGACTCGAGTTCGTCAAACACATCCTACGTGGCGAAGTGAATCTCAACCACGATCTCAAGTCTGGTACCGATTGTCTGGACTATAAACATAGTCCCAAACTCAATCAATCCCTATTCATAGCATGTGGAGTAAAGCATAATAAACAAAGTAATTAAAGCATGTTAACAAGTATGTCATAAAGCATGTTATAAAGCACTACATAAATAGGGATACAAACACATATATTGTACAAGTAAGCGGTTTAAGTAAACAACCTCATGGAGGAAATCATACATGTCTCTAAGGTAGTTGAGAATCCCATCTCAACACCCTTCTAAGGCATCAACATCCAAACACTTGCTCACACAAGCATTTTCACAAACACTTAACATACACTATTTCAACATACTTAGTGTATGTTAGCAAACATGTATTAGGGCGAGTCCTTTCGCCAAGCAAGTATTTTATGCATATATAATTTATTTATACAACAAATAATTATGGCAAACACATCTCTAAAATATATACGTATATGGTACTTTATACAATACAGTATTTCTACATACATAGTGTATATAAGGAAAACATGCATTAGGGCGAATCCTTTCGCCAAATAAGTATTTTATCCATATATCGTACATTCATACAATAAATAATCATGTCAAACACATTTCCAAAAAATATATGTATACGGTATTTTCTACGTATACCTAGAATATATAAAATTCCATAATCTACATCTTTAATCGAAACAGAAAACGGAAAGCACTTTGTACATGTACAATTGCATGCAGATCATGAATCTATCATTATTTGACATTGAAAGCGTTGAAAACCATAACCTATACACCTAAAGGCCTCACCTTGTGTTGTAGAATCGTAACAGAGTTGGTAGGTTTGCTAAGCTTCCGTATTCGGCAGTTTGGCAACCTAGAGAATGAAATAGGTTAGCTATTTCCTAACCTACAACTGTCTAAACCCTAAAACAGATTATGGTTAGGGTTTCTTACCTTAAAACGGAGTCTGTATCGCCGGAAAAGCGTCAAGAAAGGGATGGTGCAGCCCGTGTGGTGGCAGGGAACGATAGTAGGGAGATTCTCCCACTCCTCCCTCACTTTCTCTCTCTTTTCTCTCTCTCAAATCTCAAATTCGTATGGCTGTGAGAGAGGGTGCTCTAAGGCCCTTATATAGCCTAAAAAGTCTCTGAAATAGACTTATGTTCAAGGTATACTTGGGTTATATCCAAATCGGTTCTAATTCAGCTCAAAAGAGGGTTTCTGGCGGCCCTCCTTGAGCCAAAAGTCGGACTTAAGCTCACCGACATCGGATCTACGTTCTATTATGTTTTTGTTTCGGTCGGGATTCCAGATCACGCGTGGCGGACCAGTTTCAGTTCAACGGTCAGCGGATCTCGATCGGAGATTCCGAGTACATGTAAATGTGTATGAAATTTCTCCTGATCCGAGGGTGTAATTTGGTCTGATTCTGACGGTCTGGTTGCTTAAAACTGATCCGCAAACGAGAGATGCCAGATTACTATTCAAGATATTTATTTTGTAAGGAAATAAGTGTTTTCACACTCCCTCGCTCCGGACTCAAGCGAACAGCCGTGGGACACTGTCTGAGTTTGATTTCCGAGATGGTTGTCAAGCCCAGCGAGGCGGTCCTAAGTCTTTAACTTCATGTTAATCGGACTTCCGACGTGCGGTCCAGATCCGATACGGAGTTTCGAGATGCTCCCGAGAGCAGCCGGGTAATGAGTTTGATCCGAGATTTTTGGGTAACCTAGCGTCAATGATTCTACAAGTTTTGGGTCTTGCAGATCGTATTTAAAGCGATTCTAGTGGATTTCGTAGCTAATCTAATTTAGCACGTGGTTACTTTGTCTCATTTCTAAAGGATTTAGTCTTATAAGATTTCTATCTGAGGTGGTACCCAGGCCTTTGTTGTTTGTATATAAAGTGATCCAATTTATACTACTTAACTAGTTTAAGATAGTGTCTAGGGTGCAAGTACTTAGGAAAATTGAAAGGACAAAGTGGTGAAGGGTGGGATTTGTGAAGGAAATGGGTTCAGAAGCGATTTTAGACAGTGGGATTCAGTTCTGTCAGGTTCATACGGTGTTAGGATTGACCCATTGCCTAAGGACGTCTAATTCTATGTTGGCAAAAATTCGGGTTGTTACAAAACTACCCTACCATGTCAGCAAAAATACTCAATATGCATCATTGAAATGTGGTGGGGGACATTACACAATCCTAATGACATCCTTCAATAGGCGAAAGTGTTAAAGGGGCATGTAAAGGTAGTCTTTTGTTAGTCCTTAAAGGCTATCTCTATCTGATTGTAGCCTGAGTACCCATCCAAGAAGCACTAGTAGGAGTGACCCATTAACCTTTCTAAAATTTTATCAACAAAGGGCAAAGGTTCCTCGTGATGGTATTCAGCTTTCGGTAGTCAATGCACATTCTCCAACCAGTGGTAACTCTAGTTGACACGAGTTCATTGTTCGAATTGGCTACTATGGTAATTCTGGACTTTTGGGGCACTTGAGTTGGACTCACCTATTGGTTGTCAGATATATGGTAGACAATACCCACATCCAAAAGCTTTAACACCTCAACCTTAACCATGTCTTTCATGTTTGGATTTAGACAGCGTCGTGGTTGCCTAGATGTCTTCACATTATCTTTGAAGTGAATACGGTGAGTACAAATTAGGGGGTTTATTCCCTTGAGGTCCGCAATAGTCCATCCAAGATATCTCTTATGCTCTTTGAGAGTAGAAATCAATTTACTCTCTTGCTCCTTATCCAAGTGGGAAGAAATCACTATTGAATATGTCTTATCTTAACCCAAATATGCATATTTCAGCTCAACGGACAAATGTTTTAGGTTAAGCTTCGGTCCTTTAACACTAAAAGGTAGATACTTTGAGTTAGTTAGGAGTAAATGTTCAAATTGAGACCTCCATCGATTAGTTTTAAGTACAAACATCGCATTAAGCAAAGCATCCATCTCCTGAATCATATCATCATTAAGAATGATGGAGTGGGTCAAGAACGCTTCTAAGTTATCAGAATACAACATTAGATGAGATTTGTTTTTCATGAATGAATCAATCAAACTAATTTCGTGGACCTTGTCACCGTCCTCTTGTTGCATGCACATGTTAAACACATTTAGCTCAAGTATCATATTCCCAAAGGACAACTTCATGATCCTGTTCCTATAGTTTATTATGGCGTTTGATGTAGCTAGGAATGGGCGGCCAAGGATAATAAGAATTTGAGTACTAGCATCAACAACCGGCTATGTGTCTAAAATAATAAAGTCCACTGGGTAGTAAAACTTATCGACTTGAACATGCACGTCCTCTATTATCCTCCTCAGTAGATGAATCGAACGATCGACTAATTAGAGTGTGGTCTTGGTGAGTTTTAATTCACTTAGACCAAGTTATTCATAAATTAAATAGGAAATCAGATTTACACTCACCCCCAAATCAAGTAAGGCATGCTCAATCCGGTGATTCCCAATCACACATGAGATGGTTGGGCTACAGGGATCTTTATATTTTTTAGGGCACATCTTGTCAAAAATATCTTCTTTTGAACATTGTGTTGTCTTTTGATCGTACGAAGTCCTTAAAGAATTTAGCATATGATGAAATTTATTTTATGGCATCCAAGAAAGGAATGTTGATTTTCACTTGTTTGAGAACCTCTCGGATATCCTGAGTATTGGGTAGAGGTTT
This sequence comes from Magnolia changhungtana, assembly GCA_030180095.1. Taxonomy (NCBI): domain Eukaryota; kingdom Viridiplantae; phylum Streptophyta; class Magnoliopsida; order Magnoliales; family Magnoliaceae; genus Magnolia; species Magnolia changhungtana. The sequence continues at coordinate 5,666,637 of JASAUF010000502.1, read as the reverse complement.
GGATGAGATCAACTGTTGTGGGAATGGAGCCACATGCTTATACTCTTTGTCTAGTTCCTTCTCATGTGACATATTGCTAGGCTCATCATCAACCTTAGATTCTTTTGAGTCCTTAGTGTAAGGCCTGTATAATAGTCCGTACCGTTCCTTAAACTTCCGCGATCCTCCTTGTCGAATTCTGGCTACCCGCGACCTGTAATTGGCGTTTATGCGCGATCCTAAGTTGCATCCCATATATCTAAGTTGACTCAACCTGAGACTTGTACCCTAGTGACCGCGTCGTCACCGCAGTTCTAACACTGCGTCTCACACTCCAATGCGATACCCAGGCTAAGAGTTGTGGACCCGCATTTATCTCTAGAAAACGTCATGCATTACGAATTCCGAGAGAACCTCTATCACCTTTCACATCAATCAATCAAGTACTAGTCAAGTACACAACCCATACCTCTTCCATCCTTTTCTTACCAATAAAGACAAGCAACCCAAACCCCATTTCACCTCACCCCCCACAAGTCAACTCTCTCTCATCTCATCCTTCTTACACAACACCACTCCTCTCTCATTTCACTCCATTCTCTACCATTTTTCCAAGCAACCCTAAGGAGAGAAAATAGACAAGTGTGTGGCCCACTTCCTACCCTAAAACCTCCCAATCCAACCCTTCAATTCTCATCTTCCACCATCAAAGAAGAAGCCTAGGAGCTAAACATTCCAAAGATCCAAGAAGAAGTGAAATTGGTGGGTGATTATAGGACTAGAGTTGTGATTTTGATGATGGGCCAAGTGGGGCCTACCGATTGACGGTATGGATCTCAGTTTGGACCCTAGGTGTGGCCGATGGCCCACCATGATTCATATATTCATCCCATGATGGGGCCATTCTCCATGGACCCCATCATGATGTTTATTTTTCATTGAGAAAAGGTCATCTAAACCTTGCATTTTTGGTGAAAAAGGGATCTCCACCATTGATTTTGATTGGTGGGCCCACTTGTAATGGGACCCATTTGATGTATGTTTCATATCATGTATAAGGAGGGCTCATACTGGCGGAGCCCCTCCCCTCCATCACGCCGATCTCTCTCTCTCTCTCTCTCTCTCTCTCTCTCTCTTTCTCTCTCTCTCTCTCTCTCTCTCTCTCTCTCTCTCTCTCTCCCCCCTTTTTTGCAGCCCACCTTGACGAATGGATTAGATCCACACCGTCCGATCATGAGGCCCACCGTGCTGCTACCCATTTTAGGCGAACCCTGGATAAAGGGAAATAACATATATCAGCTTGATTAGTGTGGGGTGGCCACGTATGGACCCCCCACCAAGATGTATGCGTTGTATATCCACACCATCCATTGCTTGGATGGTGGGACCCACCCCACACGTGGGGCCTACCTTGATGATATGTATATCCACACCGTCCAATCCCTGGACGATGGGGAAAATGGATTGGTTGGTGGACCTCACACCAGCAAACAGCTGCTGTATCACATCAGTAAGTTCTGTGGGACTACCATGATTGTATGTGTTATACCTTAACCATCCGTTCATCTAGACGTGGACCCCACTCCAGCTATATAGCTGTTGTTAATGTCAGCAAGCTAGGTGGGTCTGATCATGAAGTATGTGTTATATCCTAACCATCCATCTATCTGGACATGGACCCCACACCAGCCATATAGCTGTTGTATGATGTCAACAGGTTAATGTGGGTCTGATCATGAGATATGTGTTATATCCCAACCGTCCATCTATGTGGACCACCATGATGTATGTGAATATCCACACCGTCCATTGCTTGGATGGTGGGATCCACCGCGATGTTAGTGTTTCATCCAAGCCGTCCAGTCTTTGGACGTGGGGCCTGTTGTGACATACGTGTTGTCTGCACCATCCAGCCATGTGGATGTGGGACCCACATTGACGTATATGTTGTATCTGCACCATCCAGCAGGACAGTGGGATCCACTATAATGTATGTATTTTATCTGCGCCATCTAACAGGGACGAGACCCACCATGATATGTGTTATATACATGTTGTCCATCCTTTTTTTTGCCATGGGCTGCCCCATGAGGCCCATGGGATGTGGCCCATTAAGATGTATTTGAGGCCCACTTATGCGACCCAAGATGATGTTTGTATGGGCCATATGTACGGCCCAATATGATATTTGTGTGGCCCATTGTAATGTATGAGAGGCCCATATGATGAGGCCCACTATGATATATGAGAGGCCCATGTGGTGAGGCCACAATGATGTATCAGATAACATGAGAAAAGTCCATTTTATTTCCAGCCATTTGAGGGATATGGGCTATTTCATTAGGCCTTGTGTGAGGCCCATTATGATGTATATGTAGCCCATGAGTGAGGCCCAATGTGATGTATATGTGGCCCGTGAGTGAGGCCCAATGTGATGCATATGTGGCCCATGAGTGAGGCCCTTCGTGATGTATATTTTGGGGCTCATGTGTGAAGCCTATTATGTTGTATGTGAGGCCCTTGTGCGAAGCCATGCGCCCCATTATACGTTAGGCTCTATGTGGGCCATTCTTTGGGAGCAATGTTGGTTAAATGTCTATATTGATGGGCAATGATGGTTAAATGTCTACATTGTGACCTTCCCTTAGGCCTTTGTTAGGCTCATTCTCATCCTTTTCTAAGTGGGTTGACCCTAATCATTGGGCCCTATTGATAATCACATGATCCATCTATTCTTATTGGGTTAACCCAAAATGTTGGGCCCCCATTGGTTGCTAGTGAAAAGGCCAAGCTAGATGTCCTAGGGGGGGGGGTGAATAGGACTTTGCCAAATTAAAATTTAACAGTGGAATTGAAATACGATAGCCTTATAAAAATAAAGAACAGTACTTTAAATAAATCAAAGACTGAAATGTAAAATAATCTTAAATAAAGAGCTTGATACTAACGTTGTTCTAAGGACAATCTTTGCACCATAAAAACCAAGGGTTTATGGCAGGACAACTTTACTAGAATAAATTAAATATAAAAACTCAAACAGAAAGGAAATAAAAGAAATAGCAAGAAATAAATTCTAAACTATTACAACATTCCCCACTTTGCTTGAAATGTAAAGATTACAACATTTACATCCACATATACATTCCACAAATCTGAATGATTAAAGATATGAAAATTAAAAGAGCATTCAAATCACAAAACACACCGATATATAGTGGTTCACCTGTGTGTTTACCAACTGTTAAACAACAGCCACACAGCTTGCTACTCCACTCCTAATATCCTCACACAGGGGATATTAGCATTCACTATTAAACAGGATTTACAGGTTCACCTAAAACCTTCACAATTGTGTCTTTTTAACTTGGACTTACACAATCCAAAAACCCACACTTTTTGAGTTTTCTGGCTCTCCTCATATAACCACACAATGAGATTTTTGTGGCGAATCTCAAACAAAACCAAAATAAAGGAATTTACAACAAATGTAAAATACCTGTATTTTTTCTTTTGTAGCAGCCCGGTAGAACCAATGAGAGTAGAAGTTCGTATCAACGTTCAATGTTCACTACTCACTTAAGAAATGGTTCTAGTTTCTAATTGATTTTAAATTAAATCAAATTGGGCATAGCTCTATTTGATTTTGATTCCAATGAAGAAGGAATACAACAATTCCTCTTTTTCAAATAAGATTAGAATATAGGAATAAAATCAAATAAGAAAAGCTAACAAAAAGAATATTAAATATACATTGTGTAGTTTAAAATGAACACAACTTATCTCAGAGTGGAGGCTTAAATTTATCAAATTAATCGATGTAAAACTCTGAAATTTATGCTCAATTTATAGAGGCAAAGATCGCGTTTACGACTGGCCTTAGGAACCTTTGACTGGTTGTAGCTCCAACGACATTTTGAAAATTTTAAGCGCGATCTGAAAATTCGGTTCTACGACTGGTCATAGACCACCTACGACTGGTCGAAGCTGACCCAAGACTGGTTGTAGGAAACCAGATTTGGTTGCTGGAGTTTGAGTCGTAGTTCTAAGATTGGTCGAGGAACGAATCGAGACACCCCAATGACCGGTCGAACAATATCCAGGACTGGTCGAAGAACAACTAAAAAAATTCTGAAAATCTTCAACAACTTAGGACTGGTCATGGAATTTCTTGGACTAGTCGAACCAGGTCTAAGACTAGTCGAACAAGGTCTAGGACTAGTATTAGAACAGACTAACTTCATGTATAAAGATTTATCTTGACTTATGTATCCAAAATAACCTACCCTTACGTCAAACTAAGGTTTATCATACCTGGAATATGAAGTATGAACATTGCTTAAGACCTCTACTTGATGTAGCTTGAGATTAAGATCTTCTACAGTTTGAATTTAAACTTCAACTTGAGTTGTACTTGAGTCTTGAAATGTACTTGAGTCTTGAACAAACACTCTTCTTATTGATGTAGTTCTGAGCATTGATGCATATGGAAGAGGACACAGTACATAACCTTGCATATCTTGAAGTCGATCACTGTACATGTCTTGAACCATTGTGATGTCGTCTTGAATAACATATATATATATATATATATATATATATATATATATATCAACATACAAACACAAGACACACAAATAGAAGTTTTAGCACACAAGAAGTTTTGGCACAAAATTTGACACAATATATAACCTTGCATTTCTTGAAGTTGAGCACCGTACATGTCTTGAACCATTGTGATGTCGTCTTGAATCACACACACACACACACACACACACACACACACACACACACATATATATATATCAACATACAAACACAAGACACATAGATAGAAGTTTTGGCACCACAAAATTTGACAATCAAAGGAGCATGAGACCATAGCACTTACAATCTCCCCCTTTGTCAAATTAGTGACAAAACATACTGCACTAAGAGAAGCACAACAAGTATAATAAAAAGCACAACGTATATTAACGAATCATGCACCAGTTGTCATTAAGTAGCACAAACTCATTATATACTACTCCTCCTGAGTAGCAACACATATCACATATGCACATATTATATGTCCAAAAATACTCATATCCATAAGCAACCTTTCATCAACCTTTCATCTCCAAAAGCTAAAAACCTTCTCCCCCTTTTTGTCACAATATGACAAAGGAAGCAATAAAGGAAAGGATAATAATGGAGGAATAGATGAAGTAACTCGACAAAATAAAAGAAAGTAAACGTTCACAATCCAGTTACTTGTATAACTAAAAAGACATCTAACCAAATAAAGTGCACAATCCAACACAAGTAAGAGAGTTATTATAGACCAAGAATGAAAATACTTAATCGGATCATGAAGAAGGAGCAGGAATGGTAGGATCAAGATTATGCATTCCTTTGTTCAAGCGACTAAGATACTTGCGCATATATTTAAACTGAAGATCATGAACAATATTCATATTCTCTACCTTCTCTTCTAAAGCATGAAGACGAGCATCAAAATCAGGATCATTTTCAGAATCAAATTCAAGTTCATCAAAAATATCATCCATATCCACATCATTAGGAGGAAGATCACCAGCTTCTTCATCCCCAGCCTCAGCTCTACTAACATCCACTTGGCCACAGGCCAATTCCAATTTCATTTTATTAGTATTTGAATTGTTAAAAATAAGATGATGTATGGGAGCTTCTCCAACGAGCATAGCCACGAGCATGTGAGTAGCTAAAACAGTTAAGAGATAGGCAAAAGGAATATCACTATGACCTGGATGGAGACGAGAATGAATAATGGAATGACAGATCAAGGAAGGAAGGCAAATTTTAGTACCAGAAATGACAAAGTGCAAAACACGAACTATAAAGGCAGTTAATTCTGTCTTATTACCAGAATGAGTATACAGGTTAGAAGTAAAAATCCTGTGAAGTATCCTGTATTTGGGTAACAAGTACTTTGCAGGGAGCGCATTCCCTTTATGAGTCCAATGTACATTCATATTACACAAATCTCTGGTTAGCATACGCTTTTCAGATTCTGAGGGTTTTTCAGATAAATTATTAATAGGAATACCCTCCTCATTAACAGGTATATCCATTAACTCTGCAATCAGATGACGGTCAACTTCAAATAGACCTTCTCTAGTATCAATATTAAAAGTTAAATCCTTAAAAGAGAACTTTAAGATACATGCAAACATGGCTTGTGCAATAGATTGGTATGCAGGCCCACCCCAAAGTAAAATATTATCCCATCCTATAGCTTGGAGTATAGGTAGAATACCAAAAGGAGCAATATGTTTAATACAGACAGACCGTTCAACAATGACATTGCGCATACGCAAATCTCGTACATCAGAGGGATCATCCTCAGGTGAACAAAGAAAGCGCCTAGCGAGAGGAGCAGATTTAGAAAAAGATGGATCACGGGAAGTTTTCTTTTTCCCTCTAGCATCCATAATCAGAATGAAAATCAAAAGATCTAGAAGAGACAAAAGATTTGAAAAATGGGTTTTGCTAGATCAGACTTTTCAAGAAAAAGCCCCAAATGTCAAGAAATCTTAAAATAGATTACTCCAAGACTGAAAATGAAGTAATAGGAACTAGAATCTATAAGAGAAATACAAAAGATGCACTAACGTTGAAGATCTAAGAAGGTGGGTATGACTAGTCGTGCCTCGGCTCGTTGGAAAAGAAAAAAGGAAATAAGAAGAGGAGATTTTCCCCAATTTTAAAAGATTCCAACACGTTACACGACTGGTCGAGGACTGTTCTCGACCGGTCGTACCACGACTGGTCAAGCACGTCCTCGACTAGTCGTGAAAACATAAAAAATATATTTTTTCATAAAAAATTGAAATTTAAACAAATAAATTATCAAATATATATACACTATGATACAAATATGCATGAATAATCAAGTTAGAATGCTTATTCCGAGATTAAATTTCAATATATTAAACCTGCTTTTGTCGAGCGGTTTAGTAAAAATGTCGGCAAGTTGAGTCTCGGTCGGTATATATTCCAAGGATATTATTTTATCTTCCACTAATTCATGAATATAGTGATACCTAATGTCAATGTGCATGGTATGTGAATGTTGGATTGGATTTTTTGATATATTTATAGCATTGGAATTATCACAATATAATATCATTGATTCCTGTGCAATTCCATAATCGCTTAACATACGTTTCATCCAAACAAGCTGAGTACAAGCATTTCCTACTGTGATGTATTTGGCCTCAGCAGCTGAGAGTGATATAGAACTTTGCTTCTTGCTAAACTAAGAAACCAAACAGTTTCCAATATAGAAACAACCACCACTGGTTGATTTTCTGTCATCAATATTTCTAACCCAATCAGCATCTGAATACCCAGCCAATTGAACATTAGTATCAAATGGATACCAGATACCCATTTTAGCAGAACTTGTGACATATCGCATAATTCGCTTAACAACAGACAGATGTAACTCTTTAAGATCAGACTGATATCTAGCGCAAATCCCAACACTTAAAGCAATATCAGGTCTACTAGCAGTTAAGTAAAGTAGACTGCCAATCATACTACGATATAATTTAAGATCTATATTTTTCCCTGTAGAGTCCTTTGAGAGTCTTAAATTTGTACTCAGAGGAGTATCAAAATTCTTACCATTCTCAAATCCAAACTTTTTGATTAAGTTTAGAGCATATTTTGTTTGAGAAATGAAAATGCCATCTGGTTGTTGTTTTACTTGCAACCCAAGGAAATAATTTAATTCCCCAACCATGCTCATTTCAAACTTAAATTTCATCAAATCTGCAAACTCAACAATCATGTTAATACAAGTTGATCCATAAATAATATCATCAATATAGATCTGAACCATTAAGATATCATCGTTATGTTTCTTAACAAAAAGCGTCTTATCGACACTACCCATTTGAAAATTATGACTTAGTAAAAACTTAGTCAATTTTTCGTACCATGCTCTAAGAGCTTGTTTTAAACCATATAGAGCTTTTTTAAGACGATATACATGATCAGTAAACTTAGGGTCTTCAAACCTTGTAAGTTATTCAACATATACTTCTTCATGTAGATCACCATTCAAAAAAGCACTCTTTATATCCATTTGATAAATTTTAAACTTTTTAAAGCATGCAATGGATATAAAAAGTCTGATTGATTCAAGGCGAGCAACTAGGGCAAAGGTTTCATCGTAATCAATGCCTTCTATTTGAGTGTACCCTTGTACAACCAGTCTTGCCTTGTTTCGAATTATATTCCCAAGTTCATCAGACTTATTTTTGAAAATCCGCTTAGTTCCTATAATGTGTTTATCTTTAGGTCTAGGAACAAGATATCAAACATCATTTCAAATAAACTGATTAAGTTCTTCCTGCATAGCTACTATCCAGTTTTCATCAGAAAGAGCTTCTTTTACGTTTACCGGTTCAATATGAGATGTCACTACAAGAAATTCCACTTTTAGCGATGAAAATTTTCATCGCTAAAAGCCAAATTTAAGTAGCTAAAGACTTTTAGCGACGAAAATTTTCGTCGCTAAAAGTTCGAGGCAGAAAGGGTTTTATCGGCGAAAATTTTGAATCATCTCCAAAGGCAAGATTTTTAGTGACGAAAATTTTCGTCGCCTAAAAAACTTTTAGTGACAAAAATTTTCATCGCTAAAAACATTTGCAAAACTTTTAGCGACAAAAATTTTCGTCGCTAAAAATATTTACAAAACTTTTAGCTACGAAAATTTTCATCGCTAAAAACATTTGCAAAACTTTTAGCTACGAAAATTTTCGTCGCTAAAAAAATTTGCAAAACTTTTAGCTACGAAAAATTTCGTCGCCAAAAATATTTTGCAGACCTTTTAGCTACGCAAATTTTCATTGTTAAAAACATTTGTAAAACTTTTAGGGACGACAATTTTCGTTGCTAAAAAAATTTGCAAAACTTTTAGCTACGAAAAGTTTCGTCGCCAAAGACTTTTAGCTACGAAAATTTTCGTCGCTAAAAATATTTCATGAAACTTTTAGCTACGAAAATGTTCGTCGCTAAAAATATTTTTCGAAACTTTTTAGCTATGAAAATGTTCGTCACTGAAAAAATATTTGCATAACTTTTAGCTACGAAAAGTTTCGTCGCCAAAAATATTTTGCAAAACTTTTAGCTATGAAAAGTTACGTCGCTAAAAGTCTCTTTTAAAAAATATATATATATTCCAACACAAAATTCTACACAAAATTCCTGATATACACCTGTTACAATATATTTCATCATATTCATCCTGATATATAACTATTATATAATATATTTCATCATATTCACATTCACATCCATCTAAACCCAAACTAGTAAATCCATCCAAACATAAACTACATTCATCCTAACACAAACTACATTAATCCAAACACAAACAATCTTACTCACATCACATTCATTCACGCATAAATACATATAAGCTTAACATCATAAACAAAAATACCCTAAACCTAAACCTTAACCTAAACCTATAACCTATAACCTATAACCTATAACTTATAACCTAAACCTAAACCTAAAACTTAAACCTTAACCTAAACCTTAACCTAAACATAACCTATAACCTATAAGTTTAGGTTTAGGAAATCGGGTTCGGGTTCAGGATCGGGTTTAGGTTTGGGTTTTCAAGTTTAGGTTTAGGTTTAGGTTTAGGTTAGGGAGTTGAGATTAGGATTAGGTGTAGGTTTAGGTTTAGGGATTTGAGAATACATTAAGGTTTAGGTTTAGGAAATTGGGTTCGGGTTATAGGTTTCGGTTTAGGTTAGTTTATAGGTTAAGGTTTAGGAAATTGAGTTTAGGTTATAACCTAAGGTTATAGATTAAGGTTTAGGTTATAGGTTAAGTTTTAGGTTTAGGTTAAGGTTATATAGGTTTAGGTTTAGGTTATAGGTTTTGGGATTTGAGAATAGGTTTAGGTTAAGGTTATAAGTTTAGGTTTAGGTTTAGGTTTTAGGTTTAGGTTTTGGGTTATAGGCTTAGGTTAAGGTTTAAGTTTAGGTTTAGGTTTTAGGTTTAGGTTTTGGGTTATAGGCTTAGGTTAAGGTTTAGGTTTAGGTTTTAGGTTTTAGGATCCGAGAATAGGTTTAGGTTATAAGTATAGGTTTAGGTTTAGGTTTTATGTTTAGGTTAAGGTTATAGGTTTAGGTTTAGGTTTAGGTTTTATATTTAGGTTAAGGTTATAGGTTTAGGTTTAGGTTAGGTTATAGGTTAAGGTTTAGGGAATTGAGTTTAGGTTATAGGTTTAGGTTCGGGGATTTGAGAATACGTTAAGGTTTAGGTTTAGGAAATCGGGTTCGGAGTTCGAGATCGGGTTTACGTTTGGGTTTTAGGTTTAGGTTTAGGTTATAGGTTATAAGTGTAAGTTTAAGTTTAGGTTTTAGGTTTAGGTTATAGGTTTAGGTATAGGTTAAGGTAGGTTTATAGGTTTTGGGATTTGAGAATAGGTTTTGGTTAGGGTGTAAGTTAAGGTTTAGGGAATTGAGTTTAGGTTATAGGTTCAGGTTATAAGTTATAAGTTTAGGTTAAGATTTGGGTTTAAGTTATAGGTTTTGGGATTTGAGAATAGGTTTAGGTTATAAGTATAGGTTTAGGTTAGGGTGTAGGTTAAGGTTTAGGGAATTGAGTTTAGGTTATAGGTTTTTAGTTAAGGTTTAGGTTATAGTTATAGGTTTTTGGATTTTAGAATAGGTTTAGGTTATAAGTATAGTTTTAGGTTAGGTTATAGGTTAAGGTTTAGGGAATTGAGTTTAGGTTATAGGTTTTGGGATTTGAGAATAGGTTTAGGTTATAAGTATAGGTTTAGGTTAGGTTGTAGGTTAGAGTTTAGGGAATTGAGTTTAGGTTTTAGGTTATAGGTTTAGGTTGTAGTTATAGGTTTTGGGATTTGAGAATAGGTTTAGGTTATAGGTTAAGGGTGTGGTCCCTGCAAGCACAGATATAAACATGGCCTATCCAAATGGCCAGGCCACTCCAATGTTGTCCATAGAAAATGGACAGCTTCATCATAGTCATAACAGTAGTTCCCACCTTCCAGGGACCCCTGCTCAACATCCGGATATCTCCGACGCACATCTAGGTCTGCTCCATCAATTTTGAGTAAATACAGATATAAACACGGCCTGTCCAAATGGCCAGGCCACTCCAATGCTATTCATAGGAAATTGACAGCTTCATCATGGTCATAACAGCAGTTCCCACCTTTCAGAGACCCCCGCTCAACATCCGGATAGCTCCGACACACATCCGAGTCTGCTTCATCAATTTCAAGCAAATACAGATATAAACACGGCCTGTCCAAATGACCAGGCTACTCCAATATTGTCCATAGAAAATGGACAGTTTCATCATGGTCATAACAGCAGTTCCCACATTCCAGGGACCCCCGCTCAACATTCGTATAGCTCCGACGCACATCCGGGTCTGCTTCATCAATTTCAAGCAAATATAGATATAAACACGGCCTGTCCAAATGACCAGGCCACTCCAATGCTATCCATAGGAAATGGACAGTTTCATCATGGTCATAACAGCGATTCCCACATTCCAGGGACCCCTGCTCAACATCCGAATAGCTCCGACGCACATCCGGGTCTGCTCATTTAAATAAAATGGATTATCAAGATCATTTAAATAAAATCAGGTCCAATCAACAATCTGACCTGGAGGATTCTATTAGCATTGTTGACGGCACCTCGAATCTTGTTTTAGGGCCTAGAAATTCAAAATTAGATACAAAAATTAGAAAAACCAATGAAATTTAAGAAAGATAGTCAAAGTCCATGTGAATGAGCACAAGTATGCACCTACATATGAATTCTAAAAACCTATTGCATATTACAAAATAATAATAATAATAAATAATAAATAATAATAAATCCTTGCGTTTGGATATTCAACAAAATTGAATTGTAATAATTCAATTCAGTTCAATAAACTCAGATTTCTGAGAAGGATTTAATGGTTTTAAATCCATGGTTTTCTGGAAAAAGTCCATTCCTGGATGTCAAATTCAATGGGCAAAGTAAGATGGTTAATATTACTTTTCACAATGCAAAGTTTCAGTTATGTCTCTTCTTTACCTTCCATTTTCTTCTTAACAAGAAAATCCATATTTACTAATATTCCCATTTTTTCATTTTTCAAAAGAATGAGTTCGGACTCCGAAAGCGTCGGCTCCAGCATATTGGTATTGAAAATCATCACCCATTGTTTGAACCAAGATTCAGCATATTGGTACTGAAAATCATCACCCATTGTCCACATGATGTGATTTGTACATATCAGTTGTCACATTTGCCTGTTCATCAATCCCAAATAAAATTACAAGAGGGAGCGAGAATGAATACAAGTATTACATTAAATGCATGGGCTGAATTGTACTCTTATTAGAAACCACTAGGACACTTCATCTGAAGAGTTCTGTAAAGGCTTACTTGAGTCCTAACAGCATTAAAAAAATGATTTACACATTGTTCAACATTGTAATGAGGAGATACAGTTACAACAAAATCTAGATGAGTACATGAGAACTGTCATAAGAAGTTGGTACCTGCATAGGTGAAGAGTCATCATTGACTTCAAAATGGAAACCATTTGGAGGATTATAATAAACAGGAAAGGCACTTGTGAAAATCTGGTGGTTGGACAACATGATATGTTAGCAAACTATAGCAATTTAAAATAATAAATAAATAACAGAACAAGAACTTGAAGTTTCATACTGGAGAAGAAGAACCAAAAGTCTTTGACCCATGCCATATGACTTCAAGTGATTTATCCACCTTACGCTTTGCCCTTTCCTGGTAATCAATCCTTGCAAAGTATAGAGAATCGAAACGAAGCTACAAGAACAATATAACCAATTAGATAATAAGTAATTTGTTCAATAGTCATCTGAGAGTATTGATAGATGGATTTTTTTACAAGAGAGAAGTACCAGATCCTGATGCATCATGACATACATAATGTCCAGATGCGACCAACACATGAGTGGCGCCATTTTTAGTTCATAATTTTAAAATGACAGCTAGTTGTGAGTCTATGCATTTGAAGTTGAACAAGAAACTATTATAATCTCAATTTGGGCCAAGACATATATCAATAATGGAATGGAACCAAGAGATTAATGATATAGTTCTAGAAAAAGGCACTAAGTTACCTGAAAAATGTTGAAAAAAAGAGATGAGCCCTTGAGATGAGATTAAGCAAGATGTCACTGTTGAATTAGCTCTTTTATTTCTGTAGTTGAGGCCGTAGGAATTTAAAAACCCAAAATGAAAGTTACCGTTTTCTAGTATTGGAGAGCCAAATTCGAGAATTCAATCGATCAACCACCTCCTTTTCTTGGTCATTGCTTCTTCGAGAATTCAACTTATCAAATATCAAAATACTATCAAACAGATCCCAAACCAATTTCCAAAGAAATGCAACTTTAATTCAATGAAATCATCAATGAAAATAGAAAATTCTGCATGAAAAAACACTTTAAAAAATGAACCTTTTTCTATGACACTCTTTCTTTGCACCAAGGCCACATCTCTTTTGGTAAGCTTTCACGTCAAATTAATGTGTATGATAACTATCAGTAATTTTTCAGCAATGATCCAAAATAAGAAAGAAAGAACCAACATACAGAGGTGAAAGAGAAAGAATAAACATACACAAGTGTAAGACATGCAAAGTTGTAGGGTCTCTCCAATTACAGCTAGCAAATGTCTTCTTTGCACACACAACACAATTAGATAATGATATTCAGGCCATCACTGTAAGAGTCTCTCTAATTACAGCTACGAGAACATTTTTGTCTAGGTCCCATAAAGTGACAATATCTCCCGCAGCAATATAGCTAGAACAGAGCCATTGCCAGAAAATACAGCAGTTGTCATTGACCTTTTCTTGGATGGAAATTAAGTTCTCAATCAGAACGTGGACTAGAGCAGTCCAATCTCTGTCATTTTTGGCTCATTGCTCACCAATGTAGTGATAACCGGTGCACAGTCCCAATCACTATAAATAAATAGAAAACGAGGTGCGAAAATCTCATTTTACATATATTCCAACCATCCACACTCAAAAGAAAAGAAAAGAAAAGAAAAATCTTTCTTTTCTTTTTTTGCTAAATTTTATGAACTAACACCATTCATTTGAAAAATTACTAAAAATAAAATATAAAAACAATAGAAAATGAGATGCAAAAATCTGATCTAAGGCATGCATTTGTACATTTAATGATTCTACATGTATTCCAACCATCCACACTCAAAAGAAGAAGAAAAAAAAAAAAACTAATTTTGCTGAATTTTATGATTTGATACCATTCATTCCAAAAATTACTTGAAAATAGAAAGTTATAAAAAATGAAAATGAGATGCAAAAAATTGAACTAAGGCATGCATGTGTAGATTTAAAGATTCTACATGTATTCCAACCATCCACGCTTGAAAGAAAATAGAAGAAAAAGCTGACACTATTCATTACAGCTGACACTATCCATGTATTTTGTGAATTTTAAGTAAAGTGCTTGAAATGTCCACTTCAAGCACTTGAAAACAGGAATGCTAGAAAATTCAAATGTTATTCGCTCAGACAAACAACCATTTTTTTTCCACACCCTCAAATCTATTGAACAGGATTAAACTTTCCAAGTACCCGGCATCCTGAACTCTCATTGATTTTCATCAAATAAACACAAACTTCAAAAACTAATAAACAGAAAAGTATCTACATGACCACTTCATTTTTTAGATAATCCAAGTATGAAGAACATCTGGGTCAATACATATGCATCAAATTGCTTGAGAACATCCCAAATTCCCTTGATTTTGGTCCAAAAAAAAAACCCAGAAACAAGTACCCATCATCCTAAATTCCCATCAATTAATATAACATGATCACATAAACTTCAAAAATTGCCAAATACAAAAGTACCCACATGAGATTCCTTACATGTAACATAAATGATGTGTACAACACTCCATTAATCATGCCAAGTCCAAATAACACTAAAATCAATCAACAAGCATCAAATAACTTGAAAGTGCCCCAAATTCCATTGGTTTCAGTCCAAGAACACCCAAAAACAACTACTAATCATCAAAAACTCCCATTGATTCACATCAAGTAATCCCACAAATTTTAAGAATTGATCAATGCAAAAGCACCCACATGAGATTCCATCGTCTAAACCCCAAAAAATTATAATAAATCTGCATAACACTTCATTTTTCAACAAATATGCATCAAACTACTTAAGAACATACCAAATTTGATTGGTTTTTCATCCCAAAAGAATTGAAAACAGCCCTCACATCATCCTAAAGTCACCTTGATTTTCACAAAATCAAAGAAAGCTCAAAAGGAGAGATACCCATATGAGATTTCCTTCTTGACAATAGAAAAAATATTACAGTAGAATCCAAATGGATTCACATCAAATGATTACATAGACTTGAAGAACTGATAAATGTAAAAGCACTCAAATGAGATTCTATTACATATAATAGAAAAAACCCCACATAATACTCCTTTTTTAAATTAATCCAAATCTGATGAACATCGAAATCGAAAAATAGGCATAAAATTGCTTCAAAACATCCCAAATTTCACTGATTTTCCAAAAAAAAGAAAAAAAGAAAGAAAGAAAAAATAAAGAAAGAAAGAAAGAAAAAAAAAAAACAGCTACACATCTACTAAAATCAAATTGATTTTCACCAAAAAAAAAAAAAAATCAAAGAAACTTCAAAAACACAGATACCCATGTGAGATTCCCTTATGTAAATAGAAAACTAATTACAACAGAATCCAAACAGATTCACATGGGTGTAAAAAATTTATATATATAAAAAAAAATCCAGCCAAACCGTACTAAATCCTCATTAAGTTTCACCAAATAATAAATTTAGGCAGTTCTGATTTTCAAGTTGGAGACAATATCTAAAACAAATTGATGGGTCCAAGAATCAAGTCAGTCATAAATCTAGCAAGCAAACATATGCAAAAGAAATGGACAATAAGCATTTAATGTACATGTGTGGCCCATCAGATCTGTGCACTGTCGTGAATTTTACACAAGGCAACCCATATAGTGGCTTGCACCTGATAAGTAGATTATATCATGCATCCATGTAAGCATTGTGGAACCCTGAGCCTACACTCTTAATGATTGCTTCAACTTTGAATAGGCATCTTACATCCAAATCACTAATACAAGTCAAACATTAGGGAAACTCTTTGTAATATTGAAGCGTACAAACATCCTCATGCTACAATTTGAAACATCATTCAAATATCTTTCACACTATTTATAAATGAGGAAGCAAGAATAGAAATCATAAAAGCAAACAAACTTTCACTGGATTTCTCCTTAATTACAGTTAACAATTCCCTTTCCACAATCACACAATAACAATGTTTAGAAAATCAAAACATGAACATACTAAGTTTTAAATACATGTGTCAGTCACTCAAATGCCCATGTACTAAACATCATATGGATTGAAATATCTTAGATGTAGAATTTTTGGGTTTATACCTGTTGGATATGAATAGTGTCGGTGCATGCTAACTTGCTAGATGCTAAAAGCTAAAAGAAAATTGCAAATATCACTTCCGACCTGAGAAGTTTTTAACTACTTTTGTGCTATGTAAATTATTATTATTATTTAGATAAAAGCTTGACATTCAGGCAAGTTGAAGTCACCACTAATTGGTCTTACCAGCATTTTTTTTTTTTAAAATGAAGCTCCATAACAAAGGATCATGAAAGAACATGGAGAATATGAGCCAACAAGAGATATAAACCCCAAGTAGAGATTTGTAATAAGAAAGCATATGTAGTTCATGTAACACAGTCTAGTATTAAAGTAATTACCCGAAATATCTTAAAATGCTTGACAGCTCTAAGAATTGACTCATGTAATATTTAGCTCAGAAATTAGTGTTAGTTATCATTTATTCCTAATTCATTTTAAAAAATAAATCCAAAATGTACAAGCAATAGTAACTTCCAACTTCATGGCATTCATGATGCATCACATTCCCCAATAAAGGTTGCTTATACTAGCTAACAAATCAAATATTTAAAAATGATTGCTTCTGGATGAATAATTACCTGTGGAATCATGAAAGATTTGAAAATATTCAAACATATAAGAGAACTATTCTTCTATTTTTTAGGTAGCATTTAGAGTTTACTAGAAAATCATCGATGACAGTTGGTAGGGCTTTCAGCTACCTGCCCACCTTCCAAGCTGAGAATGTGTCCCAGTGTGGCACGTGAGTGTGGATCTAGACCACTCATTTGGTTGGGGTCACCATGAATATGCCCTGACCCAACAATCCATGCAACAAGTGGGCAACACATATACACTGGAATAGATAGTCATCTTCTTTTTTTTTTCTTTTTCTTTTTTTCTTTCTAACAGTCTATCTTTCTCATAGATGTATGGCCCGCCTGATGAGTGGATTGGCCTATTTTTATGGTCAGGCATGTCAAGCCCATCCCCACCTGATGACTATTCACCCATATGTCACAGATATGGGTGAAATATGGGGATGCGTTTGAAAAATACCTCTTCAGCCTCACCTCGAGCAAATTGCTGTAACACTAATTAGATTCTAGAGCATGATTAACACTTCATGACTGGGAGTTTTGAAAGATACATAAAAAACGTCGCATAAACCCCCAAATGAAATACCCAAATCGTCATCTTAGACCGCACCAAAATCCCTAAAATCCCCAAATCCCTAAATCGGTATTGAGATTGAGAGAGATTGAGAGAGAGAGAGAGAGAGAGAGAGAGAGAGATACCTCACGGTACTTAATGAACTAGCCTTCAACCGAGCTTCAGAGAGAGAGAGAAGGCGTTCGTGGGTAAGGCGTTCGGTGACGGTAGGGTGGAGAGATCAGAGAGAGAGAGGAAGAGAGACAGAGAGAGAGGAGGGAGAGGGTGAGAGAGAGAGAGAGAGAGAGGGGGTGCGAGAGAGGCGAGACAGAGAGAGAGAGAGAGAGAGAGAGAGAGAGAGAGTGTGTGTGTGTGTGTGTGTATGTGTGTGTGTGTGTGTTTGCGTAGATGGGCGTGTGCGGGAGGATTATTTTAGGAATTGGTTTTGGGGCAGGCAACGACAGAGTTATGTGGGCCCCACCATAATGCGTGTCAAACATCTACCCCATCAGTCAGATGCACCATTCCATGGTGGGCCCAGAAGATAAAAATCAAGTCAATTTGTGACTTGTGCGGGCCACACCACATACAAAAGTTGAGAGGGGTTACCCTCCATTAAAACATTCATAATTATTTTTTAGGCCCACCGAGATGTGGTCCACAAATCTAGCCCATCCATTATGTGTGTAGCACTTGGATGAGGGGTCATACCAATTTTTAGACACATCCAAATTTCAAGTGGAGCCCACTAAGTGCTTTTATATGTTTTAGGCATGTCTTCACATGATTTTAGATGGTATGGCCCACAGGAGTTCTGTATACGGCTGATTTTTGGGATATCCCATAATTTAAAGGGGACCCATCAAATGCATGGTTTTGATTTCAGTGAAGACATGTATTTTATCCATGTCGTTCAATATTTTATAGATCATTTTAGTGCACGAGCTCAAAATTAGGGTAGATCCATATCTCAGGGACAACATCATATGAAAACAGTGATGATTGAATGCCCAAGATTAAAAAATTCCTTAGGCCCACTGTAATGTTTATTTTCCATCCAATCCGTTGATTATGTCACAAAGAATTGTATGAATGAAAAACGAAAATATCAGCTTCATCCAAAACATTTACTGCCCCTAAAAAGTTTTTTTTAGTGGGCGTTCACTCACCACTATTTCTTGTAGTGTGGTCCACCTGATATTTGAATTTGTCTCATTTTTGGAATCATGCCTTAAAATGAGCTGGAAAATGAATGGACGACGTGGATATAACACATATACTGTTGGACCAAAGAGCACTGCGTCCGTGAGATCCGGACAGACCTATTTTATTGATTCCAAAGGTCAACACGAGCCCGAACGACTGAGAGACAGCGTGATCATGTAGGTGGCCTCCACGCGGTGCTCAATCAATTGTTAGTCACACCCCGAAGCCACATGGCCACGCGGTGCTCATCACCAGACATTTCAGTGTTGGTTGCATGCGCGACATACATACGCGGTTGCTACATAAAATCCGTGAACACCGCCACTATAGAATCTTACAATAGGATTAAAGTGACTCAAAAGCATCTCTTGTGAAATAAATATGATTACTTCAATAAGATATTCCTTTCATTTTTTCTTAATTTAATTTATGGTTGTTACTCACCTTTATCTCTGTAGAAGTGAGCATGATAGGTGTTTTTTGTTTTTCATCCAACTTGTTGAACCAGACATGAGACTTTCTTCTCATCACAATCAATGCATCGCAAATGGGATGATTAAATAATATTACAGAAGCACATTTATTGGATAGAATGTAGGATTTATCAAATTGTGTATATGTCATACCAAGTATATGTAACTTTTAGGAGAGGATGATTCGAAGAGGAGAGTGCGCAGATTAGGTAGGGCAATAGCTTAGTGACAAAGAGTCCAATATGGGTGGCTTAAATGTATATATTATCTGTCCATGTGGTACATCTGTTTTTCTGGATCATTTAAGCCATAGGCATTGGTGTTCAATATACATCACTGAATATGGCCATTTAGTCAATCACCTAGGTTGCAACAGTACAATAAGATTTATACTAATGAAAGAAATTAAAAGCTGATTGTAAAAGTTAAAGATAACCATTTAAACAAGAAAAAGTAACAAGAACAGAACATGGACAGAATTGCAGATGCTAAACCTTTTAAGATAAAGTGTAGGATGTTAACCACAAGCTCATGTGATGAGAACCCAAAATGTGATTCAAAATCATGATAGTCCAAGGGACACCTGAGAGCTGAATAGAGGTCACCATTCTCCCGATAACCACAGTAGAACACATGCACAAACCCTATACTCAACTCAAGCATGCCCTTTTTTGGGCCCCACCATGATGTATATTTTATATCCCCATGCACCTTTCATCCATTTGGAGAGATCATTTTAGGGCAGTATGGAAAGATAAATCCAAAGCTCCAGTGGACCCCAGCACAGAAAACAATATATGGGAACAGTGACACCCATCATTAAAAACTTCTAAAGGCCACGAAAGTTTTAGATCAAGCTGATATTCTTGTTTTACCTAATTTCATGTCTTTTTTAGCTTTTAAACAGGCTAGATTTCAAATAAAAAATTATGGTGAGCCTTAGAATAGTTTCAACGGTGGGAATCACTCTCCCCACTATTTTCTGTGGTGAGGTCCACTACATCTTTTTATCTGCCTCATTCTTTAGCTCATGTCCTAAAATAATATCTCAAAGTGGATGTTTCAGTGTGGATACAACACATACATCATAGTGGGGCCTACAGAACTTGGTGACGTCACTTCATTAGCCAACTCACTACTCAACCTGTAACCTAACCCGCGTCCGTAAGAGGAAATTAGATTGTGTACTGAGTTACTCAGTGCGCTCTTATCATACTGAGTAAACTCTGCTGGGCTCACTGAGAATGCATGTGGATTATCCACGCCGTCCATTCGTTATTTCATATCATTTTAGGGGTTCAACCCAAAATTGGTGCATATACAAAGCTCAAGTGGATCATACCACAGAAAAAGTGGAAGTATTGATTTCCACCGTTGAAAACTTTCTAAGGCCCCCAGTGATGTTTATTTGTCATCCAACCTTTTCGTAATATCAGAAAGACATGGATGAAGGGAAAAAACATCCATCAGCTTGATCTAAAACTTTGGTTGCCCCTAAGAATTTTCAACTGCAGATGTTCAATTCACACTGTTTTCAATGGAGTGATCTAATTAAGATTTTTATATACTCTATTTTTGGTATAAAACCCTAAAATAATGTGGTAAAACAGATGGACAGAGTGGATACAATGCATAAATGACAGTGGGGCTCACAGAGTTTACTCAGTACACTTAGCGTACTAAGTTACTAATTACGCAATCCGCTTCCTCGTGAGAGAGACTGCCCTAATTTGTGGCAGTCTCCTCTCTCTCTCTCTCTCTCTCTCTCTCTCGCTCGCTCCCAATCGTTCCCTCTCCCTCCTCTCTCTTTATCTCTCTCTTCCTCTCTCTCTCTGATCTTTCCACCATCTCCTCTCTCTATCTCTCTTGCCTCCTCTCGCTCTCTATCTCTCTCTTCCTCTCACTCTGATCTCTCCACCCTCTCCTCTCTTTGTCTCTCTCGCGATATCTCCCTCTCTATCTCTCTCTTCCTCTCTCTTTGATCTCTCCACCCTCTCCTCTCTCTGTCTCTCTCTCTATCTCTCTATTCCTCTCTCTCCGATCTCTCTTGCGGACCGTTTTCGAATGCCCTACCCACGCACGTCCTCTCTCTCTCTCTCTCTCTCTCTCTCTCTCTCTCTCCGTCAGCTCGGTTGAAGTTCATTCACGACAGTGAGGTATCTCTCTCTCTCTCAATCTCTCTCAATATTAATGCCGATTTAGGAAATTGGGAGTTAGTAGTTTGTAGATTCTCAATTTGAATGTGGACCCCAAAATGGGTTTTTCTGATTTTACAAATTGGGGATTTAGGGATTTTAGGATTGTGGGGATTTGAGGACTTTTAAAATTATGGATTTTTTGATTTTACAAATTGGGGGTTTGGGGATTTTATGAATCCACAATTAGCCTCTTTTAAGCCTTTGCTTGGCCTGTTGATTGTTGGCCTTCAAATGAATGGTTAAAAGTACAAGGTTTCAACAGTTAAATGCAACAAGAAGAAGTCCACTGATCATATGACTGTGATTGTTTGATGGCTGAGAATTTTGTCCACAGCCCATCTGTGGCAACCGTATTGATTTGGATAATTGGCTGAGGCCCTACTTCAAAAAATAAAAGCAAAAAAGAAAGAAAGAAAAAGAAGGGGAAAAAAAGCAAAGAAACAAACAAAGCCTACCTGTACCAAATGTCGGTCCAAACAAAAGCATCACACTGTTTATCGTTGTATATATATAATTCTAAGTGGTTCTCCTTGTGCTGGATTTTCCAAGTTAACACCAATTGTCCTGGATCCATTCTCATGTTGTTTCATGTTAACTTGGACATGTCTGTTGTATAAAAAAATGTAGCTTTCAAAAGTCAAGAGTTGCCATGATATCTTTCTGAATTTTAAAATAATAAAATATCATTCTAATGAGGAATGGTCACATACAACCATAGCATGCTATGCTTATCATGCTAGACCACATTTCCTGCAAAAATGTCACACATGTAGAACACCCTAACTGAGAAAACAGTGGCCTACTCACCTCACTTAAATCAGGTTGAGCCACTGATCGGGTGGGAATCAAAATCAATTTATGCTCTGACCATCTAAACCAAGATACAGGTTTTGCACCTGATAAGTGAATTGGCCTGATTTTCATGCCAGGTGATATTCATGATGGCCCTATCTTTTTTGACAGCTCAGATGTCCTACACGTGACATGCTGATAGGAAAATGGTATAGCATGGTGACCTTATCATGCTGAAATTGTATGTGATCTTTCCTCTAATAATACATGTTAATTGTTTATATACAAATCCCAAATAATAATAGTAAAGCTGAAATTTAATTGTTATATATGTAAAACATACCATCATTTTAGCCTAACCAAGTACTGTTTATTTGCTTTATAAGTCTTATTTCACCAATCATTCATAAGGCCCTATCCTCAGTATGTGAACAAGTCTTCATATTCCTTCTCACCGTCTCGATCTAACTCCTATTATGTCATCCCCTTTCAAGGCTCTTCAACCTGAGTTGATGTTCCCCTCTAGTTTTTGATCTCCAATGCTAAAGCCAAACTAGTTTGCTAATATCATTATTTTAGGTCTTATGGCCTATTTGGTAGATGCCTAAAAATGAGTTCATCTCATTTTAGTTAAGCGTAATGATATAATAGAGACCATATTTCTTTTTAGTAAGGATTAAAAATAAGCTTGATAACCAACAATCCTGATTTCTTTTACATAATTATGATCAACTAAATGAGATGAACTCATTTTTAGGCGTCTACGAAACAACCGCTTAGTCTTTGTTCCCCTATCATCTCCTAGAGCTTATCTGTTATGGTGATAGTTTGTGCAACTTTCTGCCTCTCCTTTTTCCTTGTAGATAGGTATCATGATGCTTCTTTCTACTCACATGGCATTTTCTATTACAATTTTGTTGAAAGGACTAGTTATCCAAACTAAGCATATTTCACCTAGGGTCTTCCATAGTTCAATTGGTAGATAATTGCCCCACAATCTTTCCTTTCCTCTTCCTTGTTAAGACTGCCTTCACTTCCCTATCTGAATAAACGTCCTCCCAACCCTTACGGTCTAAGGCCCATCCTAGTTTTATCCCTTTTCCTGCATCTCAATAGCCCTCTAGAAGCACATCTCTAGTTCATCTCTACCCACCTTTAATTCTATTGTCAACATCTTCTTACTTTTCTCTATCCTTTTAGTAATAGAATATAATGAAAGAAATAACTTTGAGGAATCTTGTGGCTATTAGTTTCAACAAAATCTTTTCTACTATAACTATTCCTAATAAAATAGCAACCTAAATACCTCATACTAGTTTTTGAAGCAAAATCTAGGGCCTTCATCGTAACCTCCAATTTAGAATTTTTCCTTCTTTCTAGCCTCCTTGATCAACACCAAATCATTCCTAAGTAGCATCCCAATGACTTCATATTGATTCTACTAATTTTTACCCTCTAAAACATGTACCCTTCCTTGAATCCTCCAATTTAGGTTTGCCCTCTCTCTAGACCTTGACCAAACACTACATCATCTCCAAACATGATACACCAACGGACCACATCCTATACAGTAGAATTTAATTCATCTGTGACAAATGCAATGAGGTAAGATCTCAATGATGATTGCTGATGAGGATCCGTGGCTACCAGGAACTCATCTTCATACTGATAAAAATTTCCTAAATCTCTTCTAAGATTTCCTATTTTGAAGAAACCTGTTTAGAAATCCTGATCAAAATTCCAAGCCAGGGTTTGATTCACACAAAGCCATTACTTCTCTCAACTCAGCCATACACAGAGGGTTGTCAATGGGTTGGATCGACCCAATGACCTGGCAGACCTAGTCTGACTTGCACTTGGACCCAAATTTAGTTGTCATTGGCTTGGATTTTGATCCAAGTTGATCTGGGTCCACCTTGAGCTGACCAAGATCCAATCCTGTCCTCAAACCTAGATAAAAGAGTACTGTCAATGGTCAGTTCATCCTGATAACCTGGCAGACCTGGTCTGATGTGGACCATCTTTGGACCCACATTTGTGGTCAATCTGGTGATGCCTTGATCCAGGTTGTCTGTGATCCAAGCTAAATGTGACCCATTACATGTCAGGTGCCTTGGATGTGTTGACCTTGATCCAAGCCGATCCATTGCATGTTATTTTCTTAAGCCAGATATGTTTTTTTTTTTTCATGGGTTGCTTAAGTTGAAAATTGATACATCTGCATTTGATGATAATTACATACAGGACATGACTTCTTAACAGAATAAGAAGTAAGATATGAAAGGAAGGATTCGGTTTGAATATCTTGACACTAGCCATGATACATTACTTTACTCTGTAATTTAGAACTTTGTTGTTTGGCTTCTTTTCAATAGGATATGGTTTAAGATATTCCACGTAAGATGTTTTGATTTGTCTCTAATGAAGCTTTTGTAATAATCTTCTATCCAATATTTTTTAAAACTTAACATCTGCTGCATTTCCATAAAAATCCATCAAGTAACAATGCACTGATCGAGCGCATACATGAATTTTTGTGGATGAAGCATTGTCTAAGAACCACAGTGATCAGATGATTTGATAATCTGATTTTTGAAATCATTGAATTAGGCCCACAACCCATTTCTTTTTAACCGTTCCTTTAATGGTTACTAGTATAAAAGTCGCCATCTTTTTTGGGCTATGTTTCATACACAATGTGGCCCACAACTTTGAGCATCTATAATGGTGTCTATGTACATGGATGTGCTACACAATTTAGCACTTCGTAACAACAAACATTGAATTTAAACCACAATCACAAGTATCATGTATCAATGTTACATCTTTGCATAGAATAAAATAGTTTTGAACAAGGTTTGAAGTATTGGCCGCCTTATCGGTGGTGAATGATATGATACCTAATACACTAATTTTAATCCTTAGTTTTCAATGACAGGTGGGGTCCATGGTCCAATAATCCAAACCCATGCCTGTTTGTCCCAACAGCAAATGGACTACGCTTCAGCATCTCCTCGATAGGACAATCTTAGATTTTCAATTTCTGGCTTCTATATAAAAGGTTACCTCTTAACCTATAGCTGATGAAAATTTCTAAGTAAATTGTACAAGGTTTACAGTAATCCTGGAGTGCAGAAAATTTCCAAGTATGTACAATTCGGTCTGAGTTATTTCTCTAATCACGATAGCCTTGGGAGGGTTGATACGAAGGATGAGTTTGTAAAAGGCCGATTAAAATTATATTGGGTTATCTTGCTAGTCCTGAAATGATTATGTCCAGCAAGAAAACCCAATATAGTTTTAATCAGGCCTTTTGCAATCAACCCATCCCTCGTATCAACCCTCCCAAGGCTATCGTGATTAGAAAAATAACTCAGATTGAATTGCACATACTTGAAAATTTTCTGCACTCTAAGATTACTGTAAACCAAGTACAATGTACTTGAAAATTTTCTTCAGCTGTAAGTATTCTGGTATAAAGAGCTTGTCCTTCTCTACTAACCGAACATAAAACACGAACTCAATGACAATTTTCAGCCTATGAATCTTGTGTATATGCAGAAAAGCAACAGAAGTGGTTAATGCTTTTAATCATTCAATGTCCAACACATATCCCATATAGGGATTGCCTGATGAATAGTCTAGAAGATTGGTTTTCATCCATAAAAAAATAGATGCCTACCTTATTTTTAAATGTATTAGCTTGAAATTGAAAGAGCAAACCTGGATGTGCTACGGAGCTATCTAGATGTTAAGCGAGGGTCCCTGGAAGGTGAGAACCGTTGTTATGACCATGATGAAGCTGTCCATTTTCTATGGGTAGCATTAGAGGGGCCTGGCTGTTTGGACAGGCCGTATTTATGTATTTACTCAAAATTAATGTAGCAGACCCGGATGTTCGTCGGAGCTATCCGGATGAGCAGGGGTCCCTGGAAGGTGGGAACCGCTGTTATGACCATGATGAAGTTATCCATTTCCTATGGACAGCATTGGAGGGGCATGACCACTTGGACAGGTCGTGTTTATGTATTTGCTTGAAATTAATGGAGCAGACCCGGATGTGCATTGGAGCTATCCGAATGAGTGGGGGTCCTTGAAAGGTGGGAACCGCTGTTATGACCATGATGTAGCTGTCCATTTCCTATGGACAACATTGGAGGGGCTTGACCATTTGGACAGGACGTATTTATGTATTTGCTCAAAATTAATGGAGCAGACCCGGATGTGCATCGGAGCTATCCGGATGAGCGAGGGTTCCTGGAAGGTGGGAACCACTGTTATGACCATGATAAAGCTGTCCAATATTTCTTATGGACAACATTGGAGGGGCTTGGCCATTTGCGCTGGTGGCCGTGTTTCTATTTTGGCAGGGACCACACCCTTAACCTAAACCACACCCTAAACCTATAACTATAACCTATAACCTGAACCTATAACTTAAACTTTAACCTATAACTTAAACTCAATTACCTAAACCTTAACCTATAACCTAACCTAAACATATACTTCTAACCTAAACCTATTCTCAAATCCCTCACCTAAACCCAAACCTAAACCAAAACCTAGTACCTTAACTAAAACCTATAACCTATAACCTATAACCTATAACCTAAACTTATAACCTTAACCTAAACCAAAAACCAAAACATAAACCTATAACCTAAACCTATAAACTAAAACCTAAACCTAAACCTAAACCTAAACCTATAACCTAAACCAAAGCCTATAACCTTAACCTAAACCAAAACCTATAACCTAAACCTTAACCTATAACCTATGACCTATAACCTAAACGTATAACCTTAACCTAAACCTAAAACCAAAACCAAAACCTATAACCTAAACCTATAAGCTAAAACCTAAACCTAAACCTAAAACCTAAATGTATTCTCAAATCCCTAAACCTAAACCTACACCTAATCCCAATCTCAACTCCCTAACCTAAACCTAAACCTAAACTTTAAAACCGAAGCCTAAACCCGATCCCGAACCCGAACTTGATTTCTTAAACCTAAACCTTAACCTATTCTCAATTCCGAAAGCTATAACCTATAACCTATAACCTAAATGTAAACTTAACCTAAACCTATAACCTTAACCTATAACCTAAACCTATTACCTTAACCTAAACCTAAAACCTAAACCTTAACCTAAACCAAAACCTATAACCTTAACCTAAACCAAAGCCTATAACCTAAACCTTAACCTATAACCTATAATCTATAACCTAAACTTATAACCTTAACCTAAACCTAAAACCAAGGCCTAAACCTATAACCTAAAGCTATAAACTAAAACATAAACCTATAACCTTAACCTAAACTAAAACCTTTAACCTAAACTTTAACCTATAACCTATAACCTATAACCTTAACCTAAACCTAAAACCAAAACCTAAACTTATAACCTAAACCTATAAGCTAAAACCTAAACCTAAACCTAAACCTAAAACCTGAATGTATTCTCAAATCCCTAAACCTAAACCTACAGCTAAATCCTAATCTCAACTCCTAACCTAAACCTAAACTAAAACTTGAAAACCCAAGCCTAAACCCGAACCCGATTTCCTAAACCTAAACCTTAACCTATTCTCAATTCCTAAACCTAAACCTACACCTAATCCCAATCTCGACTCCCTAACCTAAACCTAAACCTAAACATGAAAACCCAAATATAAACCCGATCTCGAACCAGAACCCGATTTCCTAAACCTAAACCTTAACCTATTTCAAATCCCTAAACCTAAACCTACACCAAATCCTAATGTCAACTCTTGAACCTAAACCAAAACCAAAACTTGAAAACCCAAACCTAAACTCGATCCCGATCTCGAACCCGAACCCGATTTCTTAAACCTAAACCTTAACCTATTCTCAATTCCCAAAGCTATAACCTATAACCTATAACCTATAACCTAAACCTAACCTAAACCTATAACCTTAACCTATAACCTAAACCCCAAAACCTAAACCTTAACCTAAACCAAAACCTATAACCTTAACCTAAACCAAAACCTATAACCTAAACTCGAACCTATAACCTATAACCTAAACTTATAACCTTAACCTAAACTTAAAACCAAAACATAAACCTATAACCTAAACCTATAAACCTAAACCTAAACCTATAACCTTAACCTAAACCAAAACCTATAACCTATACCTTAACCTATAACCTATAACCTATGACCTATAACCTTAACTTATAACCTTAACCTAAACCTAAAGCCAAAACCTAAACCTATAACCTAAACCTATAAGCTAAAACCTAAACCTAAAACCTAAATGTATTCTCAAATCCTAAACCTAAACATACACCTAATCCTAATCTCAACTCCCTAACCTAAACCTAAACCTAAACTTGAAAACCCAAACCTAAACCCAATCCCGAACCCAAACCCGATTTCTAAACCTAAACATTAACCTATTCTCAATTCCCAAACCTATAACCTATAACCTATAACCTAAACCTCATCCTAACCTAAACCTCTATAACATTAACCTATAACCTAAACCTATAACCTTTACCTAAACCCAAAACCTAAACCTTAACCTAAACCAAAACCTATAACCTTAACCTAAACCAAGACCAATAACCTAAACCTATAACCTTTACCTAAACCCAAAACCTAAACCTTAACCTAAACCAAAACCTATAACCTTTACCTAAACCAAGACCAATAACCTAAACCAAAACCTATAACCTTAACCTAAACCAAGACCTATAACCTAAACCTTAACCTATAACCTATAACCTAAACTTATACCCTTAACCTAAACCTAAACCTAAAACCAAAACCTAAACCTATAAACTAAAACCTAAACCTAAACCTAAACCTATAACCTAAACCAAAACCTATAACCTTAACCTAAACCAAAACCTATAACCTAAACCTTAACCTATAACCTACAACCTAAACTTATAACCTTAACCAAAACCTAAAACCAAAACCTAAACCTATAACCTAAACCTATAAGCTAAAACCTAAATCTAAACCTAAACCTAAAACCTAAATGTATTCTCAAATCTCTAAACCTAAACCTACACCTAATCCCAATCTCAACTCCCTAACCTAATCCTAAACCTAAACTTGAAAACCCAAACCTAAACCCGATCCCGAACACGAACCCGATTTCCTAAACCTAAATCTTAACCTATTCTCAATTCCCAAACCTATAACCTATAACATATAACCTAAACCTAGACCTAACCTAAACCTATAACCTTAACCTAAACCCAAAATCTAAACCATAACCTAAACCAAAACCTATAACCTTAACCTAAACCAAAACCAAAACCTATAACCTAAACCTTAACCTATACCCTATAACCTATAACCTAAACTTATAACCAAAACCTAAACCTAAAACCAAAACCTAAACCTATAACCTAAACCTATAAGCTAAAACCTAAACTTAAACCTAAAACCTAAATGTATTCTCAAATCCCCTAATCCTAAACCTACACCTAATCCCATTCTCAACTCCTTAACCTAAACCTAAACCTAAACTTGAAAACCCAAGCCTAAACCCGATCCCAAACCCGAACCCGATTTCCTAAATCTAAACCTTAACTTATTCTCAATTCCCTAAACCTAAACCTACACCAAATCCTAATCTCAACTCTCTAACCTAAACTTAAACCTAAACATGAAAACCCAATCCTAAACTCGATCCCGATCTCGAACCCGAACCCGATTTCCTAAACCTAAATCTTAACCTATTCTCAAATCCCTAAACCTAAACCTACACCAAATCCTAATCTCAACTCCCTAACCTAAACCTAAACCTAAACTGGAAAACAAAAACCTAAACCCGATCTCGAACCCGAACCTAATTTCCTAAACCTAAACCTTAACCTATTCTCACTTCCCAAAGCTATAACCTATAACCTATAACCTAAACCTAAACCTAACCTAAACCTATAACCTATAACCTTAACCTAAACCAAAACCTATAACCTAAACCTTAACCTGTAACCTATAACCTATAACCTATAACCTATAACCTAAACTTATAACCTTAACCTAAACCTAAAACCTAAACCTAAACCTATAAACTAAAACCTAAACCTATAGCCTAAACCAAAACCCATAACCTTAACTTAAACCAAAACCTATAACCTAAACCTTAACCTATAACCTATAACCGATAACCTATAACCTAAACTTATAACCTATAACCTAAACCTTAACCTAAACCTAAAATCGAAAACATAAACCTAAACCTATAACCTAAACCTATAAGTGTAGGTTATAGGCTTAGAAAGTTAACGTTGGTTTTCTTTTCATTTGTCTGGATCACCTCTTATATGTTCTCTCTTTTTATTTATTTATTTTTCCATAGGATTGTTTGTGTTTGGATGAAAGTAGTTTATGTCTGGATGGATTTACGTAGTTTGGGTTTAGATGGATGTGAATATGAATATGAATATGATGAAATATATTATATAACAGGTGTATATCAGGAAGAATATGATGAATTATATTCTAACAGGTGTATTTCGAGAAATTTTAGATGGAATATTTTTTTAAAAAGAGACCCTTCAGTGACGAACATTTTCGTCGCTAAAAGTCTCATTCACGTTTTTAAGCTACGAAACTTTTCGTAGCTAAAAGTAAAACTTCGGATTTCTTCAAAAACTATTCACAGCCTTTAGCGACGAAAATGTTCATCGCTAAAAGTCTCATCCACGTTTTTTAGCTATGAAAATTTTCCTAGCTAAAAGTAAACCTTCGGATTAAAAAAAAAATAAAAAACTATTCACAGCCTTTAACGACAAAACTTTTCGTCGCTAAAATTCTCCTCCACATTTTTTAGCTACGGAAATGTTCGTAGCTAAAAGTAAACTTTCGAATAACTGGTCACAGCCTTTAGCGACAACAATTTTCGTCACTAAAAGTCTCCTCCACGCTTTTTAGCTACGAAAAGTTTCGTAGCTAAAAGTAAACCTTTTGATTTTTCCCAAAACTGGTCACAGCCTTTAGCAACAAAAATTTTTGTCGCCAAAAGTCTCCTCCAAATTTTTGTAGCTAAAAGTAAACTTTTTGATTTTTCACAATAAATTGGTCACAGCCTTTAGCGACGAAAATTTTCATTGTGAAAAGTCTCTTCTACGTTTTTTGGCTACGAAGCTAAAAGTAAACCTTTTGATTTTTGCCAAAAACTGGTCATAGCCTTTAGCGACGAATTTTCACCGCGAAAAGTCTCCCCCATGTTTTTTAGCTATGAAAATTTTCGTAGCTAAAAGTAAACCTTCTATTTTTTCCCAAAAAACTGGTCACAGCCTTTAGCGATGAAAATTTTCGTCGCGAAAAGTCTCCTCCACGTTTTTTAGCTACGAAAACTTTCGTAGCTAAAAATAATCCATTAGAATATTTTGAAAATTTGTTTGCAGCTTTTAGTGATGAAATTTGTCGTCGCTAAAAGTTTCATCTATTTTTTTAGCTACGAAAAATTTCGTAGCTAAAATTAATCCATTCAAAACTTTTGAAAAATTGTTTGCAGCCTTTAACAACAAAAATGTTCGTCACTAAATGTCTCATCCACGATTTTTAGCTACAAAAATTTTCGTAGCTAAAAGTAAAATTTGCTTTTAGCCTTCGGCAACAAAAATTTCCGTCACGAAAAGTCTCATACACGATTTTTAGCGACGAAAATTTTCATTACTAAAAGTCTCATACACGATTTTTAGCGATGAAAATTTTCGTATCTAAAAGTAATTCATTCAGATTTGTTGAAAATTTGTTTGCAGTTTTTAGCGACAAAAATTTTCGTCGCTAAGAGTCTCATCCACGATTTTTAGCTGCGAAAATTTACATTGCTAAAAGTACACTTTTAGTGATGAATTTTTATTTCGTCACTAAAAGTAACTTGTAGCGACGAAATGAAATTTCATCACTAAAAACCCTCTTTCTTGTAGTATGTAAAGCACACATAATTACATGTCTTCTAGTTGTCTACGAGTGCGCACACCAGTGAGAGGATTTCTAAGAATTTAAGCGGTTGGATGATCTTTAATAGTCCTTAATTCAGAATTGTTTTAACTTGATGAAGTATCAGGTTTGTCAATTAGAAGAACTTCGTCATTATCTGAACTTGGGGTAGGTGTATTCAAATGATCGTCTATGACCACGTTGATTGATTCTTGAATAACACCAGTCCTTTTGTTCAGTACACAATATGTGCGACTGTTTAAAGAGTATCCTAAAAAGATTCCTTCATCACTTTTTGTATCAAACTTCCCCAGATTTTCACGGTCACGCAAAATATAGCACTTGCTACCAAAAACTCGAAAGTATTTGACAGTTGGCTTTTTATCGGACCACATTTCATAAGCGGTTTTATTATTAGATTTACATATATAAACACGATTAATAACATAGCAGAAAAGATTCACTTTTTTCAAATTTCAAAGATTTTTAGGGAGCTTCATACTATTCAACATTACAGTTCCCATTTCTTGAAGCACTCTATTTTTCCTTTCCACAATTCCATTCTGTTAAGGAGTTTTGGGTGCAGAGAATTCATGCGATATTCCCTGATCATTATAGAATTTCTCAAAACTGCTATTCTCGAACTCAGATCCATGATCACTACGGATCTTACAAACTTGAGAACCTTTTTTAGTTTGCATCCATTTGAGAATCTTTTTAACTTCATCAAGGATTTCTAATTTATCCCTTAAGAATGCTACCCAAGTAAATCTAGAAAAATCATCCACAATTACCAAGATGTATTTTTTGCCACCTCGACTCTCCGTCCTGGTTGGTCTTATAAGATCCATATGGAGAAGCTCGAGTGGTCTTGATGTGGCATTGGAGTTCACCTTTTTATGAGAGCTCCTTATTTGTTTGCCATACTGGCATTCACCACATACATTGTCTATATTTTGTAATTTAGGTAGACCTCTTATTAGTTCTCCTTTGCTTAATCTATATAAATTATGGTAGTATACATGTCCAAGGCGTTTATGCCATAATTCAGTTTCATCGGTATGGACAATGTAGCACGATTGATTAGATGAGCTACTATCGCTTACAATATAGCAGTTTTCAGAAGACCTGCGACCAGTTAATATTACAGAACCCTTTTTGTTCAAGATTTCACAACCTTTATTAAAAAATTTCACGCTGTGATTGTTATCGCATATTTGAGATATGCTTAACAGGTTGTGTTTTAGCCCCTCAACATATAAAACATTCTTAAATAAGGGAAGGTTATAGAGTTGAACTATACCTTGGCCAATAATCTTGCAGTTGCTACCATCATCAAATGTGACTGACCCATCAGTCATATCTTTAAGATCAGTGAATAAAGCTTTATCGCCTGTCATATGTCTTGAGCATCCACTGTCTAAGTACCACTTTGAATGACTTATAGCTTTGAAAGTAGTGTAGGCAACCAAGCAACTTTAGGAACCCATTTCATTGTTGTTTTGGGTTTAAGAGTATAGTTGGTCTTCTTGTATTTGTAAATTTTGTAAGAGTGACCTACTGAGTTAGATATTAAGAGCTCCTTAAGCAAATCAACTATTTTTTCAGCTAAAGGGTTTTGGTTTTAAGTTTTATAGTTGACATCATTGCTTTTAGGTTTTTAAAAAGTTTTAGCATTTTTAAAAGAACTTTGATTAATACTTTTCCCTTTGGAGTTAGAGGTTTCTCCTCTCACAAACTTAGGAGGAGTATTCTTTTGTTTAGAAGGTACATTTTTAACATACCCCAATCCAGATTTGTCGCTATATTTTCTAGATCTGGATAAAAGTTTCTCAAATTTCGGATCTCCTTGGGCATACCTCCATGTATCCTTTAAACTCAAAAGTGAAGAGTTTTCAAGCTTAAGTTTGTCATTTTCAGAATTAAGATTTTCAATCAGGGAGGTTTTGAATTCTAAATCACATTTAGTCTTTTCAAAACAATCTGAAATATGGGATTTTTCTAAAACAACTGACTCAAAATTTTCTTTAAGTTTTAAAAACTTTTCTTTTTGAAGTTTTAGTTTTATGGAAATTTTACAACTTTCCTTGTATAGGGCATTGTAAGCATCTTGAAGATCTTCTTCATTTTCATAATCACTATTCAAATTTTCTTCACTGGTTGAATCATCATGATTTGAAAAAGTGAACTTGGCTAGAGTCATAAGGGCCTTAACTTCATTGCCCAACTAGTTTTCAGAATCTTTTGATTCAGAAGAGGCTTCAGTGCAAGAAGATTCATCCCAAGTAGGCAACATTCCTTTCTTTCTAGATTTGTCCTTTTTACGACACTTGTTTGCTAAATGCCCATATTCTTGGTAGTTGTAACATTGACTATCTTTCAAAGATTTTCAAGATTTAGATTTTGGTTTAAAACGTTTCTTATCATTTGAGTTTTGAAAATCAACCCTCTTTTTACTTTTGAAGATCTTGTAAAACTTTTTAGCAAGAAGGGCTATATCATCTTCAGAATTTTCAAAATTAGAATCTTGAGAATTACATTTTGAAGATCTAAGAGCAATAGATTTACCTTTAAGAGCTTTAAAATTTAATTCATAGGTTTGTAAAGAACCAACTAGTTCTTCTACCCTCATATTGTCCGTATCACGAAGTTCCTGGATCGCGGTTACCTTAGAGTTGAATCATTCAGGTAGTGAGTGTAGTATCTTTGCACACACTTTACTTTATGGGATTTTATCGCCAAGACCCCACATAGAGTTTACAATGTCATTTAATCTAATGTAAAAGTCCATAAACATTTCATTTTCCTCCATATGAATTTCTTCAAATTTGGTTGTGAGGAGTTGGACTTTAGATTTTTTAACAATTGAAGTACCCTTGTGTGTCATTTCTAATATATGTCAAGCTTGCTTTACACTATCACAGGATATGATTCTTTTGAACTCATCCGGTGATAGTGTGCAAGTGATTACATTTAGTGCTTTTGTATTGGCACTACTCTCACTTTTCTAAAGAGTGGTCCATGAGGTATAAGGTGTTACTCTCATTGATTTTGATCCATTGATACCAGTTACTTCAATGGTAGGAGGGATCCATTCAGTTACTGTGGCAAGCCACACACTTTCATCCATGGATTTAAGGAAAATCCTCATCCTGGATTTCCAATAAGCATAGTTGGAGCCATCAAAGGGTGGAGGCCTAGTGACTGAAAGGCTATCAAAATTTGACATCTTATATATATAGCTTAGAACGTTAGCTCAGGAAATTATCCAAGAATAAAGAATTAAAAAACGAGCTATTAGGCTCTGATACTACTTGAAAAGGCCAAGCTATTTGTCCTAAGGGGAGGGGGGGGGGGGAGGGGTGAATAGGACTGTGTCAAATTAAAATTTAGCAGCGGAATTGAAATACGATAGTCTTATAAAAATAAAGAACAGTACTTTAAATAAATCAAAGACTGAAATGTAAAGCAATCTTAAATAAAGAGCTTGATACTAACATTGTTCTAAGGACAACCTTTGCACCATAAAAACCAAGAAATAAATTAAATATTAAAACTCAAATAGAAAGGAAATAAAGGAAATTAAATATTAAAACTTAAACAGAAAGGAAATAAAGGAAATAAAGGAAATAACAAGAAATAAATTCTAAACTATTACAACATTCCCCACTTTGCTTGAAATGTAAAGATTACAACATTCACATCTATATATACATTCCACAAATTTGAATGATTAAAGATATGAAAATTAAAAGAGTATTCAAATCATAAAACACACCGATATATAATGGTTCGCTTGTGTGTTCACCAACTATTAAACAACAGCCACACAGCTTGCTACTCCACTCCTAATATCCTCACACAGGGGATATTAGCGTTCACTATTAAACAGGTTTTACAGGTTCACCTAAAACTAAAATCCAAAAACCCACACTTTCTGAGTTTTCTGGCTCTCCTCAGATAACCATACAATGAGATTTTTCTGGCAAATCTCAAATAAAACTAAAATAAAGGAATTTACAACAAATGTAAAATACCTAGATTTCTTCTTTTGTAGCAACCCGATAGAACCAATGAGAGTAGAAGTTTGAATCAACATTTAATGTCCAATACTCACTTAAGAAATGGTTCTAGTTTCTAATTGATTTTAAATTAAATCAAATTGGGCGTAGCTCTATTTGATTTTGATTCCAATGAAGAAGGAATACAGCAATTCCTCTTTTTCAAATAAGATTGGAATATAGGAATAAAATTAAATAAGAAAAGCTAACAAAAAGAATATTAAATATGTACAGCGTAGCTTAAAATGAACATAACTTATCTCAGAGTAGAGGCTTGAAATTTTTAAATTAATCGATGTAAAACTCTGAAATTCGTGCTCAATTTATAGAAGCAAAGATCGCGTCTACGACTGGTCTTAGGAACCTTCGACTGGTTGTATCTCCAACGGCATTTTGAAAATTTTAAGCGCGATTTGAGAATTCAGTTCTACGACTGGTCTTAAGATTCTACGACTGGTTGAAGCTGACCCAGGACTGGTCGTAGGAAACCAGATTTGGTTGCTGGAGTTTGAGTCGTAGTTCTAGAATTGGTTGAAGAACGAGTCGAGACACCCCTACGACCGGTCGAACAATATCCAGGACTGGTCGAAGAATAACCAAAAAAATTCTGAAAATCTTCAACAACTTAGGACTGGTCGTGGAATTTCTTGGACTGGTCGAACCAGGTCTATGACTGGTCAAACAAGGTCTAGGACTAGTCTTAGAACAAACTAACTTCATGTATAAAGATTTATCTTGACTTATGTATCCAAAATGACCTACCCTAAGGTCAAACTAATGTTTATCATACCTAGAACATGAAGTATGAACATTGAACATCATTCTTTCAGATGATAGTTAACCTTTGAAGCTTGAGACCTCTACTTGATGTAACTTGAAACTGAGATCTTCTACAGTTTGAATTTAAACTTCAACTTGAGTTGTACTTGAGTCTTGAAATGTACTTGAGTCTTGAACAAATACTCTTCTTATCGATGTAGTTCTGAGCATTGATGCATACGGAAGAGGACACAGTACATAACCTTGCATTTCTTGAAGTCTAGCACCATACATGTCTTGAACCATTGTGATGTCGTCTTGAACCACATATATATGTCAACATACAAACACAAGACACACAGATAGAAGTTTTGGCACACAAGAGGTTTTGGCACCACAAAATTTGACAATCAAAGGAGCATGAGACCATAGCACTTACAGCTAGTAGGATTATTTTTAATCTTGGAGTCCATCTAGGATTTATTTGGGCCCCCTAGGGCATCTAGTGGGCCATATGATAGTATGGTGAAGGAAGCCCATTCCGGATCCTTAGGATTATAGGTAGGCCACCTAGGCCCAACCCTAATATGAGGAGAGTTCATCATCACTGTAAACGGAAGGATCTATGCTATCAAATTTGGTATATCCGCAATGGAGGATTGACCCTCATGTTATAGATCTATTGTCCATCTATGGACCCCACCTTGTATATAGGTCGATTATCGATGCCGACTATGAATATGTGCTAGTATAACATCATGATACAAGCCATTGAGATGGTATGAGGCCCATTGTGATTGTATTAGGCTCATTCTTATTTCCCTTAGTGGGCTAACCTAAATCGATGGGCCCCTATTATTATTAGTATGACCCATCTTGCCTTATTGGGCTATCCCAATCCTTTGGGTCCCCATTGATGCTAGTAGAAGTACCCAAACTTGGAAGCCTACTCTTAAGCTCATAAGTAGGTCATCTAGACCCATCCTTGTTATGAGGAGGATGCATCATCACCTCTAGCCATAAGTAGAAGAATCTGTGGTATTAGATTTGGTATACCCACTATTTAAGACTGATCCTCATGTTATGAATCAGATCTGTCGTCTTTCTATGGACCCCGTCATATATAGGCCGATTATCGATTACGATTATGCTAGTTTATGCACTGAGTATATGTTAGCATAGCATTATAATTGTATAAGGTCATTGTGAGGTTTATCGTGATTATATGAAGCCCATCGTGATTGTATGAGGCCCATTGCGTGATTGCATGAGGCCCATTGTGATTGTATGAGGCCCATTATGATTATATGAGGCCCAATTGTGATATATGAGGCCCATTGTGATTGCATGAGGCCCATTGTGTTTGTATGAAGCTCATTATGGTTGTATGAGACCCAATTGTGATGTAAGAGGCCCATCATATGTGTGAGGACCATTATATGTATGAGGACCATTGTATATGTGAGGCCACCATGTGTAGGTGATTATTGCACACCACCTATTCACTATACGAGCCATGGGCCGTCTTATATCGGCCTACTATGATGTATGTGATTATAATCATGCTTGGTATACTTCATGATACAAGCCCATACGCATACTTATTATAAGGAGTGATTGAGCATAGCATGTTTCATTGGGCTGATTGTTTATGGGACTCCCTGAGAGACGGAGTTGCCTCATATGAGCTCGCGGCACGCACAGGTTTGATGCATGACTGGTTGGTATAACTTATGCATCTCGCATTTTGTGATATGACCACTATACGTCTTAGCAACATCAGGGTCATGGCCTCCACAGGCATGTTGTGAATGGCCAGATGGGACACCGAAAATATTTGGTTCTAACATACGGCGCGATAGATGTCCTGGGTAAAAATCCCTAAACCCCGAGGCCAGGGGACGCCTCAACGTCTAAACCGAGTGGATATATATGAGCACATGAGGGCCGTATACTAGTAGGCCGCGTCTCCTACTATATCGTGGTCGGTTGAGAGGGGGTGTGGCCTTACCCGCCTGAGGGAGTAGGCAATATTAGGTTGAGTCTGACCAGCTCATAAATAGGTCCACTATCGATGAGCCGGACCGATATTGGTAGGCGGATAGTGAGGTCTCTTCTACTTACCTACTTATGCGCTTGATGGGGTGGCAAGCTGGCGTAGAGTGTACTAGACCCCACTGATGATCCCAGAGATGTATGGTACTGATATGTGGACTTATTGAGTAAGAGTTGCATACTCAGCATTTTATTCATTCATTCACTATTCACTCGGGCTGGTGGTGCATAACTAATT
The DNA here is from genome assembly GCA_030180095.1 of Magnolia changhungtana. Lineage (NCBI taxonomy): Eukaryota > Viridiplantae > Streptophyta > Magnoliopsida > Magnoliales > Magnoliaceae > Magnolia > Magnolia changhungtana. The sequence continues at coordinate 5,627,252 of JASAUF010000502.1, read as the reverse complement.
TTTTATGTGTACCTTTGTAATAGCTAGGATTTCGGTTGGGGCGCGTAACCAACCTGAAATCAGGAGTTTACCACATTAAGTCTAGCTATCCAAATTTAGGTATGGGACTGGTTTCGATAGAAGTCCCTTGTGATGAGCCCCACAGCTTACGATACTACATACTATCATCCCGACTTCACACTCCAGTTTGGTCATTTCTTTCGTACTGCATATTGCATTGCATCCTCAGCACATAGCATTTGGTTTACTATGCTTCTGTATTACATAGCCTGAATGAGGTTGATGGTATTATGGACTCGCTAGGATTTGTATATTGCATTACATCCGTGGCATAGGCATTTGGGTTTCTATGTTTCTACATTTATATGACCTAGATGAGGCTGATGGTATTCATAGCTCTTTAGAATTGCATATTATAGTGCATCCTCGATATCTGATATTTGGCTCATTACGACTCTGCATTGCATAGCCGATCTGCATTGCATACTCTAATATTGAATGACTTATAGCCTTGCCAGTATTTTACTTACGCTAATATTTATGTGCTTGACACTTATCTTACGCACACAGGTACATCACCCTCTAAGTTTTCTATAAGCTTAGGTATGATAGATGCGTTCAGGTGATGACAGGACACAGTCGAGCTGAGACAGGCATGTGCGACAGAGCTTCTGGAGTTTTTGACATTTATCTTGTATTTTCCCTTCATGTATTGTACTCAAGTTTTTTTATATTAGTGGATATGTGATGATGATGTTGCCTTTGTGATTTGGGTACACTTGTGATTATGCTCCGTTATTTACAAAAAAAAAAAAAATCATACTGAAAATCCTCCTTGTAGGATCCTATGATCAGAACTTGGCGTATGGGTGCTGGGAGCCGAGAATGGGGTATTACAGTGTAACGTCTCAGAAAAATCCATGCAAAGGCCCGAGTACCACCTCAGGCAGAAATCCCTAAGGACCGTACTCCATAGAAAGTTATGTGAAAATTAATTAAGTACAAAACTAAATTAATCAGTGGATTTACCTGAACCACTATTCATACAAATGGCAAGAACCAAAACCATCAAAACCACTAACTCAGCACTACTTAAAAACTTAGGAAAAATCCCAAAACCCTGTTGCTCTCGGGAGCACATTGAAACTTCGTATCGGACCTGGACCACACGTTGAAAGTCTGATGACCGCAAAACTATAGGGATATGTCCGTATTATTGGGCTTGACAACCATCATGGGAATTGAGCCCAAATAGTATCCAGAAACGCATAACTTAAGCCCTAGGTAAAGTGTGTGAGAAACGGGAATATCTTTAGAAAATGTATTCAAACTTAAGTGAATTAGGCCATTCACTCACAGGTGAAATTGAAGATTTCAGACGTCAGTTTCTAACCAAACTTTACCTAGGGGAAAAGGAAATTTCCCTACCCATATCCGTATACTCGTAGCTCCGATCGAGCAAGTTCGAGCGTTGATTTGACGCGGGTCTTTCACGGCCGATCGGCCTATCCAAATGTGCTGAAATCATGTCCTGGCATAGATCCATTGTCAAGGAACTCACTCTGTGACATAGGTGAGTAATGGACTTCCCGATGGGCCCCATTCGTCAAAAACAGTCACCCTTTAGATGTAAATTAGGTATAACATGGCCCTGGGACCATTTGTATCAATTCTGAGCCTAAATATAGCCCTTAAACCACCCTACTTCCATTCCATACGAATTTCTCTAACCCTAGGAGAGAGAAGAGAGAAAAGAAGAGAAAAGAGTAAGGAGAGAAGAGAGAAACAGGGAGATCGTTGCTAGGATTCTTTCTCACAACACCACGCCATAGATCCACCTCCCCACTTCGCTATACAATCATTTCCAGCTATGATTTGGGTAAGAAAACCTAGCCCTAATCTTGATTTAGAAATTCAGATAGAGTAATCGATAAACTAGCTGACCTATTTTATGATTTAGGTACCCGTTATTCTATTCTCGGGAACATAGGATTCAAACCGAGTTTGAAACGAGTATTCCAACGAAAGGTGCGGACTATAAATGTTTAGGTTATGGTTTTCAATGCTTTCAATGTCAGCTAATGATTTATGTCTGACTTGATTGCTACCATATCGTCTTAGACATGTCGATTTTGATGTATTAAACATGTATGAACTATGTTGAATAAATATGCATCCTATGTGTTTGTTGAAATTTTTAAATGAACATGTAAACATGATCTGTGTTGGTTATGCCTACTAATCTAGGATTCATTGTTATCGTATGTATGTTAACCTCTTTGTATAAGGATTTGCTAAATTACATGTTGTAACTACCTTAGTCTATATATTTAGTGAAGTGTAGTCTAAGTGTTTAATAAAATGTTTGAATGAGAAACTGTTGGTGAATTGTATTTAGTAAGGGTATTGAGATAGGATTCTCAATTACCTTATCCATATGTATAGTTTCCTTCATGAAATCTTAATTTCGACTACGCGATTTATGGATAAATGCATATGTTTGGTAACATGTTCATTGTGTTTGATAAAATGCTTAAATGAAGAATTCACTTGAATTGTTTGTTAAATGCTAATATGATTATCACATGTATTTACCTGCTATATCTAAGTAAGATTAGGACTACAACATAGTCCAGGCAATCGGTAACAATTCCCGTTCGAGAGTCGACAGTGATTAGGCCACGTGGATTGCTTATGCACTCCATGTTGATTAAGTTAGCGTGTGCTTGTACGATTGGCCTATTGTGTGTTTACCATGTATGGACATCACTACTTGAATCTAGGGTACCACTTACTAATGTAAAAGCCCATTGAGGTGATGAACCTCTACATAGTGACCAGTGAGCAACCCAAACTCGTGAGCCAGGCATGGTGGTATAGGACACCGTGTTCGAGCTGCCGACCTACGCTAAGGTGACGAGCCTTTCCGTAGTGACTGCAAGTATAAACTTTTGAATTTGCTTATTGACTGCTATTTCATCAGGGGTGATGCCCTATAACTTGCCTATTGTATGTGGTTAACTAGGATTGACGACCCTAGATGGATCATTCATTTAGGGTAATGATATAAAGGAAGGTACCTTAGCTTCCCAAACCTGTTGTATGAATAATCCTAATTAAGTACTCAGCTAACACGACCATGCACCGCATTGTATGTGCTTTGGCGAAGAAGTTGTACCTTTAGGGAGTTTGTTATGTGCGAACTTGGTGGTCGAAGTCACTTGTGAGGGAGCTTTGTGCGAGGGGATACATCATTACTGCATACCATTCCTACATTAACAAGAGTAATTAGAAAGTGATTGATGTACTGTTTTATCATTACTGCTTGATTGAATTGATAACATGTTAACCTTTGCCTTATAGTACCACTGAGTTGATCACTCACTCCCACCTTGGGATGGTGTTTTAAAAAACCAACCAGACTCTGTTGTAGATGCAGGTGAGGACGAAGTCTATGCGGCTAGATTGGACTTCATTGACGAGGAGGAGGAATTCTCCTATGTACAGCTATTAGGCGGGTCTATGTAGACTTTATACTGATTCGACAGGATTACAGGGTTATTAGGATTAGTTGGACACTTAAATTTTGATATTTTGTATATTTTGAAACAAACTTCATATATATTAAACCCTGTTACATCATCATACTCTGGAGGCTGTGAACCGCTTACTTATTTCAATATATATACTTCAGACTTCCGCTTGCTTAATTACATTATCTCTAGAGTATGATATGCTGATTTAGTATAATCTCACTCATGTTTAATACATTGATATAGACAACATTTAAACATTATTATCCATGTTGCATAAGTGATATGTTGGATCTTGGGAGTTGAGCTTTGCTCAACCCTCGAAATCCAAGGCGTTACATATGGAGGTTGTTGGCATCAGATTCGGTGATCGGGAATTTTGTGAGCCCGTTTTCCGAGTTCGGGGTGTGACACTTAGTCTTATCAACCCTCGTTGAGATGCTTTTGTCAATTGTTTTTTCACTTTTAAGAGTGGCGATAGACTTGGCTTACTCCACATGTTGAGTAGAAGAGCTAGGCTCACTTCTCTCATATTAAGGTTTTGGGTTAGGTAGAGGTTGGACTGGAAGAGTCCCCTTGTCCCTCACAGTTAATTGTGACTCTAATCTTTGAATGGACGATGCAAACATCCCTAATGATGTTTTGATATCTTGGAATGTTTATATCACATTTTGATCGAATTTCTCTTTATCATTCAAGAACCTTTAAATTGGATCCTCTTGGTTCTTCTTTGGCATTAAAATGAGATAAGGATCAAAGGAAGAGATCCTTGAGGATTCTTATTAGTGTTAGCCGTTGGTACATTCCTCTAACTAAGATTTAGGTGGTTCTGCCAACTGGAATTGTATATGTTTGAAATTGGAGCATTGAAAAGTCATTGATAATTATTCATAGCATTGGATTACTTATGTAACAGATCTTAAAACGTAGGAATTATGGGACACTCCTATATCAAGTGCACGTTACTTGCACAAATACCACAAATGGTTTCAATGGTCTCATTGGGTTTGATCGTTTCTACTTTCTTCAACTCCATAGCCTTGACTTTTCCTGTGAGGTTAGCTACCCTAGCATTAGCATTGTCTTCTTCCCTTAAGATGTAAATTCCTCCTTCTCCTTGGGTTGAGTCGACTTGGGATTGGTCGACTTACTCGAAGTATCCCGGGATTATGCATTTTTAAATAACATATCGAAGTAGTCCCACACATCATCAGGATCCTTGTTCATAAACTTCCTATTGCACATCATTTTTATGAATTAGTGAATGGGTGAAGTCAGTAAATCATAAAAAAAAAAAGCTTATTAACCGCTAAATTTCATAGTCATGATGTGGACATGCGTTTAAAAGTTCTATAAACCTCTCCCAATATTAAAAGAAGGTTTCTTCCTCTTTTTGTGAAAAATTCATTATGGCTCTTTTGAGGGTGTTAGTCTTATAAACTGGGAAAAACTTAAGGAACTCCCAAGTCATCTTTGCCCATGTCTCAATTGATCTCGGCATTAAAGAGTAGAGCCATGACTTGGCCTTCTCCTTTAAAGAAAAAGTAAACAATTTCAATATCAATGTATCATCAGACACATTATTAAAGTGTGAGGTGGCTACAATCTCATCAAACTCTTTGAGATGTAAATATGGACTTTCAGAGTCTAGTCTATGGAATTTTTGAAGTAGTTGGATCACTCCCAATTTAAAATCTACATTTCCTGCATTATGTGAAAAAATCATGCAGGAAGGGTGATCGTCCTAGGTAGTTGTAGATAGTCATGTAAAGTTCTAGCTGGTGGACTATTGTGCACATCATTCTCATCTTATTGTGTGTATTCTTCATCTCGCCGATTTGGTTGGTTCTCAACCATGTTCTTGGCTAATTCAGAGGATTTCAGGTATTTTGTAACACGGAGATGGATAGACAATCCTTCAACTAGTCCTCATTCACTTAAAAGATGAAGAATGTGATCACAGACCCACTTGGTCATGAACCACTCAAACCTAATTCTAAACTTACTTCTACTTTTAGAACAATTAAAACTTCTACAATGAAAGAAAAATTCAAAAATAATCTAAAGAAAGAGGGATGGAAGGATAGTACTCGGTTGGTAATTCTAGGTTAGATTCTACAAAATAGAAAAAATAATGTTAATATCCGAATTTGTAATAAAACCCTAACTTAAAAATGCAAAAAAAAAAAAAAAAAAAAAAAAAAAAAAAAAAAACACTACTATCTATCCTAAACAAACCCTAAATTATTTCAAGAAAACGCAACGGAAGTCCCCAATAATGAGGGCAAAAACTTGATTGATCCAAAAGGATGACAACCCTAAGTGCAAGGCCACGATGTAGTTTTAACTTAGTGAGACCAAGATCAAATCCTCAGGGACTTATATTGGTACGTTCTCAAAACACTTTAGAATTAGAACTAAAACTCGAACTAACTATAAAATTTGAATTAGAAAAAGCAATAATGGAAATCTAAGTAATGTAGAAAGAAAACTAATAAAATAAAAAACTAGAGTGGCAAGGATCCACTTCTAGCCATTCTCAATGCTAAATTCACCTGATTCAATTAGATAAATCAACTGGAATCAAAGTCCTATCCTATCCAGCTAGATAATAGAGCGATTAATTCAATATTCACAAACAAATATAGATTAAAACTTGTAACACCCTGAAAATCGGGGGTCGAGTAGCAACTCAACACCCGAGTTCCAAAACATCACTTATGCAACATAAATGCTTATGATTGAATGTTGTCTGTGTTAGTGCATTAATCATGAGTGGGATTATACCAAAACAGTAATTCATACTCCAGATCAAGTTATAAAACGCAAGCGGAAGACTGAAAGATGTATATAAATGTATATAAAGCCAGATACGGTCACAATCAGTCTCCAGAGTATGAACACCTTACTGAGTCACCATATACATGTATTAGTTTCAAAATCAAAATGACAAAAAAAGGTACAACTATAATGGTAAACCCTGTAGCCTTATCATCTGAATGGCCTAAGCGAAGCCTCCAGAGAACTGCATGTAGGTGAACTTATCCTGATCATCGTAGTAATCAGGCTCAGCCTCCTGCGTCTCGTCAACACCTGCATCTAAGACAGAGTCTGGTTGGTGTGTACAATACCGTCCCGTAACGTGGGAGTGAGTAGCTAATTCAGTGGAATAATAAAGCATAGGTTAACATGTTATCAATTTAGTCAAGCAGTAATGATAAAGCAGTATAATCAAACACTCCTAAATACTTTTATTAATGCAAGTATGAAATGTAGTCATGATGCATGCCCTTGCCAAACCACCCTCATGCGACACCATCTTAAGTTCGCTGCATGCGTTCATCCCTCAGTGCTCCACAACGCCAGGCACAGGCAGTGTTATGTTATGAGTGTGATTACCGAGTTGTTATTAGTCCTTTTCATATAGCAGTATTGGGAAACTAAGGTACCTCCCTTATATCATTTCCAAACAATGATCCATTCTAGGGTCGTCAGTCCTAGATAATCTCATACGATGATATGGTTCTAGGTCGCTGTCAGGGCTGTTACACGCACTCATTGCACCGCTCCCCCATCACCTTCTCAATACAGGCCTAGTTTATACTCTGTTTACTACAGGAAGGCTCGTCACCTCACTGTAGATTCAAAGTATGCTCAAGGTCACTACAAACGGCTGTCAGGGCTGTTACACGCAATCGTTACACCACTTCCCCATCACCTTATCAATGTAGGCCGACAGCTCGAATACAGTGTCCCATACCACCATATTTGGCTCACGAGTCTGGGTTGCTCATTGGTCACTACGGGGAGGCACATCACCCCAGCGTAGGCTAACAGCTTGACCACGGTGTCCCATACCACCATGCCCAGCTCATGAGTCTTAGCAGATCAAGGTACCAAGGTTAAAGGGGTTACACTGATAAGTTTAGTACCTTAGGTTCAAGCAGTAGTGTCCAAATATGGTGAACATACATTAGACAGATCGGGTTACTTGACAAGCTCGACTAGCACGAGCGCATGACAAGTTGAACGAAATGAAGTGCATAAGCACTTCGCGTGGCTTAACCACTGTCGCCAACCGAAGTACGACTCAGGTTCGTCAAACACATCCTACGTGGCGAAGGAATCTCAACCATGAACTCAAGTCTGTTACCGATCGTCTGGACTATAACATAGCCCCAATCATATTCAATCCTTAACCAGAAGCATGTAGAGTAAAGAAGAATAAACAAAATAATTCAAACATGTTAACAAGCATGTTATAAAGCACAAGGCAAGCAGAAAATACAAACACATATATTTCATAAGTAAGCAATTAATTTAAACAACTTGTATGGAAGAAATCATACACATCTCTAAGGTAGTTGAGAATCCTATCTCAACACCTACCTAAAGCATAATCATTTAAGTACTTACTCATACAAACATTTTCACAAACACTTAGAATACACTTATTAACATACATAACGTTTATTAGCCAAAACATGTATTAGGGCGAATTCTTTCACCGAGTAAGTATTACACTTATATATAGCATGTTCATACAATAATTTATCATGGCAAATACACTTTCAAAATTTGTACGTATACGGTATTTTCTACAAATATACAGAATACACTATACACCATAATTTGCATACGTAACTAAATTGCAAAACAAACATCGCATTTTGCATGTACAATAACACCCAGATCATGAATCTATCATTATCTGACATTGAAAGCTTTGAAAACCTTAACCTATATGTCTAAAGTCCGCACCTTATGCCGTATAAGCGTAACGAACTTGACAGAAGTGTTAAGTCTTCGTCGAGGTTGATATGATGACCTAAATCACGAGTTGGGTCAACTATTTCGCTACTTGCAACATTAGAAACCTTAGAACATATTAGGGTTAGGTTTTTCTTACCTAGGAATGAAGCCGAAATCACCGGAAAAGCAATTAGATCGTGATGCTTAAGCACGTAAGATAGCAAGGTAGAGTATCAGGAAGAATCTCTCACTCTTCTCACACTTTTTCTCTCTTTTCTCTCTTCTCTCTCTTAGGGTTTCTCTCAAATTCGTATAGGCTAAATGAGAGAGGGTTTAAGGTCCTTATATAGGTCTAAAACTGATGGAAATGGCCCCAGGGCTAAGGTATACTTAAGTTATGTCCAAAGGGAGACTGTTCTGGCTCAACGGAGCATTTACGGAGCCCCCCCTTGAGCCAAAGGTCGGACTTAAGCTCACTGACTATGGATCTAGGTTGAGTTAAGTTTTCATTCCAATCGGGTTCCCAGATCACACGTGGCGGACCAGTTTCAGTTCAACGGTCACCGAAACTCGATCAGGGTTACAAGTACACTGACCTGTGTATGAAATTTCCCCTGATCCGAGGGTGTATTTGGGTCAGATTCTGACGGTCTGATTACCTATATGAGGCTCGCAAGTGACAAGTCTCAGATTACTCAAATTAGGTTACATTTCTAAAGAAATCTTCATTTTCTCACACTCCTCACTCCGGGCTCAAGCGAATAGCCCTGGGACACTATCTGGATTTGATTTTCGAGATGGTTGTCAAGCCCAGCAATGCAGTCCTAATCGTTTAGCTTTGCGTTAATCGGACTTTCGACGTGCGGTCCAGGTCCAATACGAAGTTTCGTGATGCTCCCGAGAGCAACCGGGTAATGAGATTGATCCTAGATTATAGGGTAACGTAGCGTCAACGATTCCATAAGTTTTGGGTCTTATAGATCATGTTTAAAGTGATTCAAGCTAATTCTACTGAGCATTTAGTTTAATACTTAACTAAATTAAGCCCTAATCACGAAAGAATATGATCCTAAGGCAGTTCTACGCCCCTTGGCGCTTTTAGGTTTTATATTATTTTAATTATTTTTATAGTAGTTTATCATCATGTCTACTTCATCTCTACCAAATTTCATTTAGTTTTGTGTTGTAGAAAAATTCTAAAAATTCTAGAAGCAGCAGCTGTCCAAACTAATGCTTTCCAGATAGTTGTCACAACGACCTATATTTAACTATATTAAAATTTTTATTATATTTTTCTATTATTTTTATATAAAACTAGACTTATTAAGATTCAATCTAGTTTTTGAATTACCTAAATTTGAGTTATAACAAAGGAGATATGACTTTTTGAAGTTAGATAAAAAGTGAAGAAAATGGGACAGAAAATGGGCCGCCCGATGCGTTGCAGCCCGCCTAGGCCTGTATTTTGGCGAGGCCTCGCCAACTCAGCGAGGCCCTCGCTGCTCGCTGTCCTGTTTGAGGTGATTTCACCGTCCGGTATTTGAAATAGGTGTATTTTACAACCCAGGATGAGTTATTTGACGTTCAATACATGTTTTTGGGGTAGGAGAAGCTGATCTATCCAAATAGCCTATTTATTTCATGAGATTCCAAAAGGTTAATGGTTAAAAACCCCTTTTATTTATTTATTTACCATTCATAGTAATTTTTAGGTTAAGTATTGATCAACATCACCTAAACTTTAAGATTTGTGTTTTATATGAAAGCACTTAGAAAATTTTAAAGGATAAGGTGGTGAAAGGTGAGATTTTTGACGAAAATATGAGGTTTTGAAGAAAATGGTTTGAAAAGGGATTTGAGACTTTTGAATTGAGTGTTTGAGAAGTTAATCAGGTGTTAGGATTGACCCATTGCCTAAGGACGTCTAACTCCAGGTTGGGAAAAATCCAGGGTGTTACAAACTTCAATTGATTTAGTTCCCACATGAAGCATTATGTTATTAATCGCATGAAATCTAAAGTATCTATCATGCATGTGATCTACAATAAATCTATAAATTTTATATATCAATCCCTTATAAAATAGATAAGCAGACAATCTTAGCCTTCCTAAGCATCCAAAGTGCTCGGAGTCAACAATGAATCAAAGTAAACTAAAACTAAAGCTTTATTTTAACTTAAACAATAAATTGTTCATATTCAAAACATTAAACTTGAAGCAAAAGTAAACTAGAACATTAAAATAATTACAAACTTCACCTTTTAACCTAAGCTAAGAGATTTAGGCAACCATTGTCATAGTTGAACTAAACTTAAACTAAAAGATAAAAAAACAACTTAAAACCGAAAGATTAAAGAAGAAGAACGGCTCCATAAAATCTCTGTCACCTCTTGCTCTCTCCTAAACCCTAATTCATGTTTAGAATAGCCTAAATCACCCCTTTAAATAGGAAAATTCCGCACTGACCATACACTGACTTCAATTTTTTGCACTTTTGTTATACTTCAGTCACATCGACGAGGGCTTTTAGTCGCACTAAAGTCTCAGTGAATTAACTTTCGGCTACAACTAATATTTTTCAAATTTTTTCTAAAATCTTTGTATCCTTTCAATCACACCGAACCTTCCTTCGGCAGTTTCGAACATGACTTCGGTCACACCTAACAGTCGAGCCAAATTTACTTTGAAAATCATTGTTTGTTGCTGAACTGTCTTTGCCATTTTCGGTCGGACTGAACCTACCTTTGGTGGGACTGAATAGTCTGTTAATTCTGTTATTTATCTGTGTGATTTTTCAGACTTTTCTCCATCTTTAGCAATTAGTTTTCTTGGATCTTTGGTACTTGGATTCTTTAATATTGTCTTGCACGTATCCAATCCTCCATTTGATCATTCTTTGAGCTCTAAATCATTACTTTAATAATCTTTTTCATCTTAGCTCTCGTCTTCTTCCGCATATGAATGATGTGCAAGACCTTGAAAAGTATTGATCCTGAGATACAAGCTCCATCTTCTTCTGAATCTAAATGATGTTTTTATTTCCTTGATTTGCTGATTTTGATATCTTGTTAAATATTTTCAAACTCATGAAACTCTTGAAACTTTTTCTTTACTATGTTTAATGTTAATTCTCTTGATATATCATATTCATGCATCCTCTAAGTTTAATGAACTACACATTCCTTTGTCAACTTGTGACAAAAGGGGGAGAGATTAATTTATATGGAGAGATGTCTCATCTTATGTGAAAACCAGTTCTTTTTAGTTTTTTTTTTTTTTAGAGGGAGCAGATAGCATATTCTTCATGTGAAGTCTTTATAAAAGTTCATTATCTGAGGCCTTCATTATTCTGAATATGGTTGTTGAGTCTATGTAATCTTGAGTATTTGTAATATGATGAGTGTGATGAATGTGGAATGTGATTAATTTGTAATGTGTTATGTTTTGTCATGAAATTGAAAAAGGGGGAAATTGTAATTGCTAATGTTTTAAACACACAAGTAGATTGTTAAATTTCGTAGACAAAATATAGTGTATGAAACTTTAGTTCACTTTGACATTTCAAGACTAGAGCGTGACTCAACATCTCAAGATTAGAAGGCTCGAAAGAATTTCAAGAGAAGAATCAAATGTATGCCAATGTATAAGTAACGAAGACCTTAGGAAAGAGCCTAGGTTAAAGCACATCTTAGTTGTTTTCTAAGTTGTAACTTATTGCATTTTTCATTAAAATTCAGAGTTGTTCTGCTAGCCTAACCGTGTCTTCGCCCAACCTAACCATCTTGAGTCAGCCCAAGAGCGACCTAAGTCAAGTTTCCAACAATGCATGATTTTGAGTATCATGATTCTTAGGCCAGCCAAACCCTATCTCCAACCAGCCGAAGGAATATCAGGCTAGCCAAATTCTATCTCGGGCCATCCTAAGTTTGATCCAAATCAAATCCCATGAAATTTGCTAGCCGTTGAAACAGAATCATGAAAATCCGACCAGTCGAAGGGATTCTTAGGCTGACCGAAGCTCTAAATTTTTTACTATAAATAGAGCTCATTTCCCACGATTTTATAATAAGAAAAAGAGAGAAAATTGCAAGAAACAAAAGTGAAAAATCTTATTCTTTTTCATGCTATTTTCATTATCTTTCATATATTGTTTTTAGCTTCTTCAATTCTCTTAAGCCTTGTTAAATTCAAATAGAGAGTGGAATATACTCAACTTGAGAATAGAGGATTGAATCTGCAACTTCTAGGGTTTTTCTAATTGAAAATTTTATTTATCCCAAGATCCTTCTTGGTTGTGCATACATTGGTTTATCTTCATCTACGAAAAGAAATTATCACTGCATCTACTGAAGCTTCATCTTCAAAGGCTTCATAGATATCTTTGCTTCCACTCACGTCTTTAAGAATATATGTATTTCATTTGGTAAATTACTTTTACTTGGGTGGAATTAAATTGCCCGAAAAAATCTCATCAAGTTGAGAAGTGATAAGCTCTTTAAAATCACGTGAAGTTAGTTGTGATAGCTTGTGAAAATCACAAATTGTAAGAGGTTGTTAAGGTAAGCATGTGAAAACCTTTGTTATAGTGAAAAGCCAAAATTACGTGGAGAAGTAATTTTGGGAGTGAAGTAGGTGTGTGTTATCACCGAACCACTATAACTTTGTTTGTCTTGTGGTGATTGATAATCTTTTCCTTATATTTATTATCTTGAAATACTGAAATGAAAGAAGTAAAATAAGGTTATCCTACCTAAGAAATTAGGCGAAGGTTGTCCTACAACTCAATTGAAATCAATATTTCAATATTTATTATTGTTCTGAATTTATTTTTTGAGATTGATTATCAAAAATTGGTTAAGTCCTATTGATTCCCCCCTCTAAGACATCGATAGATCAACTTATAAGTGGTATCAGTGCGAGTTTGCTCCTGATTGGATTTACCTCTTACAACTAGATCTGGAGCTATAAGATGTCAAATTTTGAAAGCTTATCCATATCCAGGTCACCTCCTTTTGATGGCTCAAACTATTCAGATTAGATAGCCTAGATGAGGATCTTCCTCAAATCCACAGATGAAAGCGTGTGGCTAGCCACTGTGACTTAATGGTCCCCTCTTATGATGGAAGTAATAGCCAAGGATAGAAGCACATTCATAAAAGAAGTAGCTTATAATCTATAAACAAATACTCAGAAAAGTGAAAGTAATGCTAATGCAAAAGCCTTGAATGATATAACTTGTGCCTTATCACTGGATGAATTCAAAACAATTATTTCGTGTGAAAACAACAAAGTAAGCTTGGGATACACTTGAAATGACCCATGAGGGAACTAATATTGTGAAAAAATCTAAAATCCAAATCCCAACAACTAAAGTTGTAAAAAATCGTATGAATGAAAATGGGACATTCATGAACTTTTATACGAAACTAAATAACATAGCTAACTCTATGTGGAGTCTTGGAGAAAGTATCCCTGAAAGTAAGGTTTATGCAAAAATACTAAGGTCACTTCCTGAATGGTTCAATTCTGAGGTTACTGCTATACAGAAATTGAGGGATGCCGACAAAATGAAGGTTGAGGAATTGGTTGGATCTCTTCAAACATATTATCTGAATTTCAAAACTCCGAATAACAAGTCCATAGCCCTCAAATCCTCTAAGTCTAAATTAAATGTAATGAATGAAAATTCAAATAATAAGGAAAATGAGGATGATAAGGTGTTATTGGGAAAAAAATTATAATTTTTTTAAAAATACAAAGAAAATTGATTATAAAAAACTTTTGACAAGAGAGGTCAATTCTAACTATTAGAAAACTAAATCCAAAGATACCCAATGTTACAACTACTCTGAGTTTGGGCATCTTGCCTCAAAATATCCTTAAAAGGATAAATGAAAAAAGAAAGGTGATGAATGCCACTTAGGATGAATCATCAGTAACTAAATTTGATTCAGAATCCGATGAATCAAATCAAAAAGTAAGAGATCAAAATACATTCATGACAATAACCAAAGTCACTACTCCAAAAGATAGTGAATCATTTGCATATGAAACTCCCGAGAGTGACTCTGAAAATGCAGAAGACATTCAAGAAGCATATGAAGCTCTCTTCAGATAAAGTTGCAAAATTGCGTTGAAATTGAAAATGCAAAAGAAAAGTGTGAGAAATTGTAATTAGAACTTGAAAAAGTTGTCTTGGAAAAATCTCATTTTTCTGATTGTTTTGAAAAATCCAAACTAGATTTAAAATTAAAAAATATATAACTTCAAAATCTTAAGTCTAATTATGATAAATTGAGGATCGAAGTTTCTTCACTTAAGAGTTCAAAGGATACTTGGAATTATACCCAAGGAGACAAAAAACTTGAAAAATTACTAATCTCATCTTGCCAGTATGGTGATAATTCTAGCCTTGGCTATAACATATATAACAATCTAAAGCTTAAGACTTCTACTCCTACTTTTGCGAAAGGAGAATACTCAAACTCTAAAGTGGAAACTCAAAAAGGGAATGAGTTTGATCGCAAAAAGACTAACTTTAAATATAAAAAACCTTCTAAGAATTTTCTAAAGTGAAAAAATTTACCAACAACCAAAGATATCAAATGATAGAAATTAGCAATCCTCCTCTTGCTGATAAAATTGTGGACTTGCTCAAAGAGTTGTTGAAATCCAACTCAAATGAGAAAGGAGTAAACAGAAAAATGAGAAATCCTAACTCCCAAAGACAACAAAATGAAAAAGACCCTCCAAAGCCTAAAACCATCATGAGGTGGGTTCTAAAGGTGTGGATGACAAGACGCTTTACCTTTGGAACCCACTTCATGATGGTACTTGAACAGTTTTTAGACATATGCCAGGTGATAAAGCTATTCTCTCATATATCACAAAATTGATGGCGTCTTAATTACATTCAGAGATGGTAGCAACTGTAATATCATTGGTCAAAGTAATGTACATCTTGCTAACTTACCTATGACAATAATCATAGTGTAAGATGTGGGATCCCTGTCTTTTGCAACATCCCAACTCGCATCGTTGATAGACCATACACTGCACCCTAGTACACCTAGAAAACTCACCCAAGTGATTTATTTCGGATGATCTTAAGACCTTTATCATATAGACTGCATTATTGTTGCGATCGCAATAGAGAAAACCGCTCATCAATCTGACACTCCGTTAGTGAGATATGGCCCATCGAATGTAAGGCCAAAATTATGTATCCAGTAATACAAGCAACCTTTATTATGCTAGGCTCATTGGACTTGAGCCCATGCGAGCCTCAAGCCCACTTTTAGAATATGAAAATTACTAACAAGTAGGATAATTGCTATATGACAAAATAAGAAGCTAGCACATATAAGACAAGCACTATAAGACAAAATTGGATTCTATCCCAAAACCCATCATTAGCTTTCTCTCCATACCTTAAAAACTAATCATGGCTCATGTCTACCTCATCCTATATATGCATCCAATGTATGTCTTGATTTGTACCACATCACTTTAAACAACCAATTACAACACTTCACTTCATCATCCACCATGCATCACCTACAACCCATAACCCTTATCCATCCATTAGCTAATACATGTCTAGATTTCTTCTACATTGGCCAATATATGCTTAGCACCATCCACCTCATCCATCCACTACCCATACCATATATCACCTTCCACCTCACTTTTAGCACTAATAAGATCCCATAAACTTGTCACATCATCTTATCACCTCAACCCTCAATTCCCTATATAAGAGTTGGAGCTCTCTTGCACTTATTCTTTTCTTATACTTAGAAAACTTCTGAGATTTTAAGAGAGAGCGAGAGAGAGCGAGGCCAAGTGGTGGCCCCACTATTGATCAAAGAGGGAGTGGACCACACATCATTTTCCAACCATCTATCCATTGAGGTGAGTCTACACCCCTCCTCCCATCCTCCTCATCCTCCTCTTTCTTCCTCTTTTTATTTTCTTGATATATGTGGGCCCCACTAGTGTGGATTTTTTGTGTGCATGTATTTTTGGTTATGGTGGTTAGCAAAGTGGCCCATGTCAGTATGGTCCACCATGATGAACATCATATCCACGCCCTTCACATGTAATCTTGTTTTTTTTTTTTCTTTTTTTTATCTAGACAGCAAGTTCTAAAAATTATATACAATCGACCATATTAAGATCAGAGTTGAAACTTGGAAATAATATTAACCACAATATGAACTAACTCTGGACCAAATTTCGTAGTCATCCAACAGTCCAATCATCTATTACATCAAGTTTACTTAGTTCTTATCCAACAGCACATGTAGGATTCCAATTTGCCTAAAACAGACCCATTTTTAATTCCTTTAATGAATGTATTAAAAATATATGTTCTTTTACATTCATAGAAAATTGAACCAGCTTTCCAACGGTATATAATAAGCCTCAATCGAAGTTCGGACAACTGAGATCTTGGCCTTATACAAAAGATGTATTTGGGGGCTTGTTATGAACATTCTTGTATGGTCGATATCCGTGATTCCAATGGTCGGATGCATTTGATATTTGTTCTTAACTTACTTGAGATAGTAAATAATCATATGTATGGTCCCTATGATCAGATTCTTTCATGATAAAATTTAAAAAATTCTAAACCTATAGATACTTCCGTAAGGATAAATCTTAATTTGTTTTATATGGTTCGGATGGATCCAAGACTCCGTATGGTTGAAAACCTATATACAGCCTAAATGATGTATTACTAAACCATCCATTGGATTGGATTTTCTAACAGAGGATCTGATTATAGAGATTTGATCCATATATTTCATGTGCTACTAGATGTATATGTTGGATATATGTTGTACATAACATTCGTCCTCTTATTGACCCACTTGGGTGTGGGATCACTTGTGATTTATGCATTTTATTAGTTTATCCAATCTGGAAACCCATGTATATTTTTGCGTGTCTCTTATCTATAGTTTGCTAGCATGTGGGCCTCACTTGTCATTGGATTTATTTCATTTCCTTTGCACTTTCTATTTGCTGAAATTTTCTAAGTACTTGATGTATTGCATGTAGGCCTCTTTGACACCTTGTAGTGGGCCCCACACTCTGTAGTTAAGGGTCCCACTTTAGGGGATGCTTAATCCTTATATAAGTGAGTGGGGATGTCCCATCTTTTTGTCAAGAATGATCCCTAAGTGTTTGGAAATTAGGCCCTAAGTTGTGACAGACCTCATTTCTGAAAATTATCTAATTATTTGTGTTTTGTACCAATTTTGGGCCTCTGTAGTGGACCATACACTGAAGATATGAGTAGGTCACCACTTGGAACCTTTAAACTATACTAATGAATAGATAAATAATATTTTACTCGGGCTAAATCAAACCCCATGTGATCCGGGAGTGGATCCCAAAATGTGGTCAGGTATGGTTGTGTAGAAAATTAAAGTAACTATGTTTAGCCCTATACCAAATATTACGTGTGTACAACCAGTTGGTCCTAGATTATAGTTTTTGAAGTACATATATAGTACAACCAAGGGCACCTAATGGGACACTAAAAGGTGGTCCCTTGTAATCATGGGACGTACTCAAGATCAGGCCAAAACTAATTCTGCACCGTGTTTCCTGCACATTTCCTCCAAGTACCCATGTTTGGGACATCACTGTAAATTTTATACACCAAACTAATGAGGATCGCCTTATACCTTTTAAAGCTCATACATAGAGGTACCAGATGATTCCTTCCTTTCACCAGATGTGGGTCCCACATGATTATAAATTTGAATTGAAAATGGCCTAGAACCAACCTTGCGCCAAAAGTCTGTTAGACATAGAATTTATGTGGGGTCTGCCACCTTCCCAAAGCATTTAATACAGCATCTAAACTTTGAAAAATAACTCTCAGATATTGTTGGGCTTAAAAACCTTAAGTGGGCCATCTAGTATGGGCTATCTTGTATGGGCCTTACCTTTCATGTAATGAGGTCCACTTGGCATGTTTTGTAAATGGGTGTTGTATAACTTGTAAAATATTTAATGGAAAGATCTTGTTGTCCAAATGTTCTCTTAAGACATAGGTGGCCTTGGGCCCATCTAAATGATGCAACCCTAAGGCCCAATCGGGCCCAACACTAAGGGTGTGTTTGGATCGCAGGCCCAGAACGTACAGTATTGTGTTAATATATGTTGAGGGTCAAATATTGCATATCAGACCCTAGTTACTGCTTGGATTTATGAACATAATACTGTTTAACGCCCGGTTTTAATTGTGTTTTGTTGTAGGATTCAATCAGGAGCGTTGACTGAAAACTGATAGTAAAAGCATGAATTTGGCACTCCAAAGTCACCAGAGCAAGGGACAGACCCCAGT
This sequence comes from Magnolia changhungtana, assembly GCA_030180095.1. NCBI lineage: Eukaryota > Viridiplantae > Streptophyta > Magnoliopsida > Magnoliales > Magnoliaceae > Magnolia > Magnolia changhungtana. Next base: position 5,608,604 of record JASAUF010000502.1, on the reverse strand, counting down.
GAACCAAGATCAACGCCCGAGATCCAAGAAAATCGAGAAACTGAAGCTCAAGCGGCCTGAAGGACGTCCAGAATGCAAGATCATAAGGTTCCCGTCATCCGATTGACACGAGACTTCATACGTGGCCTGAACGCCCTATATTAACCGTACATGTCAAATTTCAACCGTTGGATCCCCCTGGAAGTGGCCCAACGGACAGATCAGCCCATAAAATCTGGATTCTAGGCCCGCCTGTTATCTGGATATGCTTCATCTCTGGTCTCAACGGGTCAAATGAGCTGACAATATGAATGGACGGAGTAGATTTCTCATATACATCAAAGCGGGACCCACAGTATATGGTGCATGTGCATAGTATGAGTGCACCGGATGAAGACTACACTTAAACGATCGGTCAACAGGAACAAAGACCGATCGTTTTCGAAAGGGATTTGATTCCCTGTTTTTCCGCCACTGCAAACGCCGAAACAGAGTTTCGGACGAGATTCGGTGGGCCCACACCATGCTCTAAATGTCTGATCCGAACCGTTCATCAGGACGAGGGAGAAAAACCAGTCGACTTCATGCTGAATTTTGGCGTCCATACACATGTACATGATCGCTACAGCAATCGTAAAAAGACCGTTCAACTGTCGTGCAGTCTGACTGTCTCAGTGGGCCACATCAACAGATAACAAGAACCGTCCATCCCTAGTCGAAATTTCGAGAAAAAGATAATGGACGGGGTGGATATATCAAACACTGGATTATGTGGACCCCACCAAGATCATCGCACACCAGCGTGCGTACGCACAGCGTCCGCAGGTGCGGACGCTGATTAGAGTAGTGGGCCCCATCCATTGATCATATGGATGATCAGACTCGTCCATTCACTCCAGAGGGGGGATGTGATCCTCACCTAGGTGTCTTTTTGTCCAAGACACGCAATCACGCGATTTCCACCGTCAAACGCAGGTTGAATGGTGGCTTGAGTTGATTCAATGGGACATGCAAGAACCTACAAAAATTTACCCTTCCCGAACAGTTTTTTATCCTAAACACAACAGACGGTGTGGATTTCTTCTTTGACACCAATCGTGGGCCCCATCAGCCAACGCAGGTCCTCTGTTTCGCTACAGCTGGCGTTCGAGAAAGCCGGACGTTGCGGCTAGTTATGTGACTTCAGTCTGCGTCGGATCAGTGATCCAGACCGTTCATCTGAAAGCCACGATCAAGCCATGCAGAGAGATGTTTTTGTTCACAAAAAAATAAACATTTAGTTGTCCTGTGTGCGAAGGCTGGAACAACGCAGATCGGGTGCGGCGTTTTCTGCTGCGTAAGATGTTACACAAGTGGCTGTTACAGGGAGCTCACCGCCTACAGCTGGGTATAAAGAAAAAGCTTAGACGGCTGGAAAAAAGGGAGAAAGAAAAAGAAGTTTTTGCTGGAACGTGGGTGAAGAGAGAGAGAAACACAGGGAGTAGAATTTGAGTTTTTAATTGTCTTTTTCTTCTTTCTTTTCTCTATTTTGTTTTGAGAGATCTAGTCCACTCATGTGTGGCTAAACCACTTAGCTAGGGCTAAGAGGTGAAGCTTGTAGCATGATGGGATGCCTCTTTGCTTGAGTTTTTGTTTAGACTGAATTGATGTTGATTTGGGTTTTATTATGGGAATGTGTTTTTAGTCTTTAATGGTCTGTTGTGACTGAAATTACAATGGGTCTGCAATGGCTTTGAGCATGTTCTTTTCCTATTTATGTTTATGACGTCAGGAAGCCCTGTTGTTCACCATCGTCTCTTGGGCATGGTTGGATGTCGGTACCCTTCCTAACCTTCATACATTGATTGGTTGGTAATTAGTTTAATTCTGTTATTTGCTTTGTCTCCTGGGCATGGTTTGGTGATGGAATCCATTCTAATTCATACACCTTTCATCTCTTGAAACCTATATCAATGGCAGTTCAGTTAATTTTCCTGATTTATAATGCAGGCATAAGATCTCCCTGATCTCTACGAGTGGATCCTCTGAATCCCTAGTTTCCCTTCTCTGAATTTTCTTCTCAGTTTAGATTAATATTTCATCATTATTCTTCAAATTATAATCGATTTAGATTTCATCTCATTCTAGTTCTATTTCTACTTAGTTTCAGATAACGTACAAGTTTCAGTCCCTTAGGATTCGACCTCGGTCTTACTGAGTTTATTACTACATCACAACCCTATACTTGGGGAGTGAACAAGTTTTTGGCGCCGTTGCCGGGGACTGACGGCTACAATTTTCTGAAATTAATTGGTTTTAGAGTTAGTTTAAGATTAGGATTTTACTAATTTTAATTTTATTTATTTATTTATTATTATTATTTTTTCATAGGACTAACATATTTCCTATTCTGTAGGTTGTTAAGATAGAACTTCTAATTCGGTAAACTCTTTCTGATTTGCTAGATTTTCTAACTCTTTAGATTTGATTTGCTTTAGAAATTCCTTCTATTTAGAAACTAACTTAGTTTGTTTTATTTTGCAGGTCTTTAACTTAAGGACTCCAATTTGGTAATCTCCTTCCAACCCTCTTTCCTTTTTAGATTCATATTTTCTTTCTTAGGATTAGATTTAGGATTTGATTGAGGACTGTGAGTGTTTCATGCCCAAGTGGGCCCGTGACGACACTCGACGTCTCTTGACTGAAGGAGGATTAGTTGAGGGGTTGACTGTCCATCGCAGGACTAGACACCGTTCGAATTCCCCTGAGTTAATTGAGGTTATGGCTGAAAATCAACCTCAAGCACTATCTCAACAGATGGATGAGGAAGTACATGATGAGAATGAGGTGCTTCAAGCACCCCCGCCTCGTACCTTACCAGATTATTTACAACCGGCGGGGGTGAGCACGCCCTCATGCATGATTTTTCCTGAAAACACAGGACATATGGACATCAAGCCAGGAGTTATCCAACTCCTTCCTAAATTTCATGAGCTCGAATCAGAAAGTCCATACTTACATTTGAAAGAGTTCGATGAGATTATAGCCACCTTATACTTTCCTAATGTATACGAGGATACAATCAGGCTGAAACTCTTTCCTTTTTCCTTGAAAGAGAAGGCTAAGACGTGGTTACATTCACTGCGTCCTAGATCCATTGGCACATGGAATGATTTGCAGAGGGAATTCATAAAGAAAATTTTCCCACACCATAAAACAATTACCCTCAGAAAAGCAATCATGAACTTCGCCCAAAAGGAAGATGAAACATTCTACCAATGTTGGGAAAGGTTCAAGGATCTTGTCAGTTCATGCCCACAACACGGTTTTGAAATGTGGCGCATTACAAATTTTTTCTATGATGGACTGACATCTTCCATGCGCCAACTGGTCGAGACAATGTGTAATGGAGAATTCATGAATAAAGAGGTCGACGAGGTATGGGATTACCTCGATAGACTTGCCAAGAATGCATAATCATGGGACCATTACCCAAAATTAAACACCACGCCTAAACCAACTCAATCTAAGGAGAAAGGTGGAGTATATCTCCTGAAAGAAGCGGATGATGTAAATTTTAAAGTGACTAATCTCACTCGAAGAGTCGAGGCCATGAAAGGAAAGAAGGATAAGGTTAATGAAATTGTTTGCGGCATCTGTGATTGCAACATTCACACAACTGAAAATTGTCCTACCATATCTGCCTTTCGAGGAGTGTTGAATGAACAAGCCAATGCCGTAAATAACTATCAAAGACCTTTCAATGGATCTACCTCCAATACATACAATCCTGGTTGGAGAAATCATCCAAATTTTAGTTGGAGGAATGGACAAACTGCTACCCCTCAAAGTTTCTTTAATCAAAATCAAAATCAGGGGAAAGCTCAAGAAGAACCGGTTCAAAATCCCATACAAGATCTGACTCAGGCAGTGCGTGGACTTACAGACTTTATGCAAAAAAATAGATTCACGTATGACGGTTATAGAAAAGGGGATGCTTCCTGCATAACCGCTCCCCAATCCTAAACCGCAATACGAGATAAATGATCCCAGCTCTTCAAATCAAATGGGGCACACTAAATCCATCACCACTCTTAGGAGTGGGAAGATCATTGATAAAACCCTTCCGGTTAGGCCCGAAAAGCCTCAAGAACCAGAAGAAGACAATAATGATGGATCTCGTGATGTCCCACAAAATTTAGAACCGGAACTTCTAGAGAAGCCAGTTGCTCCGTTCCCCCAACGGTTGGTTGCACCAAAACGTCTTTCTAACTCTCAGGATATTCTGGAGGTGTTGAAACAAGTGAAAGTCAACATTCCTCTACTTGATGTCGTAAAACAGGTTCCTCTAATGCAAAATTTCTGAAAGACCTATGTACGACCAAAAGACGGCAAAGCATTCAAAAGAAGATCTTCTTGACTGAGAAAGTGAGTGCCATCCTGAAGCAAGACGTGCCGTAAAAATTCAAGGATCTCGGTAGCCCAACCATATCATGTGTAATCAGGAACCATCGAATTGATCATGCACTTCTTGACTTGGGAGCGAGTGTCAATTTGATTCCCTACTCGGTATACAAACAGTTAGGTTTGGGTGAGCTAAAACCTACCCTAACCACACTACAACTTGCCGATCGAACTGTTCGTGTACCAAGAGGGATTATTGAGGATGTGTTAGTCCAAGTCGATAGATTTTACTACCCTGTAGATTTTATCATCCTGGACACCGAACCCATCAACAACATGAGCACTCAGATACCCGTCATTCTTGGTCGCCCATTCCTTGCCACGTCAAATGCAATCATCAATTGCAGGAATGGTGTCATGACTATGTCTTTTAGAAATTTGACATTGGAGTCAAACATCTTTTTCAATAACGGCAGCAACGCAGAGGATGATGACGATGTCCACGACATTAACATGATCGATACTTTCGTGGAAGATAGGACACCCCTTACCTTATCCTCTGATCCTCTAGAGACGTGCTTGGCCCACTCCCATGAGTTTGATGATGATATGATTAGGGAGACGTGTGCCTTGCTTGATACTGCACCGGTACTTGAAGTTAATCGGTGGAGGCCACAATTTGAAGAATTGCCACAAACTGATGTAGTGCCTCTACCGTCTAACCTCAAGGCACCGAAGCTTGACCTAAAACCTTTGCCCTCTGATTTGAAATACGCCTATTTAGGTCAAGATGAGACATACCCGGTGGTGATCTCTGCCCACCTAGAAAAAGAACAGGAGAGTATGCTCATATCTACTCTCATTGAGTATAAAGGAGCCCTAGGATGGACGATAGCGGACCTCAAGGGAATCGATCCCTCGATTTGTACTCACCACATATATCTTGAGGAAAATGTGAAGACCGCTTGGCAACCACAACGTAGATTAAATCTAAACATGAAGGAAGTGGTTAAGGCCGAGGTTCTCAAACTATTGGATGTGGGTATTATATACCCTATATCTGATAGTCAATGGGTGAGTCCAACTCAGGTGGTTCCTAAGAAGTCCGGAATCACCATCGTAGCCAATGCTAATAATGAACTCGTGCCAACTAGAGTTACTACTGGTTGGAGAATGTGTATTGACTACAGAAAGTTAAATACCGTCACAAGGAAGGATCACTTTCCTTTGCCCTTCATTGATTAAATCTTAGAAAGGCTAGCTGGTCATTCCTATTACTGTTTCCTTGACGGGTATTCGGGCTACAATCAGATTGAAATCGCCCCTGAGGACCAGGAAAAGAATACATTTACATGTCCCTACGGCACCTTTGCTTACCGAAGGATGTCATTTGGACTATGTAATGCCCCTGCCACCATTCAGCGATGTATGTTGAGTATCTTTTCTGATATGGTGGGGCAATATCTAGAGGTCTTCATGGACGATTTCTCTGTCTATGGCTCATCTTTCAGCAAGTGCTTGGAAAGTCTTAAATGTGTCTTTGAAAAGATGTGAAGAAAAGAATCTGGTACTTAATTGGGAGAAGTGTCATTTCATGGTTCATAAGGGGATTGTCCTTGGACATATCATCTCGTCCAAGGGAATTGAGGTAGATAAGGCAAAAATCGATCTTATCTCTAACCTACCTCCACCCAAGAACATCAGAGACGTGCGATCCTTCTTAGGATACGCAGGATTTTACAGGCGATTCATAAAGGACTTTAGTCTCCTCTCTCGTCTTTTATGTAATCTTCTTCAAAAGGATGTTCTATACGAGTGGACTGAGCAATGCCAGGAAGCTTTCACCAAGCTTAAAGGCATGTTAACCACTGCACCTATCATGCAGCCACCCGACTGGAGCCTTCCTTTTAAGCTTATGTGCGACGCCTCTGATTATGCTCTTGGAGCGGTTCTAGGCTAGAGAAAAGATAAGAGGCCCTGCGTCATCCATTACGCGAGTAAGACTTTAAATCCTGCCCAAGTGAACTACTCGACTACGGAAAAAGAACTTTTAGCTGTAGTGTTCGCCTTGGACAAATTTAGGTCCTACCTGATCGGATCCAAGATCATTATCTATACAGATCATGCGGCACTGAAGTATCTTCTTTCTAAGAATGATTCTAAGCCCCGCTTGATACGATGGATCCTTCTACTCCAAGAATTTGATTTAGAAATTAAAGATAAAAAGGGAGTAGAGAACGTAGTGGCCGATCACCTTTCTCGCCTCAATACCTCTGATTCCCTTGAGGCGACCCATATCAATGACATGTTCCCTGATGAATAACTGTTCAGAGTCTCCCATTCGCCTTGGTTCGCTGATATTGCTAATTATCTTGCTACAGGTTCCATACCGTCACATTGATCACAAGAAGATAAGAAGAAATTTTTCACCGAGGTACGCAAATTCTTCTGGGATGATCCATACTTGTTTAAATATTGCCCAGACCAAATCTTGAGGAGATGTGTGCCAGACAATGAGCATCAGAGTGTCATCTCCTTCTGTCACTCACAGGCCTGTGGTGGTCACTTTTCTGCAAAAAAAGACCACGTCCAAGATTCTGCAGTGTGGTTTCTATTGGCCCACTATGTTCAGGGACACTCATGAGTTTTGTAAAGCTTGTGAGCGTTGTCAGAAATTGGGAGCATTGTCCCATCAAAATATGATGCCCTTGAATCCCATTCTTATCATAGAGGCATTTGATTGCTGGGGCATCGATTTCATGGGACCATTCCCCCAATCTTTTGGGAATTTATATATTTTGCTTGCCGTAGACTATGTCACTAAATGGGTCGAAGCGATTCCGTGTCGGAATAATGACCATCGCACGGTCATTAAATTCCTAAAAGAAAACATCCTTTCCCGATTCGGAACGCCTCGAGCCATCATTAGTGATGGGGGCTCACACTTTTGTAATAGGCCATTCGAGAGTTTAATGAAGAAATATGGTATCTCTCATAAGGTGAGCACCCCATACCACCCACAGACAAGTGGGCAAGCTGAGATTTCTAATAGGGAGATCAAACACATTTTGGAGAAAACGGTTAACCCTGACCGTAAGGATTGGTCAATTCGATTGACCGATGCCTTATGGGCGTACCGTACTGCTTTTAAAACCCCTATTGGAATGTCTCCCTTTAGACTCGTCTATGGGAAGGCTTGCCACTTACCTGTGGAGTTGGAACATAGAGCCTACTGGGCAATCAAAAATTTAAATTTCAATCTGAACAACGCCGGCTCGCTACGCAAACTTCAATTAAATGAACTTGAAGAAATTCGGAACGACGCATACGAGAATTCGAGAATTTACAAGGACAGGATGAAGGCGTTTCATGACCAACATATTCTACGAAAATCATTCACTCCAGGTCAGAAAGTCCTTTTGTATAATTCTCGATTACATCTCTTTCCGGGTAAGCTTCGATCTCGTTGGACCGGCCCTTACATTGTTGTTACTGCATATCCTCATGGGGCTGTCGAGATAAGAGACCCCGACAATGGCAAGGAGTTTAAAGTAAATGGACATCGCTTAAAGCCATTTGTCGAGAAATTTGATTCAGAGGACATGTCCATGCCTCTGACTGATCCTGTTTACCAGGACTGATCTCCTAGTCTGATGGAGGTATAGGTAGGTTTATCGCTTTCATAGGATTAGGGTTGTTGCTTTGTCCGTGAAGATCAAACTTAGTGCTCTGGGAGGCAACCCAAATTTTTCAACTTATTTCATTTTCCTAGTTAGTTCAATGTTTGTGGGTAACATTACTGCAAACCCTCACGAGACTACAACTCGTCCACTAGGGGTAACCTAGGGGTTTAAAGGCTTGTTCCATATGCTAAATGCAATCGAGAGCACCTGCGAAAGTGGTATAGGTAGGATTTTATTTCTTGTTATTTTTGTGTTGCTTTTTCTCTTGTGCTCACCCGCTCTCATGTTGAGATCTCTTGGAAAGTCTCTCACGATTCATCATTCAGGTAATATCTTCCCATCACTTCTCTTTTACTTTCCTTGTCCCATGTGCATTCCATGCTCATATCTTTTACATTGAGGACAATGTAGATTTTAGGTTGGAGGTGGGAGATTAGGTAACCTAATCTGTGTTTTCTTGGTCTTGAGCAAAAATTGTGAAAATTTTTAATTTTTTTCTGGAAATTCTTATGAATTTGAAGTGATTTTGACGACCATCTTGGATTTATAATGTTAAAGATACGTATTGTTGGTAATTCATGACTTTTGGATTCAGTTATCTGTAGATTTCACAGTTAAGTTTGAATTGTTAATCCATGATTAGAAGTTGTAAACATTGATTGAGTCATGATTTCACATACCACATCTCACCTACACATTGAGATTTCAGTTTGATATTGAATGATTAACTTGGTAATCACTGAGCATGAAAGAAACCAGCCTAAAAGATTTGGCCATCAAGGTATAAAAAAAGAATTACACCATGGGTTTGCTCCCTATAGGTGTGGATTCGATTTTCCATGATTAACAGTTAGACAGAGCTGGACGACTATTTTCACCATAGGTTTGCTCCCTATAAGTGAAAATTTGATTCCCATCTTGACATAAAAAAAAAAAAGAAAAAAAAAAGAAAATGAAAGAATGATCTGTGAGGCAAAGTACTGATTTAGGTGATGGTTGCTATGAATTTTCTGATTGATTACTAATGATATCATGAAATCGACAATTTGATCTCTTAATGATGATAGGCTGAGATTTCACTATACACCCATGGAACTCAATGTTTAAAATTATTCTAGTTTATGGATTAAAATTTGAACTTGATTATGAAATTCACCGTGCATGAGAGGCCAGGAGAAATTGATAATCACCATTCATGACTCTTAAGATTTCTCATATTTGGATTATTTTTCAAAATATCACTCGGCTTCACAAGAATTGTCTTGTAATTCTCAACTTAATTTTTGCATATTTTGCTCGGGACTAGCAAAATGCTGGTTGGGGGTTGTGTTGAGGGTCAAATATTGCATATCAGACCCTAGCTACTGCTTGGATTTACGAACATAATACTGTTTAACGCCCGGTTTTAATTGTGTTTTGTTGCAGGATTCAATCAGGAGCATTGACTGAAAACTGATAGTAAAAGCATGAATTTGGCACTCCAAAGTCACCAGAGCAAGGGACAGACCCCAGTGAACCAAGATCAACGCCCGAGATCCAAGAAAATCGAGAAACTGAAGCTCAAGCGGCCTGAAGGACGTCCAGAATGTAAGATCATAAGGTTCCCGCCATCCAATTGACACGAGACTTCATACGTGGCCTGAACGCCCTATATCAACCGTACACGTCAAATTTCAACCGTTGGATCCCCCTGGAAGTGGCCCAACGGACAGATCAGCCTATAAAATCTGGATTCTAGGCCCGCCTGTTATCTGGATATGCTTCATCTCTGGTCTCAACGGGTCAAATGAGCTGACAATATGAATGGACGGAGCAGATTTCTCATATACATCAAAGCGGGACCCACAGTATATGGTGCATGTGCATAGTATGAGTGCACCGGATGAAGACTACACTTAAACGATCGGTCAACAGGAACAAAGACCGATCGTTTTCGAAAGGGATTTGATTCCCTGTTTTTCCGCCGCTGCGAACGCCGAAACAGAGTTTCGGACGAGATTCGGTGGGCCCACACCATGCTTTAAATGTCTGATTCGAACCGTTCATCAGGACGAGGGAGAAAAACCAGTCGACTTCATGCTGAATTTTGGCGTCCATACACATGTACATGATCGCTACAGCAATCGTAAAAAGACCGTTCAACTGTCGTGCAGTCTGACTGTCTCAGTGGGCCACATCAACAGATAACGAGAACTGTCCATCCCTGGTCGAAATTTCGAGAAAAAGATAATGGACGGGGTGGATATATCAAACACTGGATTATGTGGACCCCACCAAGATCATCGCACACCAGCGTGCGGACGCTGATTTGAGTAGTGGGCCCCATCCATTGATCATATGGATGATCAGACCCGTCCATTCACTCCAGAGGGGGGACGTGATCCTCACCTAGGTGTCTTTTTGTCCAAGACACGCAATCACGCGATTTCCACCGTCAAACGCAGGTTGAACGGTGGCTTGAGTTGATTCAATGGGACATGCAAGAACCTACAAAAATTTACCCTTCCCGAACAGTTTTTTGTCCTGAACACAACAGACGGTGTGGATTTCTTCTTTGACACCAATCGTGGGCCCCATCAGCCAACGCAGGTCCTTTGTTTCGCTACAGCTGGAATTCGAGAAAGCCGGACGTTGCGGCTAGTTATGTGACTTCAGTCTGCGTCGGATCAGTGATCCAGACCGTTCATCTGAAAGCCACGATCAAGCCATGCAGAGAGATGTTTTTGTTCACAAAAAAATAAACATTTAGTTGTCCTGTGTGCGAAGGCTGGAACAACGCAGATCGGGTGCGGCGTTTTCTGCTGCGTAAGATGTTACGCAAGTGGCTGTTACAGGGAGCTCACCGCCTACAGCTGGGTATAAAGAAAAAGCTTAGACGGCTGGAAAAAAGGGAGAAAGAAAAAGAAGTTTTTGCTGGAACGTGGGTGAAGAGAGAGAGAAACACAGGGAGTAGAATTTGAGTTTTTAATTGTCTTTTTCTTCTTTCTTTTCTCTATTTTGTTTTGAGAGATCTAGTCCACTCATGTGTGGCTAAACCTCTTAGCTAGGGCTAAGAGGTGAAGCTTGTAGCATGATGGGATGCCTCTTTGCTTGAGTTTTTGTTTAGACTGAATTGATGTTGATTTGGGTTTTATTATGGGAATGTGTTTTTAGTCTTTAATGGTCTGTTGTGACTGAAATTACAATGGGTCTGCAATGGCTTTGAGCATGTTCTTTTCCTATTTATGTTTATAACGTCAGGAAGCCCTGTTGTTCACCATCGTCTCCTAGGCATGGTTGGATGTCGGTACCCTTCCTAACCTTCATACATTGATTGGTTGGTAATTAGTTTAATTCTGTTGTTTACTTTGTCTCCTGGGCATGGTTTGGTGATGGAATTTATTCTAATTCATACACCTTTCATCTCTTGAAACCTATATCAATGGCAGTTCAGTTAATTTTCCTGATTTATAATGCAGGCATAAGATCTCCCTGATCTCTACGAGTGGATCCTCTGAATCCCTAGTTTCCCTTCTCTGAATTTTCTTCTCAGTTTAGATTAATATTTCATCATTATTCTTCAAATTATAATCGATTTAGATTTCATCTCATTCTAGTTCTATTTCTACTTAGTTTCAGTCCCTTAGGATTCGACCTCGGTTTTACCGAGTTTATTACTACATCACTGTGAGACCCGACCCTAGTTCTCATGTTTACATGTATGTGTGTGAGTATGCATCTTATTCATCATGGTCTCGCGGTCCTACCGGTCGAATTCCGGCGACCCGCGACCTTCAAATTGTGTTTATGGTCACTTTGAGTTCAGTCACGTAGACCCGACTCGGATCGACCCAAGACCTATGTCATCTCGTTCGTATCGTCGTTGCGGTTCCAACGACGCGTCTTGTGCGTCAATCCGACCTATGGATCAAAAGTTATGAGCATTTCATCATGTGGCCCACTTTTGTACAAAAGCATGTGGACCACCTCCATGGCACAATTTCCCATGCACACCACACACACACACTACACTATTGCATGGAATAAACACTACCCACCCTAAACACTACCCATACCTAACCTACCCTAGCAACATTGTTATTGTCACCATAGGTTATTATTACTTCCCTTAAAAAGATTTTCCCTCTCTTTCCCTCTCATTTCTCTCTCTCTCTTCTCTTCTTCTCCAGCAACTTCTCTCCCATCTCTCTCTCTTCTCCAGCCCCATTTCCCCTTTAATCTTCCAAATCCAACCATCTAAATCCAATCTCACCCATTGAGATGGATCCCTTGGTGCACTAGGAGCTAGGAGGTCCAAATTTGGAGATTCTAAGGTGGGTGTAATCCTATAAATTGGGATTTCTATTTTCATGTACTTAGATTTCTTTTGTGGGAAGTGTAGGACCCACCAATCCATGGTGGAGATCCTACATCATCCCTTAGTTGTGGCCAAATGGCCTATTTGATGCATGCATGTCCATGCATGGGGTTTCCCCTCTATAGGCCCCCATCATGGAGGATTACTTGGATTTCATAGCATGATAGGTCATCTAGACCCTAGAATCATGGTTGGGATGTCATCCCAACCATTGATCTTAAATCTAGAACATGCATGTGGTGGATCTTGTTGTAACCTATGAATAAAAGGAATGTATGGTGTGATTGATGAAGGGGAGGGCCTCAATGTGGCGGAGCCCCTCCTCTTGTGGCCGATTCTTCATTTATTTTATTTTATTTTATTTTTCTTTATGATAGAATTCTGATCTTGCATGTGTGGCACACCTTGTAGGCCAACAAAAATCCAGACCAACCATGGAGCTTGGACACCTATAGCAGTCCATCCTTAGACATGTGGCCCCAAAATCTATCTAAATGGGATACATGCAAGGGGTATTTGATGATGGGGAAGGTCTGGACATTTTTGGGGCCCACTGGGGTGGTCCACTACACAAATTCCTAGGGTTAAATCCCATGAAAAACCATGTTTATATTTTAATCATTTCTATTACATATTGCTGTCCAAATCTGCTGGACAGATTTTTGGGCCACTTTGGGGCCTGATTTATGGGTCTTTGGTGGAAATAATGAAACAAAATAATATGTGATTCTTGTATCCTTATGACCCATCTACAACCATACCAAATTTCAGCCCCATCTGACTTTCATTGGGGTCCCAAAGGTGTGGTCCAAATGAGGTGGACAGTCTGGATTTTCTGCACTATTCCAGCAATATTCTACCCTGGACAGGTTGGAATTTCAAAAATTATTAAAATATTTTTGGGTGTCTAAAAATTATGAGAATTTACAGGAAGGTGGTCCACTCATGGTGGGACCAACCTACAAAATTTTGGGGCCAATGGAAACCTGTACACACCATGGTGGTGGCTGGATTGGCCCATTACAATATGGTGTCCAGATCAGTCCGATTTTCAGGACAGATTGATTTCTTTAAATAAACTAAAATAGTTTTAGGTGTCCATAAATTCTAAAATTTTGTGAAGTTGTGGTCCACCCATGGTGGGACCTACCTACCAACTTTCAGGGCCAATGGACCCCTGTGCACATCGTGTCGAGGGCCGGACTGGCCCACCACATTGGGATGTCCAGGTCTGTCCGATTTTCTGGACAGACTGTCTTGTTTAAATTAATTAAAATACTTAGGGATATTCAAAAATTCTGAAATTTTGTGGGGGTATGTCCTACCTATTGAAGTATCACTCTGAAAAATTTCAGCCCCAACTGACCCTGTTTAGGTATCCAAAAGAATGGGCCAAAATAGTTGGACTACCAGATTTTTCTGCTGTGCAGTCCAGCAATGTGCCTTGATAAAAAACCATAATTCAAAAATATTTCCTCTGATGGTGGGCCACCTTTTTGGGTTTTCTCTCATTGTATGCATGATGAGGGACCTTGGCCCTCAATTTTCAGAGTTTTAGAGGCCCTGGGCCCACTCCAATGGAGTGCCCAAATTTAGGACAGCAACATGTTATAATTATGTTTGGCCTTTGGGCTGAAATTTTGAGGAGTGGGGCCCAACACATTGTGAAGAATCTTAGAGGTAATAATTTATACATTTAGTTCCTTAAATGTTGGGCCTAATAAATACACTTTTGAGGCCCACCACAGTTGAATTTAATTGGGTCCATGAATGTGGCTAGTTGTTGAACTCTTTGAGCCCAATTGGGCTGGAACTTTCTAGTAGGCCCATTGAACTCTTGGGCCATTTTTACCATACTATTGTGTTGGATTAGTGGGCTAGATTACACAAGTATATGGGCCCTTGATTGCCCACCAAATCAACTTTATACTTGGGCCGGGTTGTAGGCCCAACTTACTTGACTAAGAACATGACATTTGCCCATGTGATTTGAGTAATGGGCTGCCCACTAGGCCACAACAATATATGGGATTAGTAGCCTTTATGTTGGGCCCTAACCTTTCCCTGTGGGCCCATAGTGGTATATATGGGTTGGGCTATGTGTGTTCCCCATGGACCCATGTTTTGGATAGGCCTTGGGCCGCCTTTTCAAGCCCAACATGAATGTATGTGGTATGTAATGGCTGTCCATTTCTTATTTCTAATGTTGTGTGGGCCTTGGGCCTTGATCCGTAATCAATTAGAGATGGGCTACCTCTTGGGGATCAATTGTGGTTGGATGTCCACATTGGTGGCCCTAAGGTAGGCCCATGGGCTTCTATGGGTGGTTAAAGGCCCACCATAGACCCTTGCTAGGCTCGTTCATCTATTTAGGCCCATATCATTGTTCTCCTTAGTCTCATGGGCTACCCTGTATATGGGCCCCCACTAGAGGTTGTATTCCTTATGAGGAATTGGTTAAGTACCTATACTATTCATGGTTAGGTAGAGAGTTCATCTTCACCTCATTAGCACCCCTATTCATCTTCATGGCCCACTCCCATACGCATCATATGCATGATTGGTTGAGGTATGATTGGCCATGGTTGTGTCATTATGTAGGACATGTTGGTATCTCCCTGAGAGATGGATGCTTGGGATTGATGCATGGGTGATTGTGTGATTCATGCATCTGGCATTGCATAGCTTATGGATATCTGCCCTTACTTCATCAGGGCCTTGCCTCCACAGGGGTATTCGTGGATGGCTGTATTTGTGGACACCGGAAATATTAGTTGAGCATACCGGGTGCATAGGATGCCCATGGGTGAAATTCCCAAAACTTCCATGGTACCAAGGATCTGCTCCAACGCCGTGACCGGGTGGAATATATGAGCGCACGAGGGCCTTATACCATTAGGCCGCGTCTACCACTATCGTGTAGTCGGTTGGATAGGGGTGTGGCCTTACCTGCCTGATGTGAGGAGGCATTGCTAGGCTGAGTCTGACCAGCTCGTAAATGGGTCCGCTACCTTCAGGCCTTGTTGGTGATTGGTGTCCATGGGCGGGTAGTGAGGTCTCTTACGCTCGTTTGACTGTGCGGGGGTCTGTAGAGCGGCAGTCATTCAAGAGTGTAATAGACCCCAGGTGATTTCCTTATGATCGGAAATGTATATGACTTGTGGTTTGGATATGAGCACGACATTACTTGCATTGCATTAGCATTGGTTGTACAAGCCCCTTCATGCATTGCCTTGGCATGGCACCCAAGATACTCATTGCATCTTATTCATGATAAGCTTTGGTAAGGCTAGTGATATCCTCATTGATCATACTTCTCTCCTTGTATTTCCTACTACTCTTCATGCACCATTATCACACACCTACACCACCCTCTAAGCTTCTATAAGCATGCACGATTGATGCGTGCAGGATACTCTAGGCAGGCGACACAGCAGTAGAGCACGGAGTAGAGCTGAGCATTTGAGGACTCCAGTGTTGCTGACCTTTCTCTCTTTTCCTTTTATCTCATGTATGTCCTTTGGACCTTATAGATGATTGTAAAAGTTCAAATTTATAGTGGATTTTGCGATGTGTGCCTTCGTTATTCTCAGATGTTCTTGCTATGATCTTGGGTATGCTCGTATTGGAATGATTATACTGTTATAAAAATCCTCCTTGTAGGATCCCAAGATCGGAACCTGCCTCAGGAGCCGAGAATGGGGTACTATGGAGGCTGTTGCGTTCAGAACCGGTCATCGGAATCCTTATGAGTCCGGTTACTGAGTCTGGGGCGTGACAGGAGTTGGTATCAGAGCATAGCAAGTAATTCTGGAATAACTCAGGATAACATCACATGTCTGCCAAGAACATAGGACAAGTAGTGTCCCGAGATTCTTCTCTTCGCTCCGTATTGAGCCTATAATTATCTTGATTCCTTGCGACGTCATTATTTTGTAGACGATGACGCGTGGACGTGGCGCTCGTGGTCGTGGCGCTCGTGGTCGTGGCGCCCGTGGTCGTGGTGCCCGTGGACGAGGTGCCCGAGGTACCCATCCTACTCGAGCACATCCTGCTCCCGTTGTTGGGGACCCGATTCCTGAGGTCCCTATCCGGCCTGCTCCCCCAGTTGAGCCCGTAGCACCCGTACCTCCAGTTGCTCCCGTTCCCCCACCTATTCCCCCTCCTCAGTCTGCTGTTCCGGTTTCGGAGGCTCCTGCTCCGATGGCCGTACCCGTGCCTCCGCCTGAGGCGAGCGCCACCCCTGCTTTTCCGACAGTACCTATAGGAGTTGAGCATTTTCAGCAGCTGATGCAGCTGGTTGCCACCGCATTGCAGACCCGTCAGCCAGCTACCACTGAGGTTTCCGGGCTGTTTGACTTACCGCATGCTAGTGCGATAGCCCGAGAGTTCCGGCAGCATGATCCCCCGAGGTTTAGTGGCGATCCTGACCCTTCTGCAGCTGAGGCTTGGCACACTGAGGTTGCGAGGATTTTTGACATTATTCAGTGTCCTGCGGGCCAGAGAGTATCCCTTGCCACCTACCTTCTTCAGGGTGAGGCCCGACACTGGTGGTCATCCGTGTCCAGGATGGTCGGGGCTCAGTTCATTTGGACATGGGAGGAGTTTGTGACCCGCTTCGACCAGAAGTTCTTCCCTGAGCATGTTCAGATCCAGCGGGCGATCGAGTTTGAGACTCTAGTGCAGGGCGATATGACTGTATCTCAGTATGAGGCCCGTTTCTTGGCCTTGTCTAGATTCGCTTCTCATCTCACCAGCGATGAGAAGATGAGGGCCCGTCGTTTTGTGACCGGTTTGTGTCCTGCCCTTCGCAGTCGTGTGGTGGGGCATTGCTTGGAGACGTTTGACCAGGTTGTGCATCGGGCACTAGTTTATGAGGAGGACTGGGCTATGACCCAGAGATCGAGAGAGCGAGTTCGGTGGAGACCTAAGAGGAGTGCACCACCAAGCAGTTCTAGGCAGCATCGTCAGCAGAGGCGGAGGGGCAGATCAGGGTATCGGCAGCCTGTGGTTCAGTCAGTAGCCTCTTCATCGTCATCAGCACCGCCAGCTGCTTCATCTTCTGACCCCTTTTCTGGCGTATGCTTCGGTTGTGGACAGGCCGGACATCGGAGGCGTGAGTGTCCTCTCCCCATTCAGCAGCAGCGGCCACCGCAGTTGCCCCCTCCTCGTCCTCCTCAGCAGCAGCAGAGAGCACAGCTTCCACCCGCCACTCCTAGGGCTCCTCAGCAGTAGAGGCAGCCAGGGCGGAGACCACCTCGGCGAGATAGCGGATAGGCATGAAGAAGCGGAATGGCGGCGCGCGGCGGCCGCAACACCAGCAGAGGGGATATTCGTATGTTGTTCGATCCCTGGGTCCAGTGTGTATAGCAGCCCAGCAGGCTCAGATTCAGGACCCTCAGTCTTCCGGTTTGCTTCCCCTACCAGCTCAGGGCCGTTTTTATTCTGCGCAGCAGGCGCCAGGCCAGGACCCGCAGTCATCGACCGGTGGAGTCATTGAGGGTATTCTTCTTGTTTCTGCTTGTGTTGCTCATGTTTTGTTTGATTCTGGTGCTTCCCATTCTTTTGTGGCCGAGCAGTTTTGCCGATCGACCGGTATTCCGTCGGAGGCCGTGTCTGAGGCCTTGACCGTTTCGACTCCCATGGGGAAGTCTATTGTGCTAACCCGTCGCTGTCCTTCTTGCCCGGTGTTAGTGGGCGAGATGTTCCTCCCTGCCGATCTATTCATGATGCCGATGGCAGGATTTGATGTGATTCTGGTATGGACGCTTGCAGTATCGTGCCATCTTGGACTGTGCCGCGAGGACAGTCACGTTTCATATCCCAGGCTTGCCAGTGTTCCAGTTCGTCGCCGAGCCCAGAGGAGAGCTGCTATCTAGTTTATTGGCTTCGGTCGTTGAGGATTCTATGGCAGAGAGTATTGAGCAAACCGATTGTTTGTGAGTACCGGATGTGTTTCAGGAGATACGGGTTTGCCGCGCGCGTCGGCGGTGGAGTTTCGTGATTGATTTGGTGCCCGGTGCCGCATCTATCTCGAAGGCCCCCTACTGGATGGCACCGTTAGAGTTGAGGGAACTGCAGGAGCAGTTAGATGAGCTCCGGGAGTTAGGTTTTATTCGTCCCAGCAGTTCGCCTTGGGGAGCCCCGGTATTATTTGTGAAGAAGAAGGATGGTTCGTTGCGACTGTGTAGATTATCGTGAGCTCAACAGAGTCACCATTAAGAATCGATACCCGCTCCCCCGTATTGATGATCTGTTTGATCAGTTGCAGGGTGCGCAGTATTTTTCGAAGATAGACTTGCGTTCCGGTTACCATCAGATTCGGGTCCGAGAGGAGGACATTCCGAAGACGGCTTTTCGAACACGCTATGGTCACTTTGAGTTTCTGGTCATGTCATTCGGACTGACCAACGCGCCCGCCGTATTCATGTAGCTGATGAACGAGGTTTTTCGGCCGTTCCACGATCAGTTTGTGGTGGTATTCATTGATGATATTCTTGTATATTCGAGAACCCGAGAGGACCATGCTGAGCACCTGCGGATTGTGCTTGAGACCCTCCGTGCCCACCAGCTGTATGCGAAGCTAGAGAAGTGCGAGTTTTGGCAGGAGGAGATGAAGTTCCTCGGTCACGTAGTGACGAGGGAGGGTGTCGCTGTGGACCCCTCGAAGGTTGATGCAGTGCGTCAGTGGAGCCAGCCCACGAACGCGTCCGAGATTCGCAGCTTCCTTGGTCTAGCGGGATATTATCGACGGTTTATCGAGGGTTTCTCCCGTATTGCAGCACCGCTGACCCGGTTGACGCGAAAGGGCGTCGAGTTCGTTTGGAGTGACGCTTGTGAGGAGGCATTTGCGGAGTTGAAGGACCGCCTCACGTCCGCTCCTGTTCTCACTCTTCCTGATGGGAGTGAGGGTTTTGTTGTTTTCACCGATGCCTCTAGAGTTGGCTTGGGTGCTGTACTGATGCAGCACGGGAAGCCAGTGGCGTATGCCTCGCGCCAGCTTAAGGTCCATGAGCTGAACTACCCCACTCATGATTTGGAGCTTGCAGCAGTTGTCTTCGCGCTGAAAGTGTGGAGGCATTATCTATATGGGGTCAGGTTCGAGCTCTTCTCAGATCATAAGAGCTTGAAGTATCTATTTTCACAATCTGAGTTGAACCTGAGACAGAGGCGATGGATGGAGTTGCTGAAAGATTATGATTTTGACCTTCAGTACCACCCGGGTGAGGCAAACGTGGTGGCGAATGCGCTCAGCCGTCAGCCACGAGGCTTGGTGGCACATATGATGGTTCGACAGTGGCAGATGCTCGAGGATGTTTCAGAGTTTGACTTTGAGTTCGGTCTGCAGTCTTCCATTGTTCAGCTTTCGAGCTTATCGATTCAACCCTCTTTGGTGGCTAGGGTGATCGAAGCTCAGCAGACGACGAGTCACTTCGGAGTACCGAGCGCAGGCCGCATCCGTGGAGCGGTCGGGCGCGGATTGGTTCCGATGGTGGATTACGCTTCAGAGGCAGATTGTGTGTCCCGAATGTGCCAGAGTTGCGTCGTGATCGATGACCGAGGCACACCGTCGAGACTTACTATCCACCGGGCTCCACGAAGATGTATCGTGATATGAGGAGGCAATACTTCGGCGGGGGGATGAAGCGTCGGTTGCAAGTTTTGTGGCCGAGTGTGACACATGCCGGCGTGTCAAGGCCGATCATCAGAGACCCCCGGTCCCTTGCAGCCGTTGAGCGTTCCAGAGTGGAAGTGGGAGCACGTATCGATGGACTTTATTGCAGGGTTGCCGAGGACTCAGCGCGGTCATGATACCATCTGGGTTATCATCGATCGTTTAACAAAGTCGGCTCATTTCATTCCTGTGCGTGCTTCCTGGTCTATGGACCGGTTAGCGAGGATATTCATTGAGGAGATAGTGAGACTGCACGGCGTCCCAGTTTCGATCGTTTCAGACCGAGACTCCAGATTTACGTCTCAGTTTTGGAGGAGTTTTCAGCAGGCGTTGGGGGTCACTTTGCGCCTCAGTACGGCTTATCATCCGCAGACGGATGGGCAAACCGAAAGGGTCAACCAGATCCTTGAGGATATGCTTAGAGCTTGTGTGATCGACTTTGCAGGTAGTTGGGATGAGCATATGCGCCTCGCGAGTTCGCATACAACAACAGTTATCAGGCGACTATCGGCATGGCTCCTTTTGAGGCACTTTATGGTAGACCGTGCAGATCTCCTAGTTGTTGGACCGAGGTTGGAGAGCGTCGTCTCTTAGGTCCCGAGCTTGTGCTGCAGACGTTAGAGGCTATTGATGTTATCAGGCAAAGGATGCGTACCGCTCAGAGCCGGCAGAAGAGCTTTGCTGATCGTCGGCGTCGACCCCTCGAGTTCGCAGTCGGGGACATGGTATATCTCAAGGTCTCACCTATGAAGGGTGTGGTACGCTTTGGTGTGAAGGGCAAGCTCGCCCCAAGATTTATTGGACCTTTTGAGATTACCAAGCGCATAGGCGATGTGGCCTATAGGCTTGCCTTACCTCCTGAGTTGTCCGCGATCCACGATGTATTCCATGTTTCTATGTTGCGAAAATGTGGGTTGGACACTATTCCCATGATTGATTGGCAGCCACTTGAGGTCCATGAGGATGCTTCCTACATTGAGCAGCCTATTCGTATTCTCGATCGGAAGGAGCAAGTCCTCAGGACTAAGGTCATTCCCTTGGTGAAGGTGCAATGGGGTCATCATTCGGAGACCGAGGCGTCTTGGGAACGCGAGGCCGAGATTAGAGAGCGTTATCCCCATTTGTTTGATGATTGATAGATATATGATTGTTTGTATTACCTTTCTTGTAAGATGATTGTTATATGATGGTGGTGTTTTATTTTTTTTTTTGTCCTGGATTGGTCAATTTCGAGGACGAAATTTCTTTGTTGGTGGGGAGGATTGTAAGACCCGACCCTAGTTCTCATGTTTACATGTATGTGTGTGAGTATGCATCTTATTCATCATGGTCTCGCGGTCCTACCGGTCGAATTCCGGCGACCCGCGACCTTCAAATTGTGTTTATGGTCACTTTGAGTTCAGTCACATAGACCCGACTCGGATCGACCCAAGACCTATGTCATCTCGTTCGTATCGTCGTTGCGGTTCCAACGACGCGTCTTGTGCGTCAATCCGACCTATGGATCAAAAGTTATGAGCATTTCATCATGTGGCCCACTTTTGTACAAAAGCATGTGGACCACCTCCATGGCACAATTTCCCATGCACACCACACACACACACTACACTATTGCATGGAATAAACACTACCCACCCTAAACACTACCCATACCTAACCTACCCTAGCAACATTGTTATTGTCACCATAGGTTATTATTACTTCCCTTAAAAAGATTTTCCCTCTCTTTCCCTCTCATTTCTCTCTCTCTTCTCTTCTTCTCCAGCAACTTCTCTCCCATCTCCCTCTCTTCTCTAGCCCCATTTCCCCTTTAATCTTCCAAATCCAACCATCTAAATCCAATCTCACCCATTGAGATGGATCCCTTGGTGCACTAGGAGCTAGGAGGTCCAAATTTGGAGATTCTAAGGTGGGTGTAATCCTATAAATTAGGATTTCTATTTTCATGTACTTAGATTTCTTTTGTGGGAAGTGTAGGACCCACCAATCCATGGTGGAGATCCTACATCATCCCTTAGTTGTGGCCAAATGGCCTATTTGATGCATGCATGTCCATGCATGGGGTTTCCCCTCTATAGGCCCCCATCATGGAGGATTACTTGGATTTCATAGCATGATAGGTCATCTAGACCCTAGAATCATGGTTGGGATGTCATCCCAACCATTGATCTTAAATCTAGAACATGCATGTGGTGGATCTTGTTGTAACCTATGAATAAAAGGAATGTATGGTGTGATTGATGAAGGGAGGGCCTCAATGTGGCGGAGCCCCTCCTCTTGTGGCCGATTCTTCATTTATTTTATTTTATTTTATTTTTCTTTATGATAGAATTCTGATCTTGCATGTGTGGCCCACCTTGTAGGCCAACAAAAATCCAGACCAACCATGGAGCTTGGACACCTATAGCAGTCCATCCTTAGACATGTGGCCCCAAAATCTATCTAAATGGGATACATGCAAGGGGTATTTGATGATGGGGAAGGTCTGGACATTTTTGGGGCCCACTGGGGTGGTCCACTACACAAATTCCTAGGGTTAAATCCCATGAAAAACCATGTTTATATTTTAATCATTTCTATTACATATTGCTGTCCAAATCTGCCTGGACAGATTTTTGGGCCACTTTGGGGCCTGATTTATGGGTCTTTGGTGGAAATAATGAAACAAAATAATATGTGATTCTTGTATCCTTATGACCCATCTACAACCATACCAAATTTCAGCCCCATCTGACTTTCATTGGGGTCCCAAAGGTGTGGTCCAAATGAGGTGGACAGTCTGGATTTTCTGCACTATTCCAGCAATATTCTACCCTGGACAGGTTGGAATTTCAAAAATTATTAAAATATTTTTGGGTGTCTAAAAATTATGAGAATTTACAGGAAGGTGGTTCACTCATGGTGGGACCAACCTATAAAATTTTGGGGCCAATGGAAACCTGTACACACCATGGTGGTGGCTGGATTGGCCCATTACAATATGGTGTCCAGATCAGTCCGATTTTCAGGACAGATTGATTTCTTTAAATAAACTAAAATATTTTTAGGTTTCCATAAATTCTAAAATTTTGTGAAGTTGTGGTCCACCCATGGTGGGACCTACCTACCAACTTTCAGGGCCAATGGACCCCTGTGCACATCGTGGCGAGGGCCGGACTGGCCCACCACATTGAGATGTCCAGGTCTGTCCGATTTTCTGGACAGACTGTCTTGTTTAAATTAATTAAAATACTTAGGGATATTCAAAAATTCTGAAATTTTGTGGGGGTATGTCCTACCTATTGAAGTATCACTCTGAAAAATTTCAGTCCCAACTGACCCTGTTTAGGTATCCAAAAGAATGGGCCAAAATAGTTGGACTACCAGATTTTTCTGCTGTGCAGTCCAGCAATGTGCCTTGATAAAAAACCATAATTCAAAAATATTTCCTCTGATGGTGGGCCACCTTTTTGGGTTTTCTCTCATTGTATGCATGATGAGGGACCTTGGCCCTCAATTTTCAGAGTTTTAGAGGCCCTGGGCCCACTCCAATGGAGTGCCCAAATTTAGGACAGCAACATGTTATAATTATGTTTGGCCTTTGGGCTGAAATTTTGAGGAGTGGGGCCCAACACATTGTGAAGAATCTTAGAGGTAATAATTTATACATTTAGTTCCTTAAATGTTGGGCCTAATAAATACACTTTTGAGGCCCACCACAGTTGAATTTAATTGGGTCCATGAATGTGGCTAGTTGTTGAACTCTTTGAGCCCAATTGGGCTGGAACTTTCTAGTAGGCCCATTGAACTCTTGGGCCATTTTTACCATACTATTGTGTTGGATTAGTGGGCTAGATTACACAAGTAT
This sequence comes from Magnolia changhungtana, assembly GCA_030180095.1. Classification (NCBI taxonomy): domain Eukaryota; kingdom Viridiplantae; phylum Streptophyta; class Magnoliopsida; order Magnoliales; family Magnoliaceae; genus Magnolia; species Magnolia changhungtana. The sequence continues at coordinate 5,584,680 of JASAUF010000502.1, read as the reverse complement.
ATGGGCCCTTGATTGCCCACCAAATCAACTTTATACTTGGGCCGGGTTGTAGGCCCAACTTACTTGACTAAGAACATGACATTTGCCCATGTGATTTGAGTAATGGGCTGCCCACTAGGCCACAACAATATATGGGATTAGTAGCCTTTATGTTGGGCCCTAACCTTTCCCCTGTGGGCCCATAGTGGTATATATGGGTTGGGCTATGTGTGTTCCCCATGGACCCATGTTTTGGATAGGCCTTGGGCCGCCTTTACAAGCCCAACATGAATGTATGTGGTATGTAATGGCTGTCCATTTCTTATTTCTAATGTTGTGTGGGCCTTGGGCCTTGATCCGTAATCAATTAGAGATGGGCTACCTCTTGGGGATCAATTGTGGTTGGATGTCCACATTGGTGGCCCTAAGGTAGGCCCATGGGCTTCTATGGGTGGTTAAAGGCCCACCATAGACCCTTGCTAGGCTCGTTCATCTTTAGGCCCATATCATTGTTCTCCTTAGTCTCATGGGCTACCCTGGGTATATGGGCCCCCACTAGAGGTTGTATTCCTTATGAGGAATTGGTTAAGTACCTATACCCTTTATGGTTAGGTAGAGAGTTCATCTTCACCTCATTAGCACCCCTATTCATCTTCATGGCCCACTCCCATACGCATCATATGCATGATTGGTTGAGGTATGATTGGCCATGGTTGTGTCATTATGTAGGACATGTTGGTATCTCCCTGAGAGATGGATGCTTGGGATTGATGCATGGGTGATTGTGTGATTCATGCATCTGGCATTGCATAGCTTATGGATATCTGCCCTTACTTCATCAGGGCCTTGCCTCCACAGGGGTATTCGTGGATGGCTGTATTTGTGGACACCGGAAATATTAGTTGAGCATACCGGGTGCATAGGATGCCCATGGGTGAAATTCCCAAAACTTCCATGGTACCAAGGATCTGCTCCAACGCCGTGACCGGGTGGAATATATGAGCGCACGAGGGCCTTATACCATTAGGCCGCGTCTACCACTATCGTGTAGTCGGTTGGATAGGGGTGTGGCCTTACCTGCCTGATGTGAGGAGGCATTGCTAGGCTGAGTCTGACCAGCTCGTAAATGGGTCCGCTACCTTCAGGCCTTGTTGGTGATTGGTTATCCGCGGCGGGTAGTGAGGTCTCTTACGCTCGTTTGACTGTGCGGGGTCTGTAGAGCGGCAGTCATTCAGTAGTGTAATAGACCCCGGTGATTTCCTTATGATCGGAAATGTATATGACTTGTGGTTTGGATATGAGCACTGACATTACTTGCATTGCATTAGCATTGGTTGTACAAGCCCCTTCATGCATTGCCTTGGCATGGCACCCAGTACTCATTGCATCTTATTCATGATAAGCCTGGGTAAGGCTAGTGATATCCTCATTGATCATACTTCTCTCCTTGTATTTCCTACTACTCTTCTGTGCACCATTATCACACACCTACACCACCCTCTAAGCTTCTATAAGCTTATGCACGATTGATGCGTGCAGGATACTCTAGGTAGGCGACACAGCAGTAGAGCACGGAGTAGAGCTGAGCATTTGAGGACTCCAGTGTTGCTGACCTTTCTCTCTTTTCCTTTTATCTCATGTATGTCCTTTGGACCTTATGGATGATTGTAAAAGTTCAAATTTATAGTGGATTTTGCGATGTGTGCCTTCGTTATTCTCAGATGTTCTTGCTATGATCTTGGGTATGCTCGTATTGGAATGATTATACTGTTATAAAAATCCTCCTTGTAGGATCCCAGGATCGGAACCTGCCTCAGGAGCCGAGAATGGGGTACTATGGAGGCTGTTGCGTTCAGAACCGGTCATCGGAATCCTTGTGAGTCCGGTTACTGAGTCTGGGGCGTGACAATCACAACCCTATACTTGGGGAGTGAACAATATAAAATATTACATTAACGTATGTTTAGATCGGATTTGAAATCTGATATACACTCGCCACCCTAAGTACGTCTCCGAATTGAAACGAGCGGGCATGCGTCACTGCTCTTATGTCTTCTCATATCGGGCAGTGCAACCGACTTCATTGCACTCGGACAGCTTTGAAGAAAAAAAATCCCCCTCTCCTATGGTGTCTTGAGAGACCATTACGCGACTGTATACGTGAAATCCCTCTTCTTCGTTCATCTGCTATTCTGCAAAAGAGGATATCGCGCCTCTCCGTTTGAATCTTGGACGTTAGCCAGGATGTACACCCGTCTGTCGTTCACTTCATCGTTAATGCAATGAACTTTTGTGTTATTTCTTCCTGAGAAAAAATCGCCCTTCCTCTCCTGTATACTCATCATTCTCATAGGCTTTGAAAGACCAGGTATTGTATTTTCCATCATTTGCAGTACTCGGACAAAGTCCGATCACTGTTTTCTTTAACTGCATGCATTCTATGTCTTCTGGATATACATTTCTCTCTATACACCTTCTGTTCTTGGAGCAGTCGATTAGGGCTATGGAGACAGTTCTCCCCTATACCCTAGAAAGAGACAATATTCTTCAGAAGGAAATCTTTATTTGTAAACTGCGTATCAGCAGAGTATCCGAAGATGGATTCACCTCCCGACACCTTCGACATGACTTGTGCATGTCATAGAGTGTGTGATGAGATGAACTCTCCCGACCGAAATTAACTTCATTTATTGGTTGCCTATAAAAGACACTTATGTATTTTATATTCTACCTAGAAATTTCAAAAGAGAAGAGAGATTTATGTTCTGAAAATTTTCTCAGTTGCGTCTATAAGATCCAGAGGGTATTTCATTGTCGAAGGTAATATTTTATCTTCTTTCTTGCATGATTGAAATTGCATGCGTAGATCTTGTTTTCACATATGGCTGATAGGATGCATCTTCCTGCGATTTTCTATACTGATTGTATCCAATGTATTATTTGGAGATGTTCATTTGCTTGATAGATCTTTGAAGGACCAACAGATAATATCACATTTTGTATACTATATTTAATAAATATACATTTATCATTTTAACTCTGTACTCAGATGATTGTTTGATATAGTAGTATTTGGAGATGTTCATTGGAGATGTATCATGTGTAATATCTGAGACTTGACTGTAACATGTTGAACTATTAAATATAATTGATATTTTAAATTAACTCATTTTCTGTGTACCTGAATTCTATTTTGTATTAATTATGTCATACTGTCAATTGCACTAATAAATAGAAAATCTCGAACTGAATAACAGGTGACAGACCCTTTTGTCTTATGGGGTCTAATAGTGGTGAATCTAGTTGTGATCAGTCCTCTAATAGTGAATGGAATGAAAACGAAGTAGCAGTTGCATTAACAGCGATTGCAGCGTCTGCGTGTGTCATGGGAGTTGTCGAATATTATCGACGTTATTGTATAAAGGCTTCGCCTAGACGTGGTAATATAAAGAGGAATAGATTCATAAATGGAATCATTAGGAAAAGTGATGCTAACTGCCTAGCACAGCTTAGAATGAGTCGGGACAAGTTTTTCGAATTGTGCTCTCTAATGAGAGATAGAAATTTACTTTCTGATTCAAAGAGGTGTAGCTTAGAGGAACAGGTGGTATTGTTTCTTCACATAATTGGCCATAATGTGCGAAATCGTGTCATTGGTCATCATTTTTTAAGGTCTGGTGAAACAGTCAGTCGTTATTTTCATAGACTTCTTGACGCTGTAATTGAATTGTATCCCGAATATGTGAAGTTCTCAGGTTTACATACGCCGAAAGAGATATCCGATAATCCTATGTGGTCGCCATACTTTCAGGTAAAACAATTCTCAATTCAGAAATAAATTAAATAGAATGTGTGTTAAACAGTAAATAATAACCTAAAGGTCACAATAAATTTCTTGTAGGATTGTATTGGGGCACTTGATGGGACTCATATCCCTGCATATTTAGCCAAGAAAGCCGGAGCCACCTTTCGAAATCGGAAAGGTTTTCTGTCTCAGAATGTAATGGCAGCCTGTATATTCAATATGAAATTTGTATATGTGCTTGCCGGTTGGGATGGTTCGGCCTCTGATGCTCGTGTTTTGCAGAATGCGTTAACCCGTCGACTAGATTGTTTCCTTGTTCCACATGGTAAATATAGATTATTGTTATTTCATCTAAAGAGTAAGACAATGGCAATTGTCATATCCTTAATATACATAACTTGGTTTGTGTAGGGAAATACTATGTCGTTGATGCGGGATATGCGCATTTTACTGGGTTTATGGCACCTTATCGAGGTGTCAGATATCATTTGAATAAGTATCGTAAAGGACGAAAGCCTGCTAACAAGAAAGAACTTTTTAATTATCGTCATGCACAGCTGCAAAATGTCATAGAGCGTTGTTTTGGTCTCTTGAAAGGCCGTTTTCCTATACTACGTGTAGCACCACAGTTCAAGTTTATAACTCAAGTAAAAATTGTTATAGTTTGCTGTGTTATACACAACTTCATTCGTGTGTGTGGTGATGATGGATTTTTAAAGACAGTCGAGGATATTACAGACAGTGATGACAAAATGTCACCATTTCCTATGGACGTGACTGCAGCCGAAGAAGATCACGCTTTATCTTGTGTGATTGATAAAGCAAGGGAAGACTGGGTGAAAAAAGAGGGATGACATTGCAGATAGGATGTGCAATGACAGTCTCCCAAGGACCCAACAGCGATGTTGACAATTCTAAGTTTCTGGACATGTATATTGTTGTTTTGTGTAACAGCATAATTTTTTTTTTTTTTATAATCATCTGTTTTGGTTTGGGGTAATTGCTGAATTTATGGTTAAGGTAGTGATGGATCATGCATGGATGTTATGGTATATGTACTTGGTCTGTGTTTTAACTGATACTTTTAATATCCTATCATCATCTCTCCATTATGTGAGGACACATATCTACAATACTTCTTAATATTATGTTTTCCTATTCCCATTAACTGTTATTAATGCATAGGTAATATGAATTTCCTACGGAGTTCGTACAAGGGGAAAAGTTCTCTGTTTCAATCGGGTTCCCCTACACGGTGACATGCTCCCCTAAAAAATCATCTGCAACATCGAGTAAACAAATTGGTAGCCCAAGTAAGAGAAATGCCACACCAAGCAAAAGTAGGAAAAATGCAGGTAGTAGGATATGTGGTCGGGTTTAATGAACGGATGATATGGACAATGCACTAGTGGATGCACTAGTGGAACAGGTGAATATCAAAAGAAAGAGTGATTTCAGTTTCAAACTTGAGGCGTACAGGGCCACAATAAATGAAATCTCTACTAAATGTGGTGTTCTTTTAGAGAATAAACACATCTCAAATTGATTGCGTACATTGAAGAGATTTTATTGGGAAATCCAAGACATGCTCAACCCTTCCGGGTTTGGCTGGGACAGTCAGAAGAAAATGGTGATAGTAACTGAAGAAGTATGGGATGGGTACATTTTAGTAAGTAATAGCTTTTACATTTTTCTATTATATCTAATCATTGAAAATTGCTGAAAAGTTGTTAAGGAGACTACATTAACTCTGTTTTGCAGTCACATCCGTTCGCTGAAAAAGTCTGTGGTAAACATATCGACAGATACTCTGATCTGGCTAGAATGTTCAGCAGCAACTGTTCCCATGGCTCATTTGTGAGCATTGCTTATTCATCACCATTGTCTGGTCGTCGTCGATCTAGAAATGAATTCAATAGTGATTCTGAATCCAATGATATTGGGACTGAGACAGTTCGCCTTTCCTCTGATTCTGGGGATGACCACGACAGTGGTTCAGCCTTTCGTGCCATCGATGGATCACAGCAGCTCAACAGTGGTAGAACAGTACCTATAGAGACCTCTAGGGCTCAAGAAGTACTAATTCAACCACAACAGGCTATACCCGACAAAAAAGGGGTAAGTCGAGTGATATCATTGGTGACAGAATGGGAGAAGTGGTTGAAGCTGTCAAGTCCCTTACTATCACAATGTCTTAGGGCAAAACAATGACTAGCTTGTAGAGAATGTTGGCCATACTTGAAGAAGTTGATGGTCTCAGCCCCGAGGATCAAATGTGGGCTGCCCGGTTGATGTAGGGGGATCTTGTTAGTACTGAATATTTCTTTAAGATGGGCCATGAGAGGAGAAAGGAGTGGGTACAGAAACTCCTCGAACGTAGTGGCTCAGTTTGATAAATGAAATTGCGTTTGATAAACTTTAGTGACGAAGTCTGATAAATGAACTTTTTCTGTGTTTTTGTTTGTTTTGTAAAAACGTTATACTAGAATGGGTCTGGATGGGTGGTGAAGGTGGATTGGATGGGTGCTCATTTGAGCACAAATTACTCTGGTTTGTTGTTAATTTTGGATTGTGGTGAAGCTGATGGTTGCACCATCAGTAATTTTGATGATATATATACATACATATATATATATATATATATCAATATGCGACTTGTCATTTGCATAGATGTTACTCTAGTTCAGTTAACTTCATATGATATACCAGCTACTGTATGCAGGTCCACAATAGCAATGACATGCATTGCACTTTGTCTGGATCTATTACAGAGGTTCTACTTACAGTTGTGGAGATGTTGGATCTATTCCAGAGGTTCTACTTGCAGTTGTAGAGATGTTGGATCTATTACAGTGGTTCTACTTACAGTTGTGCAGATGTTGGATCTATTACAGTGGTTCTACTTGCAGTTGTGCAGATGTAGAGGGATAAATTACAGTGGTTCTACTTGCTGTTGTGGAGATGTTGAATTGATTACAGTGGTTGTCCTTGCTATTGTGGAGATGTTGGTTCTAACAATCTTCCATTCCTCTATATTAGTCAAATGCTATGTTTGAGATAATCTTAAATTTGTATGTTGTTTTTCTGCATCTGATCAGTGTTGGTTTTTAAGACTGATTTCATATCATCAAAATGGAACTTGTATAATTTTTCATTCAAGTAAGCAGGGTTTGTAATATTCTTTTCACAAATACCAAGAAGTGAATCCATCCGTCTGATGGGTATTACTATGTCAGTTTGGGTTTGAAGGGTGACTATCAGGTGAGAAAGAGTATGTTCATTTTATACATAGATTTTCAATTTGGCTTTCTATTTATAAATATTCATTGCATAATTTTCAAGAGAGATGTTTTGAGATCTATACTAGTTGGAAAAACACAGCTTTATCAATCATTGCACGTCCAAACTGATGGCAATTGGGTTTTTATAGGTACAAATCGGAAAATACTATATGGTATTTGTCGACAGGGTGCCTAGAATTTATGAGAATTGGGAGCTTGCTCGGGCACAAGTAGATAGATACAGTGGGTGCAGACACCAATCATTTAAATCGTACGCGGCGGCTGTGACAGAGTGGACGAAATTTATGGTATGGATTCACATTTCTTCTGCGTTGGTCTGTTTCACCTTCGACATTTTTTTTGGTTATGACCAGCTTTGTACAGCATATTACCTTTCAAAAAAATCAGATGGACATTCGTCTTCAATGATTGTAGGCCACTCAGCATAATGTTGGATCTTCAACCAATCCAGTAACTTCGTATAGGGCATCAGAATTCAGGACTAAAGGCCTCACCAGAAGAGTCGAAAGTGAGTCTACACCGCTTCATCATTTGCCTTCAAGACCTGTTGATGAAGTTGGGATGCACCTTCTTGAAGAGCTCAACTTGGAAGACAATGGGATTGATACAGAAGGAGGGATTATGCATACCATTTTGAAGGTGATTATTGGAGTGATGCTCATATACACAGTCATATCTTAGTTTATTTCCTCGCTTTGATGATAACAATGTGGAACAATTGTTTCACTGGATGACTGGGGCATCGAACATATAATCGTTCAGACTTAGAAATAGCCTTTTTGGGTTTAACTTGGTGATCATTCATTTTTTTTTCTTTTTTGTTGTAAATAATTTTTTAGTTAATGGAAGTACGTGATTAGGTATTCGTATTAAATGTAATACATTACAGTGTTTTCTATAATGAGGTTTTTATTTTTTGTTTTTGGGTTATCTATGTGTTATGGAGCGAATGGAAATTAGTCGGTGGTCGGTGCTCTGTGGGCCCCACCATGATGTACATGTTACAGACTTTTCACACTATGGGAAAGGATTGGCTACTCCCCCTGACACCAGCCCCGTGTATGGTGGTCGGTGCTCTATGGGCCCCACCATTTTCTATACGTGTTTCATCCATTCCGTTCATCCAATTTGACAGATCACTTTAGGGCTAGATAAAAAAATGATAGGGATATAAATCTTAGGTGGGCCACACCACAAGACAAAATTAATGAATGGATTTTCACAATTCCAATCCTGCTAAGGCCCACTGTACTGTTTATTTGACATCCAATCTGTCGATTCGATCATAAAGACCTAGAATAAGGGAAATAATAAATATCAGCTTGATCAAAAACTTTTATGGCCCCTAAAACATTTTTAATGGTCAAAATTCATTCAACATTATTTCTTGTAATGTGGTCCACTTGAGATTGAGATATACTTCATTTTTTCTACCATATCATAAATTGATATATAAAAATAGATGGATGACATGGATGACACACATACATCATGGCGGACCCCACAGAGCACCGACCACCAGCCAATGGCTGGTGTGAGGGGGATAGCCAATCCGTTCCCTCACACTATGGAGTCTGTTCCATGAACAAACAGTGAATTCGGATTATCCACTGAATACATATCCACGGTCACTCCATACCAAACATTCTACAAAATACATGTAATAGTCATGTCTACAGTGTACAATGTCCGGAGTATTTGCGTTGTATTGTATTACATCACAATACAATACTATACGCGAATCCAAACATGCCCAAGAGAAATCGTTGGGGAATGAGAAACCCACAATGGTAACCTTCCTTGAGCCTATTGGGCAGGCCCATTGCTTACTGGGGCAGCGTGCCTTTCATAATACCTCTAGTCTAGTGGACCACGCTTAGAGAGACCTATTTTATAATGCATAAACTGGATAATTGGGCTTTTTCTTGGTTAGTTGTGTATGTGGCTAGTAGGCCCAATATGATATATATGAAAGATGTTAGCATGTTATCTTTTATGTTTGAGATTATGCATTGTTTCTAGTTGGTGGAATGTGTGGCGCCCACTTAGTTGTGGAACTAGATCCACACCATTGAAAGTATTGTGGTTGGACATTTATGCCCTTGGTTGGCCTATTGGTTCACCAAGTGGGACTCACACTTGACCTATACGACCCCATGCCTTGCATGCAGTTCAAGTCCAGTGTGGAAGTCACACTAGGTAGGACGCACCTAGTAATGGATGAGATGATGATACATGTATGGTAACATGATAATGATGATTGTGAGTTGTTGGTTGAAATGATAGATATGATTTAATAGATGGTAAATTAGAGCATATGCATTGATGATGGATGAGTAATTATTTATAACACTTATGACATTTCTTATGTTAATTATGAAGTGAAAATGATCCTCATGGTAATGATGATGATATTATATATTTATATGCATGATGACAAAACATGCTAGTTGACCACCATGCTTGATATCCAAGTGATAATAATGCACGTATTGATTGTCATGATGATATTGTGGACAAGATAACTATGTTTTGCTTGATGTATGGATGATGATAAATATATGATGTTGGTGAATGTAAGGATAACCTTATGCATGATAGACAACTAATGCCTAGGGCATGTATAATGACAGTATTGGACAATGGCCATGATATTGATGATGCATGTGAATCCCTATATGTTATGTACTCTATGCACATGATTGCATGATACATGTTATGAAGATAAATTTGATGTTGAATGATGTCTATGATAATGATGATACATGTTAGAACTTGTGTACCACCATAACTTATGCGCCTTATGTATGTGCGTGCTATAGGAGCCCTAGTGGCCATTTGTTAAGTATTCATAAGAGGTATAGGGCCTCACAATGTGTTATTGAAGACACTTAAATATATGGACCCTCACGTCACATTGGCTATTCTTGTGTTTAGGCCGATTATTGTTTACATCTGATAGTCATGCTAATATACCTAGTCTCATATGACACACTGAGAATATGCTTAGTATAACATCAAATACATGCCCATACGCATCATTTGCATGCTTTTATGAGGAGTGATTGATCATAACATGTGCCATTGGGTGGATTGTTTATGAGACTCCCTGATAGATGGAGTTGCCCTACATGAGTGCGCGATACACGCAGGATTGATGCATGACTGGATTGTATGACTCATGCATCTTACATTGTGTGATATGATCACTGTGTACCCTAGTGACATTAGGGTTATGACCTCCATAAGCAGATCGTGGATGGCATGATTGGATACCAAAAATACTTAGTTCTAAGAACTAAGACACAATGATGTCCTTGGGGTGAAAGTCCCTAAACCCTTATGGTACCAGGAGGATGCTCTAACGTCGAGACCGAGTGGATACATGAGCGTCTGAGTGCCGAATACCAGTAGGTCGCGTCTCCCACTATGTCATGGTCAATTGGAAGGGAGTGTGGCCTTATTCGCCCGAGGGTAAAGGTAAAGCTAAGCTGAATTTAACCAGCTCGGAAATGGCCTCGCTATCGATGAGCCAGGTAAATATTGGCAGACTATTGGCCAGGCGGTAGTGAGGTCTTTTCCACTTGCATGGTTGTGCGTCCAATTGGGGCAACAATCTGGTGTAGAGTGTACTAAACCCCGGTGATATCCAGAGAGGAACTGTACTGATGTGGATTTTAATGAGGACTAGTATGCTTGCATTGCATCTTACATATGACATTAGCCAGTAGGCCTTACACTGCATAGCCTTAGTATGGATGACAGCATTGTACTAGACCTTGGTGATTTTCCATAGATGTACGGTACTGATATTGTGATGTCCCGTCACTATTACACATGTGGGCGGGCACACGTGGGCAGACGCTATGTGGGCGGAACCTAAGGGCCTAGGCGAGCTACTAGTAGTTGGCAGGTTACTGTGCTGGCAGGCTACTATGCTTACAGTGGGGCGAAACCTTGTCCTACATCGGAAGCATTGTGGTGGTTATATGTGGACTTACCGAGTAGGAGTTGCGTACTCAGCATTGGACTCATTCATTCACTATCCAATTGGGCTGGTGGTACGCAACTAAATCATTATGTGTACCTTCACAATGGCTATGATTTCAGCTGAGTACACGACCAACCTGAGATCAGGAGTTTACCATATTGAGTCTAGCTATCCAATTTTAAGTATGAGACTAGTTTGGATAGAAGTCCCTTGTGATGGACACCACAGCTTACGATACCACATACTATCATCCCGACTCTACACACTAGCTCTGCCATTGTGCCCTTCCATCGTATGCCATATAGTAGAAAATGGAATTTGATTATCTTATTCATGATGATTGTCTATTTTAATGATTCATGGTCGCTTGTTGAGTGACATGCCTATTGTTGATGTCGTGTTTATGATAACCTGTGTAGTTGTACGACATGATTGATTGATAACCTACTCACCTGTGATAACATGACTGGTTGATAACATGCCTATGGTTGTTTTGGATGTCTTTACAGGAGCGCACTAATAAGACGTATTTTACTCTAGGCATGTAGTAGACTCACGAGCTGTGGTTTGCTCATACATATGACTTACACTTTTTTAGGATGCATGCAAGAGCTGTTGGAGTTTGTTATTGTTTCCTTCATTACTATTGAGCTGGTGCACCATATTATGTGTCATGTCGAACAGGTTCGTCTCTTCGATATGCGTTGATACCATGTACAAAATTTGTAACCACCTAAACAGATTAACTGTTCAAAAAAAATCACACTGAAAATCCTCCTTGTAGGACCATAGGATCGGAATCTCGCATATGGGTGTCGGGAGCCGAGAATGGGATACTACGGAGGCTGTCAGTGCCAGATTCGGCGATCGAGAATTTTGTGAGCCCAGCTTCGAAGTTTAGGGCATGACATAAGATTTTCTTATCGTGGATGTAAGATAATTAGTAAAGAATGAAATGAGATATTAAATGGTTACAGACACTACACCAAAATCGCTCTTTAGGGATGGTTGAAAACCGTTCTTAAACCATTTAGGAATGGTTTTCAACCATGACTAAATAGGGCGTCGCAAAAAATAAGGGATGGTTGAAAACCATTCCGAATTTTCAATTTTAGAACGGTTCTAAACCATTCATAAAATAGGGCGTCGCAAAAGATTAGTGACAATTGAAAACTGTCACAAATTTTCAATTTATAAAATGATAATTTTTCCTCATTTAGGATTTTTTTTTCACTTGAAACCTGTATTTTTTTAATATTTAAAACTCAAAAAATGTTACAATATAATTAAAAATAAGAAATGACTGTAGAAATATAAAATAGAAATGTAAGAAACAAAAATCAAATCTTTATTAACCAAAAATATCCCAACAAATCATATAAGATCAATCTATCAAAATATAAGCTAGTTTACACTTTTCTTAGTTAAGATGACGATTACATTCAAACTAAAGTGTAAAAAATAAAAAGTTAGATTAAGAAATAAATTTTGCATAGTTTGGATTAAACCACCAAAATGATTGATGTAGTTGAATTCTAAGTCTTAAATGGACCTAAGTTTTGGAATATAAGCAGAAAATGTGGTGGCGAATGTGATGGGCAGATTAGATATCAAATGCACAACTTATGTTATCTACTGTAGATGTGTCATGAACCAAAAATTAATCTTCATAGTCGAGGTTCCAATCATCGATGGAGAATCGCTCTAAAATCACACTAATCTAATGGTCCTAACCATCCATTTTTCAAGGGATATCAATTGTATTGTTAAATGTAACATTGTGGGTGGTTTAAATCCAAAGGGAAAACCTAAAGGTTAATATAGTCTATGCAGGTTTTTAGTCATGTTCCAACCACAGCTTGCACCTCCTTATGGCTTGTGCTAATGCATGTGCCAAACATACTAGTTTATTTCAAAATATGAGAAGAGATTAGAACTACGAAGAGAACAAATCTAACTAAAATTTCATGTTTTTCATGCCACTACACCATAAATGGATACACAAAAAATGAAAAAGCAACTTACCTTAGTAGGGTCAATTATTCCAGCAGCCATTAAATCCTCGTATTTTCCTGTTACAGCATTGTAGCCATACTTCGGATTGTGCTGGCAAGAGCCTAAAGGGAACAACAATTAAAATGGCACATTTAATGCAACATAATATAAAAAGCTTCAGGAAGTTTTGCTAGCCTTAATTCATTTTGATGGTGTAAGCACCTTCTTAGTGACCACACTTCCATTGACACCTACATTTTTGGCAATCAACTTAAGAGGATAGCTTAAAGCCCTCCTAACAATCTCTGCTCTAACCTGCAAACAAGTCAAAACAACAGAATCAAGACCCATATTACAAACACAAAATAGACATGTAAACCAAACATCAAACTCTTTCTTTTTTCATCAAACATTCATTTATCTACCTTCTGCTCATCATTTTCAAGAGTATCCTTGATGGAATCCACCTTTGATGTGAGTCTCAACAACGTACAGCCACCCCCAACAACAATACCCTCCTCAACTGTTGCATGAAAACATCACACACATTAAGAAAACATATGATCATGGTTTGCTTGAAACATCAAGCATGAAAATAGCTCGAGACTGAAAAATGGCCCCAAATATGGAAAGAAGAAGATACCTCGGTTGCATTAAGAGCATCCTCTAGTCTTAACTTCTTCTCTTTTAGTTTTGTCTCTATTTGCTCTCCAACATGTCTAACAGTGCCAAGAATGTTGGGGAATTGAACACATTTATTCCAATTTGTAGTTCAATCATAACCATCTTGTTTGAGGGAGAAGAAGACTCATAAAGAGTACCTGAATGACAACAACACCATGAGAGAGTTTTGCTATTCTTTCATTAAGCTTCTCTCTTTTATAATCCTGTTTAGTAGCCTGCAAAAACCCAAAATATATATGCCACTAGGGATGCTCAATAGTTGAAGGATGATGGAGAAGGAAAGGCCAAGAACAATTTAATTACAATTGAAAAAAAAAGAAAAATGAAAAAACAAAACACCTCAACTGAAAATGTAATTTAATTTACTCTTCTCAAACTTCACCTAAAAGTTAAACGCTATGTAACTGATGGAATTTACTCTTCTCAAAGTGGTTAATCTCCATTTGAAAATATAAGTATTTAATTGAAAATTTGAGGAAAAGGACTGGTTCAAATGGCTATCCAGCACCTTTTTTCTAAAAAATAAAATAAAATCAGATATATAACAAAAAATAAAAAACAAGGAATATGCAAGTGGTAGAGCATGATGCAATTTGAGATGAGATGTGTAGTTATATAGTGATTTCATTTCCTCAAATATGAAAGTGAATCATCACAATAACGGACAACTAAAGGATGTTTACATCATCTTCATCCTTTTAAATTTTATAGTGCATTGACTAAGAAAAAGAATGTCATCATGCATCCACATGCACATCAAAGACGCTTACATATACACATCGTATACATAGGCAATTAGACATCACATATTTTAGATAATTCATGCATTTTTAGCTACAAAAAGTCAAGGGAGAGCTTTTCCACAATTTTCTATTCTTTTTCACAATTTCCAAGGGAGAGCTTTTCACCTACAGATTGCCAGCATTGCAAGGCTAATTCATGCATTTTTATCTACAAAAGGTCACTTTGGGGTAATGAGATAATTATTTTCTAGTTTTTTAGTGACTGAAAACACTTTGTATTGCTCTTACCATGTAGGCAACCTTCCAATAGGTGATCAGTCCTCTTTCTAGGATTTGGCAAAAAACCTACGCATAGTGTATTTGGCAAAAAAAAAAAAACAAAAAAAAAAAAAGAAGAAAGAAAGAAAGAAAAAACTAAAAAATAAAAACACATCTTAAGATGGTGTTACCTGATACCGAGCTATAACCTTTTCCTGACTATAACTCTAAAGACCTGTTATTTGGTCTAAAATTAAGCATCAAAAGAAAAATAGGCCCTTTTATCGCATTACAAGAAAAATACAAAAAATACATGGATATAGAAATTTAGAAATTACAAGCTTGCATTGTATAACATATATTCCAAGACTCCAAAAAAACTCAATGTACAAGTAATAACAAAGGTAGATAACAACATTGTATCCATTCTATCCAAGCTTTACTACTCATTTTAGAGGTGGGACCAGTTGTAACAATTCCAATGAGCTTTTAGTATGGAGAACAAAATAGCATTGTATCCACCAAATGAAGAATAAACATGCCCAAAAGTGAAAGAGGGCAGAATCAACAAATATTACAACACCCAAAAGATATAAACAATAGAAAATCACTCACATCTAAACAAATGCTTGTATTTTCTCAAAACTAGACTTCTAATTTAGTGTTTACAGAAAAAAAAAAAAAAAAAAAAAAAGGTGATTCACATTAAATTATCAAGGTCGTAAATTCCAGAGTATCTGTCATTTCAGAAAACCCATGTTTGAAGTCAATTGAACACTAACTATTGCTTTAAAAATGTTACGTGTTGAACGCATTTCTCTTTCAAAAATCATTGCTTACTTCTAAAAACTATAGTATTGGCTATAAAAAGTATAGTTAATATAATACCATGTGGACTCTTCGAATATTTCCAGGCAAGTCCTGCTGTTGAAACTACTCCTATAACACTTCCGGTGGCAGCAATTTCCAATGCTTTACATGTATGCTTGGTCTGCTTTTACCAAGTCAGCATGAAAAAACAGCATATCAAACGTGCCATTTCTTGAAGTCAACATAATTCTACTATTGAAAAGTAATTGCTCCATATGCGAACTGTAAATATGATTAGCGCAGTAATCAAACAGCAAGCTTTTAATAAAAACTTCCCATAGAGGAACATGTGTTAGTAGATCATTGTTTCCATTTAAAAAAATGGGAAAAATATTTTAGTCTTGCTCAAATACCACTAAATTCACCTTCTAAACAACTCTAGAAACATAAAATGGTCTAATGAACTCCATAATGCTATAATACAGGATAAGTTATGATAAAATGAAAAGTTCTTTAGCAATAGTTATATCTGAACATTAAGTGCATCGAGTGAAAAGATTCACTAGGTCAAATGCTCCAACTTTTCCTCTCTTGTCAATATGTTGTTGAGCAAAGAAGCAAGAATTGAACGATTTCTTCACAAAAACATCCCCATACCACTCTTCTCACCTCTATAGGTAGTGGTCATGGACACGGCTCATTTAATTCACATTAGTGTGGTCTACTACTCCATGGACCATTGTGAGACGGCTCATTTAAAGATTCACTAGTTCGCATGTGTGCTGTGTGTATGAGTATGCATCTTGTTCATCATGGTCTCGCGGTCCTATCGGTCGAATACCGATGACTCACGACCCTTGGATAGTGTTTGCGGTCATCCTTGAGTTCGGTCATGTAGACCCGACTCGGATTGACCCGAGACCTATGTCATTGTGACCGCATCATCACCGCGGTTCCAACACCGCATCTCGCGCATAAATCTGATATGTAGATCAAAAGTTATGTACATTTCATTATATGACCATTGATCATGTGACCCACTTAGGTGGAATGCATGTGGACCACCATCACCCTTGGCACAAGTTCTAAGGTACACTACCCACACACTACACAATTGCATGGAACTAACACCACCAACCACAAACACCACCAAGAGGCCTAGTCTAACCTACAACTTTGTAAACTCCTCTCTATGGTAATGATGGATTCTCTTACAAACCCATCATGGTCTCTCTTTCTCTCTCTTTATTCTCTCCCTCCCTCTCATTTCCCTCCATTGCTGGAATTTCTAGTAACTTTCCTTTCATCTCCTTGTCTTCTCCAGCCCCTTCTCCCTCTAATCCCCTATCATCTAGCCCTTGGAACATGATCTCAACCATAGATCTATAACCCTTGGAGCTTAAGGAGCTTGGAGATAGGAGAATCTTGAAGATTCAAGGTGGGTGATTCATAGGATTAGTCTCTTTCCTTTCCTCTTGCATGAACCTTGTTCATTTGATTGGGAGTGTGTAGGACCCACCAATCAATGGTGGAGGTCCTACATGACTCCATGAGTGTGGCCAACAACCCACTTTATGCATGCATGATTTCCATGATGGGGCCATTCTCCATGAACCCCATCATGAGATTTCCCTTTGATTTATAGGTTTGTAGGTCATCTAGACCCTTGATCCTTGGTGGAGATGGTATCTCCACCATTAGATTTTGATTAGAAGATGCATACATGGGTAGATCTTGTAATCCCATCAATATAGTGATATATGTGGTTTGTGATGAAGGGAATGGCCTCAATGTGGCAGAGCCCCTTCCATTGTGGCCGATTCTTACTCTTCTTTTATTGATCTATTAATCTCAGATGTGTGTGGCCCACCTTTTGGCCTGGAAGTATCCAAACTATCCAAAGAGAGTGGAAGCCCATGTCTGTCCACCCTATGAACATTGGTGTCCCATTTGCTCCTTTTTGGACACATGCAATGGATTTTATGGTATGGATTAGGTCTGGATATTTGTGGAGCCCACTGAGGTGGACCACAACTCAAATTCTATAGGGTGATTTCCCCTTATTTTGGTTCCTATGCTCATTTTATTTCATGTGCATGTTGTTGTACAGAAAATTTCTGAACAGATGCAATGGATTTTATGGTATGGATTAGGTCTGGATATTTGTGGGGCCCACTGAGGTGGACCACAACTCAAATTCTATGGGGTGATTTCTCCTTATTTTGGTTCCTATACTCATTTTATTTCATGTGCATGTTGTTGCACAAAAAATTTCTGGACAGATTTTTGTTGGACTTGGGCTTGAATTTGGGACTGATTGGGGGATATTTTGTACCCATCAAATATAATTTTCTAAAAGGTGGAGATCTCATCTTGATGTCCCCCAAATTTTAGCTCCATCTGACCTTCATTGGGGTTCCAAAGGTGTGGTCCAAGTGGGGTGAAAGTCTGGATTTTCTGCACTGTTCCAGCAACATTCCACCCTGGATAGGTTGGAATTCTAAAATTTATTAAAATACCTTTGGGTGTCTAAAAATTCTAAAAATTTACAGGGAAGTGGCCCACCCATGTTAGGACCCACCTAAAAAATTTTGGGGCCAATGTACACTTGTACACACCCTGGTGGTGGCTGGACCGGCCCATTACAATATGGTTTCCAGATCAGTCTGATTTTCAAGACAGATTGATTTCTTTAAATAAATTAAAATATTTATATATGTCTAAAAATTTTGAAATTTTTTAGAGCTGTGTTACACTCATGGTAGGACCCACCTACCAAATTTTAAACCCAATGGACACCTGTGCACACCGCGGCAAGGGCCGGACTAGCCCACCACGTTGGGACGTCCAGGTATGTCCGATTTTCTGGACAGATTATTTTGTTTAAATTAATTAAAATACTTAGGAATATCCAAAAATTCTGAAATTTTGTAAGGGTGTGACCCACCTATGGAAATATCACTTTGTAAAATTTTAGACCCAACGAACATTCGATCTGACCGTGGTGTGGCCTGCAAATTGTGTCAGTTTCAGGCCAAATACCCAGGCCCGTAGGACTACCCACCATGGGACGCCCCTACCTTGGGCTGCTGGGCCTGCATTTTAATAGCATGGCCCACTTAAATATATGTATTGTATTTTTTTTCCTCTCATCCGGTGGGGCCCACAATGATGTGTGGGGGCCATTAAAGAAATAAATATACTATAAATAAATTTTATTGAATTTCCAGCAAGCCCAGATAGTGGGTGGGCTGGAATTTCAGCATTTGGCCCAAGGTTGCTACCCACAAATGTATGTTTTGAGGCAGCGTGGCCCACCATATTTGGGGACATTATTACACATATCTTGCCCTATCTTAATTAGATTTTCGGGCTTAATTAGTACACTCTTAAGGCCTACCTTCAATGGGTTTTATTATAACAATATTCATAGTTGGCTGTTGGGTTTCCTAGGCCCAATGTCTTGTAACTTCCTTGATAGAACCCTGATCTTTGGGCTTATATTTAATATACTATTGTGATGGGTTTTATGCGCCAAAATACTCAGGTAGTTGGCCCCTTACTTGCCCATTAAAGTAAACCATACTTGGGTCGAGATGTGAGGCCCAACTTACTTGTTTTAAATATAAGGATCACCCATATGTTGGAATAATGAGCTGCCCATTAAGCCCACCACAATGAGTGGACTCATGATCTTTATGGTTGGACCCAACCTTGCTTGAGGGCCCACCATATTGCCTATGTGTTGGGCTTTAAGTGTAAGCCCACTAGGCCATGGATTGCCTTAGGCCTTGGGCCTTAGTTCATGTTCGAGTAGTAGTGGGCTACCTCTTGGGAACCAGTTGAGGTTAGATGTCCTCCTGGGTGGTCCTAAGGTAGGCCTATGGGTTCTTCTATGGATGGTTAAAGGCTTACCATAAGCCCTAGGCCATTTGTTTAAGGATCAATGTGAATGTATGTGGAACCTACCTTAACGCATGTTTGATCTAGGCCATCCATGCCTTGGATCGCCCGATCATGGAGGAACTCTTTGCCTTGAGTTGCTACTGGATTCATAATCCAGTAGCAGGCTCACTTGATCTTTTCTTGATGTATACACACCATCCATCTGGTGGGGCCCCATGTGAATATTGTTGGCCTTTATGAGATCATTCCCACCTATTTGACGAATTTCTGGGCTTTACAGGTCCAAGAAACTGAGTAGGCTGAACGTTTATCAAGAGGCCTTAAATGTACATTGTTATGGCTAAAACTTTATTGGACATGGTGAAAAGGCCAAGCTTTATGTCCTAGAGTGGGGGTGAATAGGACTATGCAAAATTTAAAATAATTACAACAGAATTTAAATAACAAGATAGCCAAATAAAGTGAATCAATTCACAAAGCATAAATGAATAGCAACCTCAATAAACAAGTATTAAGAGATTGATATAAAAGTTGTTCTAAGGACAACCTTTCACCAAAAACCAAAGTTTATGGTAGGACAACCTGATTTTTAGAAAGATCTTTGTATCAAGAACTCAAACTTTCTAGAAATAATCAAATTGAAACAAAACAGAGGAATAGAACGTAATTGATTATTCTAGGGACAACCATACACCATAGAAATGGCAGGGCAACCTTACTAGAGCAATTTAGAGAATCTAAAGCTCAAACAAATAAAGGAATAGCTTAAAATAAATTACAGAAATTTAAATCTAAACTATTACAACATTCCCCACTGAGCTTGAAATTAAAATGATTACAACATTCACATCCATATACATTCCACAAAAGAAGAATCAAAGATAGGAAAATAAAGCACACTTCCACACAACACAAGGAGTTATAGTGGTTCGCCTGTGTGTACACCAACTGTTCAACAACAGCCACACAGAATGCTACTCCACTCCTAATATCCTCACACAAGGGATATTAGCTTTCACTATCAAGTAGGTTTTCACAGGTTCACCCAAAACCTTTAAAATTGTGTCTTTTTCAAAGGGCTTACATAATTAAAAAAACCCTCACTTCTGAGTTTTCTGGCTCTCCTCAGACAACTAACAGTTTTGAGATTTTTCTAGCTTAACCTCAAATAAACCCAAAATAAATGAATTTACAGCAATTGTAAAATACCTGAATTTCTCCTTCGATGTAGCAACCCAAAAAGAACCGAGTTGGAGTAGAGATTTGAATGTTCAAGATCAATGTCCAATACTCACTTTATAATGGTTCTAGGTTCTAATAGATTTTAACTTAAAACAAATGGGCTAGCTTAAAGTGATTTTGATTCCAATAAAAGGAAAATAAAACTTCCTCTTTACAGATTAGATTAGAATGCAAGAAACAAAATCAATTAACAAAGCTAAAGAAATAGAAATTTAAATAAGCACACTTAGCTTAAACGGAGCACAGATTTATCTCTTAGAAGG
The DNA here is from genome assembly GCA_030180095.1 of Magnolia changhungtana. NCBI lineage: Eukaryota > Viridiplantae > Streptophyta > Magnoliopsida > Magnoliales > Magnoliaceae > Magnolia > Magnolia changhungtana. The sequence continues at coordinate 5,563,702 of JASAUF010000502.1, read as the reverse complement.
CCGAATTAAATTAGCTTGAATGGTCTGTTTTATTCTGAGATTCGTGCTCTATTTATAGTATAAATAAGTCACGTCTTCAACTGGTCTTAAGTCGCTAGGACTGGTCGAAGATCCAACAAATATTTGAAAATTCAAGCACGATAGGATAAGACGGTTTCACAACTGGTCGTAGGGCACCTTCGACTAGTCGTATGTCTCCTTCGACTGGTCGAAGGTCACACACGACTGGTCGAAGCTAAGTGCAAATCATCGCTATAGTTTGAGTCGAAGGTCTATGACTGATCAAAGAACCAGTCGACACTGTTCCTACGACTGGTCAAACAGTCCCCAGGACTAGTCGAAGCCTAACAGAAAATTTTTAAATTTTGCAACAAACTTACGACTAATCCAGGAGATCTTTAGACAGGTCGAAGCAGTGCTAGGACTAGTTGAACAAAGTCCAGGACTAGTCTTAAAACAGACCAAACTGACTTATATAAAATATATGAGTTATGTATCCAAAGTGGCCTACTCTAAAGGTCAACCTAAGGTCAGTCATACCGCAATAGTGAAGTAAGGACATTGAAACTTAAAAGATGAGTGACCTTTGAAAGTGATGAAGCTTGAAGTCTTGATGTAGCTCAAACTTGAAAGCTTCTAGAGATCTTGAGATTGAACTTGAATACTACTTGCATTAACCTTGTCTTTAAATTAAATTGAACAGACTCACTTCTTCGAGTCTTAACTTGTGAGCAGAGCTTGTCCAACAAAGTTGATCTTGAGTAGCGCTTTGATCTTCATATAAGCCAGCTTTATAACAATGTTTTTGGCACCATAAATTTGACAACAAAAAGGGGCTATAAACAATAACACTTACAATCTCCTCCTTTGTCAAATTAGTGACAAAACACACTTCCAAGATATGTTGCAGAATACAGAATATCTTATTAACGAATCATGCACTAGTTGTTATCAAACTGGCACAGTACCAAGAACCTACAAATCAGTATTCAACATATCCATTCTCCATATATATAAGACATACATAACTCCCCCTGAGTAAAACATATCCAAACGAGTGAACATATCCATTCTCCCCCTTTTTGTCATTAGAGGACAAATGAAACATATAAACTAAAGGAGAATAAATCAGAGAGAAAGATGACAGATGGTGAGAAAATAGGAGATAAAAGCATAATTAACTCACTTAAATCATAAACTGAGTTAAAGCAAAGCTAGCACCATCGTAGTAAAGTTATTACAACTTAAACAACTGAAACACTAATCTGAGCCAGATGAACCAGATGAAGGAGTAGGGATAGATGGATCAAGTTTATGCATCCCCTTGTTCAAACGCTTAAGATATTTGCGCATATACTTGAAATGTAAATCATTAGTAATAGACATGTTATCCATTTTAACATTTATATTCTCAACCTTATTATCCAATGTATACAGACGTGCATCAAAGTCAGAAGGCTCAAAATCTGGATCATTTGCGGAATCAGAATCAAGTTCTTCAAAGATACCATCCATATTAATATCATCAGGAGGAAGATCACCAGTTTCTTCCTCGTATGCTGCTTCAGCATTGCCAACACCATCACCTTGGCCAGGGAGTAAATCCAACTTCATCTTATTTAGATTAGAATTATTGAATATCAGATGACGGATAGGTGCCTCTCCAACTGGCATATCCACTAACTATGAGTAGCCAACACAGTCCTTGTCACTGTGACCGGGATGGAGATGAAAATTAATAATGAAGTGACAAATCAAGGATGGTAAACAAATAGACGTACCACTGGCAACAACATGAAGAACATGAACCATGTAGGAAGTCAATTCAGATTTATTACCCGATCGTGGATATAAGTTAGACACAAAGATTTTGTGAACAACTCTGTATTTGGGTAACAAATACCTTGAGGGAAACGCATTCCCTTTATGAGTCCATTGACCATTCAGATTGCATAAATCTCTAGTGAGGAGACTTTTTTTAGATTTTGAGGGTTTGTCAGATAAATTACAGATAGGAATCCCCTCATCGTTCACAAGAATATCCATAAGAGCTAAAATCAAATGACGATCAATGTCAAATGGTCCTTCTCTAGTGGCTATTTTGAAGGTTAAATTCTCTAGTGAAAAATCACATATACATGCAAACATGGACTGTGCAATGGACCGGTATGCTGGCCCACCCCGATGTAATAAGTTATCTTAACTTACAGCTTGAAGCATAGGAAGGATATCAAAAGGAGCAACATGATTAACATCAACAGGATGTTCAACAATAACATTACACAATCTGATGTCCTGAACATAAGACAGATCATCATCGGGAGGCCGAAGATGACGCTTAGTGAGCAGGGCTGATCTGGAAGAAGAAGACAGACCACGGGATGTTGCTTTTCTTCCTCTAGATGCCATTTGCAACAAAGATTTTAAGAAAATAAAGAGTTGCAATGGTTTGAGAAGATGGTTTTCTCAAAAAAAAAAATTAAAAGGGAACCCCCAAATCTCAACGAAATAAGAAATAGACAACTTCAAGAGGGAAAGAGAAGTAATCTAGACATAAATCCACAAGAAATAACCAAATGAAGCACTAACCTTGAAGGATTTGGAAGGTGGGTTCGACAGGTCGAGCGTCGGCCCGTTGGAGAGTGAATAGGAAATGAAGAAGAAAGTAATTTTCCCCAATTTTAAGTGATTCACGCGATTCACGACTGGTCGAGAGTTTTCTTCGACCGGTAGTGCCACGACAGGTCGAGGAAATCCTCGACTAGTCGAGTACCACCAAAAAATTAGATTTTTATGCATATTTCAAAAAAATTAAAAATTTAATCTAGCAAATATATACAATATGATACAAATAGACATAAATAATCATTTTAGAATACACATGCCAAGATCAAATATCATTTTGTTAAACCTGCTTTTGTCAAGCGGTTTAGTGAAAATATCAGCATGTTGATTTTCGGTAGGAATATATTCTAATGATATTACCTTTTCTTCTACTAAATCTCGCATATAATGAAATGTAATATCAATATGCTTAGTACGAGAATGCTGAATTGAATTTTTTGAGATATTTATGGCACTGGTATTATCACAATATAATAATAGAGTCCTGTTTAATTCCATAATCACTTAGCATACGTTTCATCCAAACAAGCTGAGTACAAGCATTACCAGCTGCGATATATTCAGCTTCAGCTGTTGAAAGTGATATAGAATTTTGTTTCTTACTTAGCAAAGAAACTAAACAGTTTCCAATATAAAAACAACCACCACTGGTTGATTTTCTATCATCGAGATTACCAGCCCAGTCAGCATCCGAGTACCCAGCTAATTGAATACTAGTCTCATGAGGATACCAGAGACCGAGATTAACAGTACTAGCAACATAGTGGATAATCCGTTTGACAGCAATCAAATGAGATTCTTTAGGTTTAGACTAATATTTAGCACAAATACCAACACTTAGAGCAATATCAGGTCTACTAGCAGTTAAATACAGTAAACTGCCAATCATACTCCGATATAGTTTCTGATCCACATTTTTACCTACAGAATCTTTTGAGAGTTTCAAAGTTGTACTCATAGGAGTATCAAATTTCTTACCATTCTCAAATCCAAATCTCTTAATTAAATTTATAGCATATTTAGATTGAGAGATGAACATTCCATCAGGTCATTGTTTTACTTGTAACCCAAGGAAGTAATTCAATTCCCCAACCATGCTCATTTCAAATTGAGATTTCATCAATTCTGCAAATTCAATAGTCATGTCAGTACAAGTAGATCCATAAATGATATCATCAACGTAGATTTGAACCATTAAAATATCTTCGTTATGTTTCTTAACAAATAGTGTTTTATCAACACTTCCCATTTGAAAGTTATGACTGAGTAAAAACTTAGTCAATTTCTCATACCATGCTCTGGGAGCTTGTTTAAGACCATACAAAGTTTTTTTAAGACGGTATACGTGATTACTAAACATATACTTCTTCATATAAATCACCATTTAAAAAGGCACTCTTAACATTCATTTGATAAATTTTAATCTTTCTAAAGCGAGCAATGGATATAAAAAGTCTGATTGATTCAAGACGAGCAACTGGGGCAAAGGTTTCATCGTAATCGATACCTTCAATTTGAGTGTATCCTTGTACAACCAATCTTGCCTTATTTCAAATTATGTTACCATCTTTATCAGACTTATTTTTGAAAATCCACGTAGTTCCTATAATGTGTTTTTCTTTAGGTCTAGGAACAAGACCCCAAACATCATTTCTCACAAATTGGTTGAGTTCATCTTGCATCGCAATAATCCAGTTTTCATCAGCAAGAGCTTCTTTTATATTAGATGGTTCTATCTAGGATGTAAAACATACACAATTACATATATCCTCAAAATGTCTACGTGTACGAACACCAGTGAGAGGGTTTCCAAGAATCTGTGGTTGGATGATCTTTAACAGTCCTCAATTCAGAATCAGTCTGATTAGATGAAGTATCAGATTTATCAATTACTAAAACTTCATCATTATCTAAACTTGAGACTGAAGTGTTCAAGTGATCATCAATGACCACATTGATGGACTCTTGAATCACACCGATCCTTTTGTTCAGAACCCTATAAGCACGACTGTTTAAAGAGTATCCTAAAAAGATCCCTTCATCACTTTTCGTATAGAACTTTCCCAGATTTTCACGATCTCATAAAATATAGCACTTGCTGCCAAAAACTTGAAAGTATTTGACAGTAGGCTTTTTATCGAACCACATTTCGTAAGCCGTTTTATTATTACCTTTACTAGTGTAAACCTGGTTAATAATGTAGCAAGCTGTATTGATTGCTTCAGCCCAAAGATTCTTAGAGAGCTTCATACTATTCAACATGATATTAGCCATTTCTTGAAGCACTCTATTTTTTCTTTCTACAATCCATTTTGTTGAGGAGTTTTGCGCGCTGAGAATTCATGTAATATTCCCTGGTCGCTACGGAACTTCTCAAAACCGCTATTCTCAAATTCAAATCCATGATCACTATGAATCTTATTAACTTGAGAACTCTGTTCAGTTTGAATCCTTTTGAGAACCTTTTTCACTTCTTCAAAGGTTTCTGTTTTGTCCCTTAAGAAGACAACCCATGTATATCTGGTAAAGTCATCCACCATTACCAAGATATATCTTTTACCACCACGACTTTCTATCCTTGTAGGTCCTACAAGATCCATATGAAGAAGCTCGAGTGGTCTTGATGTAGTATCGAAATTCAGCTTTTTGTGTGAGTTCCTTATTTGTTTGCCAATCTGACATTCACCACATATTTTATCCAATTTTTGTAGTTTGGGTAGACCTCTTATAAGTTCTTGTTTGCTCAATCTATATAGATTTTGGTAGTGTACATGTCCAAGACGTTTGTGCCACAAATCAGTCTCGTCTATATGGACCATGTAACACAATTGACTAGATGAGCTGGATTTGCTTACAATATAGCAGTTTTCAAACGTTCTTCATCCAGTTAATATTATAGAGTCTTTGTTATTTAGAATCTCACAACTTTGATTAGAAAACCGTACACTATGATTATTATCACATATTTGAGATATGCTAAGAAAGTTATGTTTTAGACCTTCTACATACAAGACATTTTTAAATAAAGGAAGGTTATAAAGTTGACCCGTACCTTAGCCCATAACCTTACAGTTGCTGCCATCACCAAATGTGACTGATCCATCAGTTATATCTTTTACATCGGTGAATAAAGCTTTGTGTCATGTGCCTGGAACATCCATTGTCTAGGTACCATTTTGAATGGCTTGTTGCTTCGAAAGTAGTGTGAGCAACCAAACAAGTACTTTAAGAACCCATTTCAGAACTGTTTTGGGTTTAGGAACATAGTTGGTCTTATTCTATTTATAGTTGTGGGAATGACCTACTGAGTTAGATTTTAAGAGCTCATTAAGTAAATCAACTATTTTTTCAACCAGAGAGTTTCTGTTCTGATTTTTGAAATTTATATAGCTATGTTTGGGTTTTTTAAAAGATTTTGTATTTTTAGAAAAACCTTGACAGGTACCTTTTTCTTTTGAGTTTGAGGCTTCTCCTTTCACAAAGTTGGGAGAAGTACTCTTCTTTTTATGAGGTATGTCTTTATCATAACCCAACCCAGATCGAACACCACATTTTCTAGATCCGGATAAAAGTTTTTCTAACTTTGGATCTCCTTGGGCATACCTCCATGTATCCTTCAAACTCAGAAGAGAAGATACTTCATTCTTAAGTTTCTCAATTTCAAATTTCAAATCTTCAATAAGGGAGGTTTTGAATTCCAAATCACATTTTGATTTTTCAAAACTATCTGAAATTTGGAATTTTTCTAAAACAAGTAAGTCGAAGCATTCTTTGAGTTTAAAAAAATTTTCTTTTTGAAGTTTAAGCTTCACAGCAATTTTATAACTTTCCTTGTAAAGGGCATTGTAAGCATCTTAAAGATCTTCTTCATTTTCATAATCACTATTCAGATTTTCTTCACTAGTTGAATCATCATGATCTGAAAAAGTGAAATTGGCTAGAGTCATAAGAGCCTTAACTTCATTGCCCGACTTGGTTTCAGAATCTTCTGAATCAAAAGTAGTTTCAGACTCAGATGATTCATCCTAAGTAGCCAACATACCCTTCCTTTTGGGTTTGTCCTTTTTAGGACATTTATTTGCTAAATGCCCATATTCGTGGCAGTTGTAACACTGACTGTCTTTCAAAGATTTTCGAGTTTTGGGTCTAAATTTCTTTTTATCATTTGATTGTTGAAGATCAACCCTTTTCTTACTTTTAAAAATCTTATAAAACTTCTTTACTAAAAGAGCCATATCATCTTCAGAATCAGAGTTTTCTTCATAAACAATTTTAGAAGATTTAAGAGCTATAGATTTACCTTTAAAAGCTTTAAAGTTTAACTCATAGGTTTGTAAAGAACCAACTAGTTCTTCTACCCTCATATTGTTCGTATCACGAAGTTCCTAGATTACTGTTACTTTGGAATTGAACTGTTCAGGAAGTGAGCGTAGTATTTTTACACATACTTTACTTTCAGGGATTTTATCACCAAGACCCTATATAAAGTTTACAATGTCATTTAATCTTGTATAAAAGTCCATAAACATTTCATTTTCCTCCATATGAATTTCTTTAGATTTCTTGACAATTGAAGTACCCTCATGTGTCATTTCTAATATATCCCAAGCTTGTTTTGTAGAATCACAGGATATAATTCTTTTGAATTCATCCAGTGATAGTGCATATGTAATTGCATTTAGTGCTTTAGCATTTGCACTACTCTCACTTTTCTAAAGTGTGGTCCAAGAAAAATAAGCCATTTTTTTTGTGCTTTTTGAACCATCAACACCAGTCACTTCAGTGGTAGGAGGGGTCCATTCATTCACTATAGCTAGCCATGCACTTTCATCCATGGATTTGAGGAAGATCCTCATCCTGGCTTTCCAATAAGCATAATTGGTTTCATCGAAAGGTGGAGGCCTAGTGACTGAAAGGCTATCAAAATTTGACATCTTATATAAAGCTTAGATCGTTAGCTCAAGAAATAAACCCAAATAGAAAACAATTAAATCGAGCTATTAAGCTCTAATACCACTTGAAAAGGCCAAGCTTTATGTCCTAGGGGGGATGAATAGGACTATACCAAATTTAAAATAATTACAGCAGAATTTAAATAACGAGATAGCCAAATAAAGTGAATTAATCCACAAAGCATAAATGAATAGCAACCTCAATAAACAAGTATTGAGAGATTGATACAAAAGTTGTTCTAAGGACAACCTTTCACTAAAAACCAAAGTTTATGGTAGGACAACCTGATTTTTAGAAAGATCTTTGTATCAAGAACTCAAAACTTTCTAGGAATAATCAAATTGAAACAAAACAGAGGAATAGAATGTAATTGATTATTCTAAGGACAACCATACACTATAGAAATGGCAGGGCAACCTTACTAGATCAATTTAGAGAATCTAAATCTCAAACAAATAAAGGAATAGCTTGAAATAAATTACAAAAATTTAAATCTAAACTATTATAACATTCCCCACTGAGCTTGAAATTAAAATGATTACAACATTCACATCTATATACATTCCACAAAAGAAGAATCAAAGATAGGAAAATAAAGCACACTTCCACATAACACAAGGAGTTATAGTGGTTCGCCTATGTGTACACCAACTGTTCAACAACAGCCACACAGAATGCTACTCCACTCCTAATATCCTCACACAGGGGATATTAGCTTTCACTATCAAGTAGGTTTTCACAGGTTCACCCAAAACCTTTACAATTGTGTCTTTTTCAAAGGGCTTACACAATTAAAAAACCCTTACTTCTGAGTTTTCTGGCTCTCCTCAGACAACTAACAGTTTTGAGATTTTTCTGGCTTAACCTCAAATAAAACCAAAATAAATGAATTTACAGCAATTGTAAAATACCTGAATTCCTCCTTCGATATAGCAGCCCAAAAAGAACCGAGTTAGAGTAAAGATTTGAATGTTCAAGATCAATGTCCAATACTCACTTTATAATGGTTCTAGGTTCCAATAGATTTTAACTTAAAACAAATGGGCTAGCTTGAATTGATTTTGATTCCAATAAAAGGAAAATAAAACTTCCTCTTTACAGATTAGATTGGAATGAAAGAAACAAAATCAATTAACAAAGCTAAAGAAATAGAATATTAAATAAGCACACATAGCTTAAACGGAGTATAGATTTATCTCTTAGAAGGCCGAATTAAATTAGCTTGAATGGTCTGTTTTATTCTGAGATTCATGCTCTATTTATAGTGTGAATAAGTCACACCTTCGACTGGTCTTAAGTCACTACGATTGGTCAAAGATCCAACAGATATTTGAAAATTCAGGCGCGATAGGATAAGACTGTTTCACAACTGGTCGCAGGGCACCTTCGATTGGTCGTAGGTCTCCTTCGACTAGTTGAAGGTCACACACGACTGGTCGAAGCTAAGTGCAAATCATCGTTGTAGTTTGAGTCGAAGGTCTATGACTGATCGAAGAACCAGTCGACACTGTTCCTACGACTGGTCGAACAGTCCCCAGGACTAGTCGAAGCCTAACAGAAAATTTTTAAATTTTGTAACAAACTTACAACTGATCCAGGAGATCTTTAGATAGGTCGAAGCAGTGCTAGGACTAGTCGAACAAAGTCCAGGACTAGTCTTAGAATATACCAAATTGACTTATATAAAATATATGAGTTATGTATCCAAAGTGGCCTACTCTAAAGGTCAACCTAAGGTCAGTCATACGTCAATAGTGAAGTAAGGACATTGAAACTTAAAAGATGAGTGACCTTTGAAAGTGATGAAGCTTGAAGTCTTAATGTAACTCAAACTTGAAAGCTTCTAGAGATCTTGAGATTGAACTTGAACACTACTTGCATTAACCTTGTCTTTAAATTAAATCGAACAGACTCACTTCCTCGAGTCTTGACTTGTGAGCAGAGCTTGTCCAACAAAGTTGATCTTGAGTAGCGCTTTGATCTTCACATAAGCCAGCTTCATAACAGTGTTTTTAGCACCATAAATTTGACAACAAAAAGGGGCTATAAACAATAGCACTTACACTGTAACGCCCTGAAAATTGGGGGTCGAGCATAAACTCAACTCCCGAGTTCCAGAACATCACTTATGCAACAAAATGAATGATGATTGAATGTTGACTGTATTTGTGCATTGAACATGAGTGAGATTAAGCCAAAACAGAATATCATACTCCAGAGACAATAAATTAGCAAGCGAAAGACTGTGATAGATAGATAAAATATATAAACTGTGGTGAGTCTCCAGAGTGTGATAAAGTTACCAGGTTAAATAATTACAAGTAAATTATACCAAGTTGTGTAGTATGATCTAGTCAACATCCCTGTAGCCCCGACAATCAAGGTACGGCTCTCACGAAGCCGCCAGAAAACAGCATATACGAGAAAGCATTCCGGTCGTCATAGAAGTCCGGCTCCGCCTCAGAAGTAGCGTCGCCATCTGCAATCAGACAAAGTCTAGTGGGTGTTCGGAACACCGTCCCGTATCGTGGGAGTGAGTGATCAACTCAGTGGAACAATAAAGCATAGGTTAACATGTTATCAATTCAGTCAAGCAGTAATGATAAAGCAGTACAAATCAAACAATTTTAACTACTCTTATTAAGTGCAAGAATGAAATGACATGATGCTGTATGCCCTTGCCAAACCACCCTCATGCGACATCATCTTACGTTCGCGAATGCTTAACTCCCTCAGTGCGCCACATCTACTAAGCACATGTGGTGCAATGATGATCATGATTAACGAGTTATTATTAGTCTATTTCAAACAGCAGTATTGGGAAACCAAGGTACCTCCCTTGTATCATTCCCAAACATGATCCATTCTAGGGTCGTCAGTCCTAGTTAATCTCATACGATATTATGGTTTGAGAGGCATAGCGAAGGCATCACAAAGGGCTCGTCACCCGTCAGCACGGATACAGATCTCACCGTATGCGGCTCAATTGTGATCGACCGTCAGCTCGAGTACAGGTCTCACCGTACTCGGCTCAATCACTAGCCATCAGCTCGAATACAGGTCTCACCGTACTCGGCTCAACTCATACTCCAGTTGCTGTGAAAGACTCGTCGCCAATCACAGACCTTGGAGTATACTCGAAGATACTACAGAGGACTCGTCGCCCGTCAGCATGAGTACAGGTCTCACCGTACTCGTCTCTCGCCGTAAGTATTGACAGCTCGAATATAGTGTCCCATACCACCATAATCGGGTCACGAGTCTAGTTGCTCACTGGTCACTACGGGGAGGCACGTGGCCCCAGCATAGTCCGACAGCTCGACCACGGTGTCCCATACCACCATGCCCGGCTCATGAGTCTTAGCGGATCGAGGTACCATGGTTAAAAGGGATTTCACTGGTAAGTTTGGTACCCTAGGTTCAGGCAGTAGCGACCAAACATGGTGAACATACATAAGACAGATCGGATTACTTGACGAGCTCGGCTAGCTCGAGCGCACAACAAGTTGAACGACATGAAGTGCATAAGCACTTCGCGTGGCCAACCACTATCGCCAACCGAAGTACGACTCGGGTTCGTCGAACACATCTCACGTGGCAAATGAATCGCAGCCACGAATTCAATTCTGGTACCGATTGTCTGGACTATAATCATAGCCCCAAACATGATAACTTGCAGATAGATAAAGCAGTAATGGATCAAGATTCCACTCATACAATCAAGGTATGGTATTATCCGTTTAGGGTGCACTCGTTGCTCCGCTCCCCCATCACCCATGACGGATCATACAATGTAAATATAAATTTAAACATATGCATTACATAGTTATAATCATAAAGCAGTTGAGCATGTTATGAATCACAACACCAGCATGAGTTTATACATGTTTAATTCCTAATCACACAACAATTCAAGGAGATCATACACATAGTTAAAAGAGGTTGAGAATCATATCTCAACACCCTTAAACATTACAATTTGCTAACTACTACTCATTCAGACATTTCAAGAAACACTTAAACAAACATGCATTAACATACATGACATATGTCATCACATAGGCATTAGGCCAAATCCTTTCACTAGGGAGTTGCCCCAATCATAACACGCGTACACCCACGACGGATAGTCATGGCAAGCAGGAATCCAAGTTCCATATTCATTCAGTCATTTCCACAAACACTTGGGCCACACATTTTAGCATATATGGTGTCTATTAGCCGTGGCATGATTTAGGGCAAATCCTTTCGTCAAAAGGGTATCGCCAATACAACAATCATGAATCCATGACAATTAGTCATGGCGAGCACGAATGAGGATTCTATACTCATTCAGTCATTTTCACAAACACTTAGAATACACTAATACAACATACATGGTGTATGTTAGCAAAACATGTATTAGGGCTATCCTTTAGCCAAGTGAGTATTTTATCCATGTATAATATATTACTACAGCAAATAATCATGATAAATGCATCTCCAAAATTTATACGTATACAGTATTTTCTAGAATACGCATTTTCAACATATATACTGTATACAAGCAAACATGTATTATGGCGATTCCCTTCGCCAAGCAATTATTTTATACGCATATAATATACTTATACAATGATTAATCATGACAAACACATCGCTAAAATATACATATATACGGTACTTCTTACAATACCGTATTTCTACATACATAGTGTTTATTAGTAAACATGTATTTAGGTGAATCCTTTCGCCAAATAAGTATTTTATCCATACGTCATATATCCATACGACAAATAAACATGTCAAACGCATTTCCATAAAAAATACGTATATGGTATTTTATACGAATACCTAGAGTATGTGAAATTCCAAATTCTACAATTCTAATCGAAACTGAAAACGGAAAGCACTTTGTACATGTGCAATTGCATGCAGATCATGAATCTATCATTATCTGACATTGAAAGCGTTGAAAACCATAACCTATACACCTAAAGTCCGCACCTTGTGTCGTAGAATCGTAACGGAGTTGATAGGTTCGTTAAGCTTCCGTATACGGGAGTTTGGCAACCTATGGAACGAAATACGTTAGCTATTTCATAACCTACAACCTAAACAACCCTAAAACAGGTTAGGGTTAGGGTTTCTTACCTAGAAATGACGCCGAATTGCGGGAAAGCGATGAGAAACAAAGGTGGAGCCCGAATAGCTGCGAGGGAATGCACAGTGGGGAGTTCCTCCCACATCTCCCTCACTTTCTCTCTCTTTTCTCTCTCTCAAATCCAAATTCGTATGGCTGGAATGGGAGAGGGTTTAAGGTCCTTTTATAGCCTAAAACCTTCCCAAAATAGACTCAGGTTCAAGGGTTATTGCTATTATAAGCATTTCGGCGATGTTTCAGCTCAAAAGAGTATTTCTGGTGGCCCCCCTTGAGCCAAACGTCAGACTTAAGCTCACCACACATAGATCTATGTGGGATTACGTTTTTAACTCGATCGGATTCCCAGATCGCACGTGGCGGACCACTTTCAGTTCAACGATCAGTGGGCCACGATCCGAAATTCCAAGCACATGTAAATGTTCCTGAAATTTTTCTTAATCCGAGGGTGTAATTTAGTCTGATTCTGACGGTCTGGTTGCTTAATACTGATGCGCAAGCGAATGGTGCCAGATCACTATTCTAGATATTTATTTTGTAAAGGGAATAGTGTTTTTCACACACTCTCGCTCCGGACTCAAGCGAACAGCCGTGGGACATCGGCTGGATTTGATTTCCGAGATGATTGTCAAGCCCAGCGAGGCGGTCCTAAGTCCTTTCAAGTAGAGGCGACCAAACATGGTGAACATACATTAGACAAATCGGGTTACTTGACGAGCTCGGCTAGCTCGAGCGCACAACAAGTTGAACGACATGAAGTGCATAAGCACTTCGCGTGGCCGACCACTATCGCCAACCGAAGTACGACTCGGGTTAGTCGAACACATCTCACGTGGCAAATGAATCGCAACCACGAATTCAATTCTGGTACCGATTGTCTGGACTATAATCATAGCCCCAAACACAATCAAGTGCAGATAGATAAAGCAATAGTGAATCAAGATTTCCACTCATACAATCAAGGTATGGTATTTTCCGTTTAGGGTCGCTGTGGTCATTGCCACGCACTCGTTGCTCCGCTCCCCATCACCCATGACGGATCATACAACGTAAATATAAATTTAAGCATATGCATTACATAGTTAAAATCATAAAGCAGTTGAGCATGTTATGAATCACAACACAAGCATGAGTTTATACATGTTCAATTCCTAATTACACAACAATTCGAGGAGATCATACACATAATTAAAAGAGGTTGAGAATCATATCTCAACACCCTTATACATTACACTTTGCTAACTACTACTCATTTAGACATTTCAAGAAACACTTAAACAACATACATCGATATACATGACATATGTCGATCACATAGGCATTAGGCCAAATCCTTTCACTAGGGAGTTGCCCCAATCATAACACGCGTACACCCACGACGGATAGTCATGGCAAGCAGAATCCAAGTTCCATATTCATTCAAATCATTCCCACAAACACTTGGGCCACACATTTTAGCATATATGGTGTATATTGGCCGTGGCGTGATTTAGGAAAATTCTTTCAAAAAGGGTATCGCCAATACAACAATCATGAATCCATGACAATTAGTCATGGCGAGCACGAATGAGAATTCTATACTCATTCAAATCATTTTCACAAACACTTAGAATACACTATTACAACATACATGGTGTATGTTAGCAAAACATATATTAGGGCTATCCTTTAGCCAAGTGAGTATTTTATCCATGTATAATATATTACTACAGCAAATAATCATGATAAATACATCTCCAAATTTTACATATATGCGGTATTTCTAGAATACGCAATTTCAACATACTTGACATTTACAAGGGAGCATGTATTTTGGCGATTCCTTTCACCAAACTAGTATTTTATACATATATTGTATAATCATACATTAAATAAACATGTCATACATTTTCCCAAAAAAAAATACATATACGGTATTTCTAGAATATACAATTTCAACATACGTAGCATTTACACATGAACATGTATTTCAGCAATTCCTTTCACCAAATTAGTATTTTATCCATATATCATATAATAATACATTAAATAAACATGTTAAACGTTTTTTCAAAAAAAATACGTATACGGTATTTCTACGTATACTTAGAGTATGTGAAATTCCAATTTCTACAACGTTAATCGAAACAGGAAACGGAAAGCACTTTGTACATGTGCAATTGCAAGCGATCATGAATCTACCATTATCTCGACATTAAAGCGTTGAAAACCGTAACTTATGCGCTTAAAGTCCTCACCTTTGCCTTTGGAATTCCAACAAATCGAAGGGTAATAGAGCTTCCGTATACGGAGATTTCTAGCCTAAAGAGCGGAATCGGTTAGCTTTTACACAACCCACGACGATTCTACCTTGAATCGGACCTAGGGTTAGGGTTTCTTACTCTCCAAATGGGCTGGATACCGCCGGAAATCACTTAGAACGGAGCGGTGAAGGCCATGTGGTGAGCCAATGCAGGTGGAGGAAGATCGGCAACGATCTCCAAGTCCTCTCTCTTTTCTCTCTCTTTTCTCTCTCCCAAAACTCAAATTCGTATGGCTGTGAGAGAGGGTGCTCTAAGGCCCTTTTATAGCTAAAAACATTCTGAAAATAGACTCAGGTTCAAGGGGTACTGCTAATATAGGATTTTCGCCGCTTTTCCAGCTCAAAAGGGAAGTTCTGGTGGCCCTCCTTGAACCAAACGTCAGACTTAAGCTCACCATCGATGGATCTACATGGGATTACGTTTTTGACTCGATCGGAAACCCAGATCGCACGTGGCGGACCACTTTCGCCGACGGTCGGTGGGCCACGATCAGAAATTCCAAGTACATGTAAATGTTCCTGAAATTTTTCTTAATCCGAGGGTGTAATTTGGTCTGATTCTGACGGTCAGGTTGCTTAATACTGACGCGTCAACGAAGGATGCCAGATCACTATTCCGATATTTATTTTTGGATATGAATAGTGTTTTTCACACTACCTCGCTCCGATTCGAAACGAATGACCGTGGGACATCGGATGGAGCCGATTTTTGAGATGATTGTTAAGCCCAAGTGGGGCAGGTCCTAGTTCCTTAACTTCGTGTAAATCGGACTCCCGATGTACGATCTAGACCTAATCTGACGAAGTTTCGTTTCATTCCCGAGAGCAGACGGAAATGAGTTTGGTTCTAAACTTTAGGGTAACCTAAGCGCAATGATTCTCAAGTTTTGGGTCTTGCAGATCGTATTTAAAGCGATCCTAACGAATTTCATGGCTAATTGAGTTTAGTACTTAGTTAACTTTGTTAAATTCCTAAAGGATTTAATCCTAAGTGATTTTCATCTGAGGTGGAACTTAGTCCATTGTAGTTTGTATATAAAGTGATCCAAGTTATACTACTTAGCTAGTTTAAGATAGTGTCTAGGCGAAGGTGCTTTGAAAAATTGAAAGCACAAGGTAGTGAAGGGTGGGATTTGTGAAGAAAATGATTTAAGGAACGATTTGAGACTTTAGTTGAGCGTTTAAGAACTTAAACCTGTGTTAGGATTGACCCATTGCCTAAGGACGTCTAATCCCAAGTTGGTAAAAATCCGGGGCGTTACAATCTACCCCCCTTAAAACAAAATTTCGTCCCCGAAATTGTCTAAGGGTAATAAGGAAAGATTTCTATTATTTCATTTGCCTAAGACTTATTGATTTTGAATTCCTACGCGTGGTAGGGTATATACCAGCTGGTTCATTTTAGTCTACCCCCCTTAAAACTTAATTCTTTATCCATTCCTCATACCCTGATGGTTTGTTACCATTTGTTTCTTTACCTATTTGGAGTCTCGACGACAATTCCCACAATTTAGAGTAAGATAGTTGTTTTCATTGTTTGACCAACACGGAGAGACGGTAATAGTGGGCTCGATCCCAATACATCGATCATCTACCGGGCCAGGGTAGGAAGCTCATCGTATCCCTTCCGAATCCTGGTGGATCCTGGTCGTCCGCTCGTCAGCAGAGAGTCCATCGGTAGTCACCCAGGATTGGGAATTGGGTCAAGCCGCGAAAACTTCGCAGTTGTAGATGTCAGTAACTCCGTAGTCCGATCACTCTCTAAGAGTAGGGAATGTCCATCATTGAAAGGCTCAAATTGTTTATTCTAAGGTTGCCCTTTAGGTCTTAGTCTAAGAGAGTCCTCGATATTATCTATGTCCAAGGAAAGGGTGAATCAAATCTTACTAAATCATCTTGAAACGGTTTCTCATAGTAGAACTTACTAGGGCTTCTATAAGGTTCGTATTTATCGAGCACCGTTTCGATCCTGGGCCAGTGGGGTAGGGTCCACCATGTTTCCGCTGCGCCGCCCAGGACAAAGAGATGCAATAGGTAACCTAACTAGATTTGGCTCATAATGTTCTACCCCCCTTAAAATTTTATTTTCACCCTCAAGGCTTAAGATTTATGTCCTGCTCCGTATGTCGGAACAAGGTGTAATTTATAACCTATCCTTAAAATGAAATGGGAAATACATTGGTCTGCCTTTCATCGACGATGTATACTATGGCATTGATACCTATGGGTATCGAGAGGAGCTAAAATGATGGGCAATGTGGTTGAGGTCACGGGCAGGTGTGAGTTTGAGGCAAGATGCCTAATTCTACCAAAGGACTTTTATTACGATCTCAACTTACCCTCCCAAGTCATGTCTAGTTTATTACTGTAAGATAATTTTATACCTTATTAGTACAAAGGTAGTTGGAAAGTATAGGTCAATAGGCAGACTTTATTTTTTTTATTTTTTTTTTATTTTTTTTTTTTAAAGTTCATATGTACAATGTGTATGTTATAATGACATGAGATTCGAGACCTAATTCCTAACTGTCTGTTGCCCATTTGGGTAATTCCTTAGGCCTAAAAGACAAAGTCGCTATCGGCTATATACTCCTAATACTTTTCAAAAGCAAAGGGATAAACCTTTAGTTGCAAATGGTCGGGCCAACACGGAAAGAAAATTGTGTAGTGGGTCTCAGTCAGTTAAGCCGAATAACTAAGTCTATTATTCAATTGACTCAGAAAATTAATTAGTCTTTTACTTTCCTTAGCCTAACCAGTAGTCTAGTCTTAATTTAGGAGTAGAGGAAATCCATAGGTGAGTCCAAAGTCTATGCTTATACGCTAGATGATTTCACTTCATTTCTAATACAAGGAAGGGTTTTATCACTTAGGGTCAAAGTTGTCTAATTGGAACTGAGTTGCCTGTAGTTAAATTTAACTACGCCCAAGCATTTCACATATGCTCATACCAGCTAAGAGGATCCTAAGGTTCACATTATTAATTTGTTGAATTTCCTCTACGGTCAGGTCTGTCGAAATCTAGGAGCACTGCTCTAGGTCCAAAACTCCAAGGGTCTATTTGTCAATCAACCATTTACTCCAAAAGCTTAAGCTATCAGAGTGCGGTGGGTCAATGTATATCAAGGGACTTTATCACTTCAACACAATTTGACCAATGGTCTTAAGTTGTATTAAAATGGGACTGTATTGCTAATCCCACCTTGGGATTGGGAATGGCATATTTGGCAGGAGGGTGGGCGGGGATTAAAATTACTTTATAGGCTTTGGAAAATGAGGATTGTGTTGGAAAGTGTGAGATGGGACTTCCATATCCCACGATGAGGAATTTCTAAGTGTTATTGGAAAGGAATTCTCGAAATTTACTCTTAATTGCATACATTCTAAACATGGTGTCGGAAGACATAGGATACACCCAATCTAGGGGCCATACCCTACATATACATTTATTATTACTTTTACAATTCTATTCACCTAATCTTACTTAATGCGGTTGGCTGAACGGGCCCTAAATGTCCTCACGCATCTAGAACATCATACCAACTACTACACCTATCATCAGGAAAACATAACCACCCTAAGATAGTAGCCGACGTAAACTACAAGATAACATATGGATGAGCTCGAATAGAGCCGTGGAAAATGAGGATAAGGGAAATGGGGGGCTGGAGTTTTTGGTTCTCCATGGACTTGAGCCTCAACAGGGATTGTAAAGGCCAAAAGGTAGGGAATGAAGAAGGAAAATGGAAAAATGAGATAGGTTTGAAGGTTGCACGAATTTGAGCTCCAAATGGGGGATGTGAGAGCTCAAACGTGAAAGGAAATGGTAGGGTAGGTGGCTAGGGCTATTGTGATCAATGGGAGTGGGTGAGTTATGGACGAAAATGGGGGATTGAGTGATTTAGGGGAATGGGTTGAGAGAAAAATCAGATATGGAGGAGATGGACGTTTGGAAGGGAAGATGTGAGAGGGAGGGGGGCTCCAACCCTAAAAATCTCAAACCCCAGCCAAAATGGCACGTGCCAGGGGGTAGGGGAGGTCGAGCCGACCAACCCCAGCCCTGGCCCCACATTAGATGGCCCACCGGACCGCGGTCCGCCGCCGGTAGCGCGGTGGCGCCGCGGTCGGACTTGGCCGGAACCGCGCCGCCACAGTGGGGACTTGTTCCCCATGGTCCCAAGGTGCCAAATGCACCCTGGACCCACTTGTTTCACCCCCGGATCGACGCGTGTGGCCTCCGACTCTGTTTCGAGTCGTTTCGGGTCAAACCGGACGTATCTTGCAATCCAGAATGAGTTATCTGATGTAAAATATATGAATTTGGGGTAGAACGAGCTAATGAAGCCAACCAACCCAGCTATGCTGGGTTGCGCAGCCCGGAAATGCGAAAAAAGCCTCCGATTGACAGTCATTTTTCTGTTTTAATTTCGTTTTACTAAAATAGTAATTTTTGTTTGATTACCCTTCATCAGTTGGGCTTTAGGAGTTGCGCTCATCGCGCAAAGAGCTTAGAATAATTAGGAGAATGGTTTGGCGAAGTCAATTTGGACACTTACTATTTTTGGCTGAAAGCCTTGCACACTAGTAGACATCACGACCCTAGTAAGTCGCGAATTCTAGGAGTTTTAGTTGTAGTTTGTTTCTGATTTCATTCCCATTACTTGGTATCCTTATTAAAAGGGTTGTGAACTCATTTTTAGTCATTCATTAATCAGTTTCGAATTTATTACAATTTATTTCTATTTTCTGCTTTCTCCTCTTGTAGATTCGAGAAGTCTCTGGGGGGAGTCCAGAGAAGCTCCAAGGATTTGGGGTAGTTATCCTCATCATGTTTATCGCACATTTTACTGATTCTCAATGATTGGGATGAGGTGGATTATGATCTAGACCCTTCACTAGACAACCTAGAAATGTTTTAAGGTCGACCCGTGCGACCATGGTTGAATACATACTCGATTTCGGTGTTCGTTTTCAATGAACTAGCCGTTGGAAAGGAATCAGGGATACCTAGGACTGTTTCTACATTCCGTCGCTCCCTCCTAAGTCAGAGTACGTCAGAGTGCGTAGTGTGACCATAACCCAGGTCCGGTTTAATCAAAATCATGCTCTGATACCATCTTGTAACGCCCTGAAAATCGGGGGTCGAGCATAAACTCAACTCCCGAGTTCCAAAACATCACTTATGCAACAAAATGAATGATGATTGCATGTTGATTGTATTCGTGCATTGAACATGAGTGAGATTAAGCCAAAACAGCATATCTTACTCCAGAGACAGTTAAATTTACAAGCGGAAGACTGTGATAGATAGATAAAATATATAACTTATGATGAGTCTCCAGAGTGTGATAACATTACCAGGTTATATAAATACAAGTGCAGTTCTAAAATGTACCAAATGTGAGGAAGTGTAATGCCTCCTATCCCATATACCATAGCCTCGTCAATACAATATCAGGTCTTCATTGACCTGCCAGAGAGATACAGATAGGAGAATTCCTCCTATCATCATAGAAGTAGTCCGGCTCTGCTTCACAAGCATCGCCACCACCTGAAACTCAACAAATCTGGTTGGTGTGTACAACACCATCCCGTAACGTGGGAGTGAGTGATCAACTCAGTGGAACAGTAAAGCATAGGTTAACATGTTATCAATTCAATCAAGCAGTAATGATAAAGCAGTACAAATCAAACATTTCTAACTACTCTTGTTAAGTGCGGAAATGAAATGACATGATGCTGTATGCCCTTGCCAAACCACCCTCAAGCGACATCATCTTACGTTCGCAAATGCTAACTCCCTCAGTGCGCCACATCTACAAAGCACATGCGGTGCGATGATGCTCATGATTACCAAGTTTTTATTAGTCCATTTCAAACAGCAGTATTGGGAAACTAAGGTACCTCCCTTGTATCATTCCCAAACATGATCCATTCTAGGGTCGTCAATCCTAGTTAATCTCATACGATGTTATGGTTTGAGAAGCGTAGTGAAGGCATCGCAAAGGGCTCATCACCCGTCAGCGCGGATACAGATCTCACCGTATGCGGCTCAATTGCTGGCCGTCAGCTCAAGTACAGGTCTCACCGTACTTGGCCCAATCACTAGCCGTCAGCTCGAGTACAGGTCTCACCGTACTCGGCTCAACTCATACTCTAGTTGCTGTGAAAGACTCGTCGCCAATCACAGACACTTGGAGTATACTCAAGATACTACGGAGGACTCGTCGCCCGTCAGCACGAGCACAGGTCTCACCGTACTCGGCTCTCGCCGTAAGTATCGACAGCTCGAATATAGTGTCCCATACCACCATAATCGGCTCACGAGGTTGGTTGCGCAATGGTCACTACGGGGAGGCACATGACCCCAGCGTAGGCCGACAGCTCGACCACGGTGTCCCATACCACCATGCCCGGCTCATGCGTCTTAGCGGATCGAGGTACCATGGTTAAAAGGGATTTCACTGGTAAGTTTGGTACCCTAGGTTCAAGCAGAGGCGACCAAACATGGTGAACATACATTAGACAAATCGGGTTACTTGACGAGCTCGGCTAGCTCGAGCGCACAACAAGTTGAACGACATGAAGTACATAAGCACTTCGCGTGGCCGACCACTATCGCCAACCGAAGTACGACTCGGGTTTGTCGAACACATCTCACGTGGCAAATGAATCGCAACCATGAATTCAATTCTGGTACCGATTGTCTGGACTATAATCATAGCCCCAAACACAATCAAGTGCAGATAGATAAAGCAATAGTGAATCAAGATTTCCACTCATACAATCAAGGTATGGTATTTTCCGTTTAGGGCTGCCAGGGGTTTGCATTGACGCACTCGTTGCTCCGCTCCCCCATCACCCATGACGGATCATACAACGTAAATATAAATTTAAGCATATGCATTACATAGTTAAAATCATAAAGCAATTGAGCATGTTATGAATCACAACACAAGCATGAGTTTATACATGTTCAATTCCTAATTACACAACAATTCGAGGAGATCATACACATAATTAAAAGAGGTTAAGAATCATATCTCAACACCCTTATACATTACACTTTGCTAACTACTACTCATTTAGACATTTCAAGAAACACTTAAACAACATACATCGACATACATGACATATGTCGATCACATAGGCATTAGGCCAAATCCTTTCACTAGGGAGTTGCCCCAATCATAACACGCGTACACCCACGACGGATAGTCATGGCAAGCAGGAATCCAAGTTCCATATTCATTCACCATTCCCACAAACACTTGGGCCACACATTTTAGCATATATGGTGTATATTGGCCGTGGCGTGATTTAGGGAAAATCCTTTCGTCAAAAGGGTATCGCCAATACAACAATCATGAATCCATGACAATTAGTCATGGCGAGCACGAATGAGAATTCTATACTCATTCAAATCATTTTCACAAACACTTAGAATACACTATTACAACATACATGGTGTATGTTAGCAAAACATATATTAGGGCTATCCTTTAGCCAAGTGAGTATTTTATCCATGTATAATATATTACTACAGCAAATAATCATGATAAATACATCTCCAAATTTTACATATATGCGGTATTTCTAGAATACGCAATTTCAACATACTTGACATTTACAAGGGAGCATGTATTTTGGCGATTCCTTTCGCCAAACTAGTATTTTATACATATATTGTATAATCATACATTAAATAAACATGTCATACATTTTCCCAAAAAAAATACATATACGGTATTTCTAGAATATACAATTTCAACATACGTAGCATTTACACATGAACATGTATTTCAGCAATTCCTTTCACCAAATTAGTATTTTATCCATATATCATATAATAATACATTAAATAAACATGTCAAACGTTTTTCCAAAAAAAATACGTATACGGTATTTCTACATATACTTAGAGTATGTGAAATTCCAATTTCTACAACGTTAATCGAAACAGGAAACGGAAAGCACTTTGTACATGTGCAATTGCAAGCAGATCATGAATCTACCATTATCTGACATTGAAAGCGTTGAAAACCGTAACTTATGCACTTAAAGTCCTCACCTTTGCCTTTGGAATTCCAACAAATCAGCAAGGGTAATAGAGCTTCCGTATACGGGAGATTTCTAGCCTAAAGAGCGGAATCGGTTAGCTTTTACACAACCCACGACGATTCTACCTTGAATCAGACCTAGGGTTAGGGTTTCTTACCTCCAAATGGGCTGGATACCGCCGGGAAATCACTTAGAACGGAGCGGTGAAGGCCGTGTGGTGAGCCAATGCAGGTGGAGGAAGATCGGCAACGATCTCCAAGTCCTTCTCTCTCTTTTCTCTCTCCCAAAACTCAAATTCGTATGGCTGTGAGAGAGGGTGCTCTAAGGCCCTTTTATAGCCAAAAACATTTCGAAAATAGACTCAGGTTCAAGGGGTACTGCTAATATAGGATTTTCGCCGTTTTTCCAGCTCAAAAGGGAAGTTCTGGTGGCCCTCCTTGAACCAAACGTCAGACTTAAGCTCACCATCGATGGATCTACATGGGATTACGTTTTTGACTCGATCGGATACCCAGATCGCACGTGGCGGACCACTTTCGCCGACGGTCGGTGGGGCACGATCGAAATTCCAAGTACATGTAAATGTTCCTGAAATTTTTCTTAATCCGAGGGTGTAATTTGGTCTGATTCTGACGGTCAGGTTGCTTAATACTGACGCGTCAACGAAGGATGCCAGATCACTATTCCAGATATTTATTTTTGGATATGAATAGTGTTTTTCACACTACCTCGCTCCGATTCGAAACGAATGACCGTGGGACATCGGATGGAGCTGATTTTTGAGATGATTGTTAAGCCCAGTGGGGCAGTCCTAGTTCCTTAACTTCGTGTAAATCGGACTCCCGATGTACGATCTAGACCTAATACGAAGTTTCGTTTCATTCCCGAGAGCAGACGGGAAATGAGTTTGGTTCTAAACTTTAGGGTGACCTAGCGTCAATGATTCTGCAAGTTTTGGGTCTTGCAGATCGTATTTAAAGCGATCCTAACGAATTTCATGGCTAATTGAGTTTAGTACTTAGTTAACTTTGTTAAATTCCTAAAGGATTTAATCCTAAGTGATTTTCATCTGAGGTGGAACTTAGTCCATTGTAGTTTGTATATAAAGTGATCCAAGTTATACTACTTAGCTAGTTTAAGATAGTGTCTAGGGCGAAGGTGCTTTGAAAAATTGAAAGCACAAGGTAGTGAAGGGTGGGATTTGTGAAGAAAATGATTTAAGGAACGATTTGAGAATTTAGTTGAGCGTTTAAGAACTTAAACCTGTGTTAGGATTGACCCATTGCCTAAGGACGTCTAATCCCAAGTTGGTAAAAATCCGGGGCGTTACACCTTAACTTCGTATTGTTCGAACTCCCAATGTGCGGTCCAGATCAGATACGGAGTTTCGAGATGCTCCCGAGAGCAGCCGGGTAATGAGTTTGATCCTAGATTTTTGGGTAACCTAACGTCAATGATTCTACAAGTTTTGGGTCTTGCAGATCATATTTAAAGCGATTCAAATGGATTTCATGGCTAATCTAGTTTAGCACTTAGTTAACTTTGTCAAATTTCTAAAGGATTTAATCCTAAGTAATTTCCATCTGAGGTAGTATTTAGTCCTTTGCAGTTTGTATCTAAAGTGATCCAAGTTATACTACTTAGCTAGTTTAAGATAGTGTCTAGGGTGAAGGTGCTTTGAGAAATTGAAAGCAAGGTAGTGAAGGGTGGGATTTGTGAAGAAAATGGTTTGAAAAGAGATTTGAGGCTTTAATTGAGCGTTTAAGAAGTTAAACCTGTATTAGGATTGATCCATTGCCTAAGAACGTCTAATCCCAGGTTGGCAAAAAATTCGGGGTGTTACATACACATGGGACCCTCCATATTGAGAACTTGTGCGTGTTGCATACTTATATTTTATAATCCTTGGGCTTATTTAGTGCATTCTTATGGGTCACCTTTAGTGATCACATGAGGACCCCAGCTTAGATCAAATTTTTGGGACATCCCATAGGCCCAGAGTGGGTTGGGACATCCTAGCATGGCCCAACCATACATTGGGCTGACTTCCACCATTTTGATGGACTTGTGGGCTGAGGTAAGGATAGTATTGGGCTCTTGGTTGCCCACTTAAATTGCTAGTTATTAGGCTGATGTAGTGGGGCCCATTTCATCTAAACTTAAACTTATTTAGTCGTATATTGTGTACGCGGGCTTCCCACCAAGTCCAACTCAATACATGGATTCTATGGCCATTGGGAATTGAGCCTTGGGCCTTAATTCTCCTCTTAGGGCTCATGTTGTTAAAATTGGTATTATATCTTTTTATGGCCTATTATGAGGGATATATGTATGTGGTTACCTGTGTTCTTATCTTGAATGTAGGGCCTTAGGCCTTATATCCATATAGTTCGTAGTCGAGATGCCTCTTGAGAAATGGTGGTTAAATGTCCCCATTATAGACCCTCAAAGCCCAATTGTATCTAAATGTGATTAGATGTTCATCTTAAACTCTTGCTAGACTCACTTCTATGTTACTTAGACACGTAGTTGTATGCTTAGTCTCGTGGGCTACCCCAGGTAAATGGGCCCCCACTAGAGGTGGGATTCCTTATGGATATTGTCTAAATACCTAGTCTTGGTTCCTTCTTGAATAGGAGTGTACTACTTTGTATATCGCCGCATAATGCATCTAGACCCATCTTCATGGCCCATGTGCATAATTGTATGCTTGGATAACACTGTATGTATGGTTATGATTGTGTCATTGGGCATTGCATATTGCCTTCCTGAGGGACGTAGTATTCCCTCTTGAGCATGTTGGATGCTTGGAATTGATGCATAGTTGATGGTGTGATTCATACATCTGGCATTGTATAACATATGAGCATTATCACCCTCGCTTCACCAGGGTTGTATCCTCCATAAATACATCATGGATGGCCATGTTTGGACACCGAAAATGTTACTTCAGCATACCAAGTGCATAGGATGCCCATGGGTGAAATTCCCAAAACTTCCATGGTACTAAGGATCTGCTCCAACGCCGTGACCGAGTGGAATATATGAGCACATGAGGGCCTTATACTATTAGGTCGCGACTCCCACTGTCGTGTAGTCGGTTGGATAGGGGTGTGGCCTTACTCGCCTGATATAAGGGGGCATTGCTAGGCTGAGTCTGACTAGCTCATGAATGGGTCCGCTACCTTCAGGCCTTGCTGGTGATTAGCTGTCCGCAGACAGGGTAGTGAGGTCTCTTACACTCATTTGACTGTGCGGGGTCTGTAGAGTGGCAGTCATCCAGCAGTGTAATGGACCCTGGTGATTTTCTTATGATGGAAATGTACTTGATATGTGGATTGGATATGAACACTGACATTACTTCACATTGCATTTGCATCAGCTGTGTAAGCCTCATAATACATTACAGTACTCATTGCATTACAGCACTCATATTGTATTACAGTACTCATTGCATTACAGTACTCATCGCATTATAGTACTCATTGCATTACAGTACTTATTGCATTATATAGCCTTTGTATGGCTTCCTACATTATCGTACTGCCTTGGTATAGTTTCTTGCATTCATGATAGCCTTGGTAAGGCTAGTGGTATTGGTATTGATCATGACTCCCTTCTGCATTCTCTATCTTCTTCTGAGTACCATTGTCAAACACTTTCGCCACCCTCTAAGCTTTCTATAAGCTTATGCACGATTGATGCGTGCAGGAGATCCTAGGCAGGTGTCGCAATGGCAGAGTTTGGATTAAAGCTAAGCTTGAGGACCCAGTGTTACAGACTTCCTTTCTTCCTTATATTATCTTATGTATGTCCTTTTGGACCTTATAGATACTTATAAAAGTTCAAATTCATAGTAGATTTTGTGATGTGTGCCTTTGTTATTCTAAGATTTACTTGCTGTGATCTTGGGTATGTTCGTCTTGGTAATGATTATACTATTATGGAAATCGTCCTTGTAGGATCCCAGGATCGGAACCTGCCTCAGGAGCCGAGAATGGGGTACTATGGAGGTTGTTGCAGCCAGAACCGACCATCGGGTTCCTTGTGAGTCCGGTTACCGAGTCTGGGGCGTGACAACCATGTAATCATGGCCATGTAAATTATAAAGGTTGTGGTAGAGGTGGCCATGGCGAATATGGTGGTGGTTGTATACAAATCTAGGGTCATCTTTTCAAATAACCATCGATGGTGAAGAATTTATTTATTTTCTGAAAGGAAACACTGCCAAGGATTGATCCCTGGATCACTCATACACACTGCACTGTCTCTACCATCTCATCTAACGAGCGGGAGACAATAGGGAAGAATTTATCTTAAGGATTCTTCAAAACATAAATAGTTACCAGTCTATACCTTGTGTACCAACCTACATAATAGCCTTCTTCCAGTAGAATGTTAGAGAGAAATGCTACAGTTGATCCTTTTCCTTTCGTGCTAGCAATGTACACAACCTATAAATACTCTCACAGTACTGGTGAGGTGCATGGATTTATATTTCATAAAAATAAACCATCCAAAACTTAAATGTAAAACATGACCAAATACCAAAGTTTTGAAGAAAAAGAAGAAGAATAAAAAAGCCAATCCAGTTAAGCAATTCAACATGAGCAATAACTTATCCGAACTGGACAAAATGACCCTTGCATCATGCATGTTAAGGCATATAAATTATCTAAGAAACAGGTTGGATGAAAATCAGGTGAGTCAATCATACATGAACAAATTGACAGTCAGTGTTAAACATATATGTATGTCACATTTGATGAGCAGATGGCCGGAATTTGTGCAAGGGAAGCTACATGGTGGCATTACAATAATAACATAATAAACTGTTCTCTTACAATTCAAGATCAAATCTAGGAGCATTACCTTCATGTGCATGCAAAGATGCAAGCTTATTTTCCAATGGGTAAGGGACCTGATGAATAATATACAACAATGAAATTATACATGTGGATCAAGAAAGGAAAACCATGTGTCATTTGGATGAGATTTAGACCACTTATTAGGTAGGGCATACCACTGAGGAGCCCATATCTCACAAATGTGGTGGACGAGATGATCCTGACAATACATTCTGTGGCATACAGAGATTTAGCATGGGTCATCTAGTCAAATGGTTAGGATTGTCTGATCATTTTTTTACTATGGACCTCGAATGGCAAGAACACCTGATGAGTAGTTTCTCTCATTCCAAAATGCAACTATATCAATACAATTACTCGTCCTTATTTCCATGAGATCAATGTTCTATGGGATTCACAAGACAATCAAGCAGACTCCAATTCTTTCATCACCAGAAGCATGGTTTAAATCTCTATATTGGAACATGTACAAGCACAGGCAGTGTCAATGTATGTATTGGATGACATGCACACTGTATTATCTTATTGGTGCAAACTATGGACAATTTAGTGTTATAACAATCATACATGCAGACATCAAATCATATAGGGCCACATTTGAATATTGACCAGTACTTAAACCATGACTAGGAAACAACTAAAAATCACAATATAATTTAGATTAATAGAAAATGTAGTGTATTGCTTCATATAAGAACAATTCAAACAAATACAAAACTTACATAAACAAAATAGTTTCCTTTTAAAAAAATTGCATGAACGAAGGAAAACCATGAGTCATTTGGATGAGATTCAGACCACTTATCGGTTAGGGCATACCACAAGGGGAGTCATAGCTCAAAAATCTGGGAGATGGGATGATTTGACTATACATTTTGTGCCAAGCAAATAAAAGCTAAAAAGACCAAATAAGTAATGGTTAACATTGGATGTGTCATCCAGTAAAATTATTAGGATTGTCTGATCATTTCCATTTTTGAACTATTGACCCTGAATGCCAAGATCACCTGGTGAGTGGTTTCTCACTTTCCAAAATACAAGTATAGAAATACAGTTACTTATACTTTTTTCCATGAGATCCATGTTCTATGGGATTCACCAACGAATCAAACAGACTCCAATTCTTTTATCACTAGGAGCATGGTTAAGTCTCCGTGTTCACATTTGTAGAAGCAAATCTGAATTTAATATAACTTCTCTGAATTTTTTAAGCCATCCACTAGTTTCTAACACTATATATAACCTTTAGATTCTAAAACATACCTTCATAATTGTAGATGTGTTCACTCACTATATAAACTCTAGATTCTAAAACACACCTTTCAGCAGAAGTTTCAAACTGAAATTGACATAGCAGCCACAGATCTCACACATGGAGAATCATCAACAATAAAAAAAGCGGTGGGAAGATGATGGGCTGGCTCATAGTAATTTCAACAAACACAATGAATGCAGGAATTTATTAAGAACCCAATTTTGGCTACTTTTCAAATTGACTTGTGCATCATGCTTCCTTTCTCACCAAGAAGAAGGAACCCTCAACAACTCACCCTAGTCCAAAACTCAAGTGGACCACACCGCATGAATTATGAGGTTTTAGGCAGATTTTAAGTCGATGTATCCCAATATGGAAATTAGTAGAATTAAGCTCAAAAATTCCATTTCTAAGAACAAAAATCTATAAAAACTAAGTTTTAGAAACATTCATTCAAATCTCATTACAAACACTATAATAGAAAAAAATCAAATGGAAAATAGAAAAATTGAAGCATAAGAATACAAAGAGAAGAGATTGGCTGAAAAATTAATTAGATCAGATGGGATGTTGAAATTACCTCTGCGATTTTGGAAAGTTTGAAAGAAATCTCATCTCCAGAGAGATGAAAGAGGAAGAGCTTCAGCCCTTTAAATAGATTTGAAAACAGAAGGGTGAAATCTAAAAAGGAGCTAGGAGAGATTTTTCATACATGGTGAATCAGGTGAATTGGGGGCCAAAGAAAATCAGACGATTACCATTGATCATTATTGCTTTGTATAGGGAGAGAGAGGAACGACTGCTGTGTGTGTGAGAGAAAGAGAGAGATAGAGATGGTATCTGAAGAGTACGCAATGAGAGATCCTAAGAGAGAGGGCTAGAGAATTAGAGAGAGGGAGAGATGGACGTTGGTTCAAGCAAGGACAGCGAGGGCGAGAGAGAGGGAGAAGTCATGGGTTTTTTTTCCAGGGAAATGGCTTGTGTCCTACCCCACCCCTACGATAATCCGTTTGGGCAGGGCTCTGTGGGGCCCACCATGATGTAAAGGTTCTCTCCACGCCGTTCATCCCCTTTCTCAGATCGTTTTATAGCAGGATCTGAGAAATGAGGCAAGTCCACGACTCAAGTGGACCACACCAAAGGAAGCAATATAATAACACCCACCATTGAAACCTCTCTAAGGGCCACCGTGATGTTTATCTATCATCCAACCCATTCATAAGATCACATAGACCTGGATGAAGTGAAAACACAAATTTCAGCTTGATCTAAAATTTCTACAGCTCCCAACAAGTTTTTAATGGTAAGTGTTCAATCCTCACTTTGTCGTCCACCTAAACATTGGTTTTACCTAAATTTTAGGATCATCCCAAACACTTATCTTAGAAAAGGGATGATGGCATAGATAATACCATTACCTCACAATGAGCCCTATAGAGGGCTAGGGTATGATGGGCACTATAGAGGTCTGGGGTAGGACGCAATATGTACTGTACACAAAATTAAGTACGGTTTAAAACCGTTCCTAAACCAAAGAGATAATCATTCCTAATTAGCGATTTTGGTGTTGTGAGAACTTCTGAAAATTGTTATATAATTGATGACACTTGTTCAACAAACCTTTTATATTACATGGTCCAAACAAACGAGACTGAATTATGGCACCAACGTCTTGGACATATAAATTTAGAGATCTTTACAAGTTGAGCAAAAAAGATCACTTGCAAGGCTTACCTAAGTTGAGAAAAAAAAGAAAATAAAGTATGTAGTGCTTATTAAGTTGACAAGAAAATTAGGAGTTGTCACAAGAAAAGTGAACTCCTTAGCCATTACTAGACCTTTTGAACTTTTTCACATGGATTTGGTTGGACCAACAAGAATGGAGGGAGAAAAGAATTACTTCTTAGTTGTAGTTGATGACTACATAAGATATTATTGGGTAGCATTCTTAAGAAAAAAGTAGAATGCTTTTGACAAGGTCAAAAAACTTATTAAACCCATACAAACTTAAAAAGAATTATTTGTAATTAGAATAAGAAGTGATCATAGAACAGAATTTGAAGTAGTAATTTTAAGAAATACTGCAATGACCATGGTATATTACATGAATTTTCAGCTCCTAAAACACCCCAGTAAAATGGAGTTGTTAAAAGAAAGAATAGAGTGTTACAGGAAATGACAAGTGTAATGCTGAATAGTATGAAATTGCCTAAAAAGCTATGGGTTGAAGCTATGAATACTGCTTGTTATATAATCAATCATATTTATACTAGAACTAGGAAAAATAAAACAGCATATGAAATGTGGTTTGAGAAAAAGCCCGATGTAAAATATTTTTATACTTTCGGAAGTAAGTGTTACATTTTACGTGACCGTGAAAATTTAAAAACTTTTTATGCAAAAAGTGATGAAGGGATATTCTTAAGATACACCTTAAATAGTCATGCATATCGTGTCATAAACAAGAGAACTGGGGTAATTCAAGAATCTATAAATGTTGTAATTGATGATCATTCGATCAATCCTAGTCTTCACCAAGATGATGGTGATGGTGATATCATTCGGATTAATCAAAGTGAACCATCATCCAAATCAGATACTACTGATTTAAGGTTGGTAAAAGACCATCCAAAAAATCAAATTCTTGGTAACCCTCTATTTGGTTTTCAAACCAGAAGGCAACTGGAAAATATTTGCAATCATGTTAGCTTTACTTCCCAAATTGAACCGGCCAACATAAATGAATCTTGGCTGATGAAAGTTGGATTTTAGCGATGCAAGATGAACTGAATCAATCTATAATAAATGATGTGGTATTTTTTCCCTAGACCATCTGATAAAAAATTTATTGGAACCAAGGTGATTTTTAAAAACAAATCAGATGAGCTTGGGAATATTATTAGAAACATAGCATGACTAGTTGTGCAAGGTTATACTTAAATAAATGAATTGATTTTGATGAAACCTTTGCATCGATTGCTCGTTTTGAATCAATTACACTGTTTATCTCTGTTGCTTGCTATAAAAACTTTAAAATATATCGAATGGACGTGAAGAGTACTTTTCTAAATAGTGACTTAAATGAGAAAGTATATGTTGAATAGCCTAAAGGTTTTGAAGATTCCAAACTTCCTGATCATGTGTACCATCTTAAGAAAGCTTTGTATGGTTTGAAACAAGCCCCTAGAGCATGGTATGAAAAGCTAACTAATGTTTTACTCATTCATGATTTTCGGATGGGGAGTGTAGACAAAAATTTGTTTGTTAAAGAATCTAATAATGACATCTTAATTGTTCAAATCTATGTTGATGATATTATTTATGGATCTACATGTCAGACCCATAACCTAGTATTCATCCCATTCTGTTAGATCCCGTGGTCCTTCCAGTCGAATTCGGGCTACCCGTGACCTATAGTTAGCATTTGCAATCATCCCTAAGTTCCGCTCTATAAACCCGAACCGATTTGACCCAAAACTTATGCCATTGTGACCGCATCATCGCTGCGGTTCTAACGCCGCATCTCATGCGCCAATCTGAGGTGTAGATTAAGAGATATGACCCTCGCATAATCTCGTCCATAGACTGCACGTTGCAGGGCCGTGGGATTCCAAGTGGAGAGAGATCTTTATACAACCTCCAATGCAGACATCATCACCCTAGCCCATCTAGACTAGGATGATGACATCACCCCTATAAGCATGCCTTACATGTAATGAGTACAAGCATGCTTTCTTCTCTTCCCTATGCTCTTACAAACTCATCATTACCCTCTTACAACCCATCACTTCCCTTCTTTCTCTCTCATTTCCTTCATTTCTCTCCTCTAGTAAACTAAGAGAGAGACCTTGGAAGTCCATGAGAACCCATCCCTCTAGCCCCTTCCAAGCTATATCTCTCCCAATCCAACCCTCTAAAACCCAACCCCACCGTTGAAACCACCCCATTGGAGCTAGAGAACCCAAGAATAGAAGAAGGATAAGCTTTGAGGTGGGTGCTCTTCTAGGTTTAATGTGGCCAATGGCCCACTTTGTGCATGATGTTGCCATGATGGGGCCATTCTCCATGGACCCCATCATGAGGTTTTTCCTTTAATCTGTAGTTTGTTGGGTCATCTAGACCCTAGATCCATGGTGGGGATGGTATCTCCACCTAAGATTTTTGATTGGAGGGCCCATGCATGCATGGGACCCATGTGTATTTGATCATGTGGTTGTGATTGCTTGAGGAGGATTCATAGTGGCGGAGTCCTCCCTATGGCCGAGATCTCCCTTCTCTCCCCTTTTCTCTCTCTCCTTTCTCTAGTTTTCTGATGTGTGTGGCCCACCTGATGTGTCCATGCTTCCAAACTATCCAGCTGTAGGGATGTCTAGGCCCAAGCTACTGGACGTCCAGGCCCATCATGGTTTGTATGGCCATTAAACCAGATTATATAGTTGTATTGAAAGGGGGCTTTGGTCTGGAGTATGTGTGACCCATCTAGGTGGACCCCACCTTGATGAATCTGAGATAAATGTCCCAATCTATTGCATATTGGATTGGAATGGACAGTAACATGTTGCTGTCCAGATTTCTCGCCCATTGTTGTATGATTTTGTATGAAGTTGTAAGCCCTGTTTATAGTTCTTTTCTCCCTAATTTTTTTTGGGTGTTTCTCTGAGATGTGGACCCAACCTATATGTATGATGAAACCCACACCATCCACCCTTGATTGGAGCCCCATGGTGCAGGCCCAAGAGGGCTGGACGGTCCAAGTTTCTGGACCATCCAGCAGTCCTGCATGAAGGAAAAACATACATATCAACTTAGTTTTACGGATGGTGGGCCACTCATGTGGACCCTACTTGTTGTTCATTCATGGGTGCACGTAATCCACCCATTTTTCCCTTGATTGGGCAAGCCAAGGCCCATTCCATTTGGTGTACAAGATGGGGACAACAACAATCCTGCATCA
Organism: Magnolia changhungtana; assembly: GCA_030180095.1. NCBI lineage: Eukaryota > Viridiplantae > Streptophyta > Magnoliopsida > Magnoliales > Magnoliaceae > Magnolia > Magnolia changhungtana. Next base: position 5,529,544 of record JASAUF010000502.1, on the reverse strand, counting down.
GATTTTTCATTTAAAAACCTTGTTGTCCAGATTTTTTTTATTTCTGTTTTTATGCATGTATGGCTTCTCTCCTTACCTTCCTTATGACCCACCTTACTGGGACCCACCTTAGTCATTGGTAGAATATCCAAGCTATCCATCTATGGGACACCATAGCTGGGCCAGCAGCCCACCTGCTGGATGCCCCCACTGGGCTAACATCCAGCAGGGGGGCTGACCGTCCACCCTCCTTTGTGGCCTACCTTGATAATGTGTTAAATCCCAACCATCCTCCATTGTGTGGTCCACCTGGACGTGGCGCACCCCTGGTTGAACGTACAGAGTTGGGGTCCACCTTGTATGTATTTTTGCCAGGCCTTCCAGGCCCCCTTGGAACATCCAGGCTAGGTTGGGCGCTGCTGGACTTGCAGTCCGGCAGCAGGCCCACCCTAATTTATAAGTTGTCTTCGTACCTTCCATTTGGTGGAGCCCATTGTAACATGTATGGGCTACCATGGAGTGTTTATTTTATCCAGATAATCTATTTTGCTAGACTCCAGCAGGCCCAGGAAGTTAGGTGGGCTAGATTTCCAGCAAGGGCCCGAAATTGCTGCATATAGTTGTATGTTTTGGAGTTGTGAGGCCCACTAGATTGAGGGTGTTATGTATACACACCATGCTTGTATTTTTATGAGGTTTTGGCCCCATTTGTGTCTTGTACTGCCCACTACCCATTTGATTGAATTCAAACCTTGCTGCCCAGATTTTTTTGGACGTCCAAGTAGGCCTAAAAGGGCTGGATGTCTAACCTTAGTACTTTTCCAACGCAAGTGCTGCCCATCCATTGTGCTGGGCCTTGTGGGCTAGTTGTAAGCCCACTATGGTGTATGTGATTGTATCTTTATGGCCCATCCAATTTACCAACTTTTGGGCTGACCTATAAGGCCCACAAAGTGAATGTTAAAAGTACCTTAGCCATTTGTTTTAGGCATATGGGCTGCCCATGAGACCCATCATAATGTATGTATTCATTGATACTTGGGCCATAGTTTACCCCATTGAGCCCACATTGATGTATGTAGGCTTCAGGGCGTTTCTTGAGGCCCACATGTGATATGAGATGTTATGGATTGCTGCCCATTTTCTTTTCATGGTTGTATTCAGGCCTTGGGCCTTATTTCAGCTAGGTTCCTTATTGGGCTGCCTTGTAGGGAACAATGGTGGTTAAATGTCCACATTGTGAACCCATCTAGGCCCTTTGACGGGCCCATTCTCATCTATTGGGCCGGTTGTATTGCTTACCTAGACTTTATGGGCTACCCCCAAATCATTGGGCCCCCACTATTGGTTATGCTTCTTCCATACCATGTAGAATTGTCTAAATACCTAAACCCAACCTTGCTAAGAGGAGAGTACAATATCATCGCATGTTATGCTTAGTTATCTTTATGATTCATTCCCATGTACATCATATGTATGCTTGGTTGAAGAGTGATTGATTATGGTATGAGCCATTGGGAAGGTTGTTTATAGGACTCCCTGAGTGATGGAGTTGCCCCACATGAGCGCGCTATATGCGCAGGACTGATACATAATTGATTGATATGATTTATGCATCTCACATTTGCATGGCAAGGTTATTATTTGCCCTAGCATCATCAAGGTCATAGCCTCCACAGGCACATCGTGGATGGCCAGATTTGGACACTCTAAAGTTTTTATTCTTAGTGGATTTTGTGATGATGCTCCTGTGGTTGTTATTTGTTGGTTATGATCTTGGTTATGCTGATTATAAAATAGGTTGTCAGTACCGGATTCAGTAATTGAGAATTTTGTGAACCCGGTTTCCGAGTCTGGGGCATGACAAGAGTTGGTATCAGAGCATAACCAGAGAATAACTCAGGACAACATCACATATCTGCTTCGAGCTTAGGATAAGTAGTGTCCCGAGTGCGTACTCTTTTGATTTTGTTCTCTAACGTCCATCAGCCTTGGACGCCTTTGTTCTCTAACGTCCATCAGCCTTGGACGCCTTTGTTCTTTCTATAGACCATGTCGCCTAGACGAGGCACCCGTGGTCAAGGCACAAGAGGCACCCGAGCGACCCGAGCGCATCCCGCTCCACCTCTTGAGGATCTTATTCCTGAAGTTCTCAATCCACCTCCAGTTGCACCCGTTCCCCCGTCTAAGCCTATTGTACCTATGTCAGAGGCCCCCGTAGTTCTTGTGCCTCCGCCTGAGGCCAGTGCAGCCCTTACATTCCCTACCATACCTGTTGGAGTAGAACAGTTGCAACAGATGCTGCAGGCCGTCACGGATGCCCTCCAGGGCAGGGCAGACATTCAGTAGAGACTCCAGAGCAGACAGACCAGGTGCGCCTGAGTGCTCTTCTTACATCAGCATGATCCTCCGCGTTTTCGGGGTGAGTCAGACCTTGCAACAGCTGCGTTATGGCGCTCCGAGGTGGAGAAGATTTTTGACAACATGCAATGCACGACTCAGCAGCGAGTTCCGTTAGCAGTATTACTTCTTCAGGGAGAGGCTCAGTATTAGTGGGCATCCATTTCCCGAGTGGCTAGGCCAGATTTTGTGTGGACTTGGGAGGACTTCGTGGACCGGTTCGACCAGAAGTTCTTCCTTAAGCATGTTTAGCAGCAGCATGAATTGGAGTTCAAGACACTTGTCCAGGAGGACATGACCGTGTCACAGTATGAGGCGTGTTTCATCACATTGTCCAGATTTGTGACTTATCTTGTGGATGATGACAGGCGGAAGGCCTGCCGTTTCGTGAACGGCTTGCGTCCCACCCTCAAGAGTCGTGTGGTCAGACACTTGCTTACGACGTTTGATCAGGTTGTTTAGAGGGCCCTGGTTTATGAGGATGATTGGGCCACCTTGCAGAGGACCCTTGACCAGGGAGGAGACTGGAAGAGGAATGTGCATTCCGGTAGCTCCCTTCAATAGAAACACCATCGGCGTACGACTCACCCAGGATTTCGAGCACTAGCAGCGCATCCAACATCATCTTCGGGACCATTCATAGGTGTTTGCTTTGGTTGTGGTAGGATGGGACATTGTAGGTACGAGTGTCCCCATCCACACAAGCAACAAAGAACGAGGGCACCACAAAGATCCCCGCGTCGGCCTCCATAGCAACAAGAAGAAGGTGACCACGGCAACGAATGTTCTCCGAGGCCTCCCCGCAATAGCAGAGGTAGCAGGTTAGGCCGCCGCAATGGCAGTAGTAGCAGCAGAGACCATAAAGGGGACAACACCTCCCCCGCCAGCCTAAGGTAGATTTTATGCCTTTTGGCAGGACCTTCAGTCATCAGGAGGGGTAGTCGAGGGTATTCTTCCTATTTCCACTTGCATTACACATGTGTTGTTTGATTATGGAGCATCTCATTCTTTTGTGGCCAAGAAGTTCTGCCGATCGATTGGTCTACTATTGGAGTCTGCTCATGAGGCTTTATCGGTATCGACTCCCTTAGGGAAGATTGCAGTATTGTGGCGATTTTGTTCGTCTTACCCCATTCTGATTGGAGAAATCTTTCTGCCTGCGAATTTGTTTGTATTGCCAATGTTCGAGTTTGATGTTATCCTAGGCATGGATTGGCTCAGCGAGTATCACACCATATTAGATTGCTCCGCAAGGACAGTCACGTTCTATGTACCTGGCTTGCCGCTGTTCCAGTTTGTTGTCGAGCCCAAAGGAGAGCAATTGTATAGTTTGATGGCGTGTGCAGTAGAGGAGTCAGTGGCTGTGAGCATTGATCAGTTGCCGATTGTCTGTGATTTTCCTTACGTATTCCAAGAGATTCTAGGGTTTTCGTCGCGCCGACAGATTCAGTTCCAGATTAATCTTATGCCCGGTACCATGCCTATCTCGAAGGACCCGTATTGTATGGCACCGATGGAGTAATGAGAACTACAGGAGCAATTGGACGAGTTGCGGGAGTTAAGCTTTATCCCTCCCAGCAGTTCGCCGTGGGGAGCCCCGGTATTATTCATGAAGAAGAAGGATTGCTCGTTGAGGCTCTGCGTGGATTACCGTGAGCTTAACAGGGTCACGATCAAGAACAAATACTCGCACCTGAGGATCGACGATTTATTTGATCAGCTACAGGGTGCACAATTCTTTTCAAAGATTGACCTGCAATCCGACTATCATTAAATTTGGGTCTGAGAGGAGGACATCCCGAAGACAGCCTTCCGGACCTGTTACGGTCATTTTGAGTTTCAGGTCATGTCCTTTGTACTAACCAATGCGCCTGTTGTCTTTATGCAATCGATGAACGAGGTCTTCCAGCCTTACCTCGATCAGTTTGTTGTGGTCTTCATTGATGACATTCTGATCGATTCGAGGACCCATGAGGACCACGAGTAGCATTTACAGATAGTTTTGCATGCCCTCCGTGCCCACTAGCTCTATGCGAAGCTAGAGAAGTGCGAATTCTGGTAAGAGGAGGTGAAGTTCCTCGATCATATAGTGATGAGGGAGGGTGTCGCTATGGACCCATCGAAGGTTGATGCAGTGTGTCAATGGGCCCCGCCCACGAATGCGTTCGAGATCCGCAGTTTTCTTGATCTAGCAGAATATTATCGGTGATTTATTAAGGGATTCTCTCGCATTGTAGCACCGCTGACTAAGTTGACTCGGAAGGGCGCTGACTTCATCTGGAGTGATGCTTGTGAGCAGGCATTTATGGAGCTGAATGACCGCTTCACGTCCGCTCCTGTTCTCACTCTTCCCTCTAGGAGTGATGGATTTGTTGTTTTTACTGATGCCTCGAGAGTTGGATTAGGTGTTGTCCTGATGCAGCATGGGAAACTAGTGGCTTATGCGTCGTGCTAGCTCAAGATCCATGAGCTGAACTACCCCTCGTATGATTTGGAGTTGGCAACAGTTGTCTTCGCACTGAAGGTGTTGAGGCACTATCTTTATGGGGTTAGGTTCAAGCTCTTCTCTGACCACAATAGCCTGAAGTATCTATTTTCTTAGTCAGAGCTGAATATGAGACAAAGGCACTGGATGGAGCTCCTGAAGGACTACGATTTTGACCTTCAGTACCACCCAAGTAAGGTGAACATGGTGGTGGATGCGTTCAGCTGTCAGCCATGAGGTTTGGTGGCACAAATGATGGTTCAGGAGTAGAAGATGCTCGAGGATGTAGCAGAGTACGACTTTGAGTTTGATCTGCAATCTTCCATTGTTCATCTATCGAGCCTGTCGATTCAACCCTCTCTTATCACAATGATAATCGAAGATTAGCAAATAGATAAGTCATTACAGGGTTACCGAGCAGAGGCCGCATCGGTGGAGTAGTCAGATTAGCAAGTTGGTTCCGATGGTGGACTTCGTTTCAGATACCGATTGTGTGTTCTGGATGGGCCAAAGTTGTATAGAGATCTGATGACCGAGGCACACTGATCGCGACTTACTATCCACCCGGGCTCCACAAAGATGTATCACAACATGAGGAGGTAGTATTTTTGGTTGGGGATGAATCGCTAGATTTCCAGCTCTGTGGGCGAGTGTGACATGTGTCAGCGTGTCAAGGCCGATACCAGAGACCCCCTAGTCCCTTTCAGACATTGAGCGTTCTATTGTGGAAGTGGGAGCACGTATCCGCTGATTTCATCATGGGTTTGCCACGGACTCAGCATGGTCAAAACGCCATCTGGGTTGTCATCGATTGTCTAATGAAGTTGACGCATTTTATTCTGATTCGTGCGACCTAGACATTGGATCGACTTGCGAGGATATTCATCGAGGAAATTATAAGACTGCACGGCATTCCCATTTCAATCGTTTCTAACCGAGACTTGAGATTCACGTCTCAGTTTTGGAGGAGCTTCCAGTCAACAATGGGGTCCATTTTGCAGCTCAGTACCATGTATCATCCACAGACTGATGAGCAGACCGAGAGGGTCAGCCAGATTCTTGAGGATATGCTCAGAGCATGCGTGATTGATTTAGCGGGTAGCTGGGATGAGCATCTGCATCTGGCCAAGTTCGCATACAACAACAGTTATCAGGCGACCATTGGCATGGCTCCTTTAAAGGCATTATATGGCAGATCATACAGATCTCCTAGTTGTTGAACTGAGGTCAGAGAGCGGCGTCTCCTAGGTCCCGAGCTTATGCAAAAGTCATCAGAAGTAATCGACATCATCGGGCAGAGGATGTGCACAGCTCAGAGCCGGCAAAAGAGTTCTGCTGATCGTCGACGTCGTCCCCTAGAGTTTGTAGTTGGGGACAGGGTATATCTCAAGGTCTTGCCTATGAAGGGTGTGGTTCGATTTGGAGCGAAGGACAAGCTTGCCCCGAGATTCATAGGACCTTTTGAGATCACTGTGCGCGTGGGCAACGTGGCCTATAGGCTTGTTTTACCTTCTAGTTGTCTAGTATCCACAACATTTTTCATGTTTCGATGTTACAGAAGTGTGGATCAGACATTATTCCTGTGATTGATTGGAAGCCTCTTAAGGTCCGTGAGGATGCTTCTTATATTGAGCAGCCGATTCGCATCCTTGATCGGAAGGAGCAGGTCCTCCAGACAAAGGTCATTCCTCTAGTGAAGGTTCAGTGGGGTCACCATTCCAAGGCAGAGGCATCTTGGAAGCGCGAAGCTGAGATTAGAGAGAGTTATCCCCATTTGTTTGTTAAGTGATTGATTACATTGTGCCATGTACTGCCTATTTCGACAAGAAAACACATGTGTTTGATTTAGGGGATTTATTCAATGATAACAAAGAATTCAATGAGAGAACAATGATCACAAGATATCTTATTTCTGAGCTCATTTACATCCTCTGATTCCCTTGATTCTGAAAAAGAGAGTAAAATCAATGTAACGTAATGAGTGAAATAGAAGATAGTCTGATTGCAATTTGGGCAGCATTTCGATGCTTTTTCATCTAATCTCTAAGGGAGACGAGTTGTGTGGATCCAAGAGGAACCCACAAAATTGCAGAGCATGGAGCTGTAGAGGTCTGTGCAACACTATTCACCCATTGCGTGGACACTATTTACAAGTTGCGCGGGCACTGTTCATGAGTTGCACGGACACTATTCATCCATTGCGCGGACACTGTTCACCTATTGCATGGACACTATTCATCCATTGCGGGGACACTATTCACCGTTGCGGGGACACTATTCACCATTGCGTGGATACTATTCATCCGTTGCGTGAACACTATTCACCGTTGTGCAGACATTATCATCCGTTACGCGGACACTATTCATCCGTTGTGCAGGCACTGTTCATTGCGTGGGCACTATTCATCCGTTGTGCGGGCACTGTTTATCCATTGCGCGGGCATTATTCACCCGTGTAACTCTCTCCCTAACACTCTCCTAACTTCCAACCCCCCAAATGAGGAGTGAGAGGGGCTATTTATAGGCTCTCAAGCTCTTAAACAGTGGTGATCACCACCACTTCTTCCTTCACACAACTTTCAACCTCCTTTCTTATACAGTGGTGTTCAGCAACATCTTTCTTAAATAGTGGGGATCACTAACCTCTTCCTTAATACAAGGCAATGTCCATCCACTCTTTTTTACCAAGATAACCCTCTTCACTCCTTTTTACCAAAATACGCCCACTCACTCAATTTTACCAAAATACCCCATTCACTCATTTTTACCAAAATACCCCCAGTCACTCAATTTTACCAAAATATCCCCAATCACTCAATTTTACCAAAATAAGGAGTACACAATCCTAAAAAGGATCTTGTAACGCCCTGAAAATCGGGGGTCGAGCATGAATTCAACTCCCGAGTTCCAGAACATCACTTATGCAACAAAATGAATGATGATTGAATGTTGACTGTATTCGTGCATTGAACATGAGTGAGATTAAGCCAAAACAGCATATCATACTCCAGAGACAGTTAAATTTGCAAGCGGAAGACTGTGATAGATAGATAAAATATATAACTTATGATGAGTCTCCAGAGTGTGATAACATTACCAGGTTAAATAAATATAAGTGCAGTTCTAAAATGTACCAAATGTGAGGAAGTGTAATGCCTCCTATCCCATGTACCATAGCCCCGTCAATACAATATCAGGTCTTCATTGACCTACCAGAGAGATACAGATAGGAGAATTCCCCCTATCATCATAGAAGTAGTCCGGCTCTGCTTCACAAGCATCGCCACCACCTGAAACTCAACAAATCTGGTTGGTGTGTACAACACCGTCCCGTAACGTGGGAGTGAGTGATCAACTCAGTGGAACAGTAAAGCATAGGTTAACATGTTATCAATTCAATCAAGCAGTAATGATAAAGCAGTACAAATCAAACATTTCTAACTACTCTTGTTAAGTGCGAAAATGAAATGACATGATGCTGTATGCCCTTGCCAAACCACCCTCAAGCGACATCATCTTACGTTCGCGAATGCTACTCCCTTAGTGCGCCACATCTACAAAGCACATGCGGTGCATGATGATCATGATTACCGAGTTATTATTAGTCCATTTCAATCAGCAGTATTGGGAAACTAAGGTACCTCCCTTGTATCATTCCCAAACATGATCCATTCTAGGGTCGTCAATCCTAGTTAATCTCATACGATGTTATGGTTTGAGAAGCGTAGTGAAGGCATCGCAAAGGGCTCGTCACCCGTCAGCTCGGATACGAGATCTCACCGTATGCGGCTCAATTCTTGGCCGTCAGCTCAAGTACATATCTCACCGTACTGGCTCAATCACTAGCCGTCAGCTCGAATACAGGTCTCACCGTACTCGGCTCAACTCATTACTCCAGTTGCTGTGAAAGACTCGTCGCCAATCACAGACCTTGGAGTATACTCGAAGATACTACGGAGGACTCGTCGCCGTCAAGACGAGCACAGTGTCTCACCGTACTCGGCTCTCGCCGTAAGTATCGACAGCTCGAATATAGTGTCCCATACCACCATAATCGGCTCACGAGGTTGGTTGCGCAATGGTCACTACGGGGAGGTACATGACCCCAGCGTAGGCCGACAGCTCGACCACGGTGTCCCATACCACCATGCCCGGCTCATGCGTCTTAGCGGATCGAGGTACCATGGTTAAAAGGGATTTCACTGGTAAGTTTGGTACCCTAGGTTCAAGCAGAGGCGACCAAACATGGTGAACATACATTAGACAAATCGGGTTACCTGACGAGCTCGGCTAGCTCGAGCGCACAACAAGTTGAACGACATGAAGTGCATAAGCACTTCGCGTGGCCGACCACTATCGCCAACCGAAGTACGACTCGGGTTCGTCGAACACATCTCACGTGGCAAATGAATTGCAACCACGAATTCAATTTCAGTACCGATTGTCTGGACTATAATCATAGCCCCAAACACAATCAATTCGCATCCATAGCATGTGGAGTAAAGCATAATAACAAAGTAATTAAAGCATGCTAGTAGGCATGTTATAAGGCATGTTATAAAGCATGATAGAAAGCATGTTGTAAAGCACTTCATCAATAGGAATACAAACACATATATTACAAGTAAGCGGTTTAAGCAAATAACCTCATGGAGGTAGTCATACATGTCTCTAGAGTAGTTGAGAATCCCATCTCAACACCCTAAAACATTACAATTTACTAACCACTACTCATTCAGGCATTTCAAGAAACACTTAAACAAACATACATCAACATACATGACATATGTCGATCACATGGGCATTAGGCCAAATCCTTTCCCTAGAGAGTTGCCCCAATCATAACACGCGTACACCCACGACGGATGGTCATGGCAAGCAGGAATCCAAGTTCCATATTCATTCAATCATTTCCGCAAACACTTGGGCCACACATCTCAGCGTATATAGTGTATATTGGCCGTGGCGTGAACTAGGAAAATCCTTTCGTCAAAAAGGGTATCGCCAATACAACAATCATGATTCCATGACATTTAGTCATGGCGAGCACTGAATGAGGATTCTATACTCATTCACTCATTTTCACAAAACTTAGAATACACTATTACGTCATACATGGCGTATGTTAGCAAATCATGTATTAGGGCTATCCTTTAGCCAAGTGAGTATTTTATCCATGTATAATATATTACTACAAAGAATTAATCATGACAATTGCATCAAGAAATTTTATACGTATAGGGTATTTTCCAGGATACCCAATTTCAACATACATAGTGTTTACAAGGGAACTTGTAATACTGGCGATTCTTTTCGCCAAGCTAATATTTTATTCATATATTGTATAATCATATATTAAATAAGTATGTCAAACATTATTCCAAAAGAAATACGTTATACGGTATTTCTAACATACACAATTTCAACATACGTCACATTTACAAGTGAACATGTATTTTGGCGATCCTTTCGCCAAACTAGTATTTTATTCATATATTATATAATCATATATTAAATAAGTATGTCAAACATTATTCCAAAAGAAATACGTTATACGGTATTTCTAACATACACAATTTCAACATACGTCACATTTACAAGTGAACATGTATTTTGGCGATCCCTTTCGCCAAACTAGTATTTTATTCATATATTATATAATCATATATTAAATAAGTATGTCAAACATTATTCCAAAAGAAATACGTATACGGTATTTCTAACATACACAATTTCAACATACGTCACATTTACAAGTGAACATGTATTTTGGCGATCCCTTTCGCCAAACTAGTATTTTATTCATATATTATATAATCATACATTAAATAAACATGTCAAACATTTATCCCAAAAAAAATACGTATACGGTATTTATACGAATACTAAGAGTATGTGAAATTCCAAATTCTACCACGTTAATCGAAACAGGAAACGGAAAGCACTTTGTACATGTGCAATTGCATGCAGATCATGAATCTACCATTATCTGACATTGAAAGCGTTGAAAACCGTAACTTATACACTTAAAGTCCTCACCTTTGCCTTTGGAAACGGAACGAATCAGCAAGGGTGATGGATCTTCCGTCTACGGGCGATTTCTAGCCTAAAGAGCGGAATCGGTTAGTCGGTACACATCCTACCTCGATTCCACCACAAATCAGACCTAGGGTTAGGTTTTCTTACCTTCAAATGAGGCGGAAAACGCCGGGAAAACGCCGAGAATAAGGCGGTGTAGGCCGTGTAGCAAGCCAATGCAAGTGGAGGAAGATCGGCAACGATCTCCAAGTCCTTCTCTCTCTTTTCTCTCTCCCAAAACTCAAATTCGTATGGCTGTGAGAGAGGGTGCTCTAAGGCCCTTTTATAGCCAAAAACATTCCGAAAATAGACTCAGGTTCAAGGGGTACTGCTAATATAGGATTTTCGCCGCTTTTCCAGCTCAAAAGGGAAGTTCTGGTGGCCCTCCTTGAACCAAACGTCAGACTTAAGCTCACCATCGATGGATCTACATGGGATTACGTTTTTGACTCGATCGGATACCCAGATCGCACGTGGCGGACCACTTTCAGTTCGACGGTCAGTGGGCCACGATCAGAAATTCCAAGTACATGTAAATGTTCCTGAAATTTTTCTTAATCCGAGGGTGTAATTTGGTCTGATTCTGACGGTCAGGTTGCTTATCTTGACGCGTCAACGAACGATGCCAGATCACTATTCCAGATATTTATTTTGGCTTATGAATAGTGTTTTTCACACTACCTCGCTCCGATTCGAAACGAATGGCCGTGGAACATCGGATAAGGCTAATTTTTGAGATGATTGTTAAGCCCAGTGGTGCGGTCCTAGTTCCTTAGCTTCGGGTTAATCGGAATCCCGATGTGCGATCTAGCCCTAATACGAAGTTTCGTTTCATTCCCGAGAGCAGCCGGGAAATGAGTTTGGTTCTAAACTTTAGGGTAACCTAGCGTCACTTGTTCTGCAAGTTTTGGGTCTTGCAGATCGTATTTAAAGCGATTCAAACAGATTTCGTAGCTACTCTGGTTTCACACCTAGTTACTTTATCTCATTTCTAAAGGATTTAGTCCTAAGCGATTTCTGTCTGGGGTGGTATTTAGTCCTTTGTAGTTTGTATCTAAAGTGATCCAAGTTATACTACTTAGCTAGTTTAAGATAGTGTCTAGGGCGAAAGTGCTTTGAAAATTTGAAAGAACAAGGTAGTGAAGGGTTGGATTTGTGGAGGAAATGGGTTAAGGAGCGATTTCAGACTATGGAAATCAGTTCTGACAAGTTAATAAGGTGTTAGGATCGACCCATCGCCTAAGGACGTCCAATCCCAGGTTGGCAAAAATTTGGGGCGTTACAGATCTGCACCATGGAATTCTCTAACCAACGTAATGGACATGCAATGAAATATTTTTATACTTCAACAGATGCCCCCTCAATCCTTCTTTGATTGATTCCTGAAATCAAATGGAGGATCGATCTTCTTCCGACCAAAGAACTGAATGAACTACAACTGAAGGATGACTGGATCCTAGTAGATCGAATAATCATGCTCAAACGGAAGACTTGAAATGATCACATTCGAACAGAAGTTTTGAATGATCATGTTCAATCGAAAGACTGAATGATCGCACTTGAACGGAAGGCTTGAAATTATCGCGCTCTATCAGAAGACTGGATGATCGCGCTCGAGCAGAAAACTTAAATGCCCCCAGCCAGCAATATCGACCGGATGTTTTACTAGAGAGGATAAAATTCTCTTTTCATTGAAACTTGCCACTGTAACTGTTGTGGCGACTCCATCTTTGAGTAACTCGACCAGAGAACTATCTTTCAACACCGTTTCTGCTGCAACGGTCTCTTTGATCAACTCCGGCCACTCTTTCCATCAACTCTGTATCTAGGGGGTTGTTCTTTAATGCTGCTCCTGCTGCAACAACTTTTTCTATTGTTTCCTTTATTCATGATCTACATAACCCAAGCTTTCAAATGATAGTCTTTCCTGCCAAATTAATCGGAATTAGTATCTCAGGACATTATAATTTTTCAATTTAGTTTCATAAAGTATTGATAATTTTGAAATATATTGAAAGCTTCTCCTCTTTTTTAGGCTGATTGTGATATTCGCAATATGATAATGATTTAATCATTTCATCTTTGTGTTTGTCATCGTGCTTCGCATTGCATTTGTTGTATTCTTTGCTCGTGCTTTCGGAAATATCATTTCCAGCTCCAAAGGTTCAACTGCTGAGTCTTTTTGCTCAGTTTTTTCTAGCTTGTGCTCCTTAGCATAGACTTTTCCTTAGATCTTTGCTGATTCCAAAAAATAGATAGGACTTTTTTCAATTTTCATTTAATAACTTTCTGAAGGCCATAGAAGTTACTGATGATGATTCCATTTGTTCTTTATCTCCATCAGATCTGGTACTCAGAGACTTGGGATATCATTACTAGAATAATGAGAAGTTACTGCATTGGGCCATATAACTGGACCATACTTCATAATTCTTGGCATATGCATTCCTCCACCACACATAAGAGATTATTAAAAGACCAAGGCATGGATTACTTTGTAGACATAGATCATGCCCCCTTTCCATGTCAATGTCGCATAAAGATTTCTTCAGAAGATAATATTTTTAAAGTGAAGCCTGCTTATACCCTTGAAGGATGGATAGTCTTTGTTGCTTCTTTAACGAATCGAAAGAATATATCTGAATCTTTAAATTGTTCGGGAGAAAATGATGATTCTTCGCTAGTTTATTTTCTGCCGCCTTTGAGAATCTCGTGCGATAATATTTCTCTATCATCAAGAAGGCAAGAGACAAAAAGACCTCACAGCTCTTATCAATATATAATTAATCTTGAAGATTTGAACTTTTGAGTAAATAATTGTCAATATTTTGAAGGCATTTGTTGTTGTTGTAATTTGAACCTGATTTAAGAGAAACGCATTTTTACATGTTGTTTACTCAATGTTTAAAATTTTCATCAGGCAATTGCATATTTGAGCATATCTAAAGTGAAATATATATCTGCAGCATTTTGATGCTACACTAGACTAGATTAGACTAGACTTGGGTGTACTGACACTTCTGGACTGGACTAACTGGACACAACTTGACTGGACTAACTTGGGCTAAAAGAGAAATTGTATTTTACTGTCGATTTCGGGCTGGGCTCAGAGAGCAATTATAGTTAACCGCTGATTTTGGGCTAGGCTTAGAGAGCAATTATAGTTTACCACCGATTTTGTGCTGGGCTCAGAGAGCAATTATAATTTACCGCCGATTTCTGGCTGGGCTCAGAGTGCAATTATAGTTTACCGCTGATTTCGGGCTCTTTAAGTTAATGAAGCTTTATATATGACCTGTTCAGGCGCTAGCTGCTATTATATATAGACGATGATGATACGTCTTATGTGTAATTGGTCATACAGGGCTTGGCTAGGCTGCCTTAAATGATAAGCTACCATCATTATCGTCAACTTTACGTGGTTGGCCATATAGCTTTATTCCGTCAAAAAATAGTGGATTAATAATTGGTAATAATTGGTATTTCGTCGTTGCGGATAATATTCTGAGAATATTCATATCATGTTTAAGATGGTGAATCAGCTTAGCGATGATAGCAATAAGACAATTTCATATGGGCGATTGATGTGACAGCGATAGTTGCTAATTCTGGCGATACCCATCGATACTTAGCAAATTTGACGATAATCATCGGCATTTGACAGTGATTATCAATGTTGTGCTCAATCTTAATATGCTTGATATGCTTGAGAAGTTTTGCTTGCGCCCTTTTATTCATTCATATGAAAAGGAAAACATGACTTTGTCTTTTGTAGTTGTTTCATCTTTTTCCTTGTCATGCCCCCTTTTGATTAGAAGTATTATTCTGATAATCTTCGTAATCAAAATCACCTCATGATGTTGTGATCTTTAACAAGTATACTGATGTCACTTCACCTCCTACCGATCATCCGAGATTAGTATTGCCCCTAGTCTTGAACTAATTAGGCATGTTTACCTTCATTTCTTCTTTTCTATCATATACTGTCCTTTATGGCAATTTTACCATTATCAATCATTTTCTATGTAGGTGGGCACGACTGCGAGGGGTGTCTACGCTATCCCGTGCAATCAACCCTTTCATCTTTGCTTTATTATCATATTCTTCCATCACAATTTCTCCCCCATCAATCATCTTTTGTAGCTTTTTCCTTAGGGCATTACAACTTTCTGTATGATGTTCAAATGTACAGTGATGATGACATAATCCATTCCCCTTGTATTTTCAAATTCTAAAATATATCTCAGCAGAGGTAATTCAATACTCTTCATAGCCAACAATTGTTTTAGCATAGAAAGTATGTCTTTTCTTGCAAACGAATACTTCATGTGGTCTTTATTTCACCTGGACCTTTTATATGTCATTATAACCGCATGACCATTTCTATCTTCTTCGCCGTTGTCTCTTTCAACGTCTTGATAATCTTCTTTATTTTCTTTTCTCTGAGTGATGTTGGCTGATGATGGCTGAAAAGTGAACATTCCTCCAATCATTTTTTCAAGAGTATAGGCCTTCGTAGCAAGATCATGAAAGGTTTTCCAATCTTTACTAATCAGGTTGCATGCTGGTTCTGGTCTCATGCCTTCTAAACATAGTTTTACTTGTTCTGATTCCTGCAGATGATGTCGACATGATGCCCCCAAGTTCTTCCATCGACTGATGAATTCTTCAACTGGTTCATTTTCTTCTGGGTGAATAGAGGCCAGTTGTAACACCCTGAAAATCGGGGGTCGAGTATGAACTCAACTCCCGAGTTCCAATGCATCACTTATGCAACATACACAATGATGGTTAAATGTTGTCTGAGTTAGAGCAATAAACATGAATGAGATCATACCAAAACAGTAAATCATACTCCAATTCAATTGTATAAAGGTAAGCGAAAGACTGAAATTTTATATTCGAAGTATGTAAAGTAACAAAATTTTGTGAACTCCAGAGTATGAGTACTAACTGAGTACCAATATACATGTATTGTTTCTAAGTCAAAAATTCAAAATACAATCCCATAGATAAGCCTTGGAATCCCTGCGATGCAGTCGGCCTAAGCATAGCCGTCGTCTTACATATAAAGGAGAACTCATCCCGATCCTCCTCAAAGTCGGACCGGCTCCCGAACCGAGGCACCATCTATACCTGCGACAGAGTCTGGTGGGTGTTGCAAACACCGTCCCGTAACGTGGGAGTGAGTAGCTAACTCAGTGAAACAATAAAGTATAGGTTAACATGTTATCAATTCAATCAAGTAGTAATGATAAAGCAGTACAAATCAAACAATTCTAACTACTCTTATTAAGTGCGAAAATGAAATGACATGATGCTGTATGCCCTTGCCAAACCACCCTTAAGCGACATCATCTTACGTTCGCGAATGCTTAACTCCCTCAATGCGCCACATCTACTAAGCACATGCGGTGTGATGATGATCATGATTACCGAGTTATTATTAGTCCATTTCAAACAGCAGTATTGGGAAACTAAGGTACCTCCCTTGTATCATTCCCAAACATGATCCATTCTAGGGTCGTCAATCCTAGCTATTCTCATACGATATTATGGTTTGAGAAGCGTAGTGAAGGCATCGCAAAAGGCTCGTCACCCGTCAGCGCGGATACAGATCTCACCGTATGCGGCTCAATTGCTGGCCATCAGCTCAAGTACAGGTCTCACCGTACTTGGCTCAATCACTAGCCGTCAGCTCGAGTATAGGTCTCACCGTACTCGGCTCAACTCATACTCTGAGTTGCTTTGTGAAAGACTCGTCGCCAATCACAGACACTTGGAGTATACTCGAAGATACTACGGAGGACTCGTCGCCGTCAAAGAGTACGAGTCTCACCGTACTCGTGTCTCACCGTACTCGGCTCTCCGTAAGTATCGACGAACTCGAATACGGTGTCCCATACCACCGTATTCGGCTCACGAGTTTAGTTGCGCAATGGTCACTACGGGAGGCACATGGCCCCGGCGTGGCCGACACTTGACCACGGTGTCCCATACCACCATGCCCGGCTCATGCATCTTAGCGGATCGAGGTACCATGGTTAACGGGATCGCCACTGGTAAGTTTGGTACCCTAGGTTCAAGCAGTAGCGACCAAACATGGTGAACACACATATACACTTCGGTTTACTTGACGAGCCTGACTAGCTCGAGCGCACCACAAGTTGGGTGATATGGAGCGCAAAAGCACTCCATGTGGCCAACCACTATCGCCAACTGAAGTACGACTCGGGTTTGCCAGACACATCCTTTGTGGCGACATGCATCTTAGCCACAACCTCAAGTCTGGTACCGAATGTTTGGACTATAGGCATAGTCCCAAACTCAAACAGTTCTCATCAATAGCATGTGGAGTAAAGCAATACAAGCATGTTAGCAGGCATGTTATAAAGCATGAAGTAAAGCACGAAATAAAGCATGTTGTAAAGCATGTTGTAAAGCACTATACACATAGGGATACAATTACATACACATCACAAGTGAATAGTTATAGCGAACCACCGCATGGAGGGGATCCTACATGTCTCTAAGGGAGTCGAGAATCCCATATCAGCACCTATCTAAGGCACTAACACTCAAGCCTTTTCGCACACAAGCATTTACACAAACACTTAGAGTGCGCTATCCCAACATACATGACATATGTTAGCAAAATGCGTATTAGGGCTATTCTTTCGCCAAGCGGTTATTTTATCCGCGTATACCATATTCATACCACAAATAATCATAACAATTACACTTCCAAAATTTACACATATGCGGTAATTCTAGAGTACACAATTTCAACATACATAGTGTTTACAAGCGAACGTATATTACGGCGATTCCTTTCGCCAAACTAGTATTTTATCCATATATTGTATAATCATACAGTAAATAGACATGTCAAACACTTTCCCCAAAAAAATACGTATACGGTATTTCTATAATACACAATTTCAACATACGTAGCATTTACAAGTGAACATGTATTTCAACGATTCCTTTCGCCAAATTAGTATTTTATTCATATATCATATAATCATACATTAAATAAACATGTCAAACATTTTTCCAAAAAAAATACGTATACGGTATTTCTACGTATACCTAGAGTATGTGAAATTCCAATTTCTACAACGTTAATCGAAACAGGAAACGGAAAGTACTTTGTACATGTGCAATTGCATACAGATCATGAATCTATCATTATCTGACATTGAAAGCGTTGAAAACCATAACTTATACACTTAAATTCCTCACCTTTGCCCTTGGAATTCCAACGAATCAGCAAGGGTAGTAGAGCTTCCGTATACGGGAGTTTTCTAGCCTAAAGAGCGGAATCGGTTAGCCTTTACATAACCCACAACGATCCTACCTTAAATCAGACCTAGGGTTAGGGTTTCTTACCTTCAAATGGGATGGATACCGCCGGGAAAACACCTAGAACGGGGCAGTGTAGGCCGTGCGACAACCCAAAGCAGTAGGAGGAAGATCAGCAACAAATTTCAAGCTTTTCTCTCTCTTTTCTTTCTCTCCCTCTAGGGTTTTTCTCCCAAATTCGTATGGCTGTGAGAGGGGCTGTTCTAAGCCCCTTTTATAGCCAAAAACATTCCCAAAATAGACTCAGGTTCAAGGGTGACTGCTTATATAGGCATTTCGCCACTTTTCCAGCTCAAAAGGGAGGTTCTGGTGGCCCTCCTTGAGCCAAACGTCAGACTTAAGCTCACCATCTATGGATCTACATGGGATTACATTTTCGACTCGATCGGATTCCCAGATCGCACGTGGCGGACCACTTTCAGTTCAACGGTCAGTGGGCCACGATCAGAAATTCTAAGTACATGTAAATGTTCCTGAAATTTTTCTTAATCCGAGGGTGTAATTTGGTCGATTCTCACCTGGTCGGTTGCTTAATCTTGACGTGCAACCGAACGATGCCGAGATCACTATTCCCGATATTTTTATTAGGATGGGAATAGTGTTTTTCACACTCCTCACTCCTGATCGAAACAAATGGCCGTGGGACATCGGTCGGGCTGATTTTTGAGATGATTGTCAAGCCCAGTGGGGCGGTCCTAGTTCCTTAGCTTCGTGTTAATCAGACTCCCGATGTGCGATCTAGACCTAATACGAAGTTTCATTTCATTCCCGAGAGCAGACGGGAAATGAGTTTGGTTCTAAACTTTAGGGTAACTTAGAGTCACTGATTATGCAAGTTTTGGGTCTTGCAGATCGTATTTAAAGCGATCCCAACGGATTTCATGGCTAACCGAGTTTAGTACTTAGTTAACTTTGTTAAATTTCTAAAGGATTTAATCCTACGTGATTTCTGGTCGAGGTGGTACTCGACCCAATGTACAGAAATTTACAGGTCGTTACACCAGTTCAGCCAAACTAACTTCTCGTTCAGACGAGAAAAAGTTTGACATAAAAGCATCCTGCATCTGTTCCCAAGTATGAATAGATCTTGGGTTTAAACCTGAATACCATCTGAAAGTTCTTCTTATTAGAAAAGATCTGGATAATCATAGACAATATTGAGGAACTCTAGAGAAATTTTCCATCTTTGTTACGAAATGCATCATATGTTCTTCTGGTGATCCGTATTAAATTTCTGAAAGTATGGATGTTTGAAACCAGTGAGAAATGGCATTTCTTCTATTTCATGAGGATACAGTGTCTGGTATTGAATTTTTTTATTCTGACCTTGCTTATTCTCTAGATGAATGGTTTCGATGACCATCTGTCAGATTTCTTCCTAAGTTATATTCTGAGTAATATTAGGCATCAGCTCCTGAAATCTAACCACTTGCAGTTGTGGCCTTTCTACTTATAGTTCAATGTTGTTCACAATAGTCACTGTTGGAAAATTAGGGACTTCTTCAACTACGTGCTTATCTGGGGAAGATTGGTTAGGCAGATTAATGTCTGCCGATAAAACTTCTGTTTTCTTATTCTTCAATCATCTTGATATTGAAGGAGGAAGCGATTGCTGCACTGCTGACACTGTTGAAGAAGATGAACTATTGTTTGGTTTAAAACTAGCATACTGTTGCTTCGAAGGACTAGCTGACTCAAATCATGGCATTCTCAACGCATAAGTTTGGTTAAAATCTTTTGCAGGAGGTGCGGTGAGCGAACATTCGCTAATCGCGATGGCCTTCCCTTTATTCTTCTAAACTCATAATGATTCTGTGAAAGATATCTTTACGGTTGTAGTTAACGTTACCGGAAGACCTTTTGGAGTAACGGGTCTTTCTGTCTTTCTCAAATGAGATGATTGTATGATCGACGTAGGACTGTGTCTCACGACACTTCGCATAATCGACCTTGTAGTTGGCAAGATGATACTTCTTACAGAAGTAGATCGAAATTTTCATCTTTTGGATGTTACTATCATCTGTCCTTCATCGTTTTGTTGTGCTACTGTTGAAATAGAGATCATTCCGTCCATTACATGAAAATCCATGTTCTTGATCACAGCGGATTTTGCTTTCTCTAGTGCTTTTTACTTACAGTCCCCCCTTTTGGCTTTGCAGTATACCCTGTTATCCAGAACAGAGTGTCAATTATTTTAATTTAAATAAAATTGTACTTTATTTTTATAGATGAAGGGGAGGATGTTCCCATAAAGAGTCGCCATTTTGGCGTCTATACAGACGCCAAAAAATGATAAATGTTCTTAAATATTTTCTAAGTTATCATTGAAAAGAGTCCCCAGCAGAGTCGCCATTTTGTTTCGACAAGAAAACAAATGCATTTGATTTGGGGGATTTATTCAATGATAACAAAGAATTCAATGAGAGAACAATGATCACAAGATATTTTATTTTTGAGTTCATTTACATCCTCTAATTCCCTTTATCCTAAAAAACAGAGTACAATCAATGCAATGCAATGAGTGAAATAGAAGATAGTCTGATTGCAATTTTGGCAGCATTTTGATGCTTTTTCATCCAATCTCCAGGGGAGATGAGTTGTGCGGATCCAAGAGAAACCCACAAAATTGCAATGCATGGAGCTGCAGAGGTCTGCGCAACACTATTACCCGTTGTGCGGACACTATTCATTCGTTGTGCCGGCACTGTTCATGAGTTGTGTGGGCACTGTTCATGAGTTGCACTGACACTATTCATCCATTGCATAGACACTGTTAACCAGTTGCGCGGACACTGTTCATCCGTTTTGTGGACACTATTCATCCGTTACGCGGATACTATTCACCGTTGCTCGGACACTATCCATCCGTTGCATGGACACTGTTCATTCGTTGTGCGAGCACTGTTCATCCATTGTGCGGACACTATTCACCTGTTCCACTGACACTATTCAACATTGCGATGACACTATTCATTAATTACGCAGACACTATTCATCATTGCGCAGCACTGTTCATCCGTTGTGTGGACACTATTCATCCGTTGCGCAGACACTGTTCATCTGTTGTGAGAGCACTGTTCATCCATTGTGCGGGCACTATTCATCCATTGTACGAGCACTGTTCACCATTGTGCGGGCACTGTTCATCAGTTGTGCGGGCACTATTCACCCGTGCAACTCTCTTTACCCAATACTCTCCTGACTTCCATCCCCCCAAATGAGGAGTGGGAGGGGGTATTTATAGGCTACCAAGCTCTTAAACAGTGGTGATCACCACCACTTCTGCCTTCACACAACTTTCAACCTCCTTTCTTAGAAAGTGGTGTTCACCAACCTCTTTCTTAAATAGTGGTGATCACCAACCTCTTCCTTAATACAAGGCAATTTCCATCCACTTTTTTAACCAAGATAACCCTCTTCACTCCTTTTTACCAAAACACCCCCACTCACTCAATTTTACTAAAATACCCCCATTCACTCAATTTTATCAAAATACCCCAGTCACTCAATTTTATCAAAATAGCCCAGTCACTCAATTTTACCAAAATACCCCCAGTCACTCGATTTTACCAAAATATCCCCAATCACTCAATTTTACCAAAATAAGGAGTACACAACCTTAAGAAGGATCTACACCATGGAATTCTCTGACCAACATAATGGACATGCAATAGAATATTTTTGTGCCTCAACAGATGCCCACTCTATCCTTCTTTAATTGATTCCTGAAATTAAATGGAGGATCGATCTTCTTCCGACCATAGAACTGAATGAACTGCAACTGAAGGATGACTGGATGATCATGCTTGCCTAGTAAATCGAATGATCGCGCTCGAACGGAAGACTTGAAGTGATCACATTCGAACAGAAGTTTTGAATAATCGTGTTCAATCGGAAGACTGAATGATCGCCCTCGAACGGAAGGCTTGAAATGATCGCGTTCTATTGAAAGACTGGATGACCGCGCTCAATCAGAAGACTGGATGATCGCGCTCGAACGGAAAACTTGAATGCCCCCAGCCAGCAGTATCGACCGGATGTTTTACTAGAGAGGATAAAATTCTCTTTTCATCGAAACTTGCCACTATAACAGTTGTGGCGACTCCATCTTTGAGTAACTCGACCAGAGAACTATCTTTCAACACCGCTGCTGGTGCAACGGTCTCTTTGATCAACTCCAGCGACTCTTTCCTTCAACTCTGTATCTAGGGGGTTGTTCTTTAATGCTGCTCCTGCCACAACAACTTTTTCTATTGTTTCCTTTATTCATGATCTACATAACCCAAGCTTTCAAATGATAGTCTTTCCTGCCAAATTAATCAGAATTAATATCTCAAGGCATTATAATTTTTTAATTTAGTTTCATGAAGTATTGATAATTTTAAAATATATTGAACGCTTCTCCTCTTTCTTAGGCTGATTGTGATATTCGCAATATGATAATGATTTAATCATTACATCTTTATGCTTGTCATTGTGCTTCGCATTGCATTTGTTGCATTCTTTGCTCGTGCTTTTGGAAATGTCATTTTCAGCTCCAAAGGTTCGACCGCTGAATCTTTTTGCTGAGTTTTTTCTAGCTTATGCTCTTTGGCATAGACTTTTCTTTAGATCTTTGCTGATTCTGAAAATTAGATAAGACTTTTTTCAATTTTCATTTAATAACTTTCTAAAGGCCATAGAAGTTATTGCTAATGATTCTATTTGTTCTTTGCCTGCATCAGATCTGGTACTCGGAGACTTGCGATATCATTACTAGAACAATGAGAAGTTACCGCATTGGGCCATATAACTGGACCATGCTTCATAATTCTTGGCATATGAATTCCTCCGCCACACATAAGAGATTATTAAAAGACCAAGGCATGGATTACTTTGTAGACATAGATCATGCCCCCTTTCCAGATCAATGTCGCATAAAGATTTCTTCAGAAGATAATATTTTCGAAGTGAAGCCTGCTTATACCCTTGAAGGATGGATAGTCTTTGCTGCTCCTTTAACGAATCGAAAGAATATATTTAAATCTTTAAATTGTCCGAGAGAGAATGATGAATCTTCGCTAGTTTATTTTTTGCCGCCTTTGAGAATCTTGTGCGATAATATTTTTCTATCATCAAGAAGGTAAGAGACAAAAAGACCTCACAGCTCTTGTCAATATATTAATTGATCTTGAAGATTTGAACTTTTGAGTAAATAATTGCCAATATTTTGAAGGCATTTACTGTTGCTGCAATTTGAACCTGATTCAAGAGAAATGCATTTTTGCATGTTGTTTACTCAATGTTTAAAATTTTCATTAGGCAATTGCATATTTAAGCATATCTAAAGAGAAATATATATCTGCAGCATTTTGATGCTACACTAGACTGGATTAGACTAGACTTGGCTATACTGACACTGCTGGACTGGACTAAACTGGACACTACTTGACTGGACTGACTTGGGCTTAAAGCGAAATTGTAGTTTACTGACGATTTTGGGCTAGGCTCAGAGAGCAATTATAGTTTACTGCCGATTTCGGGCTGGGCTCAGAGAGCAATTATAGTTTATCACCGATTTTGGGCTCTTTAAGTCATTGAAGCTTTATATATAGACATATTCAGGCACTCACTGCTGTTATATGTAGATGATGATGATAGGTCTTATACGTAGTTGGTCGTATAGGGCTTAGCTAGGCTGCCTTAAATGATAAGCTACCATCGTTATCATCAACTTTATGTGGTTGGCCATATAGTTTTATTTCGTCAAAAAATAGTGGATTAATAATTGGTAATAATTGGTATTTCGCCGTTGCTGATAATATTCTGAGAATATTCATATCATGTTTAAGATAGTGAATCAGCTTGGCGATGATAGCAATATGACAATTTCATATGGGCGATTGATGATGACGGCGATAGTTGCTAACTCTGGTGATACCCATCGATACTTGACAATTTTGATGATAATATCAGCGTTTGACAGTGATTATGTGCTCAATCTTAAAATGCCTGATATGCTTGAGAAGCTTTGCTTGCACCCTTTTATTCATTCGTATGAAAAGGAATACATGACTTTGTCTTTTGTAGTCATTTCATCTTTCTACTTGTCATGCCCCCTTTTGATTAATAAGTATTATTCTGATAATCTTTGTAATCAAAATCACCTCATGATGTTGCGATCTTTAACAAGTATGTTGATGTCACTTCACCTCATACCGATCATCCGAGATTAGTATTGCCCCCAGTCTTGAACTAATTAGGCGTGTCTACCTTCATTTCTTCTTTTATATCATATACTTTCCTTTATGGAAATTTTACCATTATCAATCATTTTCTATGCAGGTGGGTACAACTGCGAGGGCATCTACGCTATCCTGTGCAATCAACCCTTTCATCTTTGCTTTGCTGTCATATTCTTCCATCACAATTTCTCCCCTATCAATCATCTTTTGTAGCTTTTTCCTTAGGGCAATACAACTTTCTGTATGATATCCAAATGTACGGTGATAATGACGATAATCCATTCCTCTTGTATTTTCAAATTCTTCGAGGTATCTCAGCCGAGGTAATTCAATACTCTTCATAGCCAACAATTGTTTCAGCATAGGAAGTATCTCTTTTCTTGTAAACGAATACTTCATGTGGTCTTTATTTCGCCTGGACCTTTTATATGTCATTATAACTGCATGACCATTTCTATCTTCTTCATCGCTGTTCTTTATTTTCTTTTCTCTGAGTGATGTTGGCTGATGATGGCTGAAAAGCAGACATTCTTCCAATCATTTTTTGAAGAGTATAGGCTTTCGTAGCAAGATCACGAAAGGTTTTCTAATCTTTACTAATCAGGTTGCATGCTAGTTCTGGTCTCATGCCTTCTAAACATAATTTTACTTATTCTGATTCCTTCAAATGATGTCGACATGATGCCCCTAAGTTCTTCCATCGACTGATGAATTCTTCAACTGGTTCATTTTCTTCTTGGTGAATAGAGGCCAGTTCGGTCAAACTAACTTCTCGTTCAGACGAGAAAAAGTTTGACATAAAAGCATCATGCATCTGTTCCCAAGTATGAATAGATCCTCAGTTTAAACCTGAATACCATCTGAAAGCTCTTCTTGTTAGAGAAGATTCGAATAATCGTAGACAATATTGAGGAACTCTAGAGAAATTTTTCATCTTTGTTATGAAATGCATCATATGTTCTTCTGGTGATCCGTTCTCATTAAATTTCTGAAAGTCTGGATGTTTGAAACCAGCGAGAAATGGCATTTCTTCTATTTCACCAAGATACGGTGTCTGGTATTGAAATTTTTTATTATAACCTCACTTATTCTCTAGATGAATGGTTTCGATGACCATCTGTCAGATTTCTTCCTGAGTTATATTCTGAGTAATATTAGGCATCAACTCCTACAATCTAACCACTTGCGGTTGTGGCCTTTCTACTTGTGGTTCGATGTTGTTCACAATAGTCACTATTGGAAAATTAGGGACTTCTTCAACTACGTGCTTATCTGGTGAAGATTGGTTAGGCTGATTAATGTCTGGCGATAAAACTTCTATTTTCTTATTCTTCAATTGTCTTGTTATTGAAGGAGGAAGCGATTGCTGCACTGCTGACATTGTTAAAGAAGATGAACTATTGTTTGGTTTGAAACTAGTATACTGTTGCTTCGAAGGACTAGCTGACTCAAATCGTGGCATTCTCAATGCATAAGTTTGCTTGAAATCTTTTGGAGGGGGTTCGGTGAGCGAACATTAGCTAATCGCGATGGCCTTCCCTTTATTCTTCTGAACTCGTAATGATTCTATAAAAGATCTTTTTACGGTTGTAGTTAACATTACTGTAAGACCTTTTAGAGTAACGGGCCTTTCTGTCTTTCTCGAATGAGATGATTGTATGATCGACATAGGACTGTGTCTCACGACACTTCGCATAATCGACCTTGTAGTTGGCAAGATGATACTTCTTGCGGAAGTAGATCGAACTTTTCATCTTTTGGATGTTACTATCATCTGTCCTTCATCATTTTGTTGTGCTACCATTGAAATAGAGATCATTCCGTCCATTGCATGAAATTCCTTATTCTTGATCATAGCAGATTTTTCTTTTTCTAGTGCTTTCTACTTACAGTCCCCCCTTTTGGCTTTGCAGTATACCCTGTTATTTAGAACAGAGTGTCAGTTATTTTAATTTAAATAAAATTATACTTTATTTTTAGAGATGAAGGGGAGGATGTTCCCACAGAGAGTCGCCATTTTAGCATCTATACAGACGCTAAAAAATGATAAATGTTCTCTGAATATTTTCTAAGTTATCATTGAAAAGAGTCCCCAACAGAGTCTCCATTTTGTTTCGACAAGAAAACAAATGCGTTTGATTTGGAGGATTTATTCAATGATAACAAAGAATTCAATGAGAGAACAATGATCACAAGATATCTTATTTTCGAGTTCATTTATATCCTCTGATTCCCTTGATAATAAAAAACAGATTACAATTAATGCAACACAATGAGTGAAATAGAAGATAGTCTGATTGCAATTTTGGTAGCATTTCGATGCTTATTCATCCAATCTTCAGTGGAGAGGAGTTGTGCAGATCCAAGAGGAACCCACAAAATAGGAAAGCATGGAGCTGTAGAGGTTTGCGCAACACTATTCACCCGTTGTGTGGACACTATTCATCCGTTGCACGGACACTATTCACGAGTTACGCGGGCACCGTTCATGAGTTGCGCGGGCACTGTTCATAAGTTGCGCGGACATTATTCACCATTGCGCAGACACTATTCGTCTGTTGCACGGACACTGTTCATTCGTTGTGCAGGCACTGTTCATCCGTTGTGCAGACATTGTTCACCCTTTGCATGGACACTATTCATCCGATGCGTGGACACTATTCACCCTTGCGCAGACACTATTCATCCGTTGCACGGACACTGTTCATCCATTGCGTAGACACTGTTCATCTGTTGCACGGACACTGTTCATCTGTTGCGTGGGTACTATTCATTCGTTGTGTTGGCACTGTTTATCCGTTATACCAACACTGTTCACCATTATGTAGGCACTGTTCATCCGTTGTGTGGGCACTATTCACCCATGTAACTCTCTCTCCAATACTCTCCTGACTTCCATCCTCCCAAATGAGGAGTGGGAGGGGATATTTATAGGCCACCAAGCTCTTAAACAGTGGTGATCACCACCACTTCTTCCTTCGACTTTCAACCTCCTTTCTTAAACAGTGGTGTTCACCAACCTCTTTCTTAAATAGTGGTGATCACCAACCCCTTCCTTAATACAAGGCAATGTCCATCCACTTTTTTTACCAAGATAACCATTTTCACTCCTTTTTACCAAAATACCCCCACTCACTCAAATTTACCAAAATACCCCCATTCACTCATTTTTACCAAAATGCCCCCAATCACTCAATTTTACTAAAATACCCCTAGTCACTCAATTTTACCAAAATACCCTCAATCACTCAATTTTATCAAAATAAGGAGTATACAACCCTAGGAAGGATCTGCACCATGAAATTCTCTAACCAACGTAATGGACATGCAATGGAATATTTTTGTGCCTCAACATTGCCTTGTATTGATTGTTATATATGTGATGATATTTTGTCTTCTTCTTTTGTTTTGTCCTTGTAAATTTCCAATAGTGACTATTTGCAATCATCCCTAAGTTTCACCTTATAAACCCAAACCGATTTGACCCAAAACCTATGTCACTGCGACCGTATCGTCGTCGCGGTTCCAACGCCGCATCTCATGCGCCAATCCGAGGTGTACATCGAGATATATGACCTACGCATAATCTCGACCATAGACTGCACGTTGCAGGGTTGTGGGATTCCAGGTGGAGAGAGATCTCTACACAACCCCCAATGCATGACATCATCACCCTAGCCAATCCAGACTAGGATGATGGCATCACCCCTATAAGCATGCCTTACATGTAATGAGTACAAACATGTTTTCTTCTCTTCCCTATGCTCTTACAAACCCATCATTACCCTCTTACAACCCATCACTACCCTTCCTTCTCTCTCATTTCCTTCATTTCTCTCCTCTAGCAAACCAAGAGAGAGACCTTAGATGTCCATGAGAACCCATCCCTCCAGCCCCTTCCAAGCTAGATCTCTCCCAATCTAACCCTCTAAAACCTATCCCCACCATTGAAACCACCCCATTGGAGCTAGAAAACCCAAGTATAGAAGAAAAAGGATAAGCTTTGAGGTGGGTGCTCTTCTAGGTTTAGTTCTTTCATTTCTCTTACATGGATCCTTCTTTCCTTTGCTTGGGAGTGTGTAGGACCCACCAATCAATTGTGGAGATCCTACATAACTCCATGAGTGTGGCCAATGGCCCACTTTGTGCATGCATGTTGCCATGATGGGGCCATTTTCCATGGACCCCATCATGAGGTTTTTCCTTTGATCTATAGTTTGTTGGGTCATCTAGACCCTAGATCCATGGTGGGGATGGTATCCCCACCTAAGATTTTTTTTTGGAGGGCCCATGCATGCATGGGACACATGTGTATTTGATCATGTGGTTGTGATTGCTTGAGGAGGATTCATATTGGTGGAGTCCTCCCTACGGCCGATATCTCCCTTCACTCCCCTTTTCTCTCTCTCCTTTCTCTGGTTTTTTGATGTGTGTAGCCCAACTGATGTGTCCATGCTTCCAGACTGTCCAGCTGTAGGGACGTCCAGGCCCAAGCTGTTGGACGTCCAGGCCCATCATGGTTTGCATGGTGTGGATGGCCATTAGGCCTGATTATATAGTTGTATTGAAAGGGGCTTTTGGTCTGGAGTATGTGTGACCCATCTAGGTGGACCTCACCTTAATAAATCTGAGATAAATCCCCCAATCTATTGCCATTGGGCTGGAATGGACAGCAACATGTTGCTATCCATATTTCTCGCCCATTGCTGTATGATTTTGTATGAAGTTGTAAGCCCTGTTTATAGTTCTTTTCTCCCTGATTTTTTTGGGTGTTTCTCTGAGGTGTGGACCCCACCTTGATGTATGATGAAACCCACACCATCCACCCTTGATTGGAGCCCCATCGAGCAGGCCCAAAGGGCTGGATGGTCCAAGTTTCTGGACCGTCCAGCAGTCCTGCATGAAGGAAAAACATACATATCAGCTAGGTTTTGGGGATGGTGGGCCACTCATGTGGACCCCCCTTGTTGTTCATTCATGGGTGCATGTAATCCACCCATTTCTTCCTTGATTGGGCAGGCCTGGGCCCACTCTATTGGATGTACAAGATGGGACAACAACAATCCAGCAGTAAATTTTTTATTTAAAAACCTTGTTGTCCAGATTTTTTTTATTTCTATTTATATGCATGTATGGCTTCTCCTCTTACCTTCCTTATGACCCACCTTATTGGGACCCACCTTAGTCATTGGTAGAATATCCAGGTTGTCCATCTATGGGACACCATAGCTGCTCCAGCAGCCCACCTGCTGGACGCCCCAACTGGGCTAACGTCCAGCGGGGGGGTTGACCGTCGACCCTCCTTTGTGGCCCACCTTGATGATGTGTTAGATTCCAATTGTCCTCTATTGTGTGGCCCACCTGGACGTGGCCCACCCATGGTGGAACGTCTAGAGTTGGGGCCCACCTTGTATGTATTTTTGTCAGGCCGTCCAGGCCCCCTTGAAATGTTTAGGTTGGGTTGGGCACTGCTGGACTTGCAGTCCAGCAGTAGGCCCACCCTGATTTATGAGTTGTATTCGTACCTTTCATCTAGTGGGACCCATTGTAACATGTATGGGCTACCATGGAGTGTTTATTTTACAGATAATCTATTTTTCTAGACTCCAGCAGGCCTAGGAAGTTAGGTGGGCTGGATTTCCAACAAGGGCCCTAAATTGCTGCTTATAGTTGTATGTTTTGGAGTTGTGAGGCCCACCAGATTGAGGGTGTTTTGTATACACACTATGCTTGTATTTTTCTAAAGTTTTGGGCCCACTACTCATTTGATTAAATTCAGACCTTCTTTGCCCGATTTTTTGGACGTCCAGCAGGTGAGAAAATTTGGACGTCCAAATCAATACTTTTCCAACGCAATTGTTGCCCATCCATTGTGTTGGGCCTTGTGGGTTGGTTGTAAGCCCACTATGGTGTATGCGATTGTATCTTTATGGCCCATCCAATTTACCAACTTTTAGGCTGACCTATAAGGCCCACAAAATGAATGTTAAAAGTACCTTAGCCATTTGTTTTGGGGCATATGGGCTACCCATGAGACCCATCATAATATATGTATTCGTTGATACTTGGGCCATGGTTTACCCCATTGAGCCCACATTGATGTATGTAGGCTTCGGGCCATTTCTTGAGGCCCATCATGTGGTATGAGATGTTATGGATTGCTGCCCATTTGCTTTTCATGGTTGTATCCGGACCTTGGGCCTTGTTTTAGCTAGGTTCCTTGTTGGGTTGCCTTATAGAGAACAATGGTGGTTAAATGTCCACATTGTGAACCCCTCTAGGCCCTTTGACAGGCCCATTCTCATCTATTCGGCCCGTAGTATTGCTTACCTAGACTTTGTGGGTTACCCCTAAATCATTAGGCCCCCACTATTGGTTATGCTTCTTCCATACCACATAGAATTGTCTAAATACCTAGACTCAACCTTGCTAAGAGGAGAGTACAACATCATCGCATGTTATGCTTAGTTATCTTCATGATTCATTCCCATGTGCATCATATGTTTTCTTGGTTGAGGAGTGGTTGATTATGGTATGAGCCATTGGGAAGGTTATTTATCGGACTCCCAAAGTGATGGAGTTGCCCCACATGAGCGCGTTGTATGCGCACGATTGATACATGATTAATTGGTATGATTCATGCATCTCACATTTGCATGACACGGTTATTATTCGCCCTAGCATCATCAGGGCAGTAGCCTCCACAGGCACATCATG
The DNA here is from genome assembly GCA_030180095.1 of Magnolia changhungtana. Lineage (NCBI taxonomy): Eukaryota > Viridiplantae > Streptophyta > Magnoliopsida > Magnoliales > Magnoliaceae > Magnolia > Magnolia changhungtana. The sequence continues at coordinate 5,498,296 of JASAUF010000502.1, read as the reverse complement.
GATGGCCAGATTTGGATACCGGAAATGCCTAGTTCTAGCACTGTGGGCACGTTGGATGTCCTTGGGTGAAAGTCTCAGAACCTTTTTGGTACCAGGAGATGCTCCAACATCAAGACCAAGTGAAAACATGAGCGTCGGTGCCGAATACCATTAGGCCGCATCTTCCACTATGTCGTGGTCGGTTGGAAGGGGGTCTGGCCTTACCCGCTCGAGTGAGGGGGCGTAAGCTAGGCTGAGTTTAACTAGCTAACAAATGGGTCCGCTATCGACGAGTCGAGTAGGTACTAGCATACTACAGGAAGGTAGTGAGGTCTCTTCCACTCGCTGGGCTGCACAGCTAGGGAGGTAGCAATCAGTGTGGAGTGTACTTAACCCTGGTGATTTCTCAAAGAGGAACAGTACTGATATATGGACTTGATATGAGGATTGGCATGATCACACTGCATATTGCATATGACATTTCGCTATATAGGCCCCGCGTCGCATAGCCTTGGGATGGTTGATAGCATTTATGCTTAGTATAGCATAACCTTGGGATGGCTGATGACACTCCCGCCTTATATAGCATAGCATTGGGATGGTTGATGGCACTCCTGCCTTATATTGCATAGCCTTGGTATGGCTGATGGCATTCCTGCCTTGTATTACATAGCCTTGTTACGGCTGATAGTATTCATGGTCTTGCCGGCATCTTCTGCATACTCCGATATTTCATACTTGGCACCTGTCCTGCACACACTTACACCATCCTCTAAGCTTTCTATAAGCTTATGCACGATTGATGCGTGCAGGTGATGCTAGGCAGTAGCTGAGCAGGAGCAGGAGTATGCCGTGGAGCTTTTGGAGTTCCTTATTATACTCATTGTATCTTTCCCATTATGCGTCTTATCAAAGTTTTTATTCTTAATGGATTTTGCGATGATGCTCATGTGGTTGTTATTTATGGGTTATGATCTTGGTTGTGCTGATTATAAAATAGACTTATGTTATAGAAATCCTCTTTATAGGATCTCAGGATCGGAACCTAGTGTATGGGTGCCAGGAGCCGAGAATGGGGTACTACGGAGGCTGTTGGTACTGGATTCGGTGATCGGGAATTTTGTGAGCCCAATTTCCGAGTCTGGGGCTTGACACTACATGTGTTAATTTATCATCTAAGTTGACAGAACTTATGAAGTCTGAATTCAAAATGAGTATGCTTGACGAGCTAACATATTTTCTTGGACTTTAAGTAAAGTAGCTCGAAGATGGAATTTTCATCTCCCAAACTAAGTTTGCACAAAATTTAGTTAAAATGTTTGTATTTGAAAATGGTAGAAAATTCAACCATTGTGATTCAACCATTTTTCTTTAAGATTTCAAATCCTTGTGTTAGGTTCTTTCAATTAGAGTTGATCTTATAAATGCTATATTGTAAATCAGCACCCAGAGTTGTCAAATTTTGTTATGCCAAATCATTTAGAATTTGTATCATGCGTTGATGAGATGAATTGATCGACTTTGTGCACTTTAAAGTTGTCCAAGTCTTCATCGAACTTCTCTATGTATTCAAGTTGAAGAAACTTAACTACAAGTACAAGTTCAAGGCTCAAGTTCAAGTTTAATCTTCAAGATCACTACCTTAAACAATCTCAAGAACTCAAGTCCTTACTCAAGCTCCAGTTCAAGATTTGAAGACAAGCTTCAAGTATTTCATGTGTATGGTTTAGCAGAGCGAATGATGTTTCAATTGTTCAAACTCACAAACAAGGTATGGATGACCCTAGATTGACCATAGGTTAGGTCATATTCATTGCATATATTATGTAAGTCATTTCATAAGTTTATAGGTTATTTCCTTGACTAGTCCTAATCTTTATTCGACTAGTCTAAGTTCTGGCTCGACCAGTCCAAGAGTTTTACGACCAGTCCAAGATTTGTTGTGAATTATTAAAATTTCTTGTTGGACACTGGACCAGTCATGGAGACTGCTCAACCAATTGAGTGAAAAATGCTCGACCAGTCGTGCAAGCTCGACTCAAAGTCTAGCAAGGTTTTTTGGTCCCACTCGACTAGTCGAGCAGGCCACTCGACCATTCGAGTAACGACCTTATCTTATCATGCCAGAAATTTTGAAATTTGGTTGGTCCTTCGACCAGTCGAGTGAACAGTATTTTTACCTATAAATAGAGGATGAATTTCAGAGTTTATCATTGATTCCAAGATATATCAAACCATCACTCTGAGAGATAAGTTCCTGCATTTCTTAAGCTATATTGTGTTCATTTTAAATTCTCTTAAATAACTTTTTGCATTTGATTTTGTGATTTCTATTTAACTCAATTTCATTAAAGAAGGGAATTGTGATTTTTACCCTCTTTGAGATCAAAATCAAATCAAGCTAGCCCAGGCTGAATTAATCTAAAAATCATTTAGACCTAGAACCTTTCATTTGTGAGACTGGACATTGAACATCTTCGTCTACGTCGGATTGGTTCTACCGGGCTACATTAGAAAGAGAATTTTCAGATAAGTACCATTTAATCTTTGTGTATCTTTTGTGGTTTATGAGGTTGTGCCAGGAAAATCTCATTTTTGGTTTTGTCTGAGGTAATCTAGAAAATCTTAGAGTGTGGTGGGGCTTTTATAATTGTGTAAGCCCATCTAAAGACACAATTGTAAAGGTTTTAAGGTGAACCTTGAAAAACCTTTTTTCATAATGAAAGCCAATATCCCGTGGGTGTGGATATTGGGAGTGGAGTAGTTGTGTGGCTATTTACTAACATTTGGTGTATACACAAATGAACTACTATAATTCCTGGAGTTGTGGTGGATGATAGTATTTGTTTAGGTGTGTGAATGTTGTAATTTACTTTTGATACTTACAAACATTCTAGTAAGGTTGTCCTGCTATAAGCATTTGGTTTTTGGTGTTAGGTTGTCCTTAGAACTCAGTTTCTATCAACCTCTCAAGACTAGTGTATTTGAGGTTGCTATTTACTTGTGTTATTTTATTATTTGATTATGCTATCTATCTCTGTATTCTACATTTATTTTTTAATTTTGCATAGTCCTATTCACCCCCCCCCCCCCTCTAGGACTTTAAGCTCAGCCTTTTCAGATCTCATTGAGATTCTTGTATTTCTTTCTTGATTAAGAGTAATGGAACATCGAACTAAACATATTATGCAGAAAAGTTCAAGCTAGTTCCTCATAAAGGGTCCGTTTCCCATGAGATTCGGACCATCCATCCACTGAAGGATGACCCCAAAAATCTTCAAGATTTTAGATCCAGAAGTATTATTATTGAACGGTCGTTAATCTTAATCATATTGCTAAGTATGGTTTTCATGAGCTTCTGTCTAAGGTTGGTTGGGAAAAGGTTTTCCAATGGGGAGGAAATGCTTACTCATCTATAGTCCAATGGATGTATTCCTCCATCTTATAGCTTTCTTTAAAGAATGATATTTTCTTTAAAATAATTTTTTTAGAGGAGACTATTTCAATTACACCATCCACCATTTCATTAATGAACATAGACTTGGCAAAGGATGGAATTTCAATTCCTCCTTTGATGGAAAAGATGTCAAACTCTGAAAGAGAATCTATTAACCGAGTATTGTATAGCTTTGATGTGGACTGGAGATCTGGAAATGCCCTACCAATTGGGAAACATTTTCCTAAGTATCGTATTCTTCATCACATTTTTACGTCTAATGTTTATCTAAGAGTCGGTAACAAAACTAATCTCACTCCATTTATGGTTCGTATTTTTTATGCGATAGTTACCGGAGTCAAAATTTATCTTCTGACTCTTATTTGTTGCTCCATTATTCATTATCGGATGCACCCAAAACATGGTTCTCTTCCATTTAGTTATCTCATGACATCTATAGCTTTATCTTTTCGAGTCCAAATTTCTTCCATTGAGGCACTGGAATCCGAACTTGCTTTTAACTCTTCTAATCTACATATAATGAATTTAACTCTTCTACCTGAGCAACATGGTGTACATGGCGATAGGTAAGGAAAGCAAGAAGATGTTAATATGGATTATATTTTCAATGAATTAGAGGAAGAATCAGCTAAAGATGAGGATGATTTTGATTATCTTCCTTCTAATTTTGATGAGTGCTTATCTACTTTGGAGCATCGGATCGATGCCTTGCATATTTCTTAGGAAGCTCTTATTCTACATCAATAGCTTAATATAAAGTACATGAAAAAGTACTTTCAACATATGTGCAAGAGCTTGAAAAGTATTAATCCTAAGATGCAAGCTCCATTTTCTTCTAAATCTGAATGATGTTTTTATTTCCCTGATTTGATGATTTTGATATCTTGTTAAATATTTTCAAACTCATGAAACTCTTAAAAATTTTGCTTTGCTATGTTTAATGCTAATTCTCTTAATATATCGTATTCACTCTTCCTCAATGTTTAAGGAACTACCCCTTCCGTTGTCAACTTGTCACAAAAAGGGGGAGAGATGAATTTATATGAAGAGATGACTCATTTTATGTGGAAACAAGTTCTTTTTAGTATTTTTTTTAAGGGAGCAGACATCATATTCTTCATGTGAAGTATTACTAAAAGTTCATTATTCGAGGCCTTCATTATTTTGAATATGGTCGTTGAGTCTATGTGATCTTGAGTATTTGTAATATGATGAGTTTGATTAATATGGAATGTGATTAATATATAATGTGTTATGTTTTGTCACGAAATTGACAAAGGGGGAGATTGTAAGTGCTAATGTTTTAAGCACACAAGTAGATTGTTAAATTTCATAGACAAAATATAGTGTATGGAACTTTAGCTCACTTCAACATTTCAATACCAGAGCACGGCTCAACATCTCAAGATTAGAAGGCTTAGAAGAATTTTAAGAGAAGAATCAATTGTATGTCAACGTTCAGGTAAAGAAGACCTTAAGAAAGACCCTAGGTTAAAGTATACCTTAGTGATTTTCTAAGTGGTAATAGTTTTCTAAGTTGTAACTTATTGCATTTTCATTAAAATTTAGGGTTGTTCGACTAGCCTAACCCTATCTTTGCCCAGTTGAACCATCTCAAGTCAGCTCAAAAGCGACCTAGGTCAAGTTTCCAGCAATGCATGATTTTGACTTTTATGAATCTTAGGCAAGCCAAACTCTATCTCCGACCAGCCGAATTCTGTTTCAGGCCAGCTTAAAATTGATTCAAATTAGATCCCACGAAATCTACTAGCTGGTGAAAAGGAATTGTGAAAATCTGACCAGCCGAAGGGATTCTTAGGTTGACCTAAGCTCCAACTTTTTTGCTATAAGTAGATCTCATTTCTCATGATTTTATAAGAAGAAAAAGAGAGAAAAATACATAAAATAAAAGTGAAAAATCTTTTTCTTTTTCAAGCTATTTGCATTATCTTTCATATTTTTTTACCTCATTCAATTCTCTTCTCAAGCCTTGTTAAATTCAAATAGAGAGTATAATATACTCAACTTAAGAATAAAAGATTGAATCTGCAACTTTTAGGGTTTTTCTGTATGAAAATTTATCAATTCCAAGATCCTTCTTGGTTGTGTATACATTGGTTTATCATCATCAGAGAATACAAAGGATCATTGCATCTGCTGAAGCTTCATCTTGAAAGGCTTCATAGAAATCTTTGCTTTGACTCACGTCTTTAAGAAGACACGTATTTTATTTGGTAAATTACTTTTACTTGGGAAGTGATAAGCCCATTAAAATCACTTGAGGTTAGTTGTGATAACTTGTGAAAATCACAAATTATAAGAGGTTGTTAAGGTAAGCATATGAAAGTCTATGTATAGTGAAAAGCCAAAATTGCGTGGATATATAATTTTCGGAGTGGAGTAGGTGTGTGTTAACATCGAATCACTGTAACTCTATTTGTCTTATGGTGATTGATAATCTTTTCCTTGTATTTATTATTTTAAAATACTAAAATGAATGAAGTCATGAAATAAGGTTTTTCTATGTAAGAGATTAGGTGAAGGTTGTCCTACGACTCAATTGAAATCAATATTTCAATATTAAGTATTGTTCTGAATTTATTTTCTAAGATTAATTATAAAAAATTGGTTAAGTCCTGTTCACCCCCCTTTAGGACATCGATAGCTCAACTTACAGAAGTATATAAATATTATTGTTCATTTCATCTATTAGAAATAGAAGACAGTAACAAAAAGAATGTTACACTTACAAAAATCAAATCCAAATATGTAACTATTGGTTTATGTTTACTTGTGTCATAAAGCAAATAATGGTATAAAGAAGAAGGCAATGTTAAATGTAGCAACTAACTTTAAGGATAGAATATGCATAGAATTATCTGTGGATAATATTAGAAATAGAATGAAGGCATACGTGTTTAAAAGATCTAAGAAGTGTTAGTGGATTTGAGTGGGATGAAAGCCTGAAAGAGTAATACCTACAAATTGATGAGGTTTGGAAAGAGTATATAAGGGTAAACTAATAACATTTAAATTAACTCCATTTATCTTATGCATGTTTATGCAATTATAATATCTAGTATTGATAATCACATTCTTACACAATGAATTTCGGATGCAAGTTAACCATGTTGATGAGTTGGTTGAGATCATTAGTAATCATTAGATTGATGGGAGCTTTTATCCAATGCCTCTGAGCAACACACACTACTAAGCTCAAATTTTAAGGATGAGAAAGTTTATATCCACTCTTTTAATGAAAACTAACCCCATTCTATGTCTGAAACTCTAAAAGATTACTTAAATGCTTTCTACTAAAATGCACTTACTAGAGCTTCATTCAAGGTGATGATAAGCTCTTGAGAAGAAAAAGAAGAAGATTGTAAAAGGATTGATGAGTTTATTAGACCATCTATCAAGCCAAGTAGGAAAGATAGTTGAAGCATTGGTGTAAAGGCAAGTGAATATTTCAATTATAAAAATGGTAGAAGAAGTTCAAAAGGGCTCTAACTTACTGAAGAGAAATATTTGAAAGCAAGCCCAATCTTATCAAAGAATAATAAGTACATGCAATGTTTTTTCATATAAAATAAATTATTTAGATTACTTTCTTATTGATGATCAGTCAAGGATGCAATAAGTGGTGGTTATGGAGTTTATATATTTCTTTTCTTTTTTAATTAATCAAATTTTCAGTTAATAATATATTTTGGGTTATGAATTTCTAAACTTAGTGATAAATAAAACACATAATATGTTTTTATAGCTGTGCAAGGTAATTTTTTTATATTAATATTACTCTAATGAATGAATGCTTAGGCATGTTATGTTTATGTTTGTAGAGCCCATGTAACGACACTAACTTAAAAAATAATATTTTCTTAAAATTTGAATTTAAATGGAATTTTTAAAGAAGGGGAAAGAAAAGAGGGCCATGGTTGCAACCTCTATCTCTGATCTCAATTGAACTCCCTTCTTAAGGGAGGATACAGTAAAATCTCCTTCAATCAAGAAACCCTGAAGAAATAAGAGAAAAAGAGAGGGGAGAGAGAGAGAGAGAGAGAGAGAGAGAGAGAGAGAGGGTGGAACCTTGGAGAAAAGCTTATCCAGGTATGCGATCTGATGTTCTTCTTTTTTTTTTTATAACTTAAATTCTCCATCAAATCTATGCATTGAACAGTTCGGATCAGATGTATGTTCATTACATTGATATATTGGGTATATACAATGAAGAGACAACTTTCTATGTAATTGCTTTTGCGAATTAGCGTAAAGAATCGTGTAAGGCCACCTTGATGTATGGAATTAGATACACATTCGTTTTTAATCAATATGATCTTTTCAGTTAATGGTATCATTTGGGTTATGAACTTCTAAACTTGTTGATAGATGAAACACATGATATGTTTTTATATTTTTGGATGATAATTTTTTTAATTAATATTACTCTAACGAATAAATGCTTAGGCATTTTATGTTTATGTTTGTGGGGCCTACGTAACGACCCTAAATAAATATAAATAAATAAATAAATAATATTTAATTATTTAAAATTAGAATTTAAATGGAATTATTAAATAAGAGGAGAGATAAGAGGGCCACAATTGCAACCTCTCTCCTTTATCTTAACTGAACTCCCTTCTTATGGGAGGATATGGTAAAAATCCCCTTCTATAAAGAGAAACCCTAAATAAATAAGAGAAAAAGAGAGAAGAGGGAGGGACCTTGGAGAAAAGCTCATTTAGGTAGGCAATATGATGTTCTTCTTTCTTTCTTTTTTGTAACTTAGATTATCTCCATTAGATATATGCATTGAACGGTTCGGATCAGTCGTACGTTCATTGCATTGATGTGTTGGGTATATACAATAAAGAAACAAAATTCTCTGTGTAATCGTTTTTGTGAATTAACATAGAGAATCGTGTAGGGCCACCTTGTGTGGAATTATATCCACACGAATCATCTACTTTTCAAAATTAAAATATGTTAGGACCCCGAATATCAAATTGATCCGACCATCAGATGGGCAACACTGATCAGATAACAAATCTAAATAAATCATGTAATTCTGAATGATGTGGACCATGAAGGTTTCAGATCAAGTTGATCAATGGACCTCTCTCCTAATCAATCATGAGAGGGTTAATGGTCAGTATGGATCTAACTAGTATGCATAAATAGACTCTAAAACTAAGATTTAGAAAAATTCCATTTTTTTAATTCAATTCGTCAAAATCGAATCAAGTCAAAAGACTATCGATTCGACATTTGACAGTATCGTTTCCATCGATGGGTCGTCGATTCAATTGACAGTGTGTTTGATCCAATACACAGATGACATATCTCGTAAACTAGTCTATATCGTTCCTTAGGATCTCGTCGTCCTCCCGGTCGAATTCCGGCGACCTGCGGCCTGTAATCGGCATTTACGCGTGACACTAAGTCGCATCCCGTATATCTGAGTCGACTCGACCCCGAGACTTGTACCCTAGCCACCGCGCCGTCGTTGTGGTTCTAATGCCCCATCTCGCGCCGATGCGATACTCAGGCCAGGAGTTGTGGGCCCACGTTCATTTTGAGGAAAATGCCACGTGTTACAAATTCTGAGAGAATCTCTACAACCCATCACATCAATCAATTAATCACAAGTCAAGTACACTATGCATCCCTCTCTTACATAAGCCTTACCCAAAGTCAACTCTCTCTCTCTCTCTCTACCTATCCCTCTCTCATCTAAAATTCAACCAAGCTCATACCCTATATGTCATTTTCTTACAACATCCATTTGTTCCATCATTTTCATCCCATCACCCTCTCTCTCCATCTCATTCCATCCCAAGCTTCTATGAGAGAAAAAAATTGTAAGGAGAGAAGAACTCAAGAGAAGGCCCACTCCATACCACTCAATCTCATCATCCAAACCTTCAACCTTCATCATCCACCCTTAAAGAGCTAGCTTAGGAGCCAAGGAGTCCAGGGAGCTAAAGAAGGAGTGATATAGGTGGGTGATATTAGCATTTCTATCATTGATTTCTATCGGTGGTCCCACATGTATTGGGACCCACTTTATGTACGTGTTATAATGCATAGAAGGGAGGGCTCATAGTGGCAGAGCCCTCCATCGCATGCCAATTCTATCTCTATCTCTATCTCTCTCTCTCTCTCTTTGTGTGGAATGTGGCCCACCAGATCTAGACCGTCCATGTGTTGGGCCCCACCTCGCTGCCTGTCCATTTTGACGGGCCCGAATGAAGTAAAAACACAAATATCAACTTGATGCAAATGTGGGGCCCACCTCGATGATGCGCCGCCTCCAGCACGTGGGACTCACCTGAAATGGGAGGTAGGATTGGCTAGAGTACCACACACCAGCTATTAGTTGCTGCTGTTGATGTCAGCTATGTGGGTCTAATCATAAAGTATGTATTATACCAACCATCCATCCTCATGCACGTGGGACCCACACGTAAGGCAGGTACCTTAAATCCACAACGTCCAACCATTGCAGGGACGGTGAGTCCCACGCAATTATTAGCTACTGGTTGACGTCAGCAAACTCCGTGGACCCCATGATGTATATGTTCTTCCAGCCATCCATCTGCTGCCCAGCAGCATTTAGCTGCTGCAAGTGACATCTGCAAGCACTGTGGCTGCCATGATGTATGTGTTTAATACACGTTATCCATCTGTTTGGACGTGGGGCCCACCCACACGTACTGCACGTGTAGGATGGGACCCACCTTGCTGTATATATTTTATATTTGCACCGTCCATCTGGACAGTGCTATGTGGGATGCACCGTGATGTATGGGTTTAATCCCCACCGTCCGTCCAATACACGAACATGGGACCCACCATAATATGTGTTATATTCACCATCCATCTGTGTGGACCCACCTTGATGATGAGTTTCATCCGGGTTGTCCATCCGTTGGACATCTAGACGCATGGGTGAAGGAAAACACAAATATCTGCTTAATTCAAAACTTCTTGGGTGGGCCATACATGTGTCATCCACACACGTCCATTGCCTGGACGGTGGGACCCCCCCTCCCAAGTCAGCAAGTCCCGTGGGTCCCGCATGATGTATATGTTTTATCTCTACAGTCCAGGGGATTTAAGACAGTGGGGATCCACCTGGTGCATGTGCTGGCAACACGTGGCCCCACCATAATGTAAGTGTTTTATCAACCGTCCATCTACTGGTGGGCTAGCAACCCACTAGCTATATGGCTACTATACTACATCAGCAAGGCCTGTGGACCTGATCATGAGTTATGTGTTAGATCCAAACCGTCCACCCACTTATGAGCTCGTTTTAAGGCTTGAGACTAAAAATAAGACAGATCTACCTATCAGGTGGACCACACTATAAAAATCAGTGGAGGATTGAACGTCCACCATTAAAACTGTTTGGGGTCACAGAAGTTCTAGATCAATATGAAATTTGTTTTTCCTCTTAATCCAGGCCTTTGTGACCTTATGAACAGATTGGATGGAAAATAAATGTTAAGGCGGCCATGTGATTTATTTAACAGTGAAAAATTATTATCTCCACTGCTATTTGTGGTATGGTCCAGATAATCTTTCGATCATTATCTCTACTACTATTTATGGTGTGGTCCATGTGATTCGGCCCACTTGATGTATATGGGCCCAATGTGATGTATGAGACGCCCATGAATGTAGCCCGATGTGATGTATTCGAGGCCCATGGGACGTGGCCCATCGTGATATATTTGAGGCCTATATGATGAGGCCTGGTATGATGTATTTGAGGCCCATGAGTAAGGCCCAATGTGATGTATATATGGTGCATGTGAGGAGTCCCATTGTGATGTAATTGTGGCCCATTCGGTGAGCCCCAATATGATGAATATGAGGCCTATGAGTGAGGCCCAATGTGATGCATATGTGGCCCATGAGTGAGGCCCATCGTGATGTGTATGAGGCCCTTGAGTGCGGATCGTGGTGATGTATATTAGGCCCCTGTGTGAGGCCATAGGCTCCACAATATTTTAGGCTTTATGTGGGCCACTCCTTGGGAGCAATGTTGGTTAAATGTCCACATCGATGAGCAATGATGGTTAAATGTGTAAGTGCAATAGTTATTTGCCCCTTTGGTTGTCAAATTTTGTGGTGCCAAAAACATAATCTATGTCTTGTGTAGCATATTGACTTGTATGTTCAAGTCACTGCATCAATGCTACAAGCTAAGAATGGTGATCTACTTCAAGAAGTTTAAGTTCAAGATATTTTTCTACTTCTGCAAGCTTCAATGATCAGAATATTTCAAGAGCTACATCAGAAGACAAGTTCTTGTTTAAGTCTCAAGTACAACTCAAGAATAACAGTACAAGATGAAATTCAAGCTTTAGAAGATCTCAAGTTCAAGCTACATCAGAGATCTCAAGCTTCACAATCTTCAAAGGTCAACCAACATTTGAAGAAATGAAGACTCAATGTCCATACTTCACATTTAAGGTATGAATGAGCTTAGTTTGACCTTAGGGTAGGTCATTTTATATACATAATTCAAATTGAATATTTTTTATAAGTGTTTGGTCTGTTCTAAGACCAGTCCTGGACTTTGTTCGACTAGTCCTAGAGCTGGCTTAACCAGTCCAAGAAATTTCAAGACCAGTCTTAAGTTGTTGCAAATTTTTAAAATTTTTTTGTTGAGCTTCGACCAGTCTTGGAGTCTGCTCGACCAGTCGTAGGAACAGTGTCGACCCATTCATGACCAGTCCTACAGCTACGACTCAAACTCCAGCAACCATTCTTAGTTCCTCACGACCAGTCGTGGGATGGTCACGATCAGTCGTGGACACCCTACAACCAGTCGTGGAACGGTTTTATCCGATCATGCTTAAAATTTCAAAATGCAGTTCGACCTACGATCAGTCGTGGTGGCCACACGACCAGTCGAAGACGCGATTTCTGCATCTATAAATAGAACATGAATTTTAGAGTTTTTCAAGAATTTAATTCAAGTAAAATCAAGTCATCACTCTGAGATAAGTTTATGTTATTTAAGCTACGTTGTGCATATTTAATATTCTCTTTTCTTAGCTTTATTTATTTAATTTTATTTCTGTATTCCAATCTGAATTGAAAAGAGGAATTGTTGTATTCCTTCTTCTTGGAATCAAAATCAAATAGAGCTAGCCCAACTAGTTTAATTTAAAATCAATTAGAACCTAGAACCATTTCAAAGTGAGTATTGGACAATTGAACTTCTATATTCGAACTTCTACTCCGATTGGTTCTTTCGAGCTACAACGAAAGGAGAAATTCAGGTATTTTACTTTATTGTAAATTTCCTTATTTTTGGTTTTTTTTTTTTAGATTAAGCCAGAAAAATCTCAATCTAGTGGTTATCTAAGGAGAGCCAGAAAACTCAGAAGTGGGGTTTTTTGAATTGTGTAAGCCCATTTAAAAGACACAATTGTGAAGGTTTTAGGTGAACCTGTGAAACCTATTTTCATGGTGAACGCTGATATCCCCTGTGTAGGATATTAGGAGTGGAGTAGCAATCTGTGTGGCTATTGTTTAACAGTTGGTGTACACACAGTGAACCACTGTAATTCTTTGTGTTTTGTGGTTTGAATGTTTGTTTGAATTTCTATATCTTTTATCATTCAAAGCTGTGGAATGTATATGCAGATGTGAATGTTATAATCTTTTACATTTCAAAGCATTGTGGGGAATGTTGTAATAGTTTAGAATTTAATTTCTTGTTATTTCCTTTATTTCCTTTCAGTTTGAGTTTTTTATATTCAAATTGTTCTAGTAAGGTGGTCCTACCATAAACCCTTCATTTTTATGGTGCAAGGTTGTCCTTAGAACAACATTGGTATCAACCTCTCTATTTTATTATTTGAAGATTGCTTTACATTTCAGTACTATGATTTGTTTAAAGTTCTATCTTTCAAGGCTATCTTATTCAGTTAAATTCCACTATTAAAGTTTCAATTTGGCATAGTCCTATTCACACCTCCCCCCCCCCCCTCAGGGCATATAGCTAGGCCTTTTCAAAATATCTACATTATGACCTTCCCTTAGGCCTTTTTAGGCCCATTCTCATCATTCTCTTAGTGGGTTAACCCAAATCATTAGGCCCCATTGATGTTGCATGGTCCAATCATCGTAGACGGATGGCTCCGTGCTATCGGATTTGACATATCCACGGCCGAGGGGCGATCTTTTTATTATGGTTTAGATTGGTTGTTCATCTATGGACCCCACCTTGCATATAGGCTAATTATCGATGCTGATTATGAATATGTTCCAACATAGCATCATGATACAGGCCCATATGCATCATCTACATGCTTATGATGAGATGAGATTGACCATTGCATATACCTTCTAGCAAGTTGTTTATGAGACTCCCTGATAAGCGGTGTTGTCCCTCATGAGCGCATAGTACGCGTAGGATTGATGCATGACTCGATTGTATGACTCATACATCTTGCATTGTGTGATGTGGTCACTACATGCCTTACCGACATCAGGGCTGTGTCCTCCACATGCACATCGCGGAGAGCCGAATTGGATACCAAAAATACTGTTATTAGCATCGGGGCATCATAAATGTCTCTGGGTGAAAATCCCTAAACCTGATGGTACTAGAGGATGACTCCAATGTCGAAATCGAGTGGATACATGAGCGCACGACAGCCGTATACAGTAGGTCGTGACTCCCACTGTGTCGTGGTCGGTTGGAAAGGGGTGTGACCTTACCCGCCTGAGTGAGGGGATAATATCTAGGTTAATTTTGACCAGCTTGGGGATTGGGTCTGCTATCAATGAGCCGAGCTCGATATTAGTAAACGGATAGTGAGGTCTCTTCCACTTATCTAGTTGTACGCTTGGATAGAGGCGGCAAGCTGGTGTAGAGTGTACTAGACCCTGGGGATTCTTCAGCGTGAGAATTATACTGATATTTGATGCTCTAGTGATGAGCTGCATTGATATGTGGATTCAGATGAGGACTGGTTTGTTTGAGTTGCATCTAGTATCGCATGGCCTTGATATGGTCGATAGCATTCATGCCTTGCATCGCATAGCCATGGTACAACTGATAGTATTCATATACTCGCCAGCATATTCTGCATTACTCTGATATTACATTCTGACCACTCTTATATTGCGCACACACTCTCACCACCCTCTAAGCTTTATATAAGCCTATGCATGATTGATGTGTGCAGGTGACGCAAGGATGCAGTTGTAACTTAGTAGGAGCAGGAGCGTACAGTCGAGGTTCAGGAGTTTCCGTTACTATTATCATTGTATTTTCCTTTATGCGCATTGTACCTTAAAGTTTTATATCATAGTGGATTTGTGATGATGTTGTTGATTGTTGTTTGTGGGTTATGCTTATGGTTATACTTATTACGAATCAAATTCATGTTAAAAATCCTCCTTGTACGATCCCAGGATCGGAACCTGGTATATGGGTACCGGGAGCTGAGAATGGGGTACTACGGCGACTGTCGGCGCAAGATTCGGCGATAGAAAATTTTGTGAGACCGGTTTCTGAGTTTGGGGCGTGACAAAAGTTGGTATCAGAGCATAACTTAAGAATAATTGAGAACAACATTACATGTCTGCTATGAGCTTAAGACAATTAGGTTCTGAGTACGTAACCTTTTGGGTTAATTCCTTAACGTCTATGCCTTCATATAAGACCCGTATCCTAGCCCGTACCGTTCTATAGGCCTTCGTGGTCCTCCCGGCCGAATTCTGGCTACCCGCGATCTGTTATAGGCATTTGCGCACAATCCTGAGTCATGTTTCGTATACCAAAGTCGACTTGACTCGAAACTTATACCCTTGCGACAGCGCCATCGCCGCGGTTCCGACAACGCGTCTCGCACGCCGAGGCGATACCTGGGCCAGGAGATGTGGGCCCGTGTTCAATTCGAGAAAAATACCACGCGTTGCAATCCCAAGAGAATGTCCTATCAATCACATTAAATGTCAAGTACTCCATCCCATCATGTCAAGTACAACACCCATCTCCAAGCAATCCCTAAAGTCAACTCTCTCTCTCTCTCCACCCATCCATCACTCACCATCCCTCTCTCCCATCACTTCTCTCTCATCACCTCTCTCTCTCTCATTCTTTCTCTCTATTTTCAAGCAACACCCATAAGAGCAATCGTCCAAGCTTTCATGAGAGAAGCTAGTGTGGCCCACCTTCCTACCTCCCATCTCCACCATCCAAAGTCCATCTCGACCGTTGAATCGCACCCCTTAGAGCTCTAGATCGCATTGGCGGAAGAAGGAAGAGAAGATCAAAGGTGGGTGATTTTATTATTTGATTTTGTGATTTGAGGGCCCACATATGTGGGACCCATCTTGATGTATGTATAGTGGCAGGGATCCCTCCCCTCCTCACTGTCTCTCTCTCTCTCTCTCTCTCTCTCTCTCTCTCTCTCTCTCTCTCGCTCGCTCGCTCTCTCTCTCTCCCTTTGATGTCGTGTGGCCCACCTGATGCATGTGATATATCCACGCCATCCATCACGTTGGGCCCACTTTGATGTATGTGGTGCATCTGCACCATCCAACAACTTGGACGGTGGGTCCCCACCATGGCATATGTGTTTCATCTATACTATCCACACCGTCCACATAGGGACGGTGGGGCCCTGTTATGGTGGTGGTTCATGTGGGACGCGACCCCACAATGATGTATGCATTGTATATCCTCCACCATCCAAATGCTTAGGATGGTGGGGATCACCGTGATGTACTTTCCATCCACACGTGGGACGCACCTTGATGGAGGTGTTGTATCTGCAACGTCCACACGTGTGGACCCCACACCAGCAACATAGTTGCATTGACGTCACCAGGTTCTGTGGAAATCCACCATGATGTATGTATCTTATACATACCATCCATCCGTTTGAAGATGAAGGCCCATGCCACACGTGTGACATGTGTGGCGTGAGACCCACCTCTATATATGTATTTGACATCCTCACCGTCCGAATTTTTACAGTGGTAGGTACAGCCTACCATGATTTATTTGTTTATTTATTTATAATATATTCAACCGTCTAAATGGTGGGACCCATCTGCTGACTGACGTCAGCAAGTTCTATGGGTCCCACGTGATGTATATGTTATATCCAAGCCGTCCAGATGGTGGGACCCACCACTGGACTGACATCAGCAAGTTCTGTGGGTCCCACCTATTTTGACATCACCAGGTTCTGTGAGACCTCACCATGATGTATTTATTCCATCCATACCTTCCAGATGGTGCTAGATGATACTGGACAATGTTTAGACGGTGTTATCCAATGTTTGGATGGTGCTGATTTGCCTAGGCAATATTTGGATGGTGCTGATTTACATAGGCAATGTTTGGATGGTGTTGATTTACCTGGTCAATGTTTGGACAGTGCTGATCATCATTAGTGGGCCATGTGCCCCATGGAATGATAGTGTACAGTGATACACGTGTTACTCCTACAACTATTGAAATGATTTAGGTGTGATCCAAGCCCACTTGAGGCCCATTGGTGTGGCCCATCCATGAGGCCCATCATGATGTATATTTAAGGCCCATGTGATAGGGCCCATTTGCCTTGTATTTGAGGCCCATGTGATAAGGCCCACCTACCTTGTATTAGGCTCATATGATGCGGCCCATGTGATGTGGCCCATAGTGATGTGTGTTAGGCCTGTATGAGCGGCCCATAGTGATGTGTATTACGCCCATGTGATGCGGCCCATAGTGATGTGTATTAGGCCCATGTGATGCAGCCTGCTTGATGTATGAGACCCTTGTGTAAGGCCCATTGAGACTTGTATGTTGCCCATTATGATTGTATGGGGCCCACCTATTTTGTATTTGAAGCCCATATGAAGAGGCCCGACTTGATGTACACGAGGCCCATTGTGATATGTTGGAGGCCCATGGGTGAGGCCCATTGTGATGTATCCGAGGCCTATAGGCGCGACCCATTTGATGTATTTCCAGCCCATTAGTGTTGCCCATTGATGCAGCCCTCTTGATGTGTACGAGGCCTGTTAGTGCTGTTCATTGATGTGGCCCACTTGATGTATATGAGGACCATTGGTGCAGCCATTGATGCGGCCCACTTGATGTATATTGAGGCTTATGGGTTACGACCCATTATGATGTATATTGAGGCCCATGGGTCGTATCCCATTATAATGTATTTGAGGACCATGGGTTGTGGCCCATGGTGATGTATATTAGGCCCGTCATGATGTGTATTAGGCCCTTGAGTAAGGCCCATTGTGATGTATTTTCGGCCCATTTGGTAAGGCCCATTGTGATATATTTCTAGCCCATATGGTAAGGCCGATTGTGATGTATTTTCGGCCCAGGTATGTGACCCGTTGTAATGTATTTGTGACCCATTTGATAAGGCCCATTGTGATGTATTTGTGGCCCGTATGGTGTATGTGTGGCCCGATGTGGTGTATGTGTGGCCCTCGAGTGAGGCCCAATGCGATGAATGTGCGGACCGATGTAATGTGTGATTTCACTATAATATATGTAATGATGTTTATGTGATCCACTGCTTGAGAGCGATGTTAGTTAAATGTCGACATTGATGGGTAATGATGGTTAGATGTTCACATTGTGACCTTCCCTTAGGCCCTTTGTTAGTCCGATTATCGATGTTGTATCAGTGCTGATTACTGATTCCGATTGCCGAGGCCAATTCTGATTATCAAGGCTAATTATCGAGGCCAATTTCAATTGTCGAGGCCGATTCCAATTGTCAAGGCCGATTATCGAGGCCAATTCCGATTGTCAAGGCTGATTATCGAGGTCGATTCCGATTATCGAGGCCGATTGTCAAGGTCGATTATCGAGGCTAATTATTGGTGCCGGTTATCGATACTGATTACGAGTATATCATCCGATTCTGATTATGAGTATGTAATAGCATAGCATCATAATACATACCTATACGCATCATCTGCATGTTTATTATGAGATGTGGTTGACCATTGCATATGGCATTGGATAGATTGTTATGAGACTCCCTGATAGGCGGAGATCGTCTCACATGAGCGTACGATATGCGCAGGATTGATGTATGACTGGATTATATGACTCATGCATCTTGCATTGTGTGTTATGATTACTGTACGCCCTAGCGACATCAGGGTCGTAGCCTCCACAGACATGTCGTGGATGGCCAAATGGGACACCAGAAATCTGTTACTAGCATCGGGTCGCCATAAATGGCCCTAGATGAAAATCCCTAAACCCTCTTGGTACTAGAGGACCCTTCAACGTCGAGACTGAGTGGATACATGAACGCCCGAGTGCCGAATATCAGTAGGTCGTGTCTTCTACTATGTCGTGGTCGGTTGGAAAGGGGTGTGGCCTTATCTGCCTGAGGGAGTAGGCATAGCTAGGCTGAGTATGACCAACTCCTAAATGGGTCCGCTATCGACAAGCCGGGTAGGCATTGGTATACTTCTAGCAGGCGGATAGTGAGGTCGCTTCCACTTACCCAGTTGTGCGCTTGATGGGGCAGAAGGTGCCATAGAGTGTACTAGACCTTAGTGATGATCTCAGAGATATACAGTACTGATATGTGGACTTATTAAGCAGGGGGTGCATACTCATTCATTCATTCATTCATTCACTATCCACTCAGACAGGTGGTGCGTAACTAATTGTTGTGTACCTTCATAATGACAAGTATTTCTGTTGGGGCACGCGACTAACCTGAGATCAGGAGTCTACATTGAGTTTGGCTATCCAAATATAGGTATGGGACTGGTTTGGATAAAAGTCCCTTGTGATGGACCCCATATCCTGCGGTACTATGTACTATCATCCCAATTTCACACTCCAGCATGGTCATTCCATTCGCATCGCATATTGCATTACATCCGTGGCATATGACATTTTGGGTTACTATGTTTCTGCATTGATATGGCCGTTAACATTCATGCCTTACATTGCATAGCCTTGGTACAGCTGATGGCACTCATGGACTTACTAGTATATTTCCACTTACTTTGATATCGTATGATTCATGATCTTATCAGTATTTTCATTTATTCCGATATTATATTATTTATGGCATTGTATTGCATACTTAGTACTCATCTTGTGCACACACTTTCACTACCCTCTAAGCTTTTTATAAGCTTATGCACGATAGATGCGTGCAGGTGGCATTAGGTTGCAGTAGCGTTAAGCTCGGAGCATGCAGCAGACTCATGGAGCTTTGATTTGAATATATGTATTTCCCTTTCAGTATTGTATTCAAATGTTTATATTAGTAAATATGTGATGATGATGTTGTCTTTATGATTTGGGTATACTTGTGTTATACTTCTTATGGAATAAATGTACATTGAAAAAACCTCCTTGTAGGATCCCAGGATCGGAATCTGGCGTATAGGCGCTTGGAGTCGAGAATGGGGTACTATGGAGGCCGTCGACATCAGATTCGGCGATCGGGAATTTTATGGGCCCGGTTTCTGAGTTTAGGGCGCGACACTTCAATTCTCAAGGTTGATAGGCGTCTTTGTTCTTCCCTATATGACATGCAGCCCAGGAGAGTGACCTGAGCGACTCCCGCTCCACCACTTACGACTCCCGCTCTGCCACCTACGACTCCCACTCCACCACCAGAGATCCCTGCTCCCCAGCCTGAGGATGTTGCTCCTCTACCCGAGACTGGTGCAGATCAGATCATACCCGTGAGTGCCCCCTAATTACAGCAGATGTTACAAGTTGAAACGGCCGCCCTCCACGGGTAGGGTGGGTACCCTGTTGTTTTACTAGCCCAGGCAGAGCAGGAGTGCATGAGCACCCTTCTTTAAGAGTTCCAATAGCTCGATCCCTCGTGTTTCTGGGGCTAGTCAGACCCGACAGCAGCAGAGAGATGGCGCTCCGAGGTGGAGAATATTTTTTATACGATGGGATGTACGACCTAGCAGCGGGTCCGGTTAGTTGTATTTCTTCTCCAGGGCAAGGCCGAGCACTGTGAACCTCCATCACCCATGTTACAGGAGCTAACTTCATTTAGACATGGGAGGATTTCATTGACCGATTCGACCAGCAGTACTTTCCTAACCACATTCGTCGGCAACAAGTGTTAGAGTTTAGGACCTTGGTGCAGGAAGACATGTCTGTGGCACAGTATGCGGCTCGTTTCGTAGCGCTATCGAGGTTCGTGCCATATTTGGTTGATGATGAGTGGAAGGCCCTCCTTTCGAGAATGACTTACTTTACGGTCTTCGAGGCTGTGTTATTGGGCATGAGCTTTTAACTTTTCAAGCGGTAGTACGAAGGGCTCAAATTTATGAGACTGAGTGGGCCGGTACGTAGAGCAACCGTGATTAGAGGAGAGACCGGAAGAGGTAGGTCCCCTTCGGTAACTCCCACCAGTAGCAACAGAGTCGCATAGGCCGCCCAGCCGCCAGACCACTAGCAGCACCAACGGCACCCCAGCACCACCTCAGAGGTAGCTTCCTGGTACCTGTTATGGATGAGGTGAGATAGGACACTGTAGGTGGGAGTGTCCCCAACCACGACAACAACAACCGAAAGCACCGCATCAACCTCTATGGCAGCAACCGAGAGCACCGCAATAGCAGCAACAGCAACTCCCACCACCCAGGCCCCCTCAGCAGCAACATTAACACCAGCCTCCGAGACCTCATTTGCAGAGGTAGTATTTTCAACTGCCTCAGTAACAGCAGTAGCAGTAGCACCCTCAGAGGGGACAGGTACCTCTCCATCAAGCTTAGGCTAGGTTTTATGCGACTCAGCAGGACCCGCGGTCATTTGGAGGAGTCATTGAGGGTATTCTTCCTGTCTCTGCATGCATTGCACGAGTTTTATTTGATTCCGGTGCTTCGCATTCTTTTATGTCCGAGGGATTCTGTCATTCGACTAGATTACCGACAGAGTCTGCTAGCGAGGAGTTGACCGTATCAACTCCCTTGGGGAAGACCGCAGCATTGGGCTAATTTTACTCATCTTGTCCCGTTCTCGTTGGTGATATATTTTTACCTGCTGATCTATTCGTGTTACCGATGTCCGAGTTTGATGTCATCCTAGGTATGGATTGGCTTACCGAGTACTACGCCGTCTTAGACTTGTCCTTAAGGACACTCACATCCTATATACCCGGCTTACCTCAGTTCTAGTTCATTGTCGAGCCCAGAGGAGAGCCGTTGTCTTGTTTGATGTTGTGTACTATAGAGGAGCCTATAGCAGTGAGCATCGATCAGTTGCTTATGATTTGCGATTTTCCCGATGTGTTGCAGGAGATTTCAGGGTTACCGCCGCTCTGGCATATTGAGTTCCAGATTGACCTTGTGCCCGGTACCGCACCTATCTCAAAGGCCCTGTATCGCATGGCACCAATGGAGTTGTGAAAGCTACAACAGCAGTTGGACGAGTTGCGTGAGTTAAGTTTCATTCGTCTGAGCACTTCACCGTGGGGAGCGTCGGTACTCTTCGTCAGGAATAAGGATGGCTCGTTGAGGCTCTGCGTGGATTACCGCGAGCTCAACAAGGTCACGATTAAGAACAAGTATCCTCTCCCGAGGATTAACGATTTATTTAATCAGCTGCAGGGTGCATAGTTCTTTTCGAAGATTAACCTGCGTTCCGGTTATCATCAAATTCGGGTCCGAGAGGAGGACATCCCGAAGATAACATTCAGGACACACTATGGTCATTTTGAGTTCCAGGTCATGTCCTTCGGACTAACCAATGTGCCCGCAATATTCATGCAGTTGATGAACGAGGTCTTCTGTCTGTATCTCGATCAATATATTGTGGTGTTCATCGATGATATTCTGATTTATTCGAGAACCCGTGAGGAGCATAAGCAGCATCTGGAGATTACATTCCAGACCCTTCGCGCACATCAGCTCTATACGAAGCTGGAGAAGTACGAGTTTTGGCAGGAGGAGGTGAAGTTTCTCAGTCACGTGGTGATGAGGGAGGGTGTCACAGTGTACCCCTCGAAGGTTGATGTAGTGCGTCAGTGGGACTAGCCCACAAACGTATCCGAGATCCAAGTTTCCTTGGTTTGGCAAGCTACTATCATCATTTCATTGAAGGCTTCTCCCGTATTGCAGCCCCGTTGACCAGGTTGACTTGGAAGGGCATAGAGTTTGTTTGAAGCGACACGTGTGAGCGAGCATTTATGAAGCTGAAGGACCGCCTCACATCTGCTCTTGTCCTCACTCTTCCCTCTGGGAGTGATGGATTTGTTGTATTTACTAATGTCTCGCATATTGGTTTAGGTGTTGTCTTGATGCAACATGAGAAATCGGTGGCCTTCGCGTGTCGTCAGCTCAAGGTTCATGAGCTAAACTACCCCACTCATGATTTGGAGCTGGCAGCAGTCATCTTCTCACTGAAGGTGTGAAGGTATTATCTCTATGGGGTTAGGTTCGAGCTCTTCTCTGACCACAAGTGCTTGCAAGATTATTCATTGAGAAGATTGTGAAACCGCATGGCGTTCCAATCTCGATTGTTTCTAACCGAGACCCGAAGTTCACGTCTCAGTTTTGGGGGAGCTTTCAGAGAGCGATGGGGTCTGTTTTGTAGCTCAGCACTGCGTATCATCCACAGACCGATGGGCAGACCGAGAGGGTCTACCAGATCCTTGAGGATATGCTTTGGGCTTACGTGATTAACTTCGGGGGTAGCTGGGATGAGCATCTGCGATTGATTGAGTTCGCATACAATAATAACTATTAGGCTACCATTGGTATGACTCCTTTTGAGGTACTATATGGTAGACCGTGCAGATCTCTGAGTTGTTGGACCGAGGTTGGAGAGCAGTGTCTCCTAAGTCTCGAGCTTGTGCGGCAGACGTCAGAGGCTATCGATATAATCAGGCAGAGGATGATCACAGCTCAGAGTTGGCAGAAGAGTTTTGCTGATTACCAACGTCGTCTCTTGGAGTTTACAGTAGGGGATAAAGTGTATCTCAAGGTCTTGCCCATGAAGGGTGTGGTTCGTTTTGAAGTGAAAGGCAAGCTTGCCCCGAGATTTATAGGACCTTTCGAGATCACTGGGGGCACTAGCACCATGGCTTATCGGCTTCCCCTACCACCTCAGTTGTCTGGCATCCACAACATTTTCCATGTCTCTATGTTGAGGAATTGTGGGTCAAACATCATTCCTGTTATTGATTGACAGCCGTTAGAGGTTCGTGATGACACTTCTTACATTGAGCAGCCCGTTCGCATCCTTGATCGGAAGGAACAGGTCCTCCACACCAAGGTAATTCCCTTGGTGAAGGTGCAGTGGGGTCATCATTATGTTGATGAGGCATCTTGGGACCACAAGGCCGATATTCGAGAGCGCTATCCCCATCTCTTTAATGATTAATTGTATGTTGTATCTTGTATTTTGTCTCCGATTTTATATGATGATGCTATGTTTCCTCTTTCCTTATCAGTTATGACTAATTGTGCGATAGTATAAATTTTAAGAATGAAATTTTTATTAGGATGGGAGAGTTGTAAGGCCCGTAACCTAGTTCGTACCGTTCCTCAAGATCCCGCGGTCCTCCCTGTCGAATTTCAGTGACCTGCAGCCTGTAACCGGCATTTATGCGCGACCCTAAATCGCATCCGATATATCTGAGTCGACTCGACCTGAAACTTGTGTCCTAACGACCGCATCGTTGTTGCGTCTCGCGCGCCAATGAGATACTCAAGCCACGAATTGTGGGCCTGCGTTCATTTTGAGAAAAACGCCACGCGTTATGAATTTCGAGAGAATCTCTACAACCTATTACATCAATCAATCAAACACAAGTCAAGTATATAACCCATCCCTCTCTTACACAAGCCTTACCCAAAGTCAACTCTCTCTCTCTCTCTCCACCCATCCCTCTCTCATCCAAAATTCAACCAAGCCCATACCCTCCATGTCATTTTCTTACAACATCCATTCGTTCAATCCTTTTTATCCCATCACCCTCTCTCTCCATCTCATTCCATCCCAAGCTTCCATAAGAGAAAAAATTCTAAGGAGAGAAGAACTCAAGAGAAGGCCCACTCCCTACCACCCAATCTCATCATCCAACCCTTCAACCTTCATCATCCACCCTTAAAGAGCTAGCTTAGGAGCCAAGCAGTCCATGGAGCTAAAGAAGGAGTGATATAAGTGGGTGATATTAGCATTTCTATCGTCGGGCCCACATGTATTGGGACGCACTTGATGTATGTGTTGTAATGCATGGAAGGGAGGGCTCATAGTGGCGAAGCCCTACATTGCACGCTGATTCTATCTCTATCTCTATCTCTATCTCTATCTCTCTTTATGATGGAATGTGGCCCACCTGATCTAAGTCGTCCATGTGTTGGGCCTCACCTTGCTTCCTGTCCATTTGGACAGGCCTGGATGAAGTAAAAAACACAAATATCAGCTTGATGCAAATGTGGGGTCCACCTCGATGACGTGTCGCCTCCAGCACGTGGGACCCACCTAAAATGGGAGGTAGGATTGGCTAGAGTACCCCACACCAGCTATTAGCTGCTGCTGTTGACGTCAGCTATGTGGGTCTAATCATGAGGTATGTGTTATACCAACCATCCATCCTCATGCACATGGGACCCACACGTGAGGCAGGTGCCTTAAATTCACACCGTCCAACCATTGCAGGGATGGTGGGTCCCACGTAATTATCAGCTGTCAGTTGACATCAACAAGCTCCGTGGACCCCATGATGTATATGTTCTTCCAGTCGTCCATCTGCTACCTAGCAGCATTTAGCTGTTGCAAGTGACGTCTGCAAGCTCTGTGGCTGTCATGATGTATGTGTTTTATACACACTGTCCATTTATTTGGACATGGGGCCCACCCACACATATTGCATGTGTGGGATGGGATCCACCTTGCTGTATATATTTTATATCTGCACCATCCATCTAGACGGTGCTGTGTGGGATGCACCGTGATGTATGGGTTTAATCCCCACCGTCCATCCAATACACGGACGTGGGACCCACCATAATATATGTGCTACATTCACCGTCCATTTGTGTGGACCCACCTTGATGATGAGTTTCTTCCAGGTCGTCCCTCCGCTGGACATCTAGACGCCTAGGTGAAGGAAAACACAAATATCTTCTTGATCTAAAACTTCTTGGGTGGCCCATACGTGTGCCATCTACACCATCCATTGCCTGGATGGTGGGATCCCCCCCCCCTCCCAACGTCAGCAAGTCCTGTGGGTCCCGCATGATGTATATGTTTTATCTCTACCATCTAGGGGATTTTGGATGGTGGGGATCCACCTGGTGCACATGCTGGCAGCACGTGGCCCCACCATAATGTAAGTGTTTTATCAACCGTCCATCTACTGGTGGGCCTGATCATGAGTTATGTGTTAGATCCAAACTGTCCACCCACTTGCGAGCTCATTTTAAGGCTTGAGATTAAAAGTAAGACAGATTTGCCTATTAGGTGGACCAAACTGCAAAAATGAGTGGAGGATTGATCATCACCATTAAAACCGTTTAGGGTCACAGAAGTTCTAGATCAATATGAAATTTATTTTTCCTCTTAATCCAAGCCTTTGTGACCTTATGAACAGATTGGATAGAAAATAAACATTATGGTGGCCCTGTGATTTGTTTAACAGTGAAAAATCATTATCTCCACTTCTATTTGTGATATGGTCCAGATAATCTTTCGATCATTATCTCTACTGCTATTTATGGTGTGGTCCATGTGATGCGGTCCACTTGATATATATTGGCCCGATGTGATTTATGAGAGGCCCATGGATGTGGCCAGATGTGATGTATTCGAGGCCCATGGGACGTGGCCCATCGTGATATATTTGATGCCCATACGATGAGGTCCACTATGATGTATTTGAGGCCCATGAGTAAGGCGCAATGTGATGTATATATGTCCCATGTGAGGAGGCCCACTGTGATGTAATTGTGTCCCATTCGGTGAGGCCCAATATGATGAATATGAGGCCTATGAGTGAGGCCTAATGTGATGCATATGTGGCCCATGAGTGAGGCCCATCGTGATGTGTATGAGGCCCTTGTGTGAGGCTCATGGTGATTATATTTGGCCCCGGTGTGAGGTCATGGGCCCCACTATATTTTAAGCTTTATGTGGGCCACTCCTTGGGAGCAATGTTGGTTAAATGTCCACATTGATGGGCAATGATGGTTAAATGTCCATATTGTGACCTTCCCTTAGGCCTTGTTAGGCCCATTCTCATCATTCTCTTAGTGGGTTAATCCAAATCATTGATGTTGCATGGTCTATCATCGTCGTATACGGATGGCTCCATGCTATTGAATTTAATATATCTACGGCTGAGGGCCGATCTTTATATTATGGTTTAAATCGGTTGTTCATCTATGGACCCCACCTTGCATATAGGCCGATTATCGATACCGATTATGAGTATGTGATAGCATAACATCATGATACACGCCCATACGCATCATCTGCATGCTTGTAATGAGATGAGGTTGACTATTGCATATGCCTTCTGGCAAGTTGTTTGTGGGACTCCTTGATAGGCGGTGTTATCCCTCATGAGCGTACAGTATGCGCAGGATTGATGCATGACTAGATTGTATAACTCATACATCTTGCATTGTGTGATGTGGTTACTATACGTCCTAGCAACATCAAGGCCGTGGCCTCTACAGGCACATCGTGGAGAGCCGGATTAAATACTGAAAATACTGTTATTAGCATCGAGGCACCATAGATGTCTCTGGGGGAAAATTCCTAAACCCGATGGTACCAGAAGGTAACTCTAACGTCGAGACCGAGTGGATATATGAGCGCACGAGGGCCGTATACTAGTAGGCCGCATCTCTGATGAGTGTCGAATATTACATATGAGACCCTGTCATTACTTGATTTTACGTACATGATAATGCTTAATGGAATATTTTAATTGTATTTTTGTTGCAGTGTGTAATCAGGAGCATTGACTGAAAAAGAGTATTACAAGCGTGGATTTGACATTCCGAAGTCACCAGAGCAAGGAACGGAGTCCAGAGGACTAACATTGAAGAATTTACATGCCAAGGATTTGAGAAAATCAAGTCGTTCACGTTAAAGAGGCCCGAAATTGGTCCAGAATGCAAGATCATATGGTTCCGCCATCCGATTGACTCGAAACTTCATACATGTGATGGGGGCCATAACTTAACCGTACATATTAAATTTCATCCATTAAAGATCTTAGGAAGTGGGCCAACGGATAGATCAGCCCATTAACCTCCAATTTGGGGCCCACCTGACATCTGAAACTGCCTTAACTTAGTATTGACAGTTAAAATAATATGAGAAAAAGGATGGACGGTGCAGATTTCTCAAAAACATTATAGTGGACCCCACACTGTGGTGGGTGTACACCATGCACACGTAGCCGAGCCGTGCACCGGATGACTGAGGCAGTCAACGCAAGCGCTGACCCGACCTTCTTCTCAAAAAGGAAACTTCAGTTTCCTGTTGCGTAACGAACGGACGACGTCCATTTTACGGAAGGTAGTGGGCCCCACCCATTACTCGTACAGATGATCCAATCCATCCATCTTGTAGAGGAGTTCGCGAAATTCAAAACCATGCTAATTCTTTCATCCATGCAAGCACACGTGTTCGATACAGAGGCCACAAACGGACTGCCCTGCAATGTTCAAAACTGATCTTTTTGTGATTTCTTCTCTGGGCCGCGTCAATGGACATTCAAAACCACCCATTCTTTACTGAAATTTTGTCCTGAATCCAATGGATGGTGTTGATTTCCCCGAAAACAATTCTGTGGGGCCCACTGATCATGACAGCAAAAGGGTGCAAAAGGTTTCACACACATTAGGAAATCCATTTTTCCAGGCAGTTGTGGGCCACCATCTTTGATCATATGGTAGATCTGAACCGTCCATTATGTAGAAGACCCAAGAAAGTCCTAAGGGACGGTGTTTGTTTGGAATTTGAGCGAGGAAAGTGCCATGTTTCGAGGCCTTGAACTTGGCTGCGAAAAGGCTTTCGCTGCGTATGCGACAGCTTTCCAAATCCGATTTCCACCACTCCAGCCACTCCATCATCTATAAAAAGAGTTACAAAACTTGGATGAAGGGGGAGCGAGAGCCTGGGGAGAGCCAAGGAGAGGAGAAAGAGAAGAAAGAGGAGAGAGAGAGAGAGAGGAAGGAAGAAGGGAGATGTTCTCAGCGTTTAAATCTTATTTTTTCTTCTTTTTATTTGAAATTATAGATTGTTAATCTTGTAGCTAGGGCTGAGATGAAGCCCTTAATTTGAATAACTCTTGTCTATGTTGAATTTATTTTAATCTGATTGATTTATTTCTTTCTCTAGTGTGCTTAACTGTAACTTCCATACTTCTCCATTCTATGAGCTTGATCATAGTTTAGATTTGGATGTGGTTTGGGATCTTATCCTAGGTGCTTGTATCTAACCATGAACAAGTTTCCTATAGAGGAAGAAAATGAATCTACATCTCTCCATGCCCGACCATGAATGGAAAGATGTGATCCATATGCTTTAAAGGATTATACAATCTGTGTGCCCGACCAAGGACATAGAGTGCGCTTTATTTATTTTGATATCAATCTGAATTAAGGTGAATCAACAGGTAAAACAAGGGTTAGGATAATTAGGGGTGGATTTGAAAGTCCTAGTCTTCTCCTTGATTAAATTTACTCATTGCTCTCAGTTATTCTCCATAGATTTGTGTTAGTTTACTTAATAGTTCGCTACACCATTCGTTGGATTAGTTAAGAAGAGTCTTAAATTTTGAATTGTGACAACCAATCCTCGTGGATACGATCTCGTAATACGTACCATATCTACATCTGATTCGTATACTTGCGAGTTTAAATTCATTTAAATCAGATTGGTTTAAATAAAACATCAAGTTTTTATCGTCTCTCACTATGTCGTGGTCAGTTGGAAAGGGGTGTGACCTTACCTGCTTGAGCGAGGGGGCAATATTTAGGTTGATTTTGACCAGCTTGAGGAATGGGTCCACTATTGACGAGTCGGGCCTGATATTGGCAGACGGCTAGTGAGGTCTCTTCTACTTATCCAGTTGTGCGCTCGGATAGGGGTGACAAGTTGGTGTAGAGTATATTAGACTCCGGTGATTGTCCAGTGTGAGAATTGTACTGACATTTGATGCTCTAGTGGTGAGCTGCATTGATATGTGGATTCAGATGAGGACTGGTATGCTTGAGTTGCATCTTGCATCGCATGGCCTTTGTATGATCGACATCATTCACTCCTTACATCGCATGGCCTCGATATGGCCAATAGCATTCATGCATTGCATCGTATAGCCTTAGTATGACTGATAGTATTTATGGATTCGCTAGCATATTCCGCATTACTCTGATATTGCATTATGAGCACTCTTATACTGCGCACACACTCTCACCACCCTCTAAGCTTTATATAAGCTTATGCACGATTGATGCGTGTAGGTGACGCGAGGATGTAGCTGTAGCTTAGTAGGAGCAGGAGTGTGCAGTCGAGCTTCAGGAGTTTCCGTTACTATTATCATTGTATTTCCCTTTATGCGCATTGTACCTTAAAGTTTTTTTATCATAGTGGATTTGTGATGATGTTGTTGATTGTTGTTTGTGGGTTATCCTTATTACGAATCGAATTCATGTTAAAAATCCTCCTTGTAGGATCCCAGGATCGGAACCTAGTATATGGGTGCCGGGAGCCAAGAATGTGGTACTACGTAGGCTGTTGGCGCCAGATTCGGAGATTGGAAATTTTGTGAATCTGGTTTCTAAGTTTGGGGTGTGACAAAATATGTTCGATTCCAAATTTAAAAATCTAGATGGATGAATCAATTATACTTATAAATTTGAATATATTATGCATGTCAAGACAATTTAAATGTCGTTGGATGATAGACGGCCACTTTGATTTGATCTAGTGGGTTGCACATTAGGTTGTGGTGATCATAAACCCTGTGTTAAGGGTTGGATATGAAGAAATCCAATTGGGTAACGTGTGGACCCCAATTTGGAAACTAATCAATTAAAGGTGGGCTCCACTATATGAATTAATATAATCAACAAAATGATTTTACTTATACGATGTAGTAGGGGTTCTTAATTTTTTCTAATTTAATTAATATAATGAAATCAATATCATCGAGTTATAGGTGAGTGATCGCAACATGTTTCCTCTCCAATAGAATTAAGATCATTTTGATGTATCTATTAATCCAATTTAATATTTATTTATTTTGGGTAACTTGAGATTAATTGATTTAATGTTTGTTGAATACATGATTTGATTCGTTTCATTTAGAACTACCTTGTTGTTGATTTCATCCATTCACATGTAATCTATGTTGCCTCGAAGCTAGGATATCAGTTATATATATATATATATATATATATATATATATATATATATATATATATATGATCAATTTGTAGATGACTGTGTAATTGAAATCGAATATTACTATCTTGCATGCACACTACATGCCTAGTCTATCCTGGGGAACCTCTCTAGATGAGCTAATCCTGGTAGCCTTACTTCCATATGCGGGTGATGCTCATGCCTACCAAACTGGTGGAAGCCTGCCCAAGCGGCGTGAAATGGAGAGCTAACGATGTCCTAGAGGGGGTGAATAGGACAATGCCAAATAATCGAAATAAAGGTGAAAAATGTAAATAACACAAATATCTCAATTGCTTGAGTATTAAAACCATGATTCCAAATAATTCTTAGGAAAACTTTCACGTAAAATATTAGGCAGGACAACCTTATTTCACGAATGTCTTTAAAACCAAACTTTCAAACTAGCAAGAGAAGGATTACAACATTCACCACTAAAATGAAATAATAAAATACATCCAACCACCATAAATAATAAAGCATTCACCACATGGCACAATGAGTTATAGTGGTTCGATGCTTAAAAACAGTCACACCTATTCCGCTCCCAAAATTACTTCCCTCGAAATTTTGGCTTTCACTATAAAAAGGTTTTCGCAGGGTCACCTTAATAACCCGATATAGTTCCTCGTGATTTTCACGGGCTATCATAATAAGAACCCAATTGAGATTTTCACATGTTATCTCAGACAAAACCTTAACTGAGATTTTTAAAGGATATCTCAGAAAAACCTAAATAGAGTTTTAGAAGGTATACTTATCTTCAAATGTAGAAGACGTAACAGAAGCTCGTAGCAGAAGAACTTCTTTCTTGAACGTAGATGGTGCATTGTTCAATCAAATAGAAAGAGTCTAAGGTTCTATAGATTTTAATTATGAAAAATCTGAATGCTACTTAATTCAATTCTCTTAGATCTCAAAGAGAAATATAATTTACTCTCTAAGATTAAAACTTAAAAGATTCAAGAATAAATGAAATTGAATAAGCTATTAAAATAAATTATAAATACCAACAAATAGCTTGCCAAAGACTTGAGCTTCTCCCTCTCTTGCGTAAGAATTATGATAATAATTTTGTGTAATTTAGAATGAGAGAGACTCAATTTATAGGCAAAGAAGTTAAAACTTTGGCTAGCGGGAGATAGGCTTAGACTAGCCCGAGTTCACTGAATTATGTTCAACAAATTTCAAATTACGCGGGATAAGAATTATCTAAAATTCAGTTAGCCTGAGGTCAAGTTCGGCTGGCGGAACATCACAATTCGGCTAGCCAAATTTGTCCTTCGGCTGGCTGAATTCCTACGAATTCCAAAAGATGATGTTGCTAGAATTTCACCGAAACTTTCTCAGGCTGGCCCAATTTCAAGCTTGGGCAAGTCGAACCAAAACTTAGGATAGCCGAATTTCCAACAAAAGTTGTTATTTGCTTTGAGCTTGAAGTTGGGATGGCTGAGGAAGCTTAGGCTAGCCAAATCAAAAGTTAGGCTAGCAGAATTCCAAGCAAAAAAATATGTAACAACCCATGATAAAGATTTTTGAAAGCATTTAGTTCTAAGGTCTTTCTAAGGTTATACCACCTAAGATATATCAAATATCTAAGTCACTTTAACTTGTACTTTGTCTTGGACTATGTCTTGGACTTTGTCGTGGATACATGTGGCAATTTCTTTGAGAAGACATGTAGATCTTGTCTTGACCATAAGCTGATCTTGAGCTGATCTTCAGGTTCTACTTCGAAGCGCTTTTGTTTTACGAAATTTGACAATCTATGTGTGCTCAATATCATAGCACTTACACGGCATATGCGGGCCATGCCCATACCTACCAAACTAGTGGAAGCTTGCCCAAGCCGCAAATGTGGGTTGACGATATTCCAAATCAAGCAAGTGGATAGATATCACATTTGGTGCATTCATACATTTTATACATTTACATGACTTTTATGGTTATTTTGTGCACCTTATATTTATTATATTATTTTAATTTTAATGTAAATGAACCATGCTGAGAATTCTCATTAGGCCTGGCTAGCTTATATTCTATTAATGAAAAAGATGTACAAATGTAATTGAGGCTGAACAATTGACACCAAAGCTCGAGATTGTGACTGAGATAGGGAGTAACCTACAAGACACGTGGCCCTATTTGATCGAAGAAGAAATCGCTACATTGGACTGATTTTAGAATTTTATCCATTTCGTCAAATTTGTCATTCATTGGGATTAGTTCTTATTTTAAGTTATTTAATCATTGTAGATTATGGTATTATTTATATTTTGACTTAATTATACTGAATATGAATCTTTTTTGCTTTGAGTTGGTTATTGATGTCTACTTTTGATTAAGGTCTCAAGTGGGTGGGTCGTATAAACGTTTGGTTGATGTATGATATATAGTGAATGAAATTTGGATAGTTTATGAATGTTGGAAATATGTGGATGTTTGGTTTAATTTAATGTTTGCAAATGACTACGTATAGAACATAAAATCTATTCCATGAAGACATAATTATCAACTATGAGCAAAACTGTAAATTTGTTGGTTTGAGTACACTTAGGGTATGAGTCACGCTGCGAAACTCGAGTCTGGGATGTGCACTCGGGTCTCAAATTTTGGGTCGTGACAACCCACTTGTGTTTATTATATTCTTTAATTTTTATATATTTTATGATAAAAGATTCATGGGGTTAAATGTATTGTTTATTTAACTTTTACAGATTTTGAGATAAAAGTAGGCCCCACTTGATTGATTTATGTGGGCGTGTATGTGTGTAGACCTATGACTTATCCCACAGGTCAATATACTTGAGTTTTATATGTTATGGACCTTTATTAATAATTTTTTAAAATTTTATCTTTGTTTCATGCTTTTCTTATTTGCCCATTTACATTCTTTTAGTTTTCCTTCATATAAGGGTATATATGTAATTTTACCTTTTCTTCTATTATTATAAATAAGAGTGGACTGGATATCTTAGCCTCATATGTTCTCCTTTTCAAATTCTCTCATTCTTCTTGACATGGTATTAGAGACTAAGTGCTTATAAGGTTTCTTCTTCTTCTTCTTCTTCTTTTGTTTTAGGGTTTCTTCTTCTTCTTGTGGGGTTTCTTTAAAATTTTAGGTTTTTAAATGATGGGTTGTTAGATTTGAAGTCCTTGTTGATTTTTATTTTTTTTGTCAAATTGAAAATGTTGTTGGAAATTCTTTTTAAAGATATTTTTTGAAGGATTTAGTAATTATTGTTGAATAGTTAAGGGTATTGTTGGACATTCAATCTCTTTAATATGCAAATGAAGCCCTTGCTGATTTTTTATGCTATCCAATTGAAGACGTTGCTGGAAGTTCTTTTTCAATATTTTTTTGAAGATTTATTTTGAGTAACTTGTTGAATTTTTTTTGTTAAAGCAATTTTTATGTTGCCTTCGCCATAGTTTGCTAGATTTTTCTTGTTGAAGTAGATTTTTATATTACCTTAGGTGATGTTTGTTATTTTTTTTTTCTTCATTAAAATAGATATTTGTGTTGCTTAGAATAGGTTTTTGTTGATTTTTCTATTAGAATAAAAATTTAGGTATTTTTAGTCATAATTTCCAGTAGCCATATCTTTGAACAACAATTAGGTTAGTAATCTTATTTTTTAGCCTTTTTCTTTTTTTTTTTTGCTGCAAGACCCCCTTCAATGTATGGTTGGGTTTTGACATTTGTTGAAATTTCTTATTGTAGTCGTTTGTTCTTCTTAGTATTGCCGTTTATAGGATTATTTTGGTATTAGTTGTTTAGAATTCTATATGGCTTCATCATCTACATTTGAGATTGTAAACCTCGGCAATTCCATAATAGAATGATTATTATTCATTTTGAGAACCTTGGCCCGCAGACTATAATACATAAGTTGAAGTCAAGTAATTACCTTTAATGGTTTAAAGTAGTTAAGATGTTTATTTGAGGAAAATATAAGTTATGATATATAGATGGTAGTATAAAAGAACTACCCCTTACCATTAATCTCTTATATGCTAAATGAAAATTAAACAATTTGTTGGTTATATTCCGACTCTTAAACTCTATGAACTAGAAGATATCATAGGTCTTTTGTTTTTTTTACTATCCATTGCTCATGAGTTTTGGTTGACAACTTATGAATTATATGCTAATCAACACAATATAGCCCGAATTCATAATATCCATTAAGAAATTAGTCACTTGCGACATGGGAAGAGATCCGTGTCTAATTATTATGACAAAATGCATAGTCTATGATAGGAACTATAATTTTTCGATTATCTTCAATTCATGTGTCTTATAGATGTGGAAGTATATATATATAAAAAAAGTATTGAAAAGAAACATATACTTTGAGTTCTTAGTGGGCCTCAATACTAATTTTGAACTAGTTCGTATTTAGATTCTTGGATCACTTTCTTTACCATCACTTAATAGTGTATATGCTTTGTTATTACGTGATGAAAAGCGTTGGATAACTATGGGTTTAACTCTTGTTGAAAAATTTTCCCTAGTGATGGGATTCAAAAACTTTGATCATATTAGTGCAAGTTGTGGACGTTGTACAAGAAGAGGCGGTCGTTGTTGGGATGCCTTGCACAAACCTTTGGATCTAGCCTCCCGAAACAAACCAGAATTATGGATAATAAAGCAATGAAATAGATCAAAGCATCAATCACACAACACACAAGAGATTTTTACATGGAAAACCCTCAAAGAGGTAAAAACCACGGGACCTCATCCAGATCAACAATCCACTATGAAATAGAACATTACAATCTTCTTCACTCACGCAGGAGTGGATAAACAATAAGAGAAATAGAGAAAACGAAGAGATCTAACCGATTATGAGGACATAGAAGCGCTGAGATATAAATTGCAAAGTAGAAAAACCTCCACGAGCAGAACCTCCCTTCTATAAGCTTTCTCTCTCTCTCTTTCTCCCTCTCTCTCACCTTTGATAGCCCTCTTGTATTTTTCTCATCAACACAACATACGTAGAAAAATCCTAGGGACCCTTTTTTATAGTTTTAGGAAACTCCTTTCCGCATCCTAGTTGCGAAAGGACTTGCGCATCCTAGTTGCGAAAGGACTTGCGCATCCCAGTTGCGAAAGGACTTTGCGCATCCCAGTTGCGAAAGGACTTTGCGCATCCCAGTTGCGAAAGGACAATGGGTCAAAAAAAAACCCATCAAATCTCCCCCTTTTGACCCAGGAGGGATTTACCTTCTTTAAGCCAGCCAGGTTTCTACAAACCTCAAACTTGCCCTTAAGCAAGGCCTTGGTCATCATATCTGACCCATTATCGTCCGTGTGGACCTTCTTAAGCTGTAACACCTTCTGTTCCAAAGTATCTCTGATCCAGTGATACCGAATCTCTATGTGCTTTGATTTAGAATGCTGACTTGGATTCTTGCTCAAGTGTATAGCACTTTGACTATCGCAATAGACCACGTGCTCCTCCTGCTTCAGGCTAAGTTCCTGTAGGAACCT
Organism: Magnolia changhungtana; assembly: GCA_030180095.1. Taxonomy (NCBI): domain Eukaryota; kingdom Viridiplantae; phylum Streptophyta; class Magnoliopsida; order Magnoliales; family Magnoliaceae; genus Magnolia; species Magnolia changhungtana. The sequence goes on along the minus strand of JASAUF010000502.1, from coordinate 5,461,933 downwards.
CTTCATCCAAAGCATCTCTTTACATGCCTCTGTGACTGTAATGTACTCGGCTTCTGTAGTTGACAATGCTACGAACTTCTGTAGCTTGCTCTGCTAAGAAACCGCTCCCCCAGCAAACATGAACATGAACCCCGATGTAAACTTCCTAGAGTCTATGTCACCTGCCATATCTGCATCTGTGTAGCCCTCTAACACAGGTTTACCGTCACCATAGCATAGGCTCAACCTGGGTGAGCCTCTTAGATACCGCAGTATCCATTTCACCGCTGCCCAATGCTCTTTACCAGGATTGGCAAGATACCGGCTAACAACACCAACCGCATATACTATGTTTGGGCGTGTACACACTATAGCATACATCAAACTTCCTACAGCTGATGCGTAGGGTATCTTCTGCATCTCATCCACCTTTACCTTCGTCTTGGGACACTGCCTGTCGCTCAATCTGAAGTCACCATTCAGTGGAGTATTGACCCGCTTCGCTGCATTCATATTGAACTGCTCTAGAACTTTCTCAATATACCGCTCTTATGACAGCCAAAGCTTCCTGCTGCTTCTGTCACGGGTTATCTCCATTCCTAGGATCTGTCTAGCCGGGCCCAAGTCTTTTATCGCAAAAGACTTGCCCAACTCCTATTTCAGCCTGTCGATCTTCTTGATGTCTTTTCCCATGATGAGCATGTCATCAACATATAACAACAGAACTAAGAAATCACCATCTGAGAATTTGTGCGTGTACACACAGTGGTCCGACTCCATTTTGTCATACCCATGTTTCAACATAAACGAGTCAAACTTCTTGTACCATTGCCGTGGAGCTTGTTTCAGCCCATACAAGCTCTTCCTCAGCCTACACACCATATGCTCCTTGCCTTTAACTTCGAACCCCTCTAGTTGGTACATGCAGATCTCTTCTTCCAGGTTACTATGGAAAAAGGCAGTTTTAACATCTAACTGCTCTATCTCAAGATCCATGCTAACCGTCAACCCAAGCAACACCCGTATGGATGTCATCTTCACCACTGGTGAGAATATCTCCTCGAAGTCTATGCCTTTCCTCTGACCAAACCCTTTCACCACAAGTCTGGCCTTGAACCTCGTCTGTGAATTCTTCTGCTCAATCTTCTTTCTGAACACTCACTTGTTGCTCAAAGCTTTTTGGCCCTTACGCAATTTCACCATATCATAGGTGTGGTTCTTATGCAAGGATTCCATCTCCTCTTACATAGCTTTTAACCACTCCCCCTTATGCTCGTCGGCTAGGGCCTCAAAATAATCTTCTGGCTCTCTCCCATCAGTCAACATAATGTACTCGTGCGGCGAGTACCTCTTAGACGGTTGTCTGTCCCTAGACGACCTCCTCACCTGTGGCTCAACAGGTGGATCAAGTGGGGGCTGCTCCCCTGGTCCATCTTCTGAAGGAACTCTCTCGTCCTCTGCACCTTGCTGTACTCCCCCGTCATCAGGCATCACGGGAGGAGTAATCGGATCCATGTCATCTAGCTCACCTGAACTAGGCTGATTCTTCTCTGGCTTACCAATGTCTTCTATACACTGATCTTAAAAAAAAAAAACCACATCTCTGCTCCTGAAGAGCTTCTTCTCTGTCGGATCCCACAATCTGTAACCGAATTTTTCATCACCGTACCCTAAGAACACACACTGCCTGATCTTCATATCGAGCTTGGACCTCTCATCCTTTGGTACGTGAACGGATGCCCTGCATCCAAACACCCTGAGATGACTGTATGATAGATCATGTCCAGTCTACATCTTCTCAGGTACTTCTCCATTCAATGGGGATGATGGAGACCTGTTTATCAAATACACCGCCATGCGTATTGCTTCTCCCCAGAACATCTTGGACAATTTCGTATGGGATAACATGTTTCTGATTCTCTCAACAATGGTGCGATTCATTTGCTCAGCTACACCATTATGCTAGGGGGTCTTGGGAATCGTCTGTTCATGCCGTATACCCAGGGACTTGCAGTACTTGTTAAAATCGCCAATGTGTTCACCACCATTGTCAGTGCGGATGCACTTCAATGATTTACCTGTCTCTCTCTCGACCATAGCATAAAACAATTTAAACACACCAAAGACCTCGTCCTTGGATTTCAAAGCATAAACCCAAACCCTCCTAGATGCATCATCTATAAAAGTAACAAAATATAATGCCCCACCCAAGGTTTTTGTCCTCATAGGACCACAAACATCAGAATAAACCAAATCTAATGCATGCACTTTATTAACATGAGAAACAGTTTTAACAAATGAAACTCTATGCTGTTTCCCTAATAAACAATCAAGACAGGTTTTGAGAGGTATACCTGTCATGTCTGGAAGGAGCCGCTTCCTTGTTAGTAGCTGAAGCCCTTTTTCACTCATGTGGCCTAGACACCTGTGCCACATGTCAATAGCTAAATCTTCCACTACGTTCAATCCACCCTTGCACATACTGACACTTGCCTTGTAAAGGGTGCAACACTTCTTTCCTCTTGCCATGATCAACGAACCCTTGATGAACTTCCATTGCCCATCAACAAACCGGCTTTCATAGCCATCATCATCCAACCTTCCCGTCGACATCAAGTTGAGGCGAAGGTCTGGGATATGCCTCACATCCCTGAGAACCAATGTGCAGCCTACATCGGTCTTCACACAAATATCACCGACTCCCATGATTTTTGATACGCCAGAATTTCCCATCTTCACAGTCCCATAGTCACCTGACTTGTAGCTTATGAAGAAGTCCTTACGTGGAGTCGCATGAAAAGAAGCTCCCGAGTCAACCACCCAGTCGGTGTCCTGACTCGTAGCCGTGAGACATACATCGTGATCTGCTGAAAGAATAACTACCATGTCGCCATCTGAAGCGACCGCAGTGGAATCTGATTCATCTTCCTTCCCTTTTCCTTTCTTGTCATTCTTTTTACCACGACATTCATGTTTATAGTGGCCCTTCTTGCCACAGTTCCAACAATCAACATCTTTTCTGTTACTCGACTTGCCTCTTGATTTATCTCGGGCCTTCCTGCCCTTCCTGTTCTTTCCTCTCCCCCGTTCCTGCGTCACAAGAGCCTCTTGCTGAGTAGACCCCTGAGACTTCCTCCTTGTCTCCTCATTGAAGAGACAACTGGTACCTATTCCATGGATATCTTTTCATCTGGTGCGGATTTACTTAAAGACACCACCAATGTCTCCTAACTGTCAGGCAATGAACTAAGCAATAGTAAAGGCTGCAATTCATCATCCAGGACCATCTTCATAGAGGTGAGTTGGTTCACTATATTGCTGACCTCATTCATGTGCTCGGCCACAGAACCACCATCCTTGAACATAAGATTCACAAGTCGCCTTATCAGAAATATCTTATTACCGGTTGTCTTCCTCTCATACAGCCCTTGTAATTTTAGCCATAGGCTAGCGGCTGAGGTTTCTGTAGACACATGATGAAACACGAAATCATCTAACCATTGTCTAATAAACCCCACCACCTTTCGGCCCGTCTTCTTCCAATCATCATCAGTCATATCCTTGGATTTTACTGATATGCCTAAGATTGGAGAATATAGGTCCTTACAATAAAGCAAGTCCTCCATCTTAGCCTTCCATATGGTCCAGTTAGAACCATTGAGGCTGATCATCCTTGAGCCACCTTCCATAATTCAAAACCGATCCTACCCGTTCAATGAACCTGGCTTTGATACCACTTTGTTAGGATGCCTTGCACAAACCTTTGGATCTAGCCTCCCGAAACAAACTAGAATTATGGATAATAAAGCAATGAAATAAATCAAAGCATCAATCACACAACACACAAGAGATTTTTACGTGAAAAACCCTCAAAGAGGTAAAAACGACGGGGCCTCGTCCAGATCAACAATCCACTATGAAGTAGAACGTTACAATCTTCTTCACTCACACAGGAGTGGATAAATAATAAGAGAAATAGAGAAAACGAAAAGATCTAACCGATTATGAGGACATAGAAGTGCTGAGATATAAATTGCAAAGTAGAAAAACCTCCACGAGCAGAACCTCCCTTCTATAAGCTTCCTCTCTCTCTTTCTCCCTCTCTCTCACCTTTGATAGCTATCTTGTATTTTTCTCATCAACACAACATACGTAGAAAAATCCTAAGGACCCTTTTTTTATAGTTTTAGGAAACTCCTTTCCGCATCCTAGTTGCGAAAGGACTTGCGCATTCCAGTTGCGAAAGGACTTTGCGCATCCCAGTTGCGAAAGGACAATGGGTCAAAAAAACCCATCAGTCGTGATGGTGATACTAATTGTGATTGTGGCATGAATTGGCTGTGTACTCATTGCAGCAAATATGTATGCATTGTTGACAATTGGTTTGTTCTCTATAGACGTGGGTAAATTATGTTGCCTCAAATGGTATGGAGTCTCATATTACTATTGGGGAGGCAACACCTTGCACATACACCCACATACACCCACAATTTGTTATCTGATCAATCATCTTCACAAAGGGTTATAAATATTTTGATTCAATCACTCAAAAGCATAATGTTTATATGGATTAATCATCTTCACATGCAAGTTCATTTGTGGTTGCAATAATAGGTCTTACACTAAAGTGGGGTCTACTAGTGTTGTATATATCATTTCATGTAATTTATTCACTGGATAGTTAGCTGTTATGATAAAATATCTTCTTCTAAACTAGAGTCGACTAGTATTGAATATATATATATATATATATATATATATATATATATATATATATATATTTCTTTAGTTTTTATCACTTTGTGCAATGAAAGTGTGCCCCACGTGATGGGTTCACGTGCTTTTCAGTAGCTTCAATAATGAATTTTATTTTAAAGTGTGTTTACTTGGTACCATTAAGATTTTTAGACTTTAAATTAATATCAAGAAAAATTTTTAAAAAGATTTATTTTACCGAATATTTTGTTTAGAAGCAATATAAAATTTGGTGTAAAAATATTGTTAAAAAGACACTGCAAAAAAATCTCTCAACCTAGAAATTGTCAAAACAAATTTTAAAAAATTGTATGCTAAAACAATGTGCGTGTACACACACGTATATGTGTACATATATACATGTATATATACGCGCGCGCACGTGTGTGTGTATAGGAATGCTCACTTGTGCACCTTTGTGTGTGTGTCTATATATATATATATATATATATATATATATATATATATATATATATATATATATATGAAAATGCTCACCTGCAAACCAGTTCGTACGTACTACGTACGAACTTTTTTGAGAACCCATCATACGTGATGGGGATTCGAAATCTGAACCGTTCATGTGAAGAAGCACCTCGTGAAACCCCCGGGCCCAAGTTTTACTTTGATATAAAACTTTGATGAGAAATGAAAAATGAAAACAGTTTCCTCTCTTGATTTGCATTTCTCTTTTCTATGGCCCAACAAAATTTTAGATCGGGGTGAAACTTTGTCATGTGAGGTTTCATGGGATTCCGAATCACATGGACCGTTCAGATTAGACACCCATGGCACGTGTGCAAAGGTGCACATGTGCGTAGGTGCGCAGGGGAGCGTGACTCTCTCTCTATATATAGGGAAAAGGTACTATGCGCTCGAGTGCATATAGTCGTCCATGAGGTCGAGTTGGTGTGGGGCCCACCGTGATGCCGTTCGAACATCTACCCCCTCAGTCAGATGCACCATCCCAGGTGGGGCCCACAGGGCTGAAAATCACCTCAATCCGTGACTTTTGTGGGCCACAACACATACAGAAGTGGAGAGGGGCCGTGCAACATTGAAACATTCAAAACCAGTTGTGGAGGCCTTTCGAGAGGTTTCTTCATGATCAAAACCGTCCATCATGTGTGTCCCACTTGAATGTAATTTTAAACCACTTTTCAGTGGTATCCACATCTCAAGTGGGGCCCACCAAGTGCTTTTACATGTTTTTGCTTGTATACTTATGTTTTCAGATGTTATGGCCCACCTGATCACAGTGGACGGTGTGGATCTTCGAATGAAATCATGGTGGGGCCCACCCCAGCTCGACCTCACGGCGACCGCTTTACGCTGGAGCGCATAGTACCTTTTTCCATATATATATATATATATATATATATATATATATATATATATATATATATATATATATATATATATATAGAGGAATGCTCACTTGTGCACCTTTTTATGTGAGCACCCGTATATACCTTTGCATACCTGTCATGGGCACAAAATCTGAGCGGTTCATGTGATGCGACACCCCTTGAAACCTCACAAACTTAACTTTAAGCTCACTGTAATAGCAAATGGAAACAGTTTCCTCTCTTGATTTACATTTCTCTTTGCTATGATTCACTGGAGTTTTGGATAAGGCTGAAAACTGAGCCCACATGGCTTCAAGGGGTGCCACATCACGTGGACCATTCAGATTCTGGGCCCGTCAGACGTGTGCAAAGGTGCGCAGGGAACATTTTCTCCCTTACTCTCTCTCTGTATGCAATTCTAAGCAACATGTAGTACTCCGTGTCATCACTGACGTGGAAGGTTTTTTCTTGTATCATTCGGCTTCCTTTTATTAGGCCAAAATCCGAAGTGATTCTTGACGGAAGTCCTAATCCATTTGCGCGAGGAAGGATTGAAACGAGGTCAACTGATGACTAGGCAGATTTGTGCGAGATCCATGCCATTCATCAGGTTGGACACTCCACAAGCAATCCATATTCCGAAAAGCACGCATTTCACTCATCATGTCCCAAGCGTTTATTAAGAAAAACGGATGAATGAAAAGATTCACATTCCACATCCTACAAATCCGTTACATCTCCAATTTGGTTGTAATGAAATTCTTCCCCAGGAAACTTCACTGTTTCTACAACATGATGAGTGGCCCAGATATCTCGTATACGTGACACGAGACAACTGTACCTTGATCTCTAGTCGCGCGAATCGAACGCATGGTTGAAACAAACGAAGAAACGTAGACTCCTGCGTCTCTGTCACGAAAAAGAGACCCAACTGATTCCTTCTTTCCTTTTCAAAGCGGCGTAGAGTGAGATTGCTTTGATTCGCAGAAGATATAGTGTTCAGGAAATAGGAATAAAAAAGTGCTTTGATTCGTAACTGATCTTTCGGTTTCATTCGATCCAGTAAGGGCCTGTTTGGTTCAGTGCATTCGGTGGTAAACTGGTAATAGATGGAATTAAATTAAAAATACCACTGAGCTACTCATATGTCTTATTTGTTTTTTTCAATGGATATAAGATTGGCATGCTTTGGAAAATAAGCCCTAATATCATCGACTCAGGAAGAAGAAACCCTCCAAATCCCTTGGGATTTCGATGTATACTGCCTTAATCGATGTCCTGGTTTTTGCAAATCCAGCGAACGTGGCTGTCTCGACGCCGGCAAGATTTTCCTGTCCCACCGTGGTGTATGGACTATATCCACACCATCCATTCATTTTTCAAGATCATTTTAAGGCATTGGTGCAAAAATCAGGCACATCCAAGTCTCAAATGAAAAACACCATGAAAAGAAGTGAGATTGAATGCCTACAATTGAAAACGACCTGGAGGCCACGGAAGTTCTGGATCAAGTTGATATTTGTGTTTTACCTTTATCTAAGTCTGTCTGACTTTTTGAACAGGTTTGATGGAAAATAGACATCAGGGTGGGCCTTAAGAAGGTTTCAACGGTGGGCGTCACTGTACCCATTGATTTTTGTGGTGTGGTCTATGTGAAATCTGGATCTATCTCATTTTTGAGCCCATATTATAAAATGATGTCACAAAACGAATGGATGGTATTGATATAACACATACATCGTAATGGGGTCCAAATAACTGGGTGACGTCAACGCACTATACGGCGGGGGTGGTTTTATGGCAATTCCAGGCGGACGTGATATGGCTAGTGATGCTGCTACCAGGTGCCCAGTGGTCGGTGATATGTGGATCTATGTGCGTTATCCACGTCGTCCATCCATTTTGAAATGTAATTTTAGAGTTTGATCTCAAAAATTAGGTAGATATAAATCTCAGGTACACCACACCATGGAAAATAGTAGTGATTGAATGTCCACCATTAAAAACCTCCTAGGGCCAACTGTAGTGCTTATTTGACATCTAAACTGTTGGTTAGGTCATAGAGACTCGGATGAAGGGAAAACAGCTTGATCCAAAACTTTTGTGGCCCAAAAAGTTTTTAATGGTGGGCGTTCAATCAACACTTGTGCGATCCACTTGAAATTTGGATCAAACTCATTTTTGGGCTCATATCATAAGATGATCTGGAAGAATGAGTGGACAGCATGGATGAAACATATTCATCATGGTGGGGCCCACAGAACACCAACCAGGAGCCATTGGCCAGTCGCAGGGTGAGTAGCTAATCCGTTTCCATTCCGCGCTACGACGGTCTTCTCTTCCAAACATGATGTGGGATGGACTCCAGGCTATGGGATTATACGACAAACCCTGAAACCATCTAATTATTACTTTCTGCTAATTCCTCCAAATCCCCTTCTCTCGCGCTATCAGACCCAAATCTCTCTCTCTCTCTCTCTCTCTCTCTCTCTCTCTCTCTCTCAAAAATCTGTAATCTTTTCTTCCTTTTCTTTTTCTCTACCTCTGATTGTGCTGATAAATCTTCCAAACCACAATCCTATTCCCATTACAATTTCATTCTTCTTATATTTCCTTTTTTCGTATTTTTGATGAATTTTTGTGCCTTTTCTCAGTATCCGAAGGGTGCATTTCGCGTTTGGGCGTGCCGCTCTGAAGCCTTCCCGGACCTGCTTTTGTTACTAGTTCTTGTTCTGGGCTTTTTTCAATGGATGGAAACAATTGGAGACCTGCTCATGGGGAATCCAACATGGATAGTAGCGATTCCAACATGGACGGTATTGATTGGAGGACCCGTTTGACCACTGATTGTCGACAGAGGCTCGTTAATAAGATGTGAGTGACTTCTGTCTGTTTTATTTTTTCAGGCATACTTCAATCTCGCTTCGGCATGTGTTTGGATGCCCAATTGAACTGAATTGCAATCATGATCCGGTCAGATTAGAACAAAATACCAAAGTGGAGGCGGGCATTCTCAATTAATGCGAATACAATCAAATAAATTGAAACTAATTGAAAACTGAGATTACATACCGGATTAAAGCTCAAACATCCACATGCATGGATAAGATAGATGAAAGATTGAGAGCAAAGCTCAACAGTTTTATAGCCTTTATGCTAGAGATAACACAAATCCTCTCCACTCTTCTACTGTAGGAAAAATCTCTCATCATTTCTTATTGAACATAAATCTTATAAATTTCTCCCACGCATAATGCAATGATAGTCTGTTTGAAGGTCCTTATTGAATATTTCTATTCCTACTGTAATATGAACTTTCTAAAATTGCCAAACAACTACTATGGAACTGAAACAATAAAAGGGAAACCCGAAACCGAAACAAATAAACAAACCCCATCTGGTCCTCTTCTTGTGCACACCTGTGGAACATGCACATGTGACATGGGGTGCAGTTGCATGCATGATTAATTCATAATGAATATTTAAACACTAATATTATATTTACATGTTGAGGTCAGGCAACCAATTTGGAAAGAGTGAATAATGCAAACCTCGGAAGGGGAAGAAAATAGAACCATAAGAAAAGAAAGAGATTGCCAGAGAAGATCCAATAATCCTAGCCGAATGCTAGATATCACGAATACAAGACTGTGAGCAAGATCAACAGTCCTCTAGTCTTGAACTAGAGATCACTTCCACCCCCTTAACAGCTACGGTAGAGAAAATAAGAGAATTTAATAAAAGAAAATATCATCCAACTTGTCTTATTCCATAGGCCATATGCCTTATTTATAATTAGTCCTTACAATCAGTCCTTACAATCTGCAATAAAGCTATGGAATCTGAAGATAGAATTCCTAGCTAACCAAGATCTGAGAAAATAGGAAACTGCCTATATAAGAAAGCACTGTAATTAAGAAAGCGACTAAATAAGAAAAATCTAAAATTACTTCTTGCCTAATATAAAGATATGAAAGAAAAAAGAGAATTTTATAATGTAGAGATTTAAAAGAAAAGGAAAGTAGTGATGGGCGAAAAAAAAAGTGGTCATTTTCTTGTACACACGTGCGAAGCGTACACGTGTGAGATGTGTGCCTTTTTTTTTTTTTTTTCCCCCCAAATCTTGATCAATAAGCTTATGTGGCCATTTGGTTGCATCAATTTCACACCCGGCTTTGAAAAAAAATCGTCCTCGAGTTTAAATTGGTAGTCATAATCTCCTGCGAAGATCCTCGTTTGTAGCGCATTTTCTTCGGCTTTGCTGGTAGTTGATGGTGGAGATCTGCACGCCTAATGGGTAGTTGGTGCATAATATTGTGTTGAAACACGCACCATCTTTTCCTTCCAAATTCTAAATGTCAATTGTGGCCTCGTCGTCACAGTTGGCTTCTGATTTGCATACCTTGATTGATGTTGAGATGGTACTAGTGTGTTGACCTTTATGGAGTTTGCTACTATGATTGTAGCATTATCCATCTCTCTGACCATCAGATCGTTCATATCTGTTAAACCTTCAGTCACTTCAATTAGATCATCTGTCAATTGATCTTTTAGTTTTACTTGAATTTCTTCCGATTTGACCATTGATGTATATCCCCATCCATAGATCCATCAACCAATCCAAAGGAGGATTCCTTTTGGGTTGCCGCATTATCCATAACCACGTCATTCCTTAGAGTGCTAGATAAAATAGATTGAAGCCCGTAAAGCTTTTCTTGTTCAATCGAGGGCTCAAAGAAAGCACTCACCAGCTCCTTTAGTTCCTTGAATTCATTCACAATATCTTCCTTGAATGCTCTAATCTCCTTCTTGACTTCCTGCAAATTCTCTTACCATGTCTCTTGAACATTCTTGGGCATCAATGATATTTCTATGCAATGGGATACTTTCGAGTAGCCGACATGTGGTTGTAGTTGCTCATAAGATCTGGAGGGCCATTGAAAAGAATTTCTAGAAGACCCATATGAAGATGGGTGAGACTCGAGATGATAGGGATGATAATCATGGTAGTCAGAATGGGCCGGATAAGAATAATGCAATAGATATGGATGGGTAGGAAAGTCTAGATGGGGATAATTGTACGAGGCGTATGGGCATCTTCCTATCCACGACATCTCTAAACAAGAACATGGACTGACTATATAGGCATAGATTCTAGATCTAAGGTTATGTGGTTTGGGATTATTATTATTATTATTATTATTTAAAAAATTTTGAGTAAGGAAAAGATTCTATGCAAGTAATTGATGGATCGGAATGGGATTAGGATATAGTAGGGTTGGAAGAGAATATGAACATTTTTTTAAGGTATGGTTAGGGTTCAAAGGGTTTGGCGGGAAAAAAGGAAAATGAATGGTTTGGGATTTGGTGATTTTGGGATGAGAAAAGGGAAAGAAAAGAAAATGGATGATGAAGGGGAAAGATGAAAGGGTAGGATTGAGATGAGAAAATTACATTCTTTAAGTTTCGCAAGAGTAGAACTTGCTCTGATTCCAATTTAATGCAAACACCAAAAGGGGAAGTAAATAGATCAATAAGGGAAGAAAGAGATTAAGGGAAAAGGCCTGACAATCCTCTAGCCGAATGCTAGAGATCATGAATACAAGACTACGAGCAAGCTCAATAGTCTTCTAGTCTTGAACTAGAGATCATTACCCCCCTACCGTATAAAAAATAAGAAAATATCATCCAACTTATCTTATTCCTTAGGCCATCTGCCATAGGCCTTATTTATAATCAGCCCTTACAATCTGCAATAAAAGCTATGAAATCTAAATATAGAATTCCTAGCTAACCAAGATATGAGAAAATAGGAAACTACTTAAATAAGGAAGTATTGTTATTAAGAAAGTGCCTAAATAAGAAAATACGTAAAAAAGAAAATTATAAAATTACTTCTTGGCTAATATAAAGATATGAAAGAATCACAAAATCCATTGCAGATCAATACAAAAGAAAAATGGATTGTGGTTGAAAACTAAATACCTACTAGCTTCTATACTACTATGCTAGTAGTCACAATATTCCTATGCTCTTCTTCCGCTGCAGGCAACGCATGCCAACACATGGTTTAAATTTTCTTCTTCACTGTCTGGGAGTGGATGCTATTTGGGGATTTTCCCTTGCCGAATTCAAAATGTCTTCGGCCATAATTGGTTCCTTGGTAGGAAATTTATGCAATGGAGTTATAGCCCAGTTAGGGGAAAGGGAAAGATCCCATGGAATTTAGTGCCATTCGCAATTTTTGGGCTTGCCCTTCTTGTGGGTATTTGCCCAGTCTTAGGAAGGAATGGTCCTTTGGAGGCTTGCCCTCCTTGCAAGTATTTGGGCTTTGTGGGGTGAGAGAAATAATCAATGCTTTTGTAATCGAAGTTGTTCGGTTTCGGAAGTTTTCAAGAGATCCAGGTTAGCGGTCTTGGGTTGGGCTTCATGTATTGAGTCCTTAGCTGGTTTAAGTTGTGAATTAGGGTTAATGTTACAGTGGTTTGAGTGAATTACCTAGTTTCGAGCAAACCACCCAGGTTAGTTGCTCCCTAGGGGTGATTTGCTCTAAAATAGCAATAATCGTGGCTCCTGCTTTTTAGGAAAAGAGGACTAAAGACATGGATGATTATATGCTAAAATTTCATGCAACAACATTTTCTCGCAAACATGCCACTTGAGTAAGAAATCTCTACCATGCAGATGGTAGGCCCATAATAGAAATTGCATGTCATAAAATCAGATTTGTAATTACATTAGGCGGACCACACATTTCGACTTAATGTAGAACTGACGGTCCGACTCAACTTATTGGTGTCGGTGACCTAATAATCGAATCTACCTCATTTCCAAGGAAATTGATTTTTGTTGTGGGCCGACTGTTTGCATGGTATAGAGGTCCTAGACAAGGGGCACATTGGCATGAAAGATGGTGTTGCATGACAGGAAAAACTTAAAGGGGCTGTTTGGATATAACGAAAGTTGTTTCCAGCATAAAATGCCTGGGGAAGCAGCTTGTCTTACCCATTTATGGACAAAAAACCGATGAAAATAAGGACATCTTGTCCCTAAAAGATGGATAAAGCAGGGATTAGTCTCACTTCAAAAATGAGGTGGGGACACCCTGTGTCTTAAAAAAAAAAAAAAAAAAAGAAGATGGAAAAAGCTAGGATAGCATTTCTTTTGAAAAGGGTGTAATAAAGTTGAGGAAAGTACCTTTAAAAAAAAGATGAGGAAAGCTTATCCATGATTCAGTGAACGCGGAAAAATAATGACTTGTGCACATGTGACAAATGTGCCATATATGTCCATGTTCAAGTGCCCCTCATGTGCCGCACGTCCCACCATCAATCTTCAAGTGCCCCACATGCGTCAATGTGCATGTGCTAAGCTCCAACTTGTGACACATGTGCCACAGTCCATTTTTAGTGTAGGGTTTGAGAAACGCTGGATATGATAGCCGGTCGAAGACAACATAATCTAGATAGCCTATCCAAGACTACATGAACTTAGACAATATTGATTGCATAGGAATGGCCCAGAGCTAGCTGCATGTGATAAGTCCCTTTCTACAAATAGGCTTGCTAAGCGTCCACGTGTGTACAGAGGATCCCATATACATGCCACTCATATGCTATCATGTCACATGTGTGTGAGATCCAATCTATCAATTGTACGCATGTCAATTTGTAGATGCCTTTATTTTTTTTCTCTTCAAACCCCAAAACCGATTTAGTCCAGTTATCAAATATGTGGTCTACATGTAAGATGAGTTAAGCATTTGTTGCCCATTGAGGTCATGTTTATAACATAATGAGATGACCTATTTGGTTTTTGTTTCATTTGATCTTAACTGTGGGGCCCACCGTTTTCATGGGAGGGATGCTTTAAGCAATGGCATTTTGACAAGAAAGATGGTATTGTACGACAATTTTAGTGTAAAGCCATCTGTAATTGATTGGTGTTTTGGGTGAGACTCCCATGTCAGTTTGCACCATTGAAAAGATTGTGGTGAGTCTTCAACCACAAACATGACACAGTTGTATGGCTATCCAGTTGGTCCAAATCATTGAACCAACTGTAGATGGAGCATGAGCGAAAAATTGCCCTGTGAAGACGATATTAACCATTGTATTTTTACTTTCAAATTTGTACCGCTCACTGTTTTACTTTTAACCATCCATTTGATAACCATTGCTTGGATGGTTAAGATTCCTTCATCAGTGACATATTAGAGAAATGCTTCATCCATGATGGACCCCACAATGGGTGGTTTAGATAGCTGTATATCAGTGCCATGCGTGAGAATGAGTCACCACCATTTTCAAAATGATGCTAAACTAACATGTGTGCAGTCCATGGTTTATAATACCAGTATCGAGGGGTGTATATCGAGGGGTGTATCGGCCTTGCCAAAAAATGATACAATACGGGCGTCGCATGCCAATATTGGTTTGTATCGGACAATATTGGCTCATATTGATTGATTTTTTAAAAGATATAATTAAGAAAAATATCAGGAAAAAAGAGAATAATAAGATATTCAAGAATCAATCATTTTTTAAAAATATTTTGGACTTGCATATGATACCATCGGATCATTCTTTGATGAGAATGCTGTCTGTCGGTTTGACTTGTTGAAGATCAACTAAATGGACATTGAACACAAATCAAGCATGATTTGGTGAACTAGGGCCCATTATATTGAAATACAACAAAAAGAAGATGAAAATATAAAAAAGAAAGTAAAGGTTTATTGTTTTTTTTTTTTCCCCCATAATGATCCACTTTGCTTCGAATCCCATTCAAATAATTTGTTTTGATTCCAAAACAGGTCTAGATTTAACATAAAATGAGTTTTTAAACTTCTTCCATGGTTTAAATGAAAAAAAAGGAGGAAACATGAGTGAAATTTTGATTTTTTTTTTTTTTTTTTCAAAATTGGGCTTTTATGGGCGTATTGGCTTGTATTGGTGGTATTGGCCCCGTATCGGTGCCAATACGCCTCGTGTAAGCCGATAATGGTCAGTTTTTTTTTTTTTTGGGTATTAGGCCTATACGACCCCTTATCGTGTATCGTCTTGTGTTGATATGGATATGATACGGCCGTATCGGCTGATACAATACCAATATTCATATCTATTGTGCAATCTTAGTTTTGTTCTCTCAAAGGTGAGCCAACATGTGTCATATTTGAGAGCAAATCCCTCAAGGAGGGATTCAGTCGAATTGCTGTTGCATTACTCTAGATTTAACCTGTTCCGCATTGGTGCTAACACCTCACTAGCAACTATCCTAATCATATCCAAATTCTATCTAAATCTTTACCTTTATGTAAAGTAGGGAAAACAACTACTTAGAAGTTGCAGAGTACGATGATGAGATTATCGTGGCATTGCTATAGCACAATCTGAAAGAGATACAAGGACCTAACCTTTGGAGCTGATTGCATCACGTGTTTTGAGTCAGGATTGAAATGGTCTTAATTTTAGTTAGGGGGATATTTGTTCACCATGAAGGCAGTGGAGCTAGCCTTGCTTTGGTGATTTTAAGATTTTTTTATTTTTATTTTATTTTATTAATTGAATTTCCTGGAATAAACATTTATTGGTGAGGATGAGGGACCCTCTATGATGATTATGGGTGAGATCCTAGTTCCCTTTCACTGATGGGAACATCATGCGCACACACACGCCGCCCACCCTACGTACGTACTCAAGGAGGAGGAAGGCCCTACTATCGATCTGGATCGACGATGACATCTATGGAGGATCTCTTAGTTAGGGGGCTCTGCTATGGAACATTGGAGTGGACTCGATCATTATGTGGATTCCACCATTGGATCTCATGATCGTGGCCTACTATCCTAGATGATTTAGGATTTTGAGTCTTGGTTATTATCGTTATTAGAGACATCATGAACGGTTTTGATTGCGTTGATTAGTTGTTATTTTTGTTATTTCATTTCTAAGTATTAGTGTACGCACATGGCGCGGCTTTTGGGGTTTAGGGTTTTTCTTATAAATAGGCAACCCCATGTAGGTATTTTTTCATTGAAGTTTATAAATAAAATTTTGCGTCGTTTTCTTCTTCTCTATCCCTTTGAGTTGAAGAAGCTAATTGGGTACGAAACCCTCCTTTCCTCGAAGGGCAAACTACCGTGGTGCGAAGTCACAACCATCCCAAATCGTCCCCACCTCCTCCACCCTACGTCCACCATCTTCCACAACCCTCCTGTCTTCAGATTCACCTTTCTTTTTGCCCAAGTTTCCCTCCACAACAGATTTTTAGATTCTGGCCCACCAAAGGGGCTGAAACTTTGGCAGAGCACCACGCAAACACCAGGTGGCGGATCGTCATGAAACTTGGTGTGAGAGTGGGCCTCCCCTGGCTGACCAAGCCCTAGGTGGCCTTTTTCAGTTTCATGGGCCCCATACACGTGCGGCCAAGCAATCATGCACGTGCGCCCAAGTTGGCCTGCTATCCACACACAAAAACCATCTTAGATTCCGTATTTCTTCTGTTTTTCTCTCTCTCTCTCTCTCTCTCTCTCACCTTAAATTCCCTAACCTTAACCCGAAATAATCCCAAATTCCAAGTTTTTCAACTTTTGCAAACTCTAGATTTTCCCCCGAATTGAAACATGGTGAATCTCTTGAATTTGGGAGCAATCCTTTGCAAAGATGGATGAATCTTACACTCCTTTGAGCATTGTTTGGTTTATAAATTTATCTGATCCAGCCCTAACTTGTGTATATTGACCCCTGTAGATTCCCCTTGTTGAATGTTTGATTGTATGTGGGACGTGGATTTTTGTGATTGTTTAGAAATTGGTATGATCTAATGCTTGAAATCTTACATATCATGTTTAATTTCATGTCCTGCATCATTCACCATCATACAGGGTCGTTCAAACACAAGTGGGGATGGTGGACCCTCAAAACTTTGAAAATGAAAGAAAGAAGGGGGAAATAGAGATGAGAAAGGGAATAAAGTGATGAGAGGAAGAAAAGGAGAAGGATTAGAAACAAGTCTCCAATGCCAACCATGTAGATTGAGAAGAGGAGGGAGATGAGAATCGTGTGAGGAGAAGAGAGGGAAAGGATTTGATTATCCTACCCTAAGAAATCTTTATTCGTAATAATCATAGATTACAAGAAATAGCACCAATTGACTACTTAATCTAAAAGGATACATTGAAATCTCCTAAAGTTATGGTGCTACGAAGGACCATGGAACGATATACTAAATATGCTCAGAATAGACTAGTGCACCTCACGTATAACAGCTGTGTACTCTAACAGAATTTTTGCAATTCAATCAAATTGCACAGCTGGATGCAACCTTTACTCAAATAACAATCTTTATATCCAACTCCGTGACTGAATAGCCTCAAGCCTTGTTGGGATGCACCATTGAATGGAATTGTGATAACTAGTTCAATAATGCGTAAATGATTGAATTGCAGTCACCTCCTCCCTTAATATTCATATTGTGGGATTAGCCTCCAGATAACAGTTATGTTACTTTGAAGTTGAACTTGGATTGGAAGGAATGTATTTACAATTTGAAGACTATTTCCTCATATTAGTACATAGGGAAGGTAATTAAAAATTGGCCATTTCCTCTATTTCGAACCAATTACTGCAATTTGGTTCAATTATGCATCCAAAGCTTCAGTTTAACTATTCTTACCTACTTTCTTGGTTTCTTTTTGACTTCCGTTAAAATTTTAATGTTTCATTCCAGATGCCCCCCAAAGAGAATAAAATATGTAGTTGCGGGCATCTAGCTCTATCATTTCCAACTTATTGAAACTCGATGAATCCATGTATCATATGGCAGAGAACTCTATATACTTCGAGAAATGAAATGAGAATTGTTCTAAAACAAAAATATACATCTCAAAATTGTCATGTTGCTCTAGCATTTGTGGCCCAATGCAAATGCAAATGCTGCTGCTGATTGAGGTCAACTTATTTCTAGCCCTAGATGCAGCATGGATGTGGCAGGGATGCGGCTTGGGTTTGGATTTTATGCATAAAATTGAAGTATTGTACACTATTATGGCTATGCTATCTATTTTGAAGTTTTGGGTATCATTGGTTAGGAGTCAAATTTTCTCCTTTGAAGAGTTAACTCCAAGCTTTAGGAATTTCATATATTTTCTTCCTAACAATTTCTAATGCTAATCTTCAAAAATAAAAATAAAAATTCTAATGCTGAATTATTCATCCCAGTTATGAGTTTCTTGAGTTTGCCTATAATAATACTGGTTTACTATTAACATTTTCTGCACAGTCATTAATGTATTAATACTTGCCTTTTCACATGCATAGAATGGACACGTTAAAGACAAGCTTGCCGATTTCTGCTCCCAATGGGTTAGTGGAACTCAGGCAAATTGCTGCAAGATTTGAGGAAAAGATTTTTACTTCTGCCACAAGTCAGGTGCATCCATCTCCAAATGGCTTTTGTTCTTTGCATCTTTGGTTTTATATTGCTAGTTGTTCTTTTTGTTTCTTTCTTTTTTAAAAAAATTTTAACATGTAAACCACATTGAGTGTTCCTGTGGATCTTTTCATTCCCTAAATTTCCCATACAATGCAAAAACAGTCTACATGCAATCTACAAGAATTGAGTGCTTGCAAATTTCTATTGCCTTTGAGAACAATTTCTCGTCTTAATTATCATCCTATACATGTTTCAAAGGTAAATTATTTAAGTCTTCCTGCTTGAGCAAAGCACCCAAAAGAAAATGGAAAAAGAAGAAGAAGAAGAAGAAGAAGAAGAAGAAGAAGAAGAAAAGAATGCTGGTCATTAGACAGTCATGTCCAACAATCATTTAGACATAACATTGATAAATCAGCAAACTTCTTTGAACCGTCTGTTAAAAGGGCACTGGACACATTCTTGACAGTTGGCACATGTGCTTCATGATAAATACATCCTCTCTAATTAACTTGAATTTTGGCTGAACATTAAAGCCAACTCCGTTGGAAGACAGTCTTTGTCAACATATAACTTTTTTACTGACTTTCATGTTGTGTCTGATGCACAAGTGAGTTTAATTGTGAACGCGCAGTTTAATCAAGAGGAAATCACAAAAAATCAATGACATTTCCTATTCATGACTAGTACGTAGCCCACAAATTGCACTTGGGTCTTTTTCGAGTCTCACTTGAAACTATTGTGATTGCAGTTTGGTGCCTGGTCCCTCAATGTGAATGCTAAGGAAGGTTACTACAATTTATTTATATGCATTTTATTAGAGTAGCCGTTGGAATTCAATTCGATAGTTCTTACTAACACACCCTCAAATATCACGGAACACACAGATACGTAACTTTGGAAGAATGTAAGACTTATTCCTAGCTAATGGGATGGCCAATCTGGAAAATTTACTAATGATATGATGTTGCCAATTTGTACATGCTTATTTATCCTCAGATTGTTTATTTTTTCAGTTGTCAGTACTTGGCATTTCCTCTTCATTTATTGATGTCTTTATTATTAGAGCTTTGCTAAGAGCACACAGCAGTTGAATAAAGGTCATGTAAACGCTACACATTTGCTAGCATGGCACATAGGTGCAAGATCCAATCCATCCATCAGGTTGGTCTGTCCTTGTACATATTTGTTCTGAAAAATATATCTGCACCACTCAGTATGTGGGCACCAATATTGGAAACAGGTGGATAGGTTAGATAACTTCAACCGAGTTTTTTAGAGCTGTGCATTTGTTTTGCTATCTATGGCTCACCTGACCAATGGATAAACTTGATTCTTGGCCCAGGTCATCAATATAGTGGTACCATTCTAATTTGTTTATTGGATCTTGGACCTACCGTGCAATGCTGGCACTTGTGGTGCATACATGAACTTTATTGCACATGCGTGTGGGCCTAGCAAAGCTCTTAGTATTGAATATTAATATAGAGGGATGTGAATATGTGGTTATTTTAAGTTCTCGTTTTCCTCAGGATGATTATCTGCGGAAAATATCTATGAAGATGCTTACGATGGAGACTAAATCTCAAACAAGCGGTGGTGTGACACTATCAAACTCTGCCACTGGGAACCAGAATTCCCTAGACCCAGGTAACATCTTGAAAGAACCAAGTCTTTTTGTACCTGATGCAATTACTGAGCAGCTTTACGCATAAGCTTCTTTTAAGTTTCATCTTTACATGTATGTTAATATGGCTGCCTACATGGGGAAACCTGAGTTTGGTTATTACATATTAGAGGTCTCCAAAGGCAGTGGATGTTTATAATGGTTAATGGGTCAAATGTAGCAGCAAAAAGGGAGGAATATTGGGCTGAATTAAGCGTGGTCCGTGCCAAAGCCGATTGTCCTTGGTGCATGGGAGGTGATTTTAATGTCATCAGATTTACATACGAAAATCCATGAAGGGTACGATCAATCTCAGCATGATAGTATTCTCTGAATGGGTGGATTCCAATGAACTGATTGACCTTCTAATGGAAGGCAGGAAGTACACATGGTCGAACGGATAAGATTGGCCAGGGATGTCAAGGAACGACAAATTCCTACTATCCGCCGATTGGGTGCAACAGTTCCTGCCAGTACATCAATGCGAATTACCAAAGCTTGTGTTAGACCATTGCACTATCCTACTGGAAGTAGTAGAGGAGGATTGGGCCCGAAGCCCCTTAGATTCAAATTAATGTGGTTGGAGGTGGAGGGGTACCCAACCTAGTGAAAGATTGGTGGGGGTCCTTCAATGTGGAGGGTTATGCAGGTTTTAAACTATCCTTGAAGCTGCAGTTTTTGAAATAAAAAATTGAGGTCTGGAAGAGGGAAGTGTTGGGGAAAAGGGAGATTGAAATTGAAAATATCCTTAGTAATATTCAAGCTCTTGATATAAAAGGCGGAAGAAGCAGATTTGTTGGAGGAAGGGAAAAATTTTCGTAGCAAGCTTGCAAAAGTTTACTCAGTTGGTCTAAAGGAAGAAGAGATCAAATGGAGACGGTGGTTGAGGGATACATGGTTATAGGAGGGTGACAAAAACACAAGGTTTTTCTATAGTGTCACAAGTGCTAGGGCTAGGTGTAACAAGATCAGCAATATAGTTGTGGACCTGTGGTAATGCAGGGCATTTTCACACCGGGCTTGAGTGGGGTAGCTTATGGGATGTGTGGGTGACCCATGTGATTTGGGGCCCACGGGGGATGTCTCATGTTCGAGACTCCTCACCGGGGGTGATTAGTGCGCATTTCACACCGGGCTCGAGTGGGGTAGCTTGTGGGATGCAGGGACACACCCGGGGTGGGCGGCCCATGTGATTTGGGGCCTATGAGGAGGGTTCAGCCGAGGTCCTAACCCATGAAATGTGGGGCCTGGGCTATGAGATAAAGGGATTAATTCACCATACTCTAACAGTTCGAGCTTTTAGAGCAAGTGGTTAATTGTCCTGCATCATGTGGAGGGAAGAAGGATAGAGGAGAAAGACAAGGTATATAAGGAAATGGTGTGTTTTTATAAGGAGCTATTGACTGTTGAAGATTGGAGGCAGCTTGGTAGCCAAGAGGTTGAGTCTCTCAAAAGACCTTTTTCTGAGGAAGTAAAGGAAGCTGTGTTCTCTTTGGGATGGGATAAAGTTCCATGCTCAGATTGGTTCCTCTAGGCATTTTGTTTTTCCAGGTTTTTCGGGATGTTGTGAAAGGAGATGTGTTGAACTTCATGGTGGAATTCTTTACAAAGGAGCAGTTATTGGTAAACCTCGAGGCATCCTTTATAGCTATCATTCTGAAGGTGTCAGGTATGGAAAGCTTGAGACACTTGGTACTTATTACCCTTATCGGAGGGCCATATAATTTCCTTGCCAAAGTCTTAGCCCTCAGACTCTGGCTAGTCTTGGCAAGCATCATATTTAAGAGCCAAGGAGCCTTCGTGATGGGCTACTAAATTCTGGATGGTGGGCTTATTTCTCTGGAGTGCATATATTCGAGGTACAAGAGTGGGGCGAAAAGTATTTGCTTGCAAGCTGGATATTGAGAAGTCCTTTGCCATGTTGACTAGGACTACTTGGATTACATGCTAAGCCGGGTTTGATGTGGAAGCAAGTTGAGGGGGTGGAGTGTGTAAGCTAAGCTTGATTCTCAGTTCTAATCAATGGATCTCCAAAAGGCTTTTTTTTAAAGTTCAAGAGGCATTAGGCAAGGAGATCCGTTATCCTTGCTCCTCTTCGTTGTGGTTGCTGAAGCATTGAGTATAATGCTGGAACATGGGTAGGCGGTTGGTCTTTTAAGTGGGTTCAGTGTTGGAGGGCCAGGTCCTCCAATCTCCCATCTTCAGTTTGCCGATGATTTGATTATGTTTTAGGACATTGATGCTAGTATGGTGGAAAACTAAGGATGATTATTAGATGGTTTGAAGAGGTGTCGGAACTGAAAGTTAACATCGCTAAAAGCGAGATGATGGGTATTTATATGCCCAAGATGGAAGTCGAGTGGTTGGCAAAGATATTTGGATGCGAGGCGGGCTCCTTCCCATCCACTTTTACCTTGGTTTGCCTCTTTGCATAGGAAAGTCGGCTAAACATTTGTGGGATGGAGTAGTGGAGAGATTTGAAAGGAAATTGGCTCGGTAGAAGGGCCGGCAACTACCCCTTGGCGGCCGAATTACTCTTATAAAAGCTGCCCTCTCGAACTTGCTAGTTTACTTCATGTTGTTATTCAAATGCCCAAAGGTGGTGTTAGTCAGGCTGGAATGCTTAAGGTGGGAATTCTTGTGTCAGGGGTCAGAAGAGAATAAAAAGTTCCATCTCTTAGGTTGGGGGGAGGTGTTGAAGTCGTATGAAGAAGGACCGATATAAGAGAAACGAAACTGATGAATCTTGCTCTGCTGGGGAAGTTTTTATGGATGTTTGGGGCAGAGGACGGAGCACTATGGAGGGAGATCATGGCTAATAAGTATGGATGCCAGGATGGAGGGTAGAGTATTAGGGACTCCTTTGTGTATAGAGCTTCGGCCATTTGGAAAAAAGGGGTATTAATGTAGGGGGATTTTCACACTGGCCTCGAGTGGGGTTGCCTGTTGGATGCAAGGGCACACTCGGGGTGGGTGACTCATCCGATTTGGGGCCCACGGGGGAGGTCTCGTGTTCGAGACTCCTTACTAGGAGTGATTAATGCACATTTTACACCGGGCTCGAGTGGGGTAGCCCGTGGGATGCGGGGATACACTCGGGGTGGGTGGCCCATGTGATTTGGGGCCCACGAAGGGGGTTCGGCCGAGGTCCTAACCCATGAGATGTGGGGCCTGGGCTATTAGATAAAGAGATTAATTCGCCATAATGTAACAGTTCGAGCTTTTAGAGCAAGTGGTTAATTGTCCTGCATCAAATTGGTATCAGAGTGGGAAGTCTCGTGTTCGAGACTCTTCATCGGGGGTGATTAATGCAGGGGCATTTTCACACTGGGCTCGAGTGGGGTCGCCTGTTGGATGCAGGGGCACACTCGGGGTGGGTGACTCATGCGATTTGGGCCCATGGGGGAGGTCTCGTGTTCGACTCCTTATCAGGGGTGATTAATGCGCATTTCACACCGGGCTTGAGTGGGGTAGCCTGTGGGATGCGGGGACATACTCGGGGTGGGTGGCCCATGTAATTTGGGGGTCCACGAAGGGGGTTCAGCCGAGGTCTTAACCCATGAGATATGGGGCTTGGGCTATGAGATAAATGGATTAATTCGCCATACTCTAACGGTTCGAGCTTTTAGAGCAAGTGGTTAATTGTCCTGCATCAGGTATCTTTTGTTAAGGCCAAGTTCTTTAAAGGCATTGGCTTTTTCCTTGACAATGGGGAAAAATTCAATTATGGGAAGATGTGTGGATTGGCGATCAGTCATCGCATGCGGAGTTTCTGCTGATGGCTTGGCTGTCTATAGGAATCAATATTAAGGTGGCTCAGTGTTTCTCTTACATTTGGGAGAGAGTTATATGGTCCCTTCCCTGTAATAGATCTCTTCTTGATGAAGATGTGGAGGAGCATGTATTGTTATTAGATTATATCTAGTTGTGTTGCCCTGGGAGGGAAGCATGATATAATGGTTTGGCGTAAGGATAAGTGAGGCACCTTCTTGGTTTGATTTGTCTTTTTGTTCTGCAACATAAAAGAGGGGTAGTGAGTTGGGGTAGACAAGGCATGTGTGGTCTTATGGAGCTCCCCTGAAGGTTGCGACCTTGGGATGATGATGTAGGATGGAATGATCTAACCTAATATGATGCCATGAAATTAAAAGATAGATTCACTCAAGGTGTCCCAAAACGGTTACGTATCAGTTGTAACGGCCGATGCGTAATGGTAACTGTGGGAACTGTTATGCGTTTCGGGGTCGTATCAGCCGTTTCCATTTTTTGTACCTGTATCGGCTGATACGGGCTCGTTACGGCCGTAACGGCCGTTACTGACCCGTAACAGCTAGCCTATAACGGTCATATAACGATAATTTATTATTATTATTATTATTTTTTTTATTTTAAGCTCTGTTTTTGCTGTTTTTTTGAAACCTTTTGCTTTCAAACTGCTTCTCACTCCTTCTACTACTAATTTCAACCAACCTTGGCTGGGTATTTGAGATAAAAACACTTTATATTACGGATTTTGCTGAATCAAAGCTCGGTGGACCATTTTTCAGAAATTCGCCAAAAATAGGTATTTATACTTTTTTTAATATGTTTTGCTGTTTTAATCATGCAATATGATGTGTTAATCATAGCAGAACATGTTAATGTGCATTTTACAGATTTGGGGTGCCATTTAATATTTTTTAAAAAATATTTTTTTCTATTTACGCATGAATTTTGACCCTTTTTTTTTTCAAAAAAATTCGAAAAATCAATTTTTAATGGTTGTTTTGCTATTTTAATCATGCCATATGATGTGTTAATTATAGTAGAACATGTTAATGTGCATTTTACAGATTTGGGGTGCCATTTAATATATTTTTATATTTTTTTCTATTTATGCATGAATTTTGGCCCTTTTTTTAAAAATTTGAAAAATCAATTTTTAATGGTTGTTTTGCTGTTTTAATCATGCCACATGATGTGTTAATCATAGTAGAACATGTTAATGTGCATTTTTACAGATTTAGGGTGCCATTTAATATATATATATATATATATATATTTTTTTTCTATTTACACATGAATTTTGGCCATTTTTTTTTTTTAAATTCGAAAAATCAATTTTTAATGGTTGTTTTGCTGTTGTAATCATGCCATATGATGTGTTAATCATAGTTGAACATGTTAATGTGCATTTTACAGATTTGGAGTGCCATTTAATAATTTTTTTTCTATTTACGCATGAATTTTGGCCCTTTTTTTTTTAAATTCGAAAATCAATTTTTAATGGCTGTTTTGCTTTTCGAATCATGCCATATGATGTGTTAATCATAGTAGAACATGTTAATGTGCATTTTACAAATTTGGGGTGCCATTATATATATATATATATATATATATATATATATATATATATATTCTATTTACGCATGAATTTTGGCCATTTTTTTCAAAATTCGAAAAATCAATTTTTAATGGTTGTTTTGTTGTTTTAATCATGCCATATGATGTGTTAATCATAGTAGAACATGTTAATGTACATTTTACAGATTTGGGGTGCCATTTTATATATATATATATATATATATATATATATTTTTTTCTATTTACCATTTTTTTTAAAATTCGAAAAATCATTTTTTAATGAATAGTTTGCTAATTTAATTATAGAATTTGATGTGTTAATTATAGTAGAACATGTTAATATGCATTTTGTAGATAGTTAGATAATTAAATATATGAATTTTGTAATCAAATTCATGTTATCTGGTTCATAAAATTCATCAGACAGTCCGATGCAACTTCTCACCAAAGAGTGGACCGTTACACCACCATAAACATGTTCCAATTTATAAATGAATGCATATTTGGAATACTTAGAATATTCCGGATTTAATCCATATTTTTTTGGTAAAAAAAAAAAATTTGTGCCGTTACGGGCCATTACGCCCCCATATCGCCGTTACGCCCCCGTATCCGTATCGGTTTTGGAGGTCACCGTTGCGCCAACCGATACCGATACGAGACACCTTGGATTCACTAGAGCAATGGAACGACAAAACAAAGCTAATTTACCATAAATTTAGAAATTTCAAATTCATGGCATATCCAAATTCAAGCCTATGACAGCCCCACAATGCGAATCTCATAAATTACTGATTAACCAAGACCTATGGGAGATAGAACCCTTATCCTAGCATATGGTTAAATCTGAATTCAATGCAAATCACGTGTCTTGTAAGAGTTTTAATGTGTTAGGGCTGTTTAAGAGTTAGGGAATGTGAGAAATGAGTTTGGAGTATCTAGGCTTAGAGGAATTAGGGTTTGGAACCTTAGGGTTGAAGTTTTAAGAGGTTTCGGGTTAAAATTTTAGATTTTGGGTTCACGGGATTTTGGAATTTGAGAATTTTAGTATTATGATTAGGGTTTTAAAAACTTGTTGAGAAGAGAGAAAAGTAGAAAAGATGACAAGGGAATCGCTCTTCGTGGTTTCGCACCACCAAACCAATCACACGATAATTTTTTTTCGTTTAATTTCAAAGCAAAATGAGAGAAATCTCTTTCATTTATAACATGCATAATGGTTAGAGTGCGAATGTCCGACCCTTTATAATATCAGAAAAGACCTTTTACAAAAATGTGCTCTCAGATAAGATTCTCAACATAAAGATGCTTAAAGAATTAAAAAGTTGTTTCTAACTCCTTAATCTCAACCCAAATATGAGCTATACAAAAAATAACGAAACATATAAGCAAACTAAACAACTAAACTATTTTGTGGCCCATGGGGTCCATGATGAAGATGTCTGATGATGATGATCTAGTAGTCTGATCATCGCGTCCACTCGATTCAACAGTTTGATGTGTCCATCAAGCTCCTATATGCAGCCCACGTGCATTCAGTGTTTTAAATATCAACGATATTGGCCGACATATCCCACGATATATCTTATATCCCACCTGTGCGTTATGAAACACATAGGTAGTGCCGATATATCTCACCTATTCGATCCAGTGAGCATTTTCGATCTTTTTTTTTTTTTTTTTTGGTTTTGCCGTAAACAAGGTATTCTGTAACAGTAATGGTGGCCTTAACAGCCTCCACCATTACATTTACGATACGGGGTGTAACGGCCGTTGTGACCTCTTATTTTATTTTATTTTATTTATTATTGAAAAAAATCCTAAAAACCTGTATCGGCCTAGTAATGGACTGTTACATGGCTATTACGACCTTTATGGGTGGTGTAATGGGCCATTATGGGGGTTGCAATGGCCTTTACAGGTCATTTTTTCCGTGATGGTTGTTATGGCCTTTACGACCCCGTAACGTGTAATAGTTGCCACCATTACCTTTACGTAACGGCCTTTACGACACACCATGGTTGTAAATCATGTTAAATTGGCGTTAAATGGTTAAAAATTCATTATTCTTCATGTTTCCTATGAAAAATCATGGATTTGAAGCTTCGCTTTAGGGATTTGGGGGAGATGGGCCAAGTTGCGGAAAATTGGAAAATTTTGAAATTTCTCAATTTCTCTCAAATCAGTTGTAAATTGTAATCTTTATATCCAAACACAAAATCAAACATGTATGTAACCTGATCTAATGATACTTCTTTTGCTTTTGAATGTATTGCTTGTGTTTCCATACATATCTTATTACGTTTATAAATCATATGAAAAGACTTTGAATATACATGCATCAGTTCAGTTGGACAATGCATATGTTAGGATCCTATACTAAGGAAACCCCTATTATGTGCATTTTTTGGGTAATATTTTAATTTCTTAGTGTGTATTGATGTCTTTTTCAACAATCCTTGAAGTTGCATTGAAAAATTAGACCAATTTCCGAATGTTCCCATGTTCCCAACAACAGCGATACATTATGCGATACAATTGATATATCCCATGCGATAACCGATATGTATCTGTATCCCGAGGGTGTGATACATTATGCGATAACGATATTTAAACATTGTGTGTATCTTCCCAGTGTGGGGTCCTCAAATATGCACGAACATACACGTGGGGTCTTCTATGTGGCTAGGAATGTAAATTGGGCTAAATGGGCCCCATGTAATGGTCGTCTAGCCATAAGGAGACTGACTCAACCCTCCCCTAGTAAGTTGCTCGGATGTCCCCATCAGATGGTTAGTTGGAAAGGAAAAAATTCTAATTGTGGATAATCCTTGGAAGTGCTCAATGGTGATCCCTAATGTTTGCATTATGTGTATGTCACAAGTCAAGTCGGTCAATCATCTCTTTATCCATTGTCAATTCATGCATTGTGTGTGGAGCGGTTTTCTTAGGAGTTTCAATGTGGATTGGATGATGCCAAGTTTTGTCGGAGGGCTATTCATGTCATGGCCGGAGTGGGCATTCAGAAGCTAGGGCTTTTTGGAGGTTATGTTTGTTGGCCGGTCTTTGGGCAATATGGGGAGGAAAGAATGGGAGGTGTTTTTGAAATGAGGGCAACTCAAGGGAACATGTCCTTAGTAGGGCTTTGTTAAATGTAGCAGAGTGGGCTTCTTTGTAGATGGGTTGAAAGATTGTTCTCCACCTTTTTAGTGATGTTATGCTCTCTCTTTGGATTGTAGCTTTTATGCCATCTTGGCACTCTCAATAAATTTTCTTCATTGCCTTTCAAAAAAAAAAAAAAAAAACCATAGAGACTATATTTTTACCTATATTTTAAATATTTCAATTGCATTCATATGGATGTTATAATAATACATTATTCGACTACCATAGTACCTGGTTGGATATTTAAACCACCAAGGTTGCTGTGTCTGATATCTGTTTTCCCTTTTACTATAGACAAATGAGCCTTGTCCAAGCTTCACAGATAAGAGGTTAAGGTAGTAATTGGCAGGATCTTGTAGCCTACAATGTGCAACGTGTGTTTGAGGTGGTGTGGGAAGTGAACTCACATTAAGATTGCTTCCTTTCCCCACCATTTTGTCAACCAAAATCACAAGTGAGGTTGTACAGGAAGGTCCCTGATATTTTTATGCTATTAGAGAATAGAGGGTAGAGAGGGGAGCTGTAGAGAAGAAAATGAGAGAGCTAATCATCCTTTTCTCTTTATTTATAAAGATAAAAAAAAGTCACACTAGATGTGAGTACATGGGATAATGATAAACCACAGGAGATAAACATGAGCTTATACTACTCCGCATAACAGTCCTCAACATTTTTCAACTTTAGTTTTGACATTAGTGAGTTGTGTTGACCTTGGGAACTGGGAACTCTTGTATGTACTCTAAATCTCCTATTAAAAGCTGCCAAAACTGTTTTAACCTTTCTCCACATGTATGTATCTTTCTCTCCAAAGAAAAGGTAAGGCAAAGTTTGGAAGAACATTCTGGAGAGAAAATATCTTTTCACATAAAATGGGCCCATAGTGCCTGCTTGGAACCAGTCTGACAAATATCACCGAAAAATACACTAAATGAGATTATCATGACATTTATTGTGAGATTTTAAAAATATCTGCAGATTTTACAATATTGTGGTTTTATCATGATATAGTAATAACGATAAGGATTTTGTTATATAAATATAAATTTAAAATTTAATTATATTTATTAATTGACAATAAATATTTTAGATAATTATATTTTCAGTGAGAATTTTCTGATATCCCGAGAAAAACCTCAAAATTTGAAAATCTCCCATGAAATATGTGGGCCGAGATATTGCTGAGAAAGAGATTGTCACTATGCTTGGAACACACTTGTTTTGTGGGAATAAAACACGCAGAACAGAAATCATGGACTTTCTTCTAGTAGTTTCCTCGTGCAAAACAAGCGGGGGTCTTTTACAGTTATGATCTACTTGTTATTTTGAATTTTATTAGTAGGTTTATGGCAGGATGCCTGCTTATATGCAATGTTGTCAAAATCCTACGATTGATGTTTTGATTTGAATCTTAAGCAAAACGATTTGAAACCCACCCTGAATTTCATTTTTAGATGAATCCTACGATTCAATGTTTTGAATCGTATGATTTAAGATTCGAATCCCAATTTACAATTCAGATTGTACTTGTTCTCTTATGTTTTAAGCTTTACTTGGCTTTCATTCAATGTTTTTTGAACTGGTGGGGGCTTTAAGAATCGTTTAGAAGAGGTCAACTATTTTATTCCATTCTTTACAAGAGATTACATGCATCAATGTTAAATTGCTTTGCATTTTCTTATGATTTCTTCCTTCTTAATTGGTTGAAACACCGAATTGATCTATGACTTATCTGGAATGTTTTTATAGATGGTTGTGATCATGCTGACCTATATACATTGTGGTAATGATGGTTAAAAATATCTTTTCTTGTCGGTCTACATAACCAAATGTTGCTTTTCCAATGTGATTCTATGCTCAAGAAAGGTAAAAGGAACATAAATGATTAAAGGATTCTTGTATGTTTCATAAGGTAAATTTCTTGAATGACGAAAATATAAAGGAAAGGCAAGAATCATCTAACACTACCATCATGTGAAAGTATAATGGTGCATATGGACGGGAAATGACAAATTTTTATTTATTTTTCCTGATTTATTAATATTTTACAGATTTTCTTTAATTTTTGAAAGAAAATCAGAAAAAAAATCTTAGATTACAATACAATTTGCAATTCAATATGATTCAACCCTTATAACGATTTGCGATACAATGACGATTTTGACAACATTGCTTATGTGTTTGTCCTTTCTAGATATTCTCTGACATACAATACCTTTTTTTTTTTGTCTTAAATTATTTCTAGCGCGCAACCAAGAGCAGTCACTACCAATTCTTGTGGCTAATCAGTCTCAACAGCGGCAGCAGCTTTTACCCCAAAACACACAAAACTCCATTGCATCTTCTGCCGTACAAAATTCTTCATCCAGTTTGCAATCAGTACTATCATCAATGACGGGAAAGACACAAATGTCCATGTCCGATGCTGTCGATCAGAACTCCAATTTACAATCTATGTCCGAAATTTCCCAGAATTCCATGGGCAACTCAATAGGACAAGGATTACCGTTGAATAATTTCACCAGTTCACAGAGACAGATGCAAGGAATGCAGCAGCATCTGCAGCAGGTCGTACCCCAGCAACAAAACCAGCAGCAGTCTCAGAATCCACAGCAGATGATTTATCAACAGCAGCTTCAGCAACATAATTTGAAGCAGAAGCTTCAGGGGAATATTCAACCCTTGCTTCGGCAATCACATTTCCAGCAGCAGCAGCAGCAGCAGCCCCTTATGCAAACAAACCAAATGCAACCTTCTCAGCCATCCCTTATGCAACAAATGCCATCTGGTCTCCAGTCGATCCAGCCAACTCTTCAGCAGCAGCCTTCTATGATGCAGTCAAATCCGCAGTCTGGCCTTCAACAAAATCAACAGACTTCTGTTCAACAGAATCAACAGACTCTTGTTCAACAGAACATGCCATCTGGTATTCAGCAATACCCACAATCGGCCCTCAGGCAGCAGCAGCAGCAGCAGCAGCAGTCGCGGCGATCTTCCATGCACCAGCAGACATCGGTTCTTCAGCAACAGCAAACACAAAGCGCTCAGCAGCAGATCCTATCGTTGCAGCCTCAACAACCGCTAATGGGGCAGCAACAAAGTGCAATAAACATGCTGCAGGATCAGCTCCTTGGACAACAAAACAATATACCAGACATGCAGAAGCAGCAGCAGAGGATGCCCGGCCCACAGAATAATCTTTCAAACATGCAGCAGCACCAGCAACAGTTATTGGGTCAGCACAATAACATCTCAAACTTACGCCACCAGCAGCAGCAGTTGGGCCCTCAAAGTACTGTTTCTGGACTCCAGCAGCCACAACTGGGCCCTCAAAGTGCCGTTTCTGGACTACAGCAGCAGCAGCAGCAGCAACAACAATTACTTGGGTCCCAGCTTGGAGTGTCGAACCAGCAGCAGCATTCAGTGCATATGTTGCAGCCAGCCAAGGTTGCAGCACATCAGCCACAAAACCAGCAGACATCTTCAACGGTGTTGCCATCACAAGTGCAGCAGTCACAATCACAACCACCACAGCAGCAGCTCATGTCTCAGTCCCAGCCAGCACAACTGCCACAGCAGAAGCCATTGCAGCAGCAGCCGAACTTGTTACAACGAGATATGCAGCAAAGAACACAAACATCAGGTGCTTTGCCACAGTCTCAGAATGCAATCGAGCAGCAGAAGCAACTATTTCAGCCACAAAGAGTGCTTCCAGAGGCATCATCAAGTTAGCGATTATTAGACCCCCCTCCTTTTTTTATTTTTCTTTTTTCTTTTTTCCTTTTCTAATATTCCTTGTTTCTCCATACTTTCTGCTCTTTAATATCTTGACTGGTATGACCAAGTTTGAATTCATTAGATTGTGAGGCTTGCCAATTGGGGAAACATTGTCGATCTTCTTACGTTTCTAGACCTTTTGATTGTAGTCATACACCTTTCTCACTAGCTTATTATGATGTGTGGGGTCCCAAGTTTGCATAATTTTCAATATTTTGTTACATTTATGATGACTTTTCTCGAATGACATGGGCTTTTATGATACATGATAGATCTGAGATGTTTAGTATGTTTAAATTATTTCATTCGGAGATCAAGAACCAATTCAATAAGTGTTTTGGCAGTGTGTTGGAATACCTTTCAAACTCATGTCATGATTACCTTACATCAGCCTATATTACCCATCAAATATCATGTGTTTATACCCCTAACAGAATGGAGTTGCTGAAAGGAAGAACCAGCATCTCCTTGAGGTAGTCAGATCCCCTCACATACATGTAGGTTCCCAAAAGATTTTGGAGCTATGCTGTTCTCATGGCCTGCCACCTTATTAACTGACAAACCTCCAGTGTTCTTAATGGTCAAACACCATTTTCAGTATTGTTCCTAAATGTTGCATCCTTTCCCTTACCAGTCAAGGTTTTTGGCTCCACAGCTTTTATCCAGAAAAACAATCCAACATCAGATAAACTAGACACATGTACAACCAAATGTGTTTTTCTCTGCTATTCTTGTACATAGAAGGGGTGCAACTTCTATGATCAGGTTACCGGACCTCTTTATACCAATGCCGATATCACATTCTTTGAAGACATGCCTTACTTCTTTACCCCCTCTCATGAGGGGGAGTTGTCATCGGATGCTTGCCAATCTCCAAAACCATTGGTAGTTTGCTTCTTCAATCATCCTCATCTGCCTTGATGTCTTCTAGTGATAATGAAGATGCATCCAGCTCACATGTGCCACCAACACCTCTTGGGATCCCATCTTCAGCTCCACCACAGCTCAACATTAATTTGCCTGTCGCTTTTCGAAAAGGTACCTGCTCTTGTACCTTACATCTTGTTTCACTTTTGGTTTCTTATCATTGTCGTAGTCCTCCATCTCATGCCTTTGCTTTAGTCTTGTCATGTGATGTGGTTCCAACCTTATACCATGATGCACTAGCTCATCTTGGTTGATGAAGAGCCATGGTAGATGGGACGGATGTTCACTATGCATCGCACTGTCACTTGGACATTAGTCTCCTTACCTCCAAGAAAGAAAATGGTTGGGTGTCACTCTATGCAATCAAATACCAACCTGTTGACTCAATTACATGTCTAAAGGCACTGCTCGTTCCCAAAGGCTACACTCAAACCGTGGGGTTGGATTACAAAGATACCTTTTCTCCCATTGCTAAACTCAACTCTGTACGAGTCTTGTTATCTGTTGCCGGCTTGCAACGAACAAGTTGTGGCCTCTTTATCAACTAGATGTCAATAACACTTTGAATGGTGACCTCACTGACGAATTGTATATGGAGCAACTCCTTGTGTTTGTTGTTGAGGGGGAGAACGAGAATGTTTGTAAACTCAGAAAGGCTATCTATGGGCTAAAGAAGACTCCATGGGCATGGTTTAAGAAGTTGATGCAGGACAATTAACCACTTGCTCTAAAAGCTTAAACTGATAGAGCATGGCGAATTAATCCCTTTATCTCATAGCCCATGCCCCAAATCCATGGGTTAGGTCCTCGGTTGAACCCTCCTCGTGGGCCCCAAATCCATGGGTTCCACCCTCTCGTGAGCCACCTGTCTCACACGGGCTCCAAATCCATAGGTTATGCGGGCTGCCCACCCAGAGTGTGCCCCTGCATCCCACAGGCTACCCCACTCGAGCCCGGTGTGAAAATGCCCCCACATTAATCACCCCCGGTGAGGAGTCTCGAACACGAGTCATTTCGCCTTGATACCAATTTGATGCAGGATAATTAACCACTTGCTCTAAAAGCTCAGACTGATAGAGCATGACGAATTAATCCCTTTATCTCATAGCCCATGCCTCAAATCCATGGGTTAGGTCCTCGGTCGAACCCTCATCGTGGGCCCCAAATCCATGGATTCTGCCTCACACGAGCCACCCGCCTCACACGGCTCCCAAATCCATAGGTTATGCGGGCCGCAGACCCAGAGTGTGCCCCTGCATCCCATAGGCCACCCCACTCGAGCCTGGTGTGAAAATGCCCCCGCATTAGAAGTTTTATTTATTTATTATTATTATTTTTTTTTGAAGACATAGGGTGTCCCCACCTCTTTTTTGAAGTGAGACTAATCCCTGCAAATACACGCAATCACCCACAACCACGCGTATCGGGTAAAGCCAAGGAGGGGAATCGAACCCTCACCTATAGGGAGCAAACCTATGGTGAAGACCATTCGCCCAAACCCCGCATTAGAAGTTTAGCTGAGTTTTGGTAGAATTTTTCTTTCATAGATGTCTCGTGGACCACTTTGTGTTTACGAAGCAAACATCCAAAGGAATGATGGCATTGGTTGGCTACGTAGATGATATAATCATCATAGGGAGTGATGATGATGGTATAATATAATTGAAGTCAAGTGGTACATCAAGGAGCAATTTCAAACCAAAGATCTTGGATCCCTGAGGTATTTTGTTTGGATAGAAGTGGCCCGGTTAGCTATAGGTATAAATCTGCCCTAGAGGAAATGTGTTGGACCTATTAAAAGAAACTGGTCTCTAGGGGTGTAAACCATGTGACACTCCAATGGATCTGAACAAGCTTTCTAATGATTAAGGTGAACCATTTGAAGGCCTAGATAGGTATAAAAGACTAGTTGAGAAACTTATTTATCTGACGGTTACTCAACCGGACATCATGTTTGTTGTTGGAGTGGTGAGTTGATTCATGCACCAACCTAAGGTCTAGCACTAGGAAGTCGTCATTTGTATCCTTCAATACTTGAAAAGTCCTCTTGTGCAAGGTCTTCTCTATAGATCTTATGTAGATGCTGACTGGGTAGGCTTCGTAGGAAAGAACTGTACAATAGTATTGACTCTCCTTGCCGTTTGAGATTAGATCCCTTAATCTCTCTTTAAGGGAGTAGAGACTTCATTGTCTGATGTAGGACATGAAAATTAAATATGATATGCAAGATTTCACGCTTAAGATCACACTAATTTAGAAACAATCACATAAAAATTGCACATCCCACATAAAGTCAAGCCTTTAACAAGGGGGATTTACAAGGGTCCAAGCCTACACATGTTAGGGCTGAATCAATAGAAAATTATAGACCAAATAATGCTTAAAGGAGAGTAAATTCATCCACACATGTAAATGATTATTTCCCAATCCAAAGAATTCACATGTTTCAAATTGGGAAAACCTAGGGTTTGCAAAAGTGGAATAGAACTTGGGGATTTGAGATGATCTAGGGTTAGGGTTATGGAAACATGGCGAAAGAGGAGTGAAACAGAGACGAGAGGGAACCTGTGATCAGCCTGTACGTGTGAACAGCAAACCGGCCTGACGCACGTGCGTGGATGGCTGCCCGCACATGTGTGGGGCCCACGAATCTGGAATCGGCCAGCTAGGGCCTGGTCGGCCAGGGATGGGCCACCTTCCCTCCAAATTTCAGGGCAAACAGATGATCGGTTTGAACACGGTGCTCCACCGAAGTTTCAGCCTTCCTGCAGTGCCAGATTCTGGAAATCTGCTGTAGGGAAAAGATTAGCTGTAAACGTGGGTGGATTTGATGAGGGGATGACTGTAGGAGATGATGAATTAGAGATGAGGGCGATTTGGGATGGGTGTGGCTTCTCACCACGGTAGTTAGCCCTTCGAAGAAGGGAGGGTTTTGCACCCAATTAGGTTTCCACAACTCAGAGAATTAGAGAAGCAGGAAAACGCAGAATTTTTTTAATCATCTTCCATAAGAAGAAATCCTACAAGGGGTGCCTATTTATAAGAAAACCTTATATCCCAAAGCCATGCAATATGCGCATCCTATGACTTAGAGACGAAGTAATCACAAATAACAACTAATCAAAACAATCTAAATTGTCCATGACGTTCCTAACAACAATAATAACCAAAACTCAAAGTACTAGATCACCTATGGTAGCGGGTCACGATCATGAGATTCAATGATGGGATCCACATGATGATCGGGTCCACCCTAAGGAATCAAAACACAATCCTCTACTAGAAGGCCTTCCATGGATGTCGTTATCAATCCAGATCGAAGGTGGGGCCCTTCTCCTTGCGTACGTGCGTAAGGGGGGTGTGCGTGTGCACGAGATGTCCCCATCAATTCTCCCCGGCTATGAAGATTTTGCAATTGGCGAAACAAAACTCCTACATCGCTCCAAGATGTCAGGATCAAGTCTCTGAAGCTCCTCCTCAGTGAGCCACGTACTGTCTGAAGCTGGGCGTGACTTCCATTTGACCAGTAACTTTTGAAATCCGCCGTCTGACGTCGATATTATTTGATGGTTCAAAATATTCTCTATCTCCTCTCTGGGTATGGGAAGGGTAGGTATGGAAAGTAGAGGCTGAGAAGATGGGTCAGGAGGAGGCCATTGATCAAGGGAAAGGTTTGGGGAATCAGGATGGTTAGGTGACAGGCTTGACAATATATCAGTGGTCCCCTGAAATGCAACTAGATCCTCCACATTGAATGTGGAACTAATTCCCATGGAAGGTGGAAGATCTACCACATATGCATTGAGACAGTTTCGTTTTATAATTTTGAATGGTCTAGTGCCACGCGCGTGTAATTTATGAACGACTCCTTGAGGGTACTGCTCTGGCCTGATGCGGTCCATCACCCCTACATTGAATTCCTTAAATTGTTTATGTTGGTCAACAAAAATTTTGTAATGTTCATTACTAGTATTGATCTTTCACCTGATTTCATGATGCAATGAATGAATGTGATGTGCAAAGGACTTTGTAGACTCTGATGGCCTATGGGACAAGATCAATAGGCTTCCTAGGTTTATAACTAGTAATAACTTCAAAAGGACTTGAACCTGTGGATTTATTGACAGAACTATTAAATGCAAACTCGGCGATAGGTAGTGCAGTATCCCATGTCCTGGTGTGCTCCCCCACTAAACGCCTGAGCAAATTTTTCAGACTCTTATTGACCACCTCAGACAGGTTTGGTAGAGTCGTCCCAGGGACTAAATCAATGGCGTGCCGTATATCCCTCATAGGGGGAAGCTCATCCAGTAGATCACCGGGAAAGACATCACGAAACTCATCCACTATTGGATTGGCCTCAGTGGGTAACTCTGCACTAACCTCTGATGCACTTTTCATAGCCACAAGGGCGTACACCATCGAGTCCGACTCAGTCTCTTGCTCAAAGTCTTTGGTATTTAGAATATGGAGAGGCTTAGACTTGGACTTCGATTCCTCAACCAACCTCAAGCTCATCCGGTAGATCATCAGGAAAGACATTACGAAACTCATCCACTATTGGAATGGCCTCAGTGGGTAACTCTGCACTAACCTCTGATGCACTTTCCCTAGCCACAAGGGCGTACACCATCGAGTCCGACTCAGTTTCTTGCTCAAAGTCTTTGGTATTTAGAATATGGAGAGGCTTAGACTTGGACTTCGATTCCTCAACCAACCTCAAGTGATAAGAGAACGGGAGGTATTTTTCTTTGTTTCTTTGATTTCTCCCCAATGGACTATTGGGTGTTTCCTCAACCTTTTTTTCTTTCGCTCCAAAATAGCTCAAAATCTCTTTGCTTGGCCCACAAGCTTCATCTTGGCAAATCGGACTCGACAAGCATCCGACATGTCATACCACTCAAAATAGTGGTCTATAACCGCCAACCAATCTAGAAAAGCTTTAGGGCTTAAGTGGCCATTAAACGTAGGGGCCTCTACTCTAACTCCCTTGAGGAGTTGCGCATTTGGGTCATAATGATCATGATGCCTCTCGCGGGGTGGGTGCACGGGTGCGCACCCATGTCTGTTTCTTTGGCCATCCCCATTCCCTTGTCTATTTTCCTGACCACCTGCTTGAGATTGGACATCTTCCCCAATGACGGGGTTCGCCCAGGTGGAGGTCTCTAGTTGGGTAATGCACACATTAAGCTGATCCCAACATTGATCAATACGTTGTTCCAAGCGCCTACCCAAAGACTCAAACTGCTAGGTTATGTTGTCCATTGACTCTTGTAATTGCTCCATGTTTAGTGTAGGGTGCAACCCAAAACCGCGACTAGTACGTGTGGGCATACAACTACCCACTCAACTCAAAGGTCCTCTAATGCAACTATATGCGTCTAAATGGGACTAGATGCTCCTATAAGACTCTATATGAGGGAAACTACGCAACACTCCTAAAATTCCAGCAACATAACTGTCCAAACAGTTTGTTAACAGAAAATTCAGCAATGAAAATTGGGGAATTTTTGACAATAGAAAATTCAGCAGTCTATGTTGTGAATGATGGATCCTGAACAACCCTTTATGATGAAATTTAATGCAAAATAAACGCGAGTAGACTAAACCCTAAACATGTAATGCAATCCCCTATAAAAAACCTAAGCTCGGATACCAAATTTGATGCGAGACATGAAAATTAAATATGATATGCAAGATTTCAGGCTTTAGATCATACTAATTTAGAAACAATCACATAAAAATTCCACATCCCACATAAAGTCAAGCATTTAACAAGGGGAATCTACAAATGTCCAAGCCTACACATGTTAGGGCTGGATCAATTGAAAATTATAGACCAAACAATGCTCAAAGGAGAGTAAATTCATCCACACATGCAAAAGATTATTTCCCAATCCAAGGAATTCACATGTTTCAAATCGAGAAAACCTAAGGTTTGCAAAAGTGGAATAGAACTTGGGGATTTGAGATGATATAGGGTTAGGGTTATGGAAACAAGGCGAAAGAGGAGTGAAATAGAGGTGAGAGGGAACCTGTAATCAGCCCGCACGTGTGGACAATAAACTGGCCTGACGCACGTGCGTGGATGGCGGCCCGCACATGTGTGGGGCCCACGAATCTGGAATCGGCAAGCTAGGGCCTGGTCGGCCAAGGATGGGCCACCTTGCCTCCAAAATTCAGAGCAAACGGATGATCGGTTTGAACATGGTGCTCCGCCGAAGTTTCAGCCCTCCCGCAGGGCTAAATTCTGGAAATCTGTTGTAGGGAAAAGATTAGTTGCAAACGTGGGTGGATTTGATGAGGGGATGGCTGTAGGAGATGAGGAATATGGAGGGTAGGAGATGGGGGTGATTTGGGATGGGTGTGGCTTCACACCACGGTAGTTAGCCCTTCGAAGAAAGGAGGGTTCTTCACTCAATTAGGTTTTCACAACTCAGAGAATTAGAGAAGTAGGAAAATGCAGAATTTTACTAATCATCTTCCATGAGAAAAACCTTATAAGGGGTGCCTATTTATAAGAAAACCCTATACCCCAAAGCCTCGCAATGTATG
This sequence comes from Magnolia changhungtana, assembly GCA_030180095.1. NCBI lineage: Eukaryota > Viridiplantae > Streptophyta > Magnoliopsida > Magnoliales > Magnoliaceae > Magnolia > Magnolia changhungtana. The sequence continues at coordinate 5,421,988 of JASAUF010000502.1, read as the reverse complement.
CATCCTATGACTTGGAGACGAAGTAATCAGAAATAACAACTAATCAAAGCAATCTAAACCGTCCATGACGTTCCTAACAACAATAATAACCAAAACTCAAAGTACTAGATCACCTAGGGTAGTGGGCCACGATCATGAGATCCAATGATGGGATCCACATGATGATCGGGTACATCCCATGGAACCAAAATACAGTCCTCTAACTAGAAGGCCTTCTATGGATGTCGTCATCGATCCAGATCGAAGGTGGGGCCTTCCTTGCGTATGTGCATAAGGGGAGCGTGCGTGTGTGCGAAATGTCCCCATCACTGTCCCCCTCCCTTTTCTCGATAGATTCAGTTTTCCAACTTGGCATCCTGAGTGGCATCTGAGGTCTCAAACGGTTTCACTGCTATTCGTTGTGTAATGTCGTATGATAGAGGTGACATAGATAGGAAGTCCACATATGGGTATTGTATCTTTGTTGGAGATAACTTGGTGACCTGTAAAAGCAAGAAATATATATTTGTCGCCAGATCAAGCACCAAAGCAAAATACGTGGCCAATGAATGCCATCACTTCTACAGGAACTTCAATTCTTCAGTGGAGAACCATTGATTCTATAATGCGATAATCAAGCATCATAGCCAATAATTTGGTTTTCCATGAACGGACAAAACACATAGAAGTGGACTGCCACTTCATTAGAGAAAAGATAGCATCCAAAGAAATTCTCACCCAATGTGTCCCATCCAAGCCTAGTTAGCCAACACATTCATCAAGTCTACGTCATGTTCATAAGGATCGCGTGTTAGTAGCAAGTTGAGAATATTCGATATATATGCTCCAGCTTGCGGAGGAATGTTGAAAGGAACATAGTTGAAAAAGTTTTCTAGTTAGTTGAACAAGTTACAAGCAATAGTTGAATATGTATGGTATTGGGCCTAGCCCACGTTAAAAGCCCAAAGGGCCTAGACACGGTTTGTACATGTCTTATAACATTATAAAAGGAGTGAGAGGTTTAGGGTTAGAGCAACCCATCCTCATCACGTTTATCTCCTCTTCTCCATACATACAACTCTCTTTTTCTCTCTCACTCTCTCTCCCTCTCTCTCCCTCCTCTCCTTTCTTCTTCTTCTTCATTCTTCATTTCTTCTTCATCATTTACACCACTAGACAGCATGCACTATACATCAAGGCCCACAGCCTGATCAGCGACTAGTGCACTGTGTCAATTTGCACACTGTCAAATCAGGGAAGTCTAATGTTTGGAAGTGGGGCTAAATGTTTTCTGATGAGCATGAGCATTGAGGATTCTAAAATTATCTTGTTCTTGCTTAGATTGAGTTTGATTGGCATTGCCGCCCGATCTTAAATTCTTCTGATGGTCTTGTTCCTAAATTTGAAATCTATTAATAAATCACAGTAAGGGCTCAATTACAACAAAAAAGGGGTCTATTTTCCAATCACTTTCCTCTTGCCTCTTTGCAGCATCAATGGATTCCACACCCCAGCCAGGACATGTGGGTGTACCTGATTGGCAAGAGGATGTTTATCAGAAGGTAATGTCTCATACTTATTGTTTTTGGTAATAGTCTATTTGTTTATCTTGGTCCTTTGATGGATCCTTATTCCATGGCTATATAGAATACACGCTTGAGAACAATTCTTAATACTTTTTAGGCTATTGTTTGGCATGTAAGAAAAATCGCAACTACATTAATCTGTTCTGGAACACTTCTTTCCTTAATTTAATTTATTGTTCTGTCTAGGTGTATCATTGTTTTCAAAAGAGCAAGTTATGTATGTGCCTGTTTCTTGTCTTTCATCTTGTCTCCTTTGTGCTTTGTCGGGCGATTCTAGGATTTTACTGACAACGAATCCTATTGTTGCCTTGCATGATGCATTTTACATTGAAGCAGTTGAAGCAATTTACTAAGTTCATTTGCCATTGATATAGCATGAGTTGCAACTACAACAGAAGAGTTACTTTTTATAGCTATATGAGAAAAGAAAGTGATATATTCTATAAGTTTTACAGCAATATATCCTTAAAAAAGAAAAGAAAAATTAAAAAAAAAAAAAGGATTTAGACAACGATATGAAACATTCAAATGTTTTTTGTATCTTGGTGTTGCACTTGCTTTGGCAACAATGTTGCACATGAGTGTCATAATTTTGACATATCTCAGAAGCAACCTCCTTAAAGAACCACAAAAATTAGGATTTAAGAATTCAGCTTTATATTTTGATCTTGTGGAATATTTATATTGTAGTTGGGTTATAATGTGTTAGATAAATGTGATGTTACATTTTACATATAAATGCTTCCTTTCGAGAAGTGTAGAATTCTAAACCCATGTAATTGTAAGGTTATGCAATGCCTAATTTAGGAAAAGGTAGAAAAAAAACATAATGAAGATGTATTGCCCTGAATACTTGGAGTGTTGGAAATTGAGATGTCATTGACTATGTTAGTGGAGCATAAAATGCAAGGTGTGGCCTAATGAGCTAATGGTTGTTATGTAATGGTATTGGTGGCGCCCCTTAGAGATACTGGGTTGTAACAAGTACCCCTTAAAAAAAGGATGTCGTAATGGTCGTAACGAGGCATGGTGGCCGCTACCCCCCTTGCAGTAACCTCCCCCCATAATGGTATGAAAACTTTTTTCCCCTTTAAAACAACTGCAGATGATTCCAATTTTTTCCCCATTTCTCTTCAATTTTCATTGTTCTCTAAGTGATCCTAGGCTAATTTAGATATACCTTGTGCGCGAATTAAAACATTTGATTCAGGCAATTTAGATGAATCAAAGCACTTTGGTCTATTCTGGGAAAAAATTTAAAAAAAAAAAAGAGGAAAGTTTTCATTTTTTTTTTTTTTTTCTAATTTCTTGCTAGAATAGATGTAAGATGAATATTTGTACAAATTCATGACTTAGGGCCTGTTTGTTAACACTGAAAAAATCACGGATTGCAGAATCTAAAAAACGCTCCGCGTTAAGTGTTGTTTGTTAACATCCAACCTGTATAGTGCCCCATGATTTTCCCTTTGTAGATTCTTCTTAGAAAAAAAAATTCCTTCCAAAATTGCCCTTGCACATGTTGCCATGCAGACCTTACAGTCTTGATCTTTGGCCACATGAAGTGAGCTTCACCTTGATGTTTAAGTGAAATCCACCTCTATCATCAGGTGAGTCACCCCATTTAAACTGTAGGGCCCAAAAATCAACCCCGTATGAAAGCTTTTATGGCCCATAAGATGTTTGTAATGGTCAATTACGACTGTTTCCTGTACAGGTTTCTTGAGTTGTTTGGTATTTTAAAGAATCAACATCATATAAGACAGTTGCATACTTAGCAGATATTAATAATAATCAATGGTAAACCTGCAAATGTACATGATATGCCATGAGATGCATGCGGGAAAATCCATCCATGAAAGTAACTACGTACCGAATGTGTCCACTCTCCTTTAGACAATTTGGGCTTCTTGACCATCTCCTTTAGATTCCTTTAATTAGTTATTATTTTTGTTACTTCGTCTCTAAGTAATAGTGTGCGCACATGGTGCAGCTTTTGGTGTATAAGGTTTTCTTATAAATAGGCAACCCTTTGTAGGTTTTTTTTTATTATTGAAGATTATTAATAAAATTTTGCGTTTTTCTGCTTCTCTAATTCTCTGAGTTGTGGAAATCTAATTAGGTGCGAAACCCTCCCTTCTTCGAAGGGCTAACTATTGTAGCACGAAGCCACATTCATCCTAAATCGACCCCACCTCCTACTCTCTATATTCATCATCTCCCACTGCCATCCACTCTTCAAATCCACATTTATTTTGTAGTCAATCCTTCTCTACAACAAATTTCCAAAATTAGGCCCTGTAGGAGGGCTGAAACTTCAGTGGAGCACCGTGCTCAAACCAGTCATCCGATTGCCTTGAAACTTGGTGTGTGGGTGACCCATCCCTGGCCGACCAACCCCTAGTTGGCCCTTTTTTGGTTCGTGGGCCCAACACGTGCGTCAGGCCAGCCCGCTGTCCACACGTGTAGACTGATTACAGGTTCTCTCTCTCCTCTCTTTAACTCTTCTATCACCTTATTTCCCTAACCCTAACCCTAGACAATTCTAAATCCCAAGTCCTATTACACTTTTTTGCAAACCCTAGGTTTTCCCGATTTAAAACATGTGAATCCTTTGGATTGAGAATAATCCTTTGCTTGTGTGGATAAATCTATTATCCTTTGAGTATTGTTTGGTCTATAATTTTAATTGTTTCAGCCCTAACATGTGTAGGCTTGGACGCTCGTAGATTCCCCTTGTTGAATGCTTGACTTTATGTGGGATGTGGAATTTTTGTGATTGTTCTAAAATTAGTGTGATCTAAAGCCTGAAATCTTGTATATCATATTTAATTTTCATGTCTTGCGTCACCTATACATGATTTAAATTACAGATAACTTTAGATATCCAAATCTACCAGTGGGGCCCACTTTTGATGTACAATTCAAAGTGGTGGGGCCCACAGATCTACCACTTGATCATCGATAGGTCTACTATCTAAGGCTAGATTAGATTTCAAGTCTTATTATGGTTTCCAGATCTAAGTCCAAAGATAGGGTCCACTGATCAAGATGTACAAGAAATCAAGGGATCTAATTCAGGACACAAGTTGTCTAGCAATCCAAAACATCACATCTCACAACATCATGATCTTTAACAAGATCAGATTATCAAATCTAAACAAATCGATAGTGGGGCCCACTAAGATGGTAGTGAGCATGAGAGGTGGGGCCCACATGATCATCTTGCCTCAAATCTAAAATAATCAAAGATACATTTTTATGTACATCAAGTTTATGCTATCTAACAGTCAATCTTGTGGTGGCCCTTCCACTAGATCCATGGGCTGACTTGTTAATCCTAACATTTGAGTAATCCAAATCCATAAAATGAATTGGATATCCCTTCTTTTGCCATGTGAGGCCCATCACATAAGATCGAGGTTAATCCATACCGTTGATCAAGGTCCATATCTACAAATTATTCTGCATCTACAATCAACATATCTACACATTATCATTATATACTCATCTCAAGATCATGTGGTGGGGCACATTTATAGGATCAGATCCAATGGTCCTTCTACATTAGATCAATCATTTATACAAAAAATCTTCGGTCCAGATTGATTCCAAAATCCACATCTTAAGAATCTAAAATCATTTTCTTATCGATTATCATATATGGTCCACGTAGTCTTGGAATACACGGATCTAATATGCAATTTCATAGATTACACATTTTTCAACAATATACATCAATAAGATCAAGATCAAGCAAGATGGGGTCCATTGACAACATTGGGGAAAACCTCCTTTTTCAACATCAAAAGGGGTCCATTGACAACATAGGGGGAAAACCTCATTTTTCAACATCAAAAGGGGTCCATTGCCACGCCAACAACCATTAATATTGAAAAAGAGGTTTTTCCCCTATGTTGTTAATGGACCCCATCTTGCATGATCTTGATCTTGTTGATGTATATTGTTGAAAAATATGTAATCTATGGAATTGCATATTAGATCTGAGTATTCCAAGACTATGTAGGTCATATATGATGATGGATAAGCAAATCATGATTTTAGATTCTTAAGATGCGGATTTTGGAATCAATCTAAACCGTAAATTTCTTGTATAAACGATTGATCTAATGTAGTAGTACCATTTTAGATATGATCCTATAAATGTGCCCCACCACATGATCTTGAGATGAATATATGATGATAATGTGTGCATATGCTTATCTGTAGATGTAGAATAATTTGTACATATGGACCTGTGTTTGTGATGTAAGGGAGATCTGGTTAGATCTAAAGACTATAAACATTGATCAACGGTATGGATTAACCCCGATCTTATGTGATGGCCCCAAATGGCAAAAGAAGGGATATCAAATTCATTTTATGGATTTGGATTACCCAAATGTTAGGATTAACAAATCAGCCCATGGATCTAGTGGATGGCCCACCACAAGATCGACTGTTTGATAGTGGAAACTTGATTTCCATAAAAGTGTATCTTTGATTATTTTAGATTTGAGGCAAGATGATTGTGTGAGCCCCACCTCTCGTGATCACTACCATCTTAGTGGGCCCCACCATCGATTTGTTTAGATTTGATTATCATATCTTGTTAAAGATCATTATGTGGTGAGATATTATGTTTTGGATTGCTAGCCAACTTGAGTCCTGAATTAAATCCCTTGATTTGTTTTACATCTTGATTTAGGTGGACCCCACCTTTGGACTTAGATCTGGAAACCATAATAAGACTAAATCTAATCTAGCATTAAATAGTAGACCTACCCATGATCAATTGGTAGATCAGTGGGCCCCACCACTTTAAATTGTACATCAAAAGTGGGCCATACTGCCTACGCTAAGTCTCAACGGTAGATTTGGATATCTAAAGCCAACTTGAGTCCTGAATTAAATCCCTTGATTTGTTTTACATCTTGATTCAGGTGGACCCCACCTTTGGACTTAGATCTGGAAACCATAATAGGACTAAATCTAATCTAGCATTAAATAGTAGACCTACCCATGAGCAATTGGTAGATCAGTGCCCCACCACTTTAAATTGTACATCAAAAGTGGGCCATACTGCCTACGCTAAGTCTCAATGGTAGATTTGGATATCTAAAGTTATCTATAATTTAAATCATGTATAGGACCATGATTTGTCCATGATAACTATGATCACTGGACCAATCTTTAGATTTGAGCCATGGTTTTAGAGGAAAAGGCACAATGATCAACTTGGGCATTTAATATTTTGGGAGGTTTAATGTAAGGAAAGTAAGATCCATTTGACCTAACCTATAAATCTAAAACATTGGATCTAACCTTAAGGTGAATCATGAAATTCAATGGTCGGATCGGATGGATCTTAGCATCTAACATATCTTAAAGCAAGATTTTGTCATAACTATAAGATTTAGACTTGATGAATAGTTCAGATTGCATTAAAGATATTGTATTGTCAATAGAATGGACTGTTTATGGTATGGATCTAAGGATTAGGGGCCAGCCTTGCCATTCAACAGTTAGATCATTGATAATTGTTGATTTTGTTCTAATATTAGTGTACCAGTGCTTGAGTCGTATAGTGCATTGACTAGATCGTTTAATTATAGTCATGTCTCAAAAGAGAAAATTGTTCAAAGAAAGAAAACCGGAATCTAGCCGACGGATCATCAGGGAGATGGTCAAGATGCCCAAATGGTTTAAAGGATAGTGGACATGTTGGATAAGTAGTCAATTACATAGATGGATTTTCCCGCATGCATCTCATGGCGTATCATGTACATTTGCTTCTTTACCATTGATTATTATTTTTATTTGCTAAGTATGCAACTGCCTTATAAGATGTTGATTTTTTAGAACACTAGACAACTCGCGGAACGAGTATCCCTTAAATTCTTGGGCGAGCGTCCCACGTGGACCCGAGTTGGTACTAATAGGGCCTCCTTTGACTAAGGTCAAGGTTGGGGAAGAAGTTTGACCAGCTTTAAAGTAGGCCACTCATCGCTAGATTATACAGTCACACATTGTACGTAAGAAACCACGAGCAAGTCTTGTGAGTACACTACTACATGTAATGGATTTGTGTAGGTCTTGGTTGAATGGGTGTTGGCAGGTTGGATGTTGTGCGTAGCCATGGCCCTGGTGGTTCAACTTATAACTATACCCTGGTAGTTGGCATACTTATACCGTTAGCTCACAGCTTATAATGGGGGTGTACCTGCCATTGCACGTAACGATATCAGTTGGGACCGTTACATCCACCGATATCGTTACCTCACACCTAGAATGACTACTTAGTGCATGTCTAAACAATGAATTCTTTTTCATCCACTAACTGTGGATATTGTAGACTTAAATAATTTAACATCACTTTTTTATATATTATAAAATTTTGGCAAATAAAAGGAGTTGGCACTAGTTAATACTTTTTCAGAATCTACAGGAGGCTAGAAATTCATAGAGCCAAATATCAAAACATTTCGATTTTTTGTTTCATTGATTGACTTCACTCGATGGTTTTGCCTCCTACTACAGATTCTGGACAAAGGGCCTTGATGATGGAAAAGGAAGGTGTTAGGCACCTCTACCCATGTCAAACACAATCTCTACTTGGGGGTTGAAATTTTAGAAATGAATATAAGATGAATATATAATGAAATAAATAAATAAATAAAGAGTAGAAAATACTAGATGATAGTGAAAATGTGTTGGAGAATCATCAAAAGTTCTATTCTTTGTAATGAATAAATAAATAAATAAATAAAGAGCATAAAATAGTAGATGATAGTGAAAAGGTGTGGTGGAGAATCTCCGAAAGTTCAATTCTTTGTAATAAATAAATAAAGAGCAGAAAATAGTAGATGATAGTGAAAAGGTGTGGTGGAGAATCACCGAAAGTTCTATTCTTTGTTATGTTCTTGTCGGATTTGTGAAAGCCTTGATTCATAATCACTTTTCTTATAATGTGTAGAGATCCTAAAAGGGAAAGAAGAGCTTTAAAATCCTCCCCTTTTGTAATGGTTACCGACATGGTGTGCCATAAAGGCTGTTTTTGGGTCGTAAAGGCCGTTAACATAAGGGCCTGTTTGGGAGCGTGGGTTTGGAACCCCCAAGATTAGAAACCTCCTGGATTTGCAATCCTCCCAGTGTGTTTGGCACCCTAGAGTGTGAATCAACTTTAATCCAAAAGTACCTATCCATGGTATATTTACAGGGGTTTGAATTTAATTACTAAATCAACTTTAATATCTCTAATTAGTGAGATATCTAATTTTTGACACAATGGTTGTGATAAGCCGCCTGAAATATATGCTTTGCCCGAAAATGATGAAATTCCAAGTCTCAGATGGGCCACAAGCACAAGATCATGTCTGAGTGACTAACCAACGATTTTTAATTGTTGATTTACATGGACAATGTTTGGACGATGCTAATCATCATTAGTGGGCCATGTGCCCAATAAAATGATAGTGTATAGTGACACACATGTTACACCTACAACTATTGAAATGATTTTAGGTGTAATCCAAGTTCTCACCATGGATTACAAACCCCCTCAAAGAGGGGATTGGAAACCGCTTGGATTTGAAACCCCCAATTACTTTATGCTGCCAAACAACCAGGGGATTTGAAACCCTCTTAATTCCCCTCCAATCCATGGTGCTAAACAACCCCTAAAGGTAATAGTGGTAACTGTTACATGTTGTGCGGTCGTGACAGTCATAACCACCGTTATGGAAAAAATGACATGTAACCGTCGTTAACGGCTCATTACGCCTCCTATAAAGGTCATAACAGTCTTCTAATGGTCTGTTATGATGCAAATACATGTTTTTTGGATTTTATTTCAATGTTACAGGGCAGATACATGTTTTTTGGGTTTTTCCTTTCAATAAAAAAAGAGACCGTAACGGCTGTTATGTGGGCCATAACAACCGTTACGACCCTTATCATAATGGTAACGGTAGTGGCCGTTATGGCCATCATTACCGTTACAAAATACCTTGGTTACCGGAGCCATTCGCTCTCTCTCGAACACAAGACCTAATCTATTACATCTCTTTTCGATGCTGAAAAATGTTCCCCACCTTCATACACTAGCAAAAACACCGATCGTTGACACATGATTTAATCCTAGCATGCAACATGAAAATTATGAAAGAGTAAAGTAATTCAATTAACAAAAGATGCTAACTCATAACGTATTAAGAGTAAATAATAGGAAATAAAATCTGATTTAATAAATCACATGCCCGCATGCTAAGAAACCACATAAATCAATTAAAATTAGGGCCGATGGAAGGATAGAACTTCCAAATTAGCATAGGCATGTTCCACACTCAAGGGACTGACTTGTAGGTTCTATAATTAGGGTTAGGAAGGGAAAAATATGAAATTGGGAAAATTAGGGTTCATGGGAATTGAGAATTATGATTGTTTAGAATTTGGGGAAAAGATGAAATTAGGAATAAATTGGGTGAATTTGTTAAGGGAATTGATGGATTTAGGTATTGGTAGAGGGGAATTAAGGTTTTGGATGAAGGGAATGTAGGGATTTGGGTTTAATTGAAGGTTTTGAAGACCTAGGGTTTGGTAATTTGGGGAAATTAGAAGATTTGTGATTTTTAGGTTTAGGGTTAGGGTTTGGATAAGAGAAGATAGGGTTTTGTTGTATGGGTAGTGAAAGGCCAAAGGGATAAGGGTGAGACCATATAGCCAGCCCTATGAGTTCAAACATGTGGTCGTACAGTCACATGTGTGGGTTAGGTAGGGTAGGGAATTGAATTTTTATGGTTTTTATGCTAGCAACGCCGACCTCTAGACCTCACGCCCTTTCTTTCCAACCCCTCTCCCATGCCACAAGAGAAAGAAACTCTTGATCAACTCAGGTATCACCCAAGAAATCTTTAAAATCCCCAAAAATCTTTTCCAAAACTCCCTAGAGAATGTGCAATCTATAAACAAATGATTAACCAACTCTTCATCTCTCAAGCATAGAAGAAAAACATTGATCACTATTGTATTCCTCTTGCGAAGGTATCCATTGTGAACACCCTACTCCTTGCCAATCAGTTGGGCCAATGTAGCAATCTTAGGAGGGGCCCCATAATGCCACACAAAAGATGTGTGCCCCTTGCCCCTTTGCGATGGATGCGTACATAACTCATGAAAGAGCGCACCAAGAATCTCCCGATTTATCTTTCAGCCAGACTAACAAATCCTTAGCATCCATTAGGGGCTACGCGCTGCTTAGCTGATTCAAGAGAGATAAAATCAGATTCCTCTTCTTCAGATAGGTTTCTATGACACAGCAGAGTCCAAACCACCTATTGCCCAAAAAGGAGTAACACAGAGCCATGGGGACTTTGCTATTGACTATAAACTAGCTAGCCTCAGAAAATCCACGAGAAGGCGCTATCAACTAACCATACATCTTCCGATGACCTGATTCTCCTTCCATCCCTTAAGGAGAAACCTACCCCCTCCTTGATCCTCACCGTCAATTTTGCAATTGCCCTCCAAATCATCGAAGCCCTATACAGAGAAGACTCCTTGGTTCACCAGCCACCCTCCTTGGCCCCATTTTTCCTCTCCACCACTCTCCTCCACAAAAGCATCCTCCTCCACCCCAAACCTCCATAGTCATTTTCTCATCAAGGTGTCATTCATTTCCTCCAACTTATGCCCATGCTCCCCTCCCCATATGGCCTGCATACCTCCTTCCATTTCAACAAATGGAACTTGTTCTTGTCTTCAATCCCTTTCCATAGGAAATCTCGCCCAAGCTTGTCAATCTTCATTAATGCCTTCTTTGGACACTTAAAAAGAGAGAAAGTACATTGGGATATTCAAAAGAGTAGCTTTGATTAGAGTTAGCATACCCCCCAAAGATAGATGTCGCTGCTTCTCCAATATCTCCACCACCTTATCCCAAAGGCAGGTAGGCGACTTACCTAAACATAATGGAAGCCCCAGGTATGACGAAGGAAACGAGCTATCCTTACATCGAAAGACCTCTTCTAGGGCCACCACATTTTCTAGGGCCACCACATTTTCCTCGAAGATGCCAATACCTAACATCTCACTTTTTGAAGTATTTACCTTAAGCCCTGACACCAACGCAAATCACGAAATAATCTTCCTCAGGTTGTCTACTTTGGAGGTATCTGTATCACAAAATAGCAGTGTGTCATTGGCATACTGGAGATGGGATATTTGAAATTTGATCCTATTTACCTTTAATCCTTCTATCAGACCCACTGCTTGCCCCATATCCAACATCCTGCTTAGCACATCTAGCACCACAATAAATAAAAAAAAGGCAGAAGTGGATCACCCTGCTTGAGACCTTTCAAAGATTTGAAGTCTCCTTTTGATGACCTATTAACTAGAATTGATAACCTAGCCAATTCAACAAATGCCTGAATTCATTCTCTCCATCTAGCATCGCAACCAATGCGTCTTAGCATTTGGTCTGGAAATTCACACCTCTTGTTATCATACGCTTTCTCGATGTCGAGCTTCCATACCTCTCCTTTCACACCTTGTCTTCAGCGGTAATCAATGCATTTTTGGGCGATCAACGTACAATTCAAAATTTGCTTGCGTTCATCAAATGCACCATGAGAGTTTTAGATGACATGCCCTAGAACTACGTGAAATTTGGTAACCAACAACTCTGCAAAAAATTTGTACGGAGCCCCGACTAGGTTGATCGGTTGATAATATCCCTCAAACTTTCCGCTTCCTCTTCCTTTGGAACCAGGGCAATGAAAGTGACCCCCAATTCCACCCAAATCCACCATTTTTGAAGAATTCCAATATAAAGCCGACCACATCCCTTTTTATTGCCTCGCAGAATACTTTGAAAAACACCATGGGAAAGCCATCTTTATCTTTGCACTTTATCCCTCACCAAATTACTCACTACCCTTTTCACCTCCTCCGTAACCCGCTTCTCCAATGCCACTGCCTCAGTCTCCAGGATGGAAGGGAACTCCAAATGATCGAGAGTTGGCCTTCTCCTCTTCTCACTAGAAAGGAGATGCTTATAAAGGTGGATAATAGAATCATCCACTTCCTCTTTCTTTTTTATAGTTCTTAATATACCTTTCTATTTCTTCTAGTTCGTTGCAATCCTTTCTCCTTGTCTTTTGGTGGGATTTTCTAAAAGGGATGGGTTTTTCAAGTGAAGGAGAGAGGAGGTGAGTATGAAAAAGGGTGTGTAGTGAAGCAAAAAATCCGAAGGCCCTTTACTTGGAGAGTGGGGGCTCTATTTATAGATTTTAGGATGTTCTTTCAGTAATATTTGGGAGTTTAAGGGGTAGATGTAGTAGGGGACACAACACATGCCTTGGGGTGAGAAATGAAAATGATTGGGAAGATGATTATATATATATATATATATATATATATATATATATATATATATATATATATATATGGGAAAAGGTACAATGCACTTGAGCTGACGATAAGCTCCCGTGAGGTCGAGCTGTGTGGGCCCCACCGTGATGCGTATCGACCATCAACACCGTGCATTTGATGGGTTCCCTTTAAATTATAGGATATCCCAAAAATCAGCCGTATACGGAACTCAAGTGGGCCATACCATCTAAAATTATGTGAAGACACCGTTAAAACATATAAAAACACTTGGTGGGGCCCACCTGAGTTTTGCATGCGCTTGAAACTTGGTTTGAACCCTCATTCAAGTGGGACACACATAATGGATGGGCTGTATTTGCAAACCACATCTCGGTGGGCCCTCAAAAATGGTTATGAATGTTTTAATGGTGCACGGCCCCTCTCCACTTCTGTATGTGGTGTGGCCCACACAAGTCACGGATTGACTTGATTTTTGAGACCTAGGCCCAAGATGGAATGGTGCATCTGACTGATGGGGTAGATGTTGAAATGCATCACGGTGGGGCCCACACAGCTCGACCTCATGGGACGGACTCATGAGGTCGAGCGCATAATACCTTTTCCCTATAAATATATAAGTCAAAGGAGGTGGAATCCTGCCAAAACTGGATCTCTGCAAGTGGGAATCCAATTTACGCACCAAAATTTTCTAATAAAAAATGATGTGGGGTCGGGTTGTGGTGCAACCTGGTCCCATTGCCCTTGTTGCAATCTACAAAATTAGGATTTTATTTATTTTATTTAAATGGGTTTGAGGGGTCGTCTATTAGTTCCTAAATTGAGGCAAATCTTACCAAAAAGGAGTTTGGATGCAACGCCTCCTAATCCTATCCAATTAGATGATCTCAAGGACAACTCTTGTCAAGTCATGTGTTCATATCTGCATAACTTGTTTTCACATTGCCTTCGATACCAGGAACCTTCAGAAAACAGTAGTACCCATCCAAGATGCTTGTATCGTTGGATACGAATGAGTGTAAGGTTCCCGCTTTCCTGCTCTTCGAACAAATGCCTGATTTTTAAGACTTGCTAGTTATCTAGAGTTTAGGAGCAATACTAGACACATTACTAGCCCAACTAGTGAAAACAGTTGGTGAAATAGTTTAACTTCATTGTCAATGTTGTCAAATGGCATAAGTGATCTTAAGTAGTCTTGGAAGGCTGATCGCATATGCGATCGCACAACTCTCATGTAGGTATATATATATATATATATATATATATATATATATATATATATATATATATATATATATATATATATATATATATATATATCACACACACACCAAAAGAAGAGGAAAATTAGAAAAAATAAATAAAATGTAAAACTACTACAAGTGTTTGGAATTGTAATTTCATTGAGTCATATTTTGTTATATTTATTACATGTTTTGCATTACATCTAACTGATGCAGGACATGAAAAATTAAATATGACATGCAATATTTCAGGCTTAGATCCTACCAATTCAGAAACAATCACACAAATTCCACATCCCACATGAAAATCCAAACATTCAATTAAGAAGGGGAATCTATGCGGGTCCAAGCCGACACAGGCTAGGGCTGGACCAATAAAAATTATAAGCTAAACGATGTCAAAGGGAAATAAAATCAACCACTCATGCATAAAAATCAGTCCCTAATCCAAGGGATTCCCTAATCTCAATTCAAAGAACCCTAGGGTGAGTAAAAGGGCAAATCAGTAAGGGATAATGTAATCTAGGTATAAGGTAATGCAATTAGATATAAAAAAAGAGGAAAATAGAAAAAAAAACCTGAACCCGAGATGATTCCGGCTTGTGGACAGCGGGCCAGGTGCGGGCGCACGTGCGCCTGAGGCTGGCCGCACGTGTGAGGGGGGAGAGAATCCTGAAAAGGATTCCTAGGCCTTGGTCGGCCAGGCCTGGGCTGCAAAACCCCCGATTTTGACGTCGATCCGAGCTCTGATCTGGGCGTGGTGCTCCGTCGAAGTTTCAGCCCCCCTGCGGGCCGAAATCTGAGAACCTGCTGTAATGAAAGGAAACTGATGCAACCAAGGACGAACGTGAAGTATGGATGGTGGTGGAAGATAAAAGAAAAGAGATGATGGAGGATGGGGATGAATCGGGGTCGATGTGGCTTCGCACCACGGTAGTTAGCCCTTCGAAAAGGGAGGGCTTCGCACCCACTTTTGAATTCTTCCACAACTCACGAAGAGAGCAGAAAAATAAAGAAGAATTTTTTTTATTAAACTTCAATCAATAAAAGAACTATATGGGGTGTCTATTTATAGGGAAAACCCTATACCCCAAAAACCCGCACCATGTGCGCAACCTATTACTTGGCGATGAAGTAAGCTAAAATAAAAATCAAACACAGAAATCTAAAGCATTCACAATGTTCTAAATAATAGCAATAAACAAAACCTAAAAAATGAAATCAATCCGATGAGTGGGCCACGATCATGAGATCCCATGATGGGCTTTTCTTGACTATTGGACCCACTTTTCTGAACCAAAACTTGTCTTCTAATTGGAGGCCCTCCCTAGACGTCATCATCGAGCCAGATCGATGATGGGATCCTCCTGCGTATGTACGTGCGTGGGGGTGGTGGTGTACGGCCGTGCATGTGCACGATGTCCTCATCAGCTCTCCTAGGCTGCGAAAATTTCGCCACTGGCGAAATAAAACTCCTGAACCGCTCTAGGATCTCAGGATCAAGTCGCCGAAGCTCCTCCTCAGTGAGCCATGTGCTGTCCGAAGCTGGACGTGACTTTCATTTAACGAGGTACTTCTGAAACCGGCAATCCGACGTGGAAATTATGTCATGGTCCAGGACATCCTCTATTTCCTCTCTTGAGGTGTGAAGGCTAGGTATGGGAGGTAGAGGCTGGGATGAAAGGTCAGGAAGAGGCCATGGATCAGAGGATAAGTCTGGGGAATCAGGATAGGTGGGCGAAGGGCCGGACAAAGTATCAGTGGGTCCCTGAAAAGCAACTAGATCCTCCATATTGAATGTGGAATTAATTCCCATGGAGGGTGGAAGATCTACCTCATACGCATTGAGACTGTTTCGCTTTATAATTTTGAAGGGCCCAGCGCTATGCGCGTGTAACTTACGAACGGCCCCTGGAGGGTACCACTCGGGCCTGATGCGGACCATCACAGAGTTCCCAATATTGGACTCTTTGAAACGTCTATGTTGGCCTGCTGAAAATTTGTATTGCCCATTACTAGTAGTGATCTTTCGCCTGATTTCTTGATGCAATGAATGTATGTGATGCGCAAAAGACTCTGCAGACTCTGATGGCCTATGGGATAATGACATGGAGATAAGATCAATAGGCTTCCTAGGCTTGTAACCAGTAACGACTTCAAAAGGACTTAGACCTGTGGACCTATTGACAGAACTATTGTATGCAAACTCGGCTATGGGTAGTACGGCATCCCACGTCCTGGTATGCTCCCCCACTAAACATCGAAGTAAACTTCCTAGGCTCCTATTAACCAACTCAGTCTGGCCATTGGTCCGAGGGTGGTAGGCAGAAGAAAATTGGAGCCTAGTATTCATCATGTGCTATAGTGTCTTCCAAAAGTAACTCATGAATCTCACGTCATGGTCAGACACTATGGTTTTAGGTAACCCATGCAGTTTGACGACCTCACTAAAGAACAGTTTGGCAACATGAGAGGCGTCAGAGGTCTTAGAACAAGGAATGAAGTGGGCCATTTTAGAGAAACGGTCCACGACAACAAATATGGAGTCATGCTTTCGAATAGTCTTGGGAAGTCTAAGCACGAAGTCTATACTGATGTCCTGCCGAGGGATGAACGGGACTGGCAAAGGTGTATATAATTCTGTATTCTGTTTCCTCTACTTTACCAGTTGACAAGTACGACATTGCCTTATAATTTTGGCCACGTCTCGCTTGAGGCTTGGCCAATGAAACCTATCCTCCACTACAGCAATGGTCTTGTCACGACCGAAATGACCCGCGACTCCCCCTGAATGTAACTCTCAGACAAGAAAATCGCGAAGGAAGGTGCGTGGTATACACAAGCGGTCACTCCTAAATAAATATTCGTCCAAAATCAAATACTCACTGTTAGCTCCTGACAGACTCTCTAATAAAGACGTATACACAACCCCAAAATCTAGACACAGAATACTCTTCTTTGATGCGCTCAAGGCCTGTAACTTCAACGCTCATGGAGTTGAGTAATGCGACTCGACGACTCAACGCGTCGGCAGGTTTATTCTCTACACCGACCTTGCACTTAAGCACAAAAGTGTGCTCTTGAAGAAATTGAACCCGCTTAGCGTGCCTGGGGCTTAATTTCTTCTGAGAGTTCAAGTATCTTAAGGCCTCGTGATCTGAGAACAAGACGAATTCTTGCGGTAATAGGTAATGCCGTCAATGGCGTAATGATTGCACTACCGCATAGAATTCCTTGTCATAGGTGGAATATCTTTGCTTCACCTCGTTCAGTTTCTCACTAAAAAAGGTGACAGGGTGCCCTTCCTGGTTAAGTACTCTTCCTATGCCGACTCTTGACGTGTCACATGCGACTTCAAAAGCTTTTGAAAAATCTGGAAGTTGCGTAACTGGAGCTTCGGTTATCTTGACCTTTATCTCATTGAAGGCCTTCGAGGCGGCCTTTGTCCATTGAAACTCTCCCTTTTTTATGCAGTCCGTGATGGGAGCCACAATGGAACTGAAGCCTCGAATGAACTGCCTATAAAAAGTGATTAAGCCATGAAAGCTGCGCACCTCATGAATATTGCGGGGTTCAAGCCAATTAACGATGGCCTTGACCTTCTTAGGATCCGCCGATACGCCCTCACCTGACACAATAAAACCTAAGAAGATTACACTACTAGACAAGAATGCACACTTCTTTAGGTTGGCATACAACTTCTCGGCCCTAAGGATCCCACAAACCTGCCTCAAATGGTTGAGGTGTTGCTCCTTAGTCATGCTATAAATCAAGATATCATCAAAGTATACGACTATGAACTTTCCCATGAAGGGTCTCAACACTTGGGTCATCACACGCATGAAAGTGCTTGGGGCATTAGTTAACCCAAAAGGCGTAATTAGCCACTCATATAGCCCATCCTTCGTCTTGAAGGCCGTCTTCCACTCATCGCCAGGGCGTATACGGATTTGGTGATACCCACTTTCGAGGTCAATTTTTGAGAAGATAGTAGCATTGGCCATCATATCTAGCATGTCATCAAGACGCGATATGGGAAACCGATACTTGATTGTGATTTTGTTGATGACCCTACTATCAACACACATCCTCCATGTGCCATCCTTCTTAGGTGTAAGAAGGGCGGGCACAGCACACAGACTCATGCTCTCTCGAATGAAACCCTTCTCTAGGAGTTCATCAATCTGCCTCTTCAACTCAGCGTGCTCCTTCGGGTTCATTCTATAATGTGGGAGGTTTGGTAGGGTTGTCCCAGGGATTAAATCAATGGTATGTTGTATATCCCTCATAGGGGGAAGCTCATTCAGTAAATCATCAGGAAAGATATCACGAAACTCATGTACTACCTGAATGACCTCAGTGGGTAACTCTACCCTAGTCTCTGGTACACTCTCCCTAGTCACAAGGGCGTACATCATCGAGTCTGCCTCCGTTTCACGCTCAAAGTCTTTGGCATTCAAAATATGGAGCGCTTTGGACTTGGACTTCGACTCCTTCACTTCTTTTGGGCCGCTCACACTACTCTGTGTGGTGAACTCTTTTTCAGTTGTATTCTTTGGTGGTAGAGGATTTAACTTGACCTTCTTGCCCTCAAACCAGAATGTACACACATTTAAATGACCAAATATGGTAACATCCTTGTCATAGAGCCACGGCCTACCTAGAATGATATGGCCCACATCCATAGGAACAACATCACACCAAATTGTCTTTATAAGATCCGAACTGAATAGGGACAAGACAGCGGTGCGATACTGGAATGGATGTCTCATCAACCCAGGAAACTATAAGGTTGAGGATGGGTTCCAGCTTCAAGCCCAAACGCCTTACAGTGCTAGTCGATGCCACGTTGGCACAACTACCACTATCCACGATCATCATACAGTTCTTTTCCCCACATTTTGCATAAGTGTAGAAGATCGTGTTGCGGCGCCAGTCATTATTGTTCTTGACTTGAGCCAGGGCGTAACGCACAATTGCGAGGGTCATAGACTCTTGTGCTCCCTCTTCCTCATCACTAGGGGTTCCGACTGGCTCATATTCCTCCTCACTATCACTCTCCAAGGACTCTACTTCTACTTGCCCATCAATAAGGAGTACTTTGGTGCCCTCTCTTATGCTGCACTGGTGAGCAAAATGACCAAACCTCTGACACCTAAAACACCTAATGATCCCACTTCCATGTGAACTAGACCCGACAATCTCTTTACTTATCATCCTTAGGTCTGGGCTGAACATTAGGAGAAAGTTTGTTTTGGAATCCCGTGTTAGGTCTAGCCCCAGATGGGTTGGCCTTAGCACCGGATTCGCGAAAGTCAAACCGCCTTCCCACAGATGCTTTAAGGTATTGCTCGACATCTAACGCTACTTGGTACAACTGTTCGATAGTATCTGTCTTTGGTGAGCAATTCTCTTCTAATGTCAGGACGGAGGCCCGTTTTAAAACGAGCAAGGGTGAGTACGGGGTCCTCATCAACCTCACAGCAGGTCAAGTACTCTTCGAATTTTTCAATGTAATTAGCAACACTCATGGAACCCTGTCGAAGAGACTGTCACTCCTCAATCAACCGCAGGCGATAAAAGAAAGGGAGGTACTTCTCTTTAAGTGTTTCTTTCATTTTGCCCCAATGAACTATTGAGAGTTCCCTTGCTCTTTCTTTCTTTCGCTCAACCGTCGCCCAAAACCTCTTTGCTTGACCCGCAAGCTTCATCTTGGCGAATCGGACTCGTCAAGCATCCGACATATCATACCACTCAAAATAGTGGTCCATATCTGTCAACCAATCTAAAAAGGCTTTAGGGTCCAAGTGGCCATCAAAAGTAGGGGCATTTACTCTAACTCCCTTGAGGAGTTGCGCATCTGGGTCATATTGGTCATGATGTCCCTCACGAGGTGGGTGCACAGGTGCGCGCCCATGACCAACTCCTTGGCCGCCTCCATTCCTTGGTCTAATCTCCTGACCACTTGTTTGAGAATGGGCATTTTCCCCAATGGTGGGGTTTGCCCTGAGGGAGGCCTCTATTTGAGTAACGCGATCATCAAATTGGTTAAGACATTGATCTATGCGTTGTTCCAAGCGCTTAGACATAGACTCAAACTGCTGGGTTAACTTGGCCATTGATTCTTGTAGTTGCTCCATGTTTAGAGTAGGGTGCAAACTAAAACCGCGACCCATACGTGTGGGCATACACAGGCTAACTCAACCTAAGGACCTACTATGGCAACTATATGCATCTAAAAAAAACTAAATGACCCTATGAGACTCTATATGAAGGCGATTTACACACCGTTACTAAAATTCAGCTATATATGATGGACTGAATGCATGACGAACTCAAATAAACTAAACCCTAAATATGTGGTGAATTCCCCTACAAGAACCCTAGGCTCTGATACTAAATTTGATGCAGGACATGGAAAATTAAATATGATATGCAAGATTTCAGGCTTAGATCCTACCAATTCAGAAACAATCACACAAATTCCACATCCCACATGAAAATCCAAACATTCAATTAAGAAGTGGAATCTATGCGGGTCCAAACCGACACAGGCTAGGGCTGGACCAATAAAAATTATAAGCCAAACGATGTCAAAGGGAAATAAAATCAACCATTCGTGCATAAAAATCAGTCCCTAATCCAAGGGATTCCCTAATTTCAATTCAAGGAACCCTAGAGTGAGTAAAAGGGCAAATCAGTGAGGGATAATGTAATCTAGGTATAGGGTTATGCAATTAGGTATAAAAAAAGAGGAAAAAAAAATTAAAAAAAAAAAACCTGAACCCGTGATGATCCAGGCGTGTGGACAGCGGGCCAAGTGCGGGCGCACGTGCGCCTTAGGCTGGCTACACGTGTGAGGGGGGAGAGAATCCTGAAAAGGATTCTTAGGCCTTGGTCAGCCAGGCCTGGGCTAGAAAACCCCCGATTTTGACGTCGATCCGAGCTCTGATCTGGGTGTGGTGCTCCGTTGAAGTTTCAGCCCCCCCTGCGGGGCGAAATCTGAGAACCTGCTGTAATGAAAGGAAACTGATGCAACCAAGGACGAACGTGAAGTATGGATGGCGGTGGAAGATAAAAGAAAAGAGATAATGGAGGATGGGGATGAATCGGGGTCGATGTGGCTTCGCACCACGGTAGTTAGCCCTTCGAAAAGGGAGGGCTTTGCACCCACTTTTGAATTCTTCCACAACTCTCGAAGAGAGCAGAAAAATAAAGCAAGAATTTTTTTGTTAAACTTCAATCAATAAAAGAACTACAAGGGGTGCCTATTTATAGGGAAAACCCTATACTCCAAAAACTCGCACCATGTGCGCAACCTATTACTTGGCGATGAAGTAAACTAAAATAAAAACCAAACACAAAAATCTAAAGCGTTCACAATGTTCTAAATAATAACAATAAGCAAAACCTAAAAAATGAAATCAATCCAACGAGTGGGCCACGATCATGAGATCCCATGATGGACTTTTCTTGACTATCAGGCCCACTTTTCTAAACCAAAACTTGTCTTCTAGCTAGGAAGCCCTCCCTGGACGTCGTCATCGAGCCAGATTAATGATGGGATCCTCCTTCTGCGTACGTACGTGCGTGAGGGTGGTGGTGTACGGCCGTGCGTGTGCACGATGTCCTCATCACTAACAAGTAACAAAATTATCTAAAAAGGTAATAACTAATAAGTACTTAAATGATACGACTTATTCAAAATTATGAAAACAAAACAACATAGGAATTTTATTGATGACTTGATGTAGAGAAATAGTAAATACATTGTACAAATTACAAACTACAAAGTGACAAAGTACAAACTACAATGTTACAATTACAAACTACAAACTTAAAAAAAAAATCAAAATTCAAAAATAATCTATACAATTTTATCTTTAATCCATTGTGACACATCTCCACCATCATTGCCACCACCCCCGCCACCATCATCTCCTTTCTTGTAACTTTCTTTTGTTTTGTTTCTTTATCATCGGTTCTTGCGAGGTCTTGATCTACATCCAATGGTTGATCATCTTTTTCTTTTATCTATTGAATCTTGTCTTCTTCTTGGCCTCGATTGCTAATATGATGCAGGACATGAAATGTAAATATGATATGCAAGATTTCAGGCTTAGATCATACTAATTCAGAAACAATTACACAAATTCCACATCCCACATGAAAATCCAAACGTTCAATTAAAGGGGAATTTATGCGGGTCCAGGCCTACACATGATGAAATTTGGATCAATAAAAATTATGAAGCAAACGATACTCAAAGATAAGAAATAATCCTTCACACACACATAGTAATCAGTCCCTGATCCAAGGGATTCACCAGTTTCAAATCAAGGAACCCTAGGAAAAGAAAATGGGCATATAAGTTAGGGAAAACGTAATCTAGGGCTAGGTTTCATGAAAAAGGCTATGAGAGGATAAAAGAGGATAAAAACCTGAGCCAAAAGACGATCCGCGTATGGACAGCGCGCGGGCGCGGGCGTCGTTTGCAGAAAAGCTCTCCTTGGCCCTGGTCGGCCAGGGGGAGGCTCCAAAACCCCGAAGTTTCGGGTCGATCCGAGCTACGGCTTGTGCGTGGTGCTCCGCCGAAGTGTCAGCTCGCCTACGGGCCGAAATCTGGAAACCTGCTGTAATGAAGAACTCTGATGCAACAGAAGGACGAATTCGAAGTATGGATGGTGGGGAAGATGGAAAAAAAGATGATGGGGGATGGGGATGAATCGGGGTCGATGTGGCTTCGCACCACGGTAGTTAGCCCTTCGAAAAGGGAGGGCTTCGCACCCACTTTTGAATTCTTCCACAACTCACGAAGAGAGCGAAAAAAATAAAGCGAAATTTTTATTAAACTTGAATGAATCAAAAGAACTACAAGGGGTGCCTATTTATAGGAGAGCCCTATACCCAAAAACTCGCACCATGTGCGACACCTATTACTTGGCGATGAAGTAAACTAAAATAAAAACCAATCACAGAAATCTAAAGTGTTCACAATGTTCTAAATAATAACAATAAGCAAAACCTAAAAAATGAAATCAATCCGACGAGTGGGCCACGATCATGAGATCCCATGATGGGCTTTTCTTGACTATCGGGCCCACTTTTCTGAACCAAAACTTGTCTTCTAACTAGGAGGCCCTCCCTGGACGTTGTCATCGAGCCAGATCGATGATAGGATCCTCCTTCTGCGTACATACGTGCGTAGGGGTGGTGGTGTGCGGCCGTGCGTGTGCACGATGTCCTCATCATAATAGGCCTTGTTTGTCTTCTCGATATTTGACTTGAAGAACTTTCTCTAAGTGCCGCTCTAAATGTGATATCTTCAACTTGAGCTCATGTTAAGCTATCTCCTACAACCACCGGGTCCTTCGTCACTACAAATCACTCATTGTCTGCCTCCAGATCATCTAGGCAGATAGGATCATAGAAACTAGGCTTTTCTCACTTAGGAATCATTCCCGCAACTTTTGGTTGTATTGGATGAAAATAAGGTCATTTAGCATCTTTCGTTTAAGATGATTTTTTTTTATTTTTTTTTATTTTTTTTTATTTTTTTTTTATAAATTTATGTGAATCAATATAACATTTAAATTGAAAGTGAATTAGTGATAGTGATTACTGATTCGATACTTTTAATATTCACTCCAAATCCAATATTTGAAGAGTGAATTGAAAATCTTAGCGACTCAAATGTATTCTAGTTGCACTCACAAATCCTTACAGAACATGTGAGGCCAAGAATTTTCATGGCCAACTTTTTAGTATTGGATCCTTCCACTTCGGGTCCACTTCGTACATTCCCCACTAGTCAACTATGCAAATAACGGTTAAGGCTTGTTTGGATAGTGAATGACGACTATAATGAGTTGTAAAAGTGCAATGTTTACAAATTACAATACTTTTCTCTTGGCAAACATGTAATTTAATCATGTGTCAAGATAGGGGTGGCATAAGTGCAATGATGATAATTTTACATTGTTGAGATGTTAAATCAATTGGAAAAATACATTGATTCTTATGTTTAGATGGGAGATTTTTACTGCCATGTATGGTAAATTGTAATGATTAGTTGATTACAAATACCTTTACCCGTCTCCCATTACATATGCATGTGACCACTGAATTACTTGTTTAAAGAAATGTTGTGAAATTGTAATGATGGCGCTTTTATATTACAATACTGTCATAATTTTCTATTCAGACAAGCCCATAAAGTAAGTTAGACTTTGCAGATTGTAAGAAATTACACTAAGGCCCCGTTTGTTAAATCTGAAGTCTAAAGCCTGAATCTGAAAGCTGAAGCCTGGATCTGAAATCTGAAGCCTGAATCTGAAATCTGAAGTCAAAAAACTTGTTTGGTAACTATGGCTGAAGTCTAAAATTAAGTACTGAATTTGAAACAATCTGTTTGTTAACAAATATCTGAAATGTCTGAAATATGTTAATTTGACAGATTTGCCCCTATCTATTTCCTGTTTGGAAATGCTTTACATTATAAAGAAATTATTTCTTATTAAATGAAAATAAATTATTTTATTTAATTCAAATAAACTATAAAGTACTTAATAGAAAATTAAAATATCATTATTCATAAAAACAGATAAAAATTTAATGATTTGCATGTATAAGTGTGGCGGCAATTTCTTCTCGCATATTCGACATAATAGTTTGTTCAAAGTTTCCAAATACTCCTTCCACTTCAGGCATATCATTCTCTGATTCGATATTCATCTCTGAAAGAACATTTTCATCATTGTATTGTTGGAAGAGTGGATCGGAGATGGATTCCTTTCTGATGTAGTTGTGTAGTGTCATGCATGCAATAACTATGTCTCTTTGCGTCGGGAAGGAATATGGTGCCATCCGCTTCAAAATTGCAAAACGCGCCTTCAACACGCCAAAAGACCTTTCGATTACATTCCGTAACTTTGCATGCATATGATTAAAAACCTTCTCTTTACTAGTAGGCCGCCCACCACTACGAAAGTCACCCAACCAATACCGAACATTACGGTATGGTGCCATAAATCCTCTTGTGTGAGTATAAGCAGCATCAACAAGATAATATTTATCTACATAAAAACAAATGACATTTTAGTAAAATTTCAAGTTATAATTTCACTAAGCTATATGAAAAAATATATTAAATATTACCAGGAGGGGGCAACGGAAATTTCTTATTTGGATCAAATACAGCATCCATAAGTACCCTTGAATCATGTGCCACCCCTTCCCATCCAGCTATAACATATGTAAAAATCATATTAAAGTCACAGATGGCCATAACGTTCTGAGCACATTCACCCCTTCCTCTTCCTCTGTAAGGTATTTGTTTATCTGTCGGGATACATGCAGGAATGAGGGTTCCATCTAACACACCAACGGCACCCTAAACATTAAAGGTAAATTGTTAATCCTTGAGTAAGATGATTCAATTATAAGTAAATATATTTATATTTTTTTATATGAAGTTTTACCTTAAATATTTGTCGAAGATGTCGGTGTGTTCTGATTTCTTGGATATTTTGATCGAATGATGGAGTGACAATCATTTCTTTGGCAAATTTTAACATAGCCAATAATACCTCATGAAAGTATTTATGCACTGTTTGTGTTGAATGTACAAAGCGATTTCTTACCAATCTATTCCGAAGGTTATGACTAATTGTTATTATAAACATGGCAATCTTTTCCTCGAGTGATACATATCTACTATCAAATAACCACCTTCGAATGCGAAACAAGTTACACAAACTATTGAATGTATCTTTCTCCATTCTAAACAATTCGTAGCAAACCGAAGATGGACCATCTAGCAATTCTTTCACAAAATATGATCCAGGTAATGCAGGAGAACTTGCTTGTATTCTATTAGTAGATGTCTCTAAATAATTAAATAGCAGCTTTAATACAATAATCTTCAATAATCTCTTCTGTTTATTTGTTAATGCCATAATTCTGTCAACATCGAAAGTAAAGACTTCAATTAGATGTTTAAACAATTAACTAGTTAAGATTAACAAATCTCTTAAATAGATTATATCAACAAAAATATAAAGTTTATAAGCAAAACTAATGTCAAAACATTAAAGAAAAAGAAATAAAACTAATGTCAAAAATATGAAAAAATAAACCACACACTAATCTAAAGTCTCTATCCAAAGCTTCATATCCTCTTCTTCTTCTAGAAGCATCCACACTTCTCTATTCTCCTTCTTCTGGGTAAACGATTTTAGAGCTTTAAAGTATAATGGATCTGGTCTTCTTATTGATGACATCTTTGTTTAATTTCATTAAACATTCCTTGATAGTGGGTCCTTCTGCATCTGTCTTTTCCAACTGATGTATGAGTGCATCTACGCTGCTTTGGATATCCTTCTTCCTATTTGGTTTGTGCCGTTTGCGTTGATGAGCTTCTAAATCGATAAGCGGTGCCTATTGGCATTCTTTAGTAGCTGAATTTATGTTAATACCGAAACTATGTAAATTGATTTCATTTTCACTCATAGGTGTATTTGAAGGTATTTGAGATGACGACCCAAAATACTCCTTAGGAAGATTGTCGCTATGTGTTGTGTAGGCTTCACTGGGTTGCAACAAAACCTTCAAATAAGGCCCTCAATTCGTTCTCAAATGCTAGTGGTCTATTTCGGAATTGAGCCGCATTCTTATTTGCCTGCAATAAAAATATCATAAAATCATGTCTTAATTTGATGAAAGACAAATTTTTTTATAAATATATAACAAAATTTCATAATTACCTTTATGTACTCATCCCATCTTTCTTCGAAGCCAATCGAATTGGCCGTCAATGCATTGTACCCATGTCCCGTAATGCTTATCAATTTAATCCACGTAGTATACTGTACTTTCAGATAATCCCATAAATTCTTCAATTGCTTTTGATTAAATTCTTTTCCCGTACGCTTTTTCAACTCAATTATTAATTTGTTCCATGCTTGTTTGGTCAAGCTTGACCCTGACCTACCACCCTTATGTGCTTCTTCAAGACAACAATCAATAAATATTTTTTTCTCCAAATCACTCCATCTTGCCCTGCCACTATCCCTTGAAGTCATCGCTACAATAGCCTAGTATAAACTGAGAATTGTTTAAAGAAGAACAATTGGGTAAAAATCTTTTAATAAATTTACTTGATTAAAATAAATAGAAAAGACAAAAACTTAAGAAAATCATGTCAATCTTTAAAGATAAAGAGACTGTAATACCTATCGAAGAGAAATATTTATAATCCTTTATAAAGATACTGAAAAAATAATTGATGATGCAATGGAGAAGTGAATGAGAAACCTGATGTATCTTAGAAAAAAATAAACGTGAATTGGTACTACACCAGATGATTTTCCACCAAGTTTGATCTCCTTAAAATTGTTCATAGAACTTGAGCTCGATGAGCCCATATAGGCTTCCAACGCAGGAGCTTCCCGCGGAAGGCTTTCGCAGGGGAAGCGGATTGCGTACGGACAGTGTCAATTGCAACATAGCTACTGACAATACTCTATGACCCTGCATGGAGTATTTCTGATTTATCCAAGCCGTTCATACATTTTTAAATATCATTGTATAGCATTATAAGAAAAATGAGAGATATTAATATCTCCACTGGAGCACACCACAAGAAAACAGTAGAGATTGAATGGTCACAATTAAAAATTTTCTAGGGCTCACTGTAATGTTTATTTGTCATCCAACCTGTTGGTTAGGTCACGCACACCTGGTAGAAGAGAAAAAAAATATAAGCTTAATTTAAAACTTTTGTGGCCTTTAAGAAGTTTTTAATGGTAAGTGTTCAATCACCAATCTTTCCTGTGGTGTGGTCCATATGAGATTTTTAAATATCTAATTTTTGTCCCAAACCATGAAATGATCTAAGAAAATAGATATATGGCATGGATGAAACAAATACATCATGGTAGGGCCCATAGAGCACCAACCATCAGCCACAAGCCGGTGGCAGTGGGAGTAGCAGGTCCGTCCCGTCCCGTATTTGTATACAAGGGACGCGGATTTCCTGCAAAAGGCTTTCGCAGGAAGTTCCTACGCAAGGATATTGGGTGGAGCCCACCGACATGTTTTTGATAAATCCAATTCGTCCATCCGTTTTTCGAGATCATTTAAGGACTTAAAATAAAAAATTAGCGTATATAGAACTAAGGTGGGACACACGAGATGAAACAATGATCATTCAGTGAGCACTGTTGAAGCATTCTTATGCCCAAAAAATTATTGTATCAATCTATACTTTTAGTTTTTTCACTTAATCCCATTGACAATGACCTTATAAATGGTTTAGATAACATATAAACATCAAGGTGGAGCCTGGGAAGATTTCAACAAAGAGAAATTTCTTTCCTTAATTTTCCCTCTCGTGTGACCCACTTAAGCTTTGTATCCCCCTCATTTTTTGTCCCACGCCCTGAAATGAGATCTCAAAACGGATGGACGGAATGGATTTCTCACATACACTGTGGTGGGCCCCACCCAGATCCTTGCGCAGGAACCTTCTGCAGGAGATCCGCGTCCTTATCCAGAGGAGTCTGTGAAGAGGACGGACGCGGATCGGCTACTCCCCCTGACACCCGCCAATGGCTGTGGTCGGTGCTCCGTGTGACCCACCACTATGTATGTGTTTCATCCATGCCGTCCATCTATTTTAAGGGATCATTTTACGGTACGAGACCAAAAATGAGGTATATTCCAATCTTAAGCAGACCACATTACATGAAACAGTGTTGAATGAGCGTCGACCATTAAAAAACATTTTGTGGCCATAAAAGTTTCAGATCAAGATGATTTTTGTTTTTTCTCTTCCTCTGGGCCTGTATGACCTAATCAACATATTAGATGTCAAATAAACAGTACAGTGGGCCTTAGGAGGATTTTAATGATAGATATCCAACCACTATTGTTTTCATGTGGTGTGGTCCACCTGAGATTTATATACCTCTCATTTTTGGAATTGAGTAATAAAATTATACGTAAAAATGGATGAATGGAATGGATGAAACACACACATCATGGTGGGGCCCACAGAGCACTGACCATCAGCCCTAGGGCTTGTGTCAGGGGGAGTAGCGAATCCGTTTCCGAAGAGGACGCGGACTGCGTACTACCCGCGCCCGTCCCTGGCTCCGAACGGGCAGATCTGTGGGCGGGCCCACCGTGATGTATATGTACATCCAAATCTTCAATCCATTTTCTCATATTATTTTAAGGCATGAACATAAAAATGAGGCTGATCCAACGCTCAAGTGGACCACACCAAATAATAATCATGGTTGCATTAAAATGCACCAGTTGCATTAAATGGAAGAGTCATCTGTGATGTGGTCCATTTAATCATTGGATATGACTCATTTTTGTTTTGATGCCTTAAAATAATATGAGAAAAGGGATAGAGGGTTTGGATGCCCACAGAGCTAGGGACGGGGGTAGTACGCAATCCACGTCCGTTGTTAGAACGTTTCAAAGAGATCAAAGTTACATGGGCCACTGTGATGGTTTTTTTTTTTTTTTTTACCATCCAACCTATTCATTAGGTCATGTAGACGTGGGTGAAGTGAAAACACAAATATCAGCTTGATCTGAAACTTCTCCAACTCTCAAGAAGTTTTTAACGGTGGACATTCAATCCTCACCTTATGGTCTAATTAATTATTGGACTTGCTTCTTTGATTGGATCATACCTTGAATTAGCTAAAAAAGTTGATGAACGGTGTGGATTAAACACATAAATCATGGTAGGGCATAAAAAAGTTTCATAAGTTAAAGGTTAATTTTGTATTGCGCGGATCCGTATAACTTGAAAAGGGGTATTTTTGAAATTTAAAAATTTTTGTTTAATGAAAAATCACGGAGCGCATTCCGTGTTCACCATTAAGCCAGACTCCTATCACGGAAAGAATTCAGTGAAAAACCACTTACCGCTTTCCGTCTTCCGCGTTAACAACGCATTAACAAACACCACTAAATACGGAAAAATTTCCCCATTCCGTGTTAAGTGCTAAAATTCAGCGTTAACAAACACGGCCCAAGTTTAACTCACTAAGACATTCGTACTTCGCAATTTCAAAGTTCTATGCCTGATGACTATGTCTCTTTAGAAAATCCCTGTATTCTTCAAGTAGAAGTTCAAAAGTCCAAAAATCCAATCTTGCTCATCTTTATCTAGAATCGCTCTCTAAAACATCAAGGAATCTTACCATATGCATCGTTCTGCCTCACTCTAATCGGTGAAACTGTAGAATAGGGCCAAATTAAGAATGTAGGCGGTCGAATACAAAGGAGATGATATTTGGCTACCCTATCTTTTATCTATAATATTTAATACAAGCCTACAATCACATTTTTACAATTAAAGTGCTCCATAAGTTTCGATTTAGCCATTTCCATTGCATCGTATATGTATGCCATTGTTGGCATCTCATCATCGTCCACCAATCTTAACACACCAAGGGTTTTGAAGATTTCCGTGCCTTCAGTACTTGTGCCCATAATGATTATGAAAAGATAATTTGTTGAACTAACTTTCTTTTGGTCTTCTTTGACCAAGGCTTGTTATTTCGATTAGCTGACACTACAAACTTTTTGCCCAGACTTTTTTTTTTTTTTTTTTTTTTTAGTGTTAAAAAGGCTAATTGTAAATTGTGTGACGACTAGACAAAGAAAATTACAGACAATGTGTTTTCTTATGTTATGGAATGTTTATACATAAACACATTGATTCTTCTAGCCCTAGCAATCACCTTAAAGGGTCGTTTGGCACCATGGATTTGAGGGGATTTCAAATCCCTTGAATTGTTTGGCACCATAAAGTAACTGGGGGTTTCAAATCCATGGTGAGACCTTGGATTACATCTAAAATCATTCCCATAGTTGCATGTGTAACATGTGTATCACTAGACTATTAATCTATTGGACACATGACCCACTAATGATATCCTAAAATAATTAGATTATCAATTGCATCACTATAATTACTTTAATATGATGATCAGCACCATCCAAACATTGTCCATGTAAATCAACGGTTAAAAATCGTTGGTTAGTCACTCGGACGTGATCTTGTGCTTGTGGCCCATCCGACACTTGGAATTTCATCAATTTTGGCAAAGTATATATTTCAACGGGCTTATTATAACCATTGTGTCAAAAATTACATAAGTTCACTAATTGGAGATATTAAAGTTGATTTAGTAATTAAATTCAAACCCCTGCAAATATACTATGAATAGCTATTTTTGGATTAAAGTTGATACTCACTCTAGGGTGCCAAACACAACAAGAGGATTTCAAATCTAGGGGGTCCGAATCCAGGGGGTTTCAAATCCACGGTCCCAAACAGGCCATAATATTCAACCTACATATGTCATCTAACATTAAATCCTTGCAATGTTGCCGCGCATGCCATGGAATTCGAAATAAACGGTGTTGCTTCTCCTTAAGAAGGTGACCAATGGATGTATAGGAGTTTGTGTTATCTATGATAACTTGGACAATGTGTTCTTCTCCTATTTCCCCAACTATTATGTCTAACTATTTAAACAAATATTCAACCATAGGGAAATGGGCCAATGCATCCATGGACTTCAAGAATATTATCCCAACCATACAATTAACGAGAAAATTAATCAGTGTCTGACCGGATCTGTTGGTTTATCCATCAAACCATTAAAGTACATCCAGAAAATTTGCATGCCTCTTTGTATTCAACGATAAAGTTTCTAGTAAAATCAACGTTTGCCTTGAGGCATGTTTCCGTCACTTCATGATACAAAGGGGGCCTAACTCCAGGTCCAAATTGACTTATTGCTTCAACAATTACTTTTAAAACTTTTCAATGTAATGATGTTGAAAGCAACATTGGCTTGGTATAACCATTTCTATATTGAATTGTGGTTTTCTTATCTTTATTTTTATAGCAATTTTCTAGTGTTGTTTGTGGGGGTGCTTTACCTCTTTGGTTAACCACATCCTCAGGATGTGGTCTACACCACCTATCCAATGGCACATGCTCATGGGACCTGTTGGATGCTAAACCTGGTGATATGGAGCGTCTGATCGACATATGCGATCATATATGACAGTGTTGTTCATTATCTTCATGAGTTGTCACCATTTTTTCCATACCTCATCCTAAGAATTTAAGCCTT
The DNA here is from genome assembly GCA_030180095.1 of Magnolia changhungtana. Taxonomy (NCBI): domain Eukaryota; kingdom Viridiplantae; phylum Streptophyta; class Magnoliopsida; order Magnoliales; family Magnoliaceae; genus Magnolia; species Magnolia changhungtana. The sequence goes on along the minus strand of JASAUF010000502.1, from coordinate 5,389,615 downwards.
ACTACAGGATTCCTCCGTTCTTGTACTCAGGTAATTTAGCATATTGCATAAATTGCAAATTGTTAAAATAAAACAAAAGTCAATAGGGTTACCAAATACGCAGTACTCATGTAACATCGTTAACACATTTTCTGAATGATTGTTGTGTTGGTGATGTCAGCCATTTTGTGAATGCAGGGCAACACATTTTCATATGCTTGTGGACTTTAAAGGTGTACATAGTTCCTTAGTAGCACCTTAAAATGTGGAGCTTTTGTGATTGATAATTTTGTTGATCTTTATTTGCAGATTAAATCCATGAAGGAATTGTATCTGCCAGAACTGAACGAAATGTACCAGAAGATTGTTATGAGGTTCCAGCAGGTATTGAGCTTTTCCTCTGGGTTATGATTTGTAGTAGAAATTCTGCCAAACTCAGCTAAAGTCGAGGGATGTGTATCATGATAAACATTGGATATTCTTGGAAAATATTATGATATTCTCGCTTCATTGATACACACACACACACACACACACACACACACACACACACAGAGAGAGAGAGAGAGAGAGAGAGAGAGAGAGAGAGAGAGAGAGAGATGATCACCTGTGCACCTTCTTAGGTGAGAACTTGTGCGCACCTTTGCACACATGTCATGGGCACAATCCGAACGGTCCATGCGACGCGGCGCCCCATGAAACCCCCAAGCCCCAAATTTTAGCCTGATCCAAAACTCTGGTGGGCCATAGCAAAGGTAGAGGCAAATCAAGGGAGGAAATTGTTTCCCTTTTTTTATGGCCCACCAGAGTTTTGGATCAGGCTAAAAGTTGGCCCCTGGGGGTTTCATGGGGTGCTGCATTACATGGACCGTTCAGATTTTGTGCCCATGACACGTGCAAAGCTGTGCACGAGTTCTCACCTAAGAAGGTGCACAGGTGATCATATATATATAAAACAAAACAAAACAGTCAAGCGGCAAGAACGAGTTGATTTTTAGTGACCCTCTCATCACTCTTGCTTTGGCAAGAGTCTTGGCGATCTCGTTATCCTGTATAGGGATATCAGAGAAAGCATCCCTACTGTTAACGATGTTAACATTAAAACTGATAAATAGCACGATGTTATCACAATATTTGTGATCTTTTCCTGGTAATAATAATCTTTTAGAATTTATTATTATCTTTATCGGTTATTTATCTTTGATATTTCCTATAGTTTCATATCATATATGCTTTATTTCACACATGATTTACCCAAATATATCCGAGAAAATGCCCAAAATGGAAACTTTCTGAGAAGTTCCTGTTCTGTGAAATTGACAACAAGAATGTTTTGTCACTTGGGTGTTGATGGCCTACGTGTATAACATTGATATCAGGGAAATCTTGCATCCCCTCCTGATCATTGCTATCTTTTCTTGTTCATCTCTTATTCTTTTATTTTTGACAGCTCGATGCTCCCATACAGCAGCCGAAGCAGTCAGAACAAATCGAGAGACTAAAATGGTACAAGGCCATGTTAGAGCGCTTGATAACATTCTTGCAGGTGCCCAAGAGCAATATTTCACCTGCTTACAAAGAGAGACTGTCTCATTTCGAGAAGCAGATTATTGGTGTTCTCAGCTCCAGGATAAAGAAGCCTGCTTTACAGCAGCCTGGACAGCAACAACTTCAGCCCTCTGTTGGTCAATCACTCTTAATCCCGCAGCAACCACAATCTCAAAATTCTCAGCAGCAGCACGACAATCTTGTAAACCAGATGCAGCCGATGCACGCACAAGGTCCGGTGGCATCTATGCATTCAACTACCACGACAAACTTACAGCATGCCACACAGCAGAACATGATGAATGCTCTTCAGACTGGTTCTAGTTTGGATTCGACTGCACTGGGAAGTGGGCTCAATTCATTGACCCAGGGGGCTATGGGCTCCCTGCAGCAGAACATTGGGGGATCCCTGCAGCAGAGCACTATGGGATCTTTGCAGCAGAATACTGTCCACGTTCCACCCCAGCAGGCTAAAATTAATGCATTGTCACAAGGTGGCGTGAATCCATTACAGCCTGACATCCAACCAAATTCTACCGTGCTTCAACAGCAGCATCTGAAGCAGCAGCAACAACAGCAAGAACAGCAGCTTATGCAACCACAACAATTGAAGCAGCAATACCCCCCGCGCCATGTGCTCCAGCAATTGATTCAACAACAGCAGAAGCAGCAGATATTGCAGCAGCAGCCACTAATGCAGCAGTTACACCAGCAACAAAAGCAGCAGCAATCTGCGCAATTACAGCCACACCAAATGCCACAGCTTCATCAGATGAATGAAGCCAACGAGTCGAAGGTGAGGTCTGGTGCAGGACCGGGCCTGTTTTCACAGCAGCAACCGGCGGGGCGACGCTTGGCATATCAGCCGCAGCTGAAGATTGGTGCTCCATTTCTGACTTCTTCTCCTCAACTGCAGTCCGTGTCCCCTCAAATTTCACAGCACTCGTCACCTCAGATTGACCAGCAGAGTCTTCTACCATCTCTCCCGAAAGCTGCATCGCCTTTGCAATCTGCCTCCTCCCCCTTCGTTGTTCATTCTCCTTCGACTCCCTTATCCTCCTCTCCTATACCACTGGACCCTGAGAAACCTTTATCTGGTATTTCTTCAAACTCAAAGGCTGGGAATCTTGTGACGTCTCTCTTCCTCCAAGATTTTACTAGTCCGGATGGTAATCAGGGTGGCAAATCAAGTACAGTAGTGCGGCCCTTGGAGCGCTTAATTAAAGCGGTTAGTCGATTTTCTTTATTTTGCATTCCAATCTTTGGTTCTATATGGTAGATGTCTGATACATAAGGGTGCATTGGGTGAAGTTTCAAAGTCTCAGTATCCTTGTTCAGGACACCTTAGATCAATGTTTCAAAGTCTTTGTCGTGGATATTAATTTTCAGGGAAATAGTAGGTATCATTCAAAAAGCAAGTTAGGGAGAAGGGAAATGAGTTGTTTCCTTGTGCTCCATCAATAAATTAAAGCCATCAGATTCACAGACTTCCACTCTACATATTCTGCTGCTGAACCTTGATGGCATCTACTCTGCACAGCCTTTGGTGTCATTATCATGGTTTTGACATTACCCAATCCAAAATTTCCAGGATTCCACCCTGACCTCTCTTTGGCACCTCATCTGCCCATTTGCAGCCATTGTTTGAGCTCTATCAACCAACATGATTCTTTCTTTTTCTTTGTTTTTGTTTTTTTGTTTTCCCTCTCTTTTAGAGATTTTCAATTTCTGACTCATGTCGCTGTCTGTCATAGCTCTCACCTTCGAACCCATCATTTTCTTACCTTTCTCATGTTACAAGCCTTGCTTGCATCAGCTGGCGTGCTCCATGTTCTATAGTGAATGTGTATTACCCATTGGCTATTGAAGCGAAATGCTTCTGCTATTGGATTACTGAAACCAACACTGACTTTATCAGTCCATTTACAGCCTCTGATTGACCTGGTTTGAACTCTACTAAAGTATTAACCAACATCGACTCTTTTTTTCTTTCTTTTTTTTTTTTTTTCCCTTTCTTTTGGCGATTTTCAATTTCTGGGGGATGTCACTGGCAGTCACATTCTTCACTTTGGAACCCAAGATTTTCTCATTTTTTTCACGTGTTAGAAGCCTTGCCTGGATCGTTTGGCCTGCTCCACTTTCTTTTAGAAATATGTATTGCCCATTACTGGTTGAAGAGAAATGCTAAGTGTTCACTGGGCACTATAACAGTTATAGTGCTCCTAGTTGCATTAACTCACCTTGACAATCCAATCGATCAATTTGACTATCCATTAAGTTCAGAACACATTTCATAGGCTACCATGCAAAAATTGCACTGATCAGAAGTCTATTCCATCCTTGAGTTGGCCTTATTTTCTATAGCCATCCATTTTCAAGCAATGGATGGGATGATGAGAGAGAGAGAGAGTCCTTTTTCAAGCAATGGATGGGATGATGAGAGAGAGAGAGAGAGAGAGAGAGAGAGAGAGAGAGAGAGAGATTTGCAACCTACTGACCCTAATCCTCCCCTCTTTTATTTCAAGAGAATCCTTGTACAATGCATGCGCAAGGACCCAATACATGGGTTGGGCCCAGTAACATATTTTACATTTTTTTTTTTCCTTCCATTCAACTGCACTCTACATTCTATTCAACTCTATTCAACATTCTATTCAACTTTGCATGCTTCTCACTTGAATATGTTTTAATACTGTCTCTAGCTGGTGCATATATGTCAAACATGCCCAGCTTATGACTAATGAACAATCCTTGTGCACGTGGTGGAAACTTGGTAAAATATGTCGGCTAACTGGGCCTTGGATGGAACATATTGGGTGGGATCTTCTTTAGATGCTATCTTCTCTTTGATGAAGTGGCAGTCCACATCTATGTGTTTCGTCCGATCATGGAAAACCAGATTATTGACTATGTGCGAAGTTGCTTGATTGTTGCAATATAGAATCATCGGTTCTCCTTTGAAGAGTTGAATTTCTTGTAGAAGTGATCGTGTCCACAATAGCTCACAAATAAACTGACCCATGGCCTTGTACTCTACTTTGGCACTTGACCTAGCGATAACCGTCTATTTCTTGCTTTTCTAGGTTACCAAGTTTTCCCAAACAAAGGTATAGTCTCTATACATGGATTTCTTGTCTGTAATAGAGCCTCCCTAATCAACATATGCATATGATTGAATTTTGATATGTCCATGGGATCTATAGAGAAAACCTTGTCCAGGAGTTCTTTTTAGTTATCAAAGGATACAGATGATGGCTTTCCAGTGCTGGACCTTGGGATAGTGCATGATCCTACTCACCACTCCAATAGCAAACGAGATATTTGGTCATTTAGTAGTCATATAATTAATTTTTCCAATCAATCTTTTGTATCTTTCTGGGTCTTCAAAAAGTTCTCCTTAATCGTCATAAAGCTTGTTGTTCGAATCCATTGGAGTGTCATATGGTCAGTGTTTTCAGTAGCACTGTAGCATAGCATAGACAAAATGCTACGTAACATATGCAAGTAGTGTAACTCCTTGGTAGTGCAAGCTACAGGGTATGTAGCGTAGGCTACAGTGTATGTACTCTACACTACGTGTAGCATAGCGTAGTGGGTAGCATAAGCTACGCGAAATCTCATTTTTAAATTGTTTTTTCTATGTTAGTTTAATACCTATTTTAAAATGGTGATGACTTAAACCTATGACACATGACACTACATTAAACTAATATGGACCATCCAAATTGTGGTCCATGTCGTGGATAAAACACTTAGATCAATCTGGACCATCCAAATTGTGGTCTATATCATGAATTTGTGATGTTTCAATAAATGACAAAAAAAAAAGAGGTCACACTTAAGAGATGTTTAGAGAGAGAGAGAGAGAGAGAGAGAGAGTTTTTAATTGAAATATGTGGTTGATGATCCAGATTTGTAATCAAGAACTCGTAGAAATTGTGCATTTTGTAAATTTTATCATATTTTCTATTATTTTAATTAAAAAATATTAAGGATTGTGTAGCTTACGCTACACGCTATAGAGGGCCAAACGCCACATTATTCGCTACACGCTACACACTATTTAAAACACTGCATATGGTTTACACCCCAAGAGCCCAATTTCTTTTAATATGTCCAAGACATATTTCCCATAGGAAAATTTTATCCCTGCAATTGACCGAGCTACTTCAATTCCTAGGAAATACCAGGACGCCAAGATCCTTGGTTTGGAATTATTCCTTTATATACTACTTGACTTCAGTTATACCATCTTCATCACTTCTTCTGATGATTATATTATCTACATAGACAACCAATGCCACAATTCCATTGGACATTTGATTCACGAACATGGAGTGGTCCACGTGACATCTGTGAAATCCAAATTTCACTAGAACTCAGCTAAAACTTCTTGAACTATGCCCAAGGGCTTGTTTATTTTTTCAAAGCGATGGTAAATACACTGTAAATAGTAATTATTACGATATCATCGTGTTTGAAAATTAATAGGAATTTGTGCCTTTGAAACTGGTTCCAAAGAGATAATTTTAATTTTTGAACTGCAAGGTAATGCATATGATATATCTGTTCCGTCCATTTGTTTTACTACAATATTTTAAAGTATGAGACAAAAAATGAAGCAGATCCAACACTCAAGTGGCCCACGCCAAAAGAAATAGTGGTCCTACAAAGTTTTTAATGGTAAGTATTCGATTTCCTTTTTCGTATGACGTGGTCCACTTGAGTTTTGGATATGCCTCATTTTTTTACTCATGCTATAAATTCAACTGGAATAATGGATGAACGGTGTGGATAAGCGAAATGCATCACAGTGGGGCCCACAAATATTTTGTAATATTCTTGATTTTTGTGTCAAAAAGTAAGCAGTCAAATCAGGTATGTTGTAAATGTATGGGGAAATAATTATTACTCTTTTTACACGGTATTTACTAGTTCACTGGGAAATCAAACAAGCCCTTAGAGACTACTTTAGCCGATAGATGGCCTTCCTGAGTTTACAAACTTTCTTGTTCTCCCCCCGAGTAACAAACCTAAGGGGTTGCTCCATGTACACTTCCTTTGTGAGATCGCCATTCAGGAAAGTGTTCTTGATATCCAGTTGATAAAGAGGCTGTGATCTGTTTGTTGCAACAGATAACAAGACTTGTACATAGTTGAGTTTAGGAACTAGAGAAAAAGTTTCTTCATAGTCCAAGCCTGGCGTTTAAGTATACCCTTAGCCCACCAATTGAGTTTGCAGATGTTCAATCGAGCCATAAGGCAAGTATTTGATGGAGAACTTGGCAACAATTGACTAAACATTTACCATGAGGGAAATGGACCAATTTACAAGTACTAATCCAGTGCCTGCGGCAATTTCTTTCATAGCTCTTCACCACCTAGGGTGAGTTAATGTCTCATGATAGGATGTAGGAACAACAATAACTATCTTTGTAGCTCCAGAATGTTTTAGTTTATGTTCCTACCTATTATCTCCTAGCTCTAGTGGAGTTTTTGGGTTAGTGTGCGTTCGTTAGTTCTCCCCAAAAACCAACCAATTGGTGAACCCCAGGACCGTTCGAGGTTGTATCTGTGCCAGAGGACTGGATCCCCTGCGTGAATTCGGGTGCATAGAAGAACATATATCATATTATGGGATTGCTTATAGATGTGGGGGTGTGTGGGGGGGGGGGGGGGGGGAGACCAAGCCAATGATGCTTAGCTAGTCTTTTCGAATGATCAACCACACTGAGACTGAGACACAACTCGGACTTCCACAGGGGGCAATAGTGGGGAAGGAACCCTAGTAGTGGTCCTGATAGGAAACCTGTTTATTCAGATGACGTGGGATGGTCTGTGTTGGAGGAACAGAAGGATAGGGAATGGAAGAGAGATCTCCCCTTGAGTGTAATTTCTCTCTTTGGCTAGGAGAACGATGTATCCTCAAAGAATGTTACATTTGTACTAACCAGTATTTGATTGCGTGGTGCGTCGAAGCACTTGGAACTTTTTTTAGTGCGAGAGTATCCCAAGAAAGCACATTTCATTGCACGTGCATCAAGTTTATCAACACCAGGATGTAGTGTATGGACAAACATAGTGTAAGCAAACACCCATATGGGTAGAGGAAGGAGTGAAGCTTCGGAAATTAACATGGAAAGGAGAGTTTTTCCATGAAGGAGGAGGAGGGCATCCAGTTAATAAGATGATATGTTGCAAGTATGACAAAGCTCCAAAAACGTTTAGCCACTAGCATATGAAAAGAAGGGTCCGTCTCACTTCAAGCAAGTTTTGATTCTTGCTTTCAACAATCCAATTTTTGTGTGGAATATAGAGATAGGATGTCTAATGGGTAATGCTAGCAAAAGTTGGAAACTCTTGGAAGTAGGTCGAGAGATACTCAATGATGGGGACATCATGCGCACACCACCACCTCTATGCACGTACGTACGCAAAAGGAGGGCCTCATCATCGATCTGGCTCAATGACGATGTCCAGGAAGGGCCTCCTAGTTAGAAGACGAAGTTTTGGTTCAAAAAGGTGGGCCCGATAGTCAAGAAAAATCCATCATGGGATCTCATGATCGTGGCCCACTCGTCGGATTGATGTCATATTTTAGGTTTTGCTTATTGTTATTATTTAGAACATCGTGAACACTTTGGATTTCTTTGTTTAGTTTACTTCACCGCCAAGTAATAGGTTGCGCACATGGTGCGAGTTTTGGGGTATAGGATTTTTCGTATAAATAGGCACCCCATGTAGTTCGTTTCATTCATTGAAGATTAATAAAAATTTTACTTTTTCCTACTCTCTGAGTTGTGAAGTCTAATTGGGTGCGAAGCCCTCCTTTCATCGAAGGGTTAACTACCGTAGTGCGAAGCCACATCTATCCCGATTCGCCCCCATCGATCGCCATCTCTACTACCCATCTTCTACCATCCCTTCTTCTCATCTCACCCCATCATCTACACTTCGAATCAATCATCTATTGCAACAATTCTCCTCCCCACTATAGAATTTCAGAATCTAACACTATAGGAGGGATGAAACTTCGGCGGAGCACCACGCACAAACCGTGCAACGGATCGAGCTGAGATTTGGGGGTTTTGGAGTCCATTCTTAGCCGACCAGGGCCAAGGTGCCCTTTTTCTGAATAGTGGGCCCCACACACGTGCGGCCGAGATCACACGCACGTGCGTCTAGGCCATTTTTGTTATCTACGCGTGCGGTACTTCTCTGGTTCGTCTCTCCTCTCTTTCACTCCGCTTTCATCCAAAATCCTTAAACCCAACCCTAAATTACTCAAATCTCCAATTTTATGCCCCTTTTCTTACCCTAGGGTTTCCCGAATTGGAATTTCTGAATCCCTTAGATTAGGAACTGATTACTATACATGTGTGGATGATTATTTCTTATCTTTGAGTATCGTTTGGTTCATAATTTTTATTGATCCAGCCCAAGGTGTCCCGTATCAGTATCGGTTGGCGTAACAGTGCCCTCCGAAACCAATACGGATACGGGGGCGTAACGGCGATACGGGAACGTAACGGCCCGTAACGGCGCAAATTTGTTTTTTTGCCAAAAAAATATTTAAAAATATGGATTAAATCCAGAATATTCTAAGCATTCCAAATATGCATTCGTTTATAAATTAGAACATGTTTATGGTGGTGTAACGGTCCACTCTTTGGTGAGAAGTTGTATCGGACTGTCTGATGAATTTATGAACCAGATAACCTGAATTTGACTACAAATTTCTTATATTTAATTTTCTGAATATCTAATTTATATACTTAACAATTTGATATCATTTCTCCTAATAGTTCTTTAAAAAAATGAAATTAAATTTAAGTAGATGGCGTTGCCAATTTGGGGCTGACTTGGAGGACCAATCCATGCCCCAAATCAGCTTCAAATTCATGCAATTTATTGTCATTATCCCACTTATGAATTGATGGACATTTATTGGATAGTGAATCATGAAAAAATAAAATTCAAAAGACCCTATTTTAAAAAATAAGCGTCCACAAATTAACAATTAAACTATTCGAACAATTTGATTTTGGCATTATAAGTTAGCAATTACAGTCCATAATTTAATTGGTAAATTTTAAGTTAATACGTGTCTTGTGTACAATTTTTTAAGGGCCCAAATTAGGTGAAAATCGGATTGTGAAGTGTAGCACACGAGTGTCAAAGTTTTTTGGGCCCCACCCTTGATGAATGTGTTATATCCACACCGTCCATCCATTTTGCCAAATAATTTTAGGGCATGAGCCCAAAAATGAGGCAGATCTAAAGCTTAGGTGGACCGCACCATAAGAAACAACAATAATTAAAGGTCCACCAGTAAAAATTTATTGGGGGCTGCAAAAGTTTTAGATCAAATTGACATGTGTGTTTTCCCTTCATCCGTGTCAGTGTGACCCTATTAACATGTTAGATGGAAAATAAACATTACAGTGGACCTTAAGAAATTTTTAATGGTGAGCATTCTATAACCATTGTTTCCTATGCTGTGGTCCACCTGAGATTTGGATCTTACTAATTTTCTGAATCATGACCTAAAATGATGTGGCAAAATGGATGGACGGCATGGATAAAATACATACATCATGGTAGGGCCCACGTGGCACGTGTACCATGTGCCATGGAAGCGTGCGTGTTGCGTAACTCCGCGGTCCATTCATTTGACGTCAGCAATTCCTGTGGATCTGATCATGAGGTATGTGTTATATCTAAACCGTCCATTCATTTGACGAGCTCGTCTTAAGGCTTAACACAAAAAATAACACACAGATAATTATCAAGTGGACCACACTGCAAAAAGCAATGGGGGATTGAGTGTCTACCATTAAAACCTTTTTTAGGATCATAGAACTTTTGGATCAATATGAAATTTGTTTTTCCTCTTCGGTCAGGTCTTTTTGACCTTATGAACAGATTGGATGGAAAATAAATGTTATGGTGGGCCTACGAATTGTTTAACGGTGAAATCCATCATCTCCGCTGCTATTTTTGGTGTGGTCCGGACGATCTTTGGATACGATTCATTCTTTAGGTAATGCTCTAAAATGATATTTAAAAATAGATGAACGGTGTAGATATAATAAATACATCACTGTGGAGCCCATATAACTTCGATCTCCTTTGAACCGTTCGTACAACTCGGAGCTCGAGGAGTGTCAGTGCTGTCTTAGCGTGACACGTACCTACAGCAGCTAAGCTGGTGTGCGGTACACCTGCAACAAAAATAAAAAATAAAAAACGAGGAGAGAGGGAAACCGAAAAGAAAAAACGAGGGAAAGGAGAGAAAAGAAAAAAGAGGGAAAGAGGGAAAGAAGAGAGAGAGAGAGAGAGAGAGAGAGAGAGAGAGAGAGAGAGAGAGAAGAAGAAGAAGAAGAAGAAGAAGAAGAAGACAACGACTGCAACCGCAACCGTAGAAGGGCCGCAGCCGCAACTGCAGCAGGGCTGCAGCTGTCCGAGCAGAGGAAGAAGAAGAAGAAGAAGAAAGAGAAGAAGAAAGGTATGTTTTTTTCTTTTCTTTTTTTTTTTCTTTTTTTTTTTTTTCCAAGGCTCGTAACAAGGTTTGGTCATACGGTCCGTTAACGGCCGTTATGGCTTTGTAACGGCCCGTAACGGCAAGTTCTGTCCTGCCACAATTCAGTAACGGCCGTTTCGACCCCGTATCGCGTAACGGTGTCAGCCGTTACCGTTACGTATCGGCCGATACGGCCGTTTCATAACGGATACGGCACACCCTGAATTCCAGCCCTATCATGTGTAGGCCTGGACCCACATAGATTCCCCTTAATTGAATGTTTGGACCTTCATGTAGGATATGGAATTTGTGTAATTGTTTCTGAACTAACATGATCTTAAGCCTGAAATCTCGCATATCATATGTAATTTTCATGTCCTGCATCAAATTTGGTATCAAAGCCTAGGGTTCTTGTAGGGGAATTCACCACATATTTAAGGTTTAGTTTGTTTGAGTCCTTCATGCATCCAGTCCATCGTATATAGTTGCTAGAAAACCGTAGTCCTTGATTTATATAGCTAAATTTTCATAACGATTTGTAGTCTCCTTCATATAGAGTCTCATAGGGTCATTTAGTTTTTAGACGCATATAGTCGTCATAGAAAGTCCTTAGGTTGAGTTAGCCAGTGTATGCCCACACGTACGGGTCATGGTTTTGGCTTGCACCCTACACTAAACATGGAGCAACTGCTAGAGTTATTGAACAAGTTGTCCCAGCAGATCGACTATTTGGGTAAGCGCTATGAACAATATATAGACCAACGCTTTGATCAATTTGATGTGCGCATTATCTAACTAAAGGCCTCCATCGGGACAAATCCCAGCATTGGGGTAGATGTCCAATCTCAGGCAGGTGGCCATGAGGATAGACCAATGAATGGAGGTGGCCAAGGAATCAATCATGGACATGCACCCGTGCACCCACCCCAAGAGGGGCATCAAGACCACTATTTTGAGTGGCACAACACGTACGGCCTTGTGGCTAGAGAGAGTGCCCCAGAGGCTAGTATAGAGTTACCCAATGAGGCCATTCTGGTAGTAGATAAGTTCCGTGATGTCTTTCCTGATGATCTACCGGATGAGTCTCCCCCTAGGAGGGATATAGAGCACACCAGAACATGGGACACCGTAATACCTACAGCCGAGTTTGCGTTTAATAGTTCTGTCAATAGGTCCACAGGACTCAGTCCTTATGAAGTCGTTACTGGTTATAAACCTGAGAAACCTATTGATCTTATCCCTATGTCACTGTCTCATAGGCCGTCAGAGCCTGCAGAGTCTTTTGTACATCACATTCATTCATGGCATCAAGAAATCAGGCAGAAGATCACTACCAGTAATGAACATTACAAATTTTTTATATACCAGCATAAATGTTTCAAACAATTCAATGCAAGGAACTCTGTGATGGTCCACATCAGGCCCGAACGGTATCCTCCGGGGGCCATTCGTAAGTTACACGCACGTAGCGCTAGACCCGTCAAAATTATAAAACGAAACGGTCTCAATGCGTATGTGGCAAATCTTCCACCCTACATGGGAATTAGTTTCACATTCAATGTGGAGGATCTAGTTGCATTTCAAGGGGCCATTGATGCATTGTCCAGCCTTTCGCGTAAACATCCTGATTCATTAGACATTTCCATTGATCCATGGCCCCCTCTGACCCATTTTCCCAGTCTCTACCTCCCATACCTATCCGTCCTGACCCATCTTCCCAGTTACTACGTCCCATACCTACCCCTTCCGACCCATTTTTTCAACCTCTACCTCCCATACCTACCCGTCCCGACCCATTTTCCCAGCCTTACCTCCCATACCTACATGTCCTGACCCATCTTTCCAGCTACTACGTCCTATACCTACCCTTCCTGACCCATTTTCTCAGCCTCTACCTCACATACCTACCCTTCCCACACTTAGAGAGGAAATAGAGGATATTCTAGACCATCAGATAATATCTACGTCGGACGGCGGGTTTCAGAAGTACCTAATTAAATGAAAGTCACGCCCAGCTTCAGACAACATGTGGCTCACTGAGGAGGAGTTTCAGAGACTTGATCTTGACATCCTGGATCGGTTCAGGAGTTTTATTTCACCAGTGGCGAAATTTTCGCAGCTGGGAAGAATTGATGGGGACATCATGCGCACACCACCACCCCAACGCACGTACGTACGCAGGAGGGCTCCACCATTGATTTGACTCGATGACGATGTCCAGGAAGGGCCTCCTAGCTAGAAGACGAAGTTTTGGTTCAAAAGGATGGCCCGATAGTCAAGAAAAACCCATCATGGGATCTCATGATCGTGGCCCACTCGTCGGATTGATGTCATATTTTAGGTTTTGCTTATTGTTATTATTTAGAACATCGTGAACGTTTTGAATTTCTTTGTTTAGTTTACTTCACCGCCAAGTAATAAGTTGCGCACATGGTGCAAGTTTTGGGGTATAGGATTTTCCCTATAAATAGGCACCCCATGTAGTTCTTTTCATTCATTGAAGATTAATAAAAAATTTATTTTTTCCTACTCTCTGAGTTGTGAAGCCTAATTGGGTGCGAAGCCCTCTCTTCATCGAAGGGTTAACTACTATGGTGTGAAGCCACATCTATCCCGATTCGCCCTCATCTATCGCCATCTCTACTACCCATCTTCTACCATCCCTTCTTCTCATCTCACCCATCATCTACACTTCGAATCAATCATCTATTGCAGCAATTCTCTTCCCCACTATAGAATTTCATAATCTAGCCCTACAGGAGGGCTGAAACTTCGGCGGAGCACCACGCACAAATTGTACAACGGATCGAGTTGAGATTTGGGGGTTTTGAAGTCCATCCTTAGCCGACCAAGGCCAAGGTGGCTTTTTTTTTTTAATAGTGGGCCCCACACACGTGCGGCCGGGATCACACGCACGTGCGTCTAGGCCATTTTTGTTGTCCACGCGTGCGGTACTTCTCTGGTTTGTCTCTCTCCTCCCTTTCACTCCGCTTTCACCCAAAATTCTTAAACCTAACCCTAAATTACTCAAATCTCTAATTTTATGCCCCTTTTCTTACCCTAGGGTTCCCCGAATTGGAATTTCTGAATCCCTTGGATTAGGGACTAATTATTATGCTTGTGTGGATGATTATTTCTTATCTTTGAGTATCGTTTGGTTCATAATTTTTATTGATCCAGCCCTATCATGTGTAGGCCTGTACCTGCATAGATTCCCCTTAATTGAATGTTTGGACCTTCATGTGGGATATAGACTTTTTGTAATTGTTTTTGAACTAATGTGACCTTAAGCCTGAAATCTCACATATTATATTTAATTTTCATGTACTGCATCACTCAAATATATTATTGGACCTGAGGCGTTTGATTTCACTATGAAATTGTATATGAATCTCAAATCGAATTTTTTTGAAAATGTTAAATACTTCAACCGATCCTTCATTATAAATACCTACATATTTCTTGAATAATCATTGATAAACGTAACAAAATACTTGAAATTATGAAACTACGTATTCTAATCAGACCCCATACATCATTATGAACTAACTCAAATGGAGATACTCTTCTTATTAAGACGTGACAAAAAGATTGTTATGGTGCATTTAGCTAATTGACATGTTCACATTTGATAAAATAAATAGATGATAAAGAAAGAACAAGAGTTTTCAAAGAGTCCAATGAGAGGTGTCCAAATTACGCATGCCACTGTAATGGAGCGACACTGACACTAAGAGCAGTTGCAATGATGCGAGGTTCCAAATCCATGCATTTCACGCTCTCTACTAATTATCTCCTTTGTCTTGAGATTCTAGAATGCGCAATGAGAAGGATAAAAGGTGACAGAGCAGTTCAATGTGTTAGTAAGTTTACACACAGATAATAGGCTAAGAGGAAACTCAGGTATATATAAAACCGATGATAAAGTAATATGAATACTGGGTGAGGTGACTCCTTGACCAATAACTTTTAACAAAGATCCATTCGCTAGGGAAACCGGGGAACAAGAAACGGGCATATTGAGAGGAGGGATGAAGAACCTATCATCAATGTTTTCCATATTATCGCTTAATGTATCGCACCCTTTGGGATACAGATACATATTGGTTATCCCAAGGGATATATCGATTGTATCGCATAATTTATCGGTGTTGAAGGGAAAATTGGTCGAATTTTTCAATGAAACTTCTATGATTGTTAAAAAAACACCAATACACGTAAAATAATAATAATAATAATAATAATAAATAAATAAATAAATGCACATGGTTGGTTTCCTTTGTATGGGGTCCTAATCTATGCGCTTTCTAATTGATGCAATTATATTCAAAGTTAATTCATAAAATTTATAAATGTTAGAACTTAGAAGACATGTATGGAAAGAAACATTACATTTAAAAGCAAAAGAACTAAAAAACTAGAAATATACTTGTAGATTTTGAAAAAAAATTAACATATTTTTTAATTAAAAAGTACTCTCTTTTTTTTTTCTTTTTTTTTCTTTTTTTTCCCGAAAAATCCCCAAATTGCGCAGAATTTGTAGATCAGGTTATATATATGATTGACTTCGTGTTTGGATACTAAAATTGCAACCGATTTGAAAAAATTGGAAAAAAAAAAATAAAAAAAAATCGACTTTTGTCCAAATTTCCGCAACTTGGCATATCTCCTCCAAATCTCGAAATTGAAGATCCAAATCCATAATTTTTCATGCAAAATATAAAGAATCATGGATTTTTACCATTTGACACTATTTACAAAAAAAAAAACTCAAAAAATAAAAATAAAAAATGTGCGCCTTTTAGAATCCAGCTCCAAGAAGCTTCCGATCACGATTTCGGAGAAATTTCGAAGATTTTTTTCCAACAAACTAGAGTGAACTAGTTGAAATCACCTTATAAAGTACTAAGAAGTTTTTTTTTTTTTTTTTTCGAGTTTTGTGAAAATTTGAGGATTTTCTAGACAAAACAACATCGATTTCCTTTTATCCCTTTCGATAGCATACTCAATATTGATATATTGCACGATACATTAAGAATTTGTTAAGGGGATCGGATATATCGCATGATATCACGATATCGTGTGATATATTGCACAATATCATGAAAAATGGATATTAAAGCTGGGTTTCGTATTGCCCAGCTGGGATAACCAAGATATTGATATATCGGTGATATATCACTACCTGAAAACACTACCTGTTTTATGGTCGGTGGTCCTTGAGTTGATTACCCAAGGTGACAATCTATATGAGGCAACAAGAGCAGTCCCTGAGGTGGCAGGAGAAGTTAAGGAGCCTGCCCATATATTTTTCATGGAGACTTCGTGGTGACCAATCATGGGTGACATGAAGTACAATAGTGATAGAGATAGCAGTTCTTTCGGCCAAATGAATGGCCAAAATTTTGACATCCCAACACCACTAATCTACAGCACCACACCTCAAACAGTGCCAAACAACAGCTACAACCTCAACAACTTCAAACATCAAAACTGGCCGAGGTGGGCCACAAATACTTGAACTGACATTAGATCAGCAACATGTGCCAAAAAACAGAACACATTGATCAGAAACAACAGTAGTAGAGACGATACAATTGGCAACAAACTGAAACAGCTTTCATGAAGGCTGAAAGAAAGTAGCACTAGGCCCACAGTGATCAATGTCCAGACACCATGACTGCAAGCAGCACAGCGATCCAAAACACTAGCAGATCTCAACAATAAAAAACAATGATCACCATGCACAATAGAATGATTGATAGTGACCCAACTATGTTGTCCACAGATCATTGATCAGCGTCCCCACAGCATGATGCTGGTTGTAGATTGCGGATTGCAGATGATGGTGACAGGATTTCTGGTAAAGATTGAGCAGATAATGATCAATCGCAAATAGCAGTAGCAGCCACAGCAGGAATAGCAACAGCAAAAACATCAATGGAACAGCAGCACTCCACAACCGAATGACACAGATGCTGATGGAAATGTGGGCCAGTAGGATGATCAGTAGCAGTGATTCACTCTCTGTTTTATATAGAGAGAATCTGTGTACAGTGTGTGCAAGGGCCCAATAACAGATAGTTCGCGATCTTGTCTTTTATTCAACTGCACTTTACGGTCTATTCTTCGCGATTTTGCCTTTATTCAACTGCACTCTACAGTCTATTCAACTTTGCATGCTTCTCACTTGAATATGTTTCAACAAATCATGAACAATCCATGATGGTCCCTGGCAAATAGATGGGTCAAATAGTTGTTTGGACCCAGCTTTTGTGCAAATGATCTTGATTGTACATATTTAAAGTCCATTGATCAAATGGTTACCATACAAAAATTGCACTGATCCAAAAAGTCCAATCCATCCTTGTTTGGCCTTATTTTCTATAGCCATCCTTTTTCAAGCAATGGATGGGATGGTCACGATTGCCTAATAGAAGTGTTTGTTTGATACAAAGCAATCCATGATTGTTTCTAGCAAATAGGTGGGTAAAATTGTTGATTGGTCCAATTTTGTGCAAAGGATCTTGATTGTCCATATTAAAGTCCATTGATCAAATGGTTAATATTTGCCAGATGAGTGTGATGTTACCATGGTAACCCATGAAATGTTTTGGACCTTATGAACAGTTTAGGTCAACGGATTGGACTAAGTGTCCCAGTTCAACAAGGAGCACTATAAGTTATAGTGCTCTGAGAGCACTGGAGCATTTCTCACTATTTGAAATGGATGGAAATTAATAATAATGGAAGGTTTGATATGTCAATACAGAATTTCTGGTGCTGCTTCTCTTCTTATGACCCAAAAGTCTTGGCGACAGAACCAACAAAATTCGGGGTTGGGAAAATGTGGTGGGGGGAAGATATTCATAGATTTCTCTCTTATTTAGCCAGTCTTGTAGAAGGAACCTTTTTGTTAATGTTCATGGAAAACTGAATCGAAATATTCAACCAGGGGAATCAGTTTACCTATGTCAATATGCATCCAAAATCCCAATAAGCTGTCTCTTCAGGGTTTTTCTTATGTTATATGTTTGTGAAGTTGCAGTAATCAGTTATAATGGTTGTTTTTTTTTTTTCCTCAAAACGAGTCTATTGAACCCATAGAAGCTCTACATGCACAGCCAATCAGTCAATAGTTGTGAGGAGAAAGTTGTATGCTATAAATTCTATGACCGTGGCTAGAAGTCATCAATTCCTAATATTTGTTTATGCAAATTCCTCTTGCAATTCTGGATAGAAAAATGCCAGGTATGCTCGTATACTTTCTTGAGACGGACAGGGTGTGTTGTGTCACAAGCTTTAACATGTCACACAATTCTGCATCTGGTATGTCCATTGGTAGAGTGCACATAAGCATGCACTATCCCAAAAAGGTGGGCCACACTTATATAAGGAAAATCTACAGTTAAAGAAAACCAATGGGTTCGTATTCAATATACACATGATCTACCTAAGTTTTGGCCTAGGGTTCACAATGTGCCTGCCCTACTGATGAATGCCCTAGATTTCACTTTGCACGTGCCTTCTTGGCATGCATGCCACGAAGGCCTCATCCATCTCAGGCAAGTGAGAAACTTAGCTTTTGGGCTAATTGTTACTCAAGTTTTGCATGCATTACACTGTATATTTTCTCTAAGGAATAAATTTAAAAACCCTAATGATTTTTCAATGTTTCAGGTCCAATCAGTATCACCTGAAACATTTACTTCCTCTGTCAGCGATATTGGCTCCGTGGTCAGTATGATTGATAGGGTAGCAGGATCTGCACCTGGTAATAGATCTAGAGCTGCTGTTGGCGAAGATTTGGTGGCCATGACAAAGTGTCGTTTGCAAGCAAGAGACTTCATATCACAAGATGGGGGTGCCACGACTAAAAAAATAAGGCGCCACATCAGTGCCATGCCCTTGAATACTGTGCCATCAGCTGGTAGTGTAAATGATAGTTTCAAGCGGCTAAACAGTTTAGACACGTCCGAGTTAGAGTCAACTGCAACGTCTAAAATCAAGAGGCACAGAGTTGAGGTATGATATGGACTACTGCATTTCTATATAATACTGAATCTATTTGGATTCGGAGGAAAAATATAATATAGAACCCAGCGTTTGGTCAACCAGCAAATTTTCAAGCACATGTTCTGGTGATTTGAACTGTTTATTTGGTGGACCCTGCAGTGGGTTGGAGATAGCCCCCAAAATTTCCCTCATTGGAGGATCCTGGCCATCTTACTGGTTCTCATTAAATGCATGCTGTTGGTTTCAGTTATCCATTTTCATTCGACAACTTGATATTGTGGGGAATATATTGGGCCATGGCCCACTACATTGACAGCTTAGGTTGCCTACTGAAAGGTGCCCCCCTTCTGAACCACTGATTTACATGTCAATTTGATGCATGTCTCGTGCCCTTGGGATACGGAAACATATTGGTATCATTTGAGAAATATCACATGTACTAGGGAATGTATCACTGTTTGAGGGAAACATTGGGAAATGATGGAATTTTTCAACAGAACTTCAGGATAAGTTGAAAGAGACATGATTACACACTCAGGACTTGAAAGATCACAAGAAATGAGTATGCACGAGTTTCCTCATATAGGGGTCCTAAATTATGCACTGTTGAACAAAAGTGATGCAAGTATATCCAAATTGAGTTTATATAATTCATAAATCATACTATACAATTATGAAATAGATTCCCCAAACAAATTTGGGAGAAAATGAATTTTTATTGGGCTTTTTGTGATTTTTTATTTTATTATATATATTTTTTTTTTTTCAAATTTCTGGTGGGAGAATGTATCGCAAAGTATCGCCAATATATCGCAATGTATCGCATGTATCGACAATGCAAGGGAATTTTATCACAATTTATTGGCGATACATTGCAATATTTGTGTGATACAGGGGAATTTAATAACTTGCTCCATACATTGTATAGGCCACATGCGAAATCGATATATATTGGCTGATACTATTGATATTTAAATAATTGTCTGTAACATTTGGGAATAGTCTTGCCTTAATAAGGGGCGGGGACACGTCATTAGAAAAAAAAAAAAAAAAAACATTTTTGTCGATCAGGAAAACGCCATATATATATATATATATATATATATATATATATATATATATATATATATATATATATATATAATTTAAATCAAGCATTACTTGATTAACTTTCAGATTCATATGGTGTAGAGGCATTAATACTTCTCTACAGAAAATTTAGGTCTGATGATATTATCTTAAATCCGAAGGCATAGAGAAATAACTATGAATGCTGATAGAGCTGGCAATGGACTGGGCCAGGGGCTTTGCAAAATAGTAAATCGGAACAGGCCCAACCTGGGCACAGATCAAAAGTTGGGCCCAGATCCAATCAACTCCCGACTGTTGCCCCAACCTGCTGATGTTGTTGCTTTTATCTGTCAACCTTGCCAGGTCAACCATGCACTATTGGAAGAGATCAGGGTGATAAACCAGCGGTTAATTGATACTGTGGTGGAGATCTGTGACAAGGACGTTGATTCAAATGCAGCTGCCGCTGAAGGCGAAGGGACTGTCGTCAAGTGCTCCTTCTGTGCTGTGGCTCTCTGTTCAAACCTGAAGTCGCACTATGATTCAGCACAGATGGTGAGCTTTTGCAACACCCGCCAGCTCTCTCTATGCCCCTTCCTGTACTCTGATTGATTTGATTCTGTATTTCGGTTATGCAGTCTCCCATCTCGCCCTTGCGACTGCTGGTTCCCGTCAATTATCCAAATTGCTCCCCTATACTTTTAGACAAGTTGCCTATCGAACCAAGGTACATATGTGTTCAAGCGTTCATGTTTTTCTTATGAGGAAATATTCAATGCTCAATCGAGCTTTTGTTTAGCCCAATGAAGATACATTGGGTCCACCATTTGGTGGTCCAAATCATTCATATGGTTAGGTCCCATGAGTGATGGGAAATAACCAGAAAATCTCCCGAATTGGATGACCTGACTATTCCAATCAGCTCCCAAGATCATCTGACTATTCCAATGTGCTTATAGGTTGCAATGGGCTAGGTAGTTGCCTGACCTGGGTTTGGCCTGTGGGCCATGCTTGGGTCTCATATGCATAACCTGATCAATTTTCAAGTTGGGCTCGGGCTGAAATCAGTTTAGCCCATCACAGCCTGGCCCAGCTAGGCCTGACTGACTCTATATATCATACA
This sequence comes from Magnolia changhungtana, assembly GCA_030180095.1. Taxonomy (NCBI): domain Eukaryota; kingdom Viridiplantae; phylum Streptophyta; class Magnoliopsida; order Magnoliales; family Magnoliaceae; genus Magnolia; species Magnolia changhungtana. The sequence goes on along the minus strand of JASAUF010000502.1, from coordinate 5,368,355 downwards.
AATATACCAAGCCATCTGTCTTGAATATAGACGTTGGTTTCATTCCTCTAAAATGTCTCTCTTTGTGCATGTGGGGTGCACTTGATCAATGGATAGATTAGGAGCATTCAAGTGGTAAATGGGATTTTTTTTTTTTTTTTTTTTTTCTTTTCCAAATTTCTGGGCTGGGCCCTGGCCTACCAATTTTTCAGGCTCAGGCTAGGGCCTACTGATCTAGGCTCAGGGTGTAAGTGTCCAGTCAGGCCCAGGACTAGCCTAGCCCAGCCCGGCCCATTGCCGCCCTTGCTGTGCTCAACCCATGGTCTGGATCAAACTGCCTAGGTTACTGAACCATGGGTCCTGCCTTTGACATTGCAAAATGATGTCTCTCTATCAAGCTTTTTATAAAACCTCAATCAACCATCAGTGTCCTTTCTGACATTTTATTCGTTCTAATTGTCCATGGACAGAAAGGAGCTCGAGGATCTGTCGGCAAAGGCAAAATCTAGGCTCAATATCTACCTCCGTGGCATTTCAGAGCCCATATCACTGGCGGAGATGGCTAGGACTTGGGATGTTTGTGCCCGCAAGGTGATAGCTGAATATGCACAAGAGAGTGGAGGAGGCAGCTTCAGCTCTAGGTATGGGACGTGGGAGAATTGCATCAGTGCTTGATCACAGCATTGTCGGTATGAGAATTGATGTGCCCGGGTGGTCTTGTATCTATTATATTCTGTTCCCACTCAGAAAACAGAGCTGTTTCGGGTTCGTATGGCACTGTTGAATGTGTCTGCTGTCATGCAAGGGGTTTAAAGCCTTCCTTCTGTAAAGGTTAATGCTCATCTAGACGTGTGTGTGTGTGTGTGTGTGTGTGTGTACTTTTCCGTTCACTCTGCACAGTTAGTCGTTGGAATTTTTTTGTTCTAGTTCATGTTTGGCATCAGGTCAGGTAGACAGCAGTAAGATTTGGGGTGTGTTTGGATGCTCGATTGAATTAAATTGCAAATTGTTTAATTTTTTAAAGGGGTAATTAACAAAGTGTGGGCAGCGCCATTATAGGTCAGAATTACAAACAAACACTTTTGTCCTGTTTATATTGAGAATTACCTATGTAATAGCAAGTAAAATCGTCATTATTGCAAATTTGCACATATTGTGAAAAATACAATTAAATAAGGAAATCCACTTCCTTGCATTTCCTTAGCAAACCTCTCTTGGATTTGGCATGATATCAGCATCGTTTGAAATGAGGGTTTAAGAGGACGGTGTTATTGCAGTGGACTGCTCTAGATATACTTCTATGCGATTTAAGGAGTTGCTACTTCGAGGATGGTGTTATTGCAGTGTACTGCTCAAGGTATTTCTTCTGTGCGATTTAAGGAATTGCTATTTCCTCTCCACTGATAGAAGTGCATATCAATGTATATCAAACTCACACACACGTGTCACACCATAAATAAGCTGGGCTTAATTTTCCTGGCCCCTGTGGCAGAATATATTATCTACTCATATTTGCTGCTCTTGTGATTCAAACACGAGCTCGAGCCATCAAAGGATGGGATATCAATGTATATCAATGGACTTTAACATCTATTCTATGATAACACAAACACCTCATTGGAGACAAGGCAGGTCCAAGCTACTGTTTTGTCGATTTCATCTGCCTATTGTTTGTTTGGAGGGTAATAAGTTCAGTACAACAATTGCAAACATTTTTATTTCTCCCACACTGCAATCCTTTATGATGATATATATTTACCCTTTAATGCTTTCATAGACTTCATTGATCTCCTGGCCCCTTCATGAAATGACTTGTGAATTTATGTTTTAGATATTCTGAGTAAGGGACCGTGGTTACAGACAGATAATACCTGTAATTTGTAATATTATGCTTTTACTTTACTGAGGTAATTCACAATCCAAATAGACTAGCTGCAATGGACAGCGAGAGACCTGTGCTTATTTGAGACTTGAAATATAAATAAATCCAAATAGACTAGTTGCAATCGAGAGACCTGTGATTATGTTAGACTTGAAATATAAATAAATGCAATTTAGGGTGAGCCCCTCACGAGTGGAGCCAAGCGGGCCATTTTGATCATTGAGCCTTAATGAATTGAATTATTGCAATCCAATCTACTCTAACATCCAAACAGAAATATTTATGATTCTTAAACGACATTCTGTTGTATATAGTTTATGTATATAGCCTTTTCTTTTCGCAACATTCCCCCTCTTGCATTTGATTTTCTTGCTAATAAAGCTAGTGGCCACCATTCGGTGCACGTGGGCAATCCAAACCATTGATCTGATGCACTTTCAAAAATCTGCCAGATTGGAAGATCTCAATACCTTTTGATTGGAATTAGTAAAATGGATGTGGACAATTGACATATTCTCCTTGATTGTCTATTAGGAGGTCCTTGATTGAACGGTTAGAGTTATCTAATATTAAAGATTTACAAGTGGGGTTCTTGGTTCAGTGATCCAGACCATTGGTCTATTGGATCCGGCAGTGGATGAAACATGTCCGAAAAATATCTCTGATTGGAAGATCCCACTAACCGATCTTGGGACTTCTTTTACTTGAATATGGACCTTAGTTGATTTTTTTCATCTTCAGTCCTCTGTTGTCAACAAAAATATCTCTGATTGGAAGATCCCACTAACTGATCTGATTTGGTTCGTGGGGTATTTTGAAGCCTGATTGTTGAATCTACTTTACTTTTGGGCTAATTTCATACCCACTCTCTTCTTTAGTGTGGCCCACTTAAGTATTGGTTTTGCCTCACTTTTGGGCTAATTTACTCGCATGAGAAATGTATAGAAACGGTCGATATCTCTGTCAAACATGGCTATGGTTCAGGGCGCTGGATGGAGTGCCCGCAATCCGCATTCAGTCCATCCACGGTGGGACTCAACATGCCAATGGTCCAGGTCCCCGCACGTGCCCCACTTGTAAGAATTGAAGATCCGCACGTGCTTTGGCTATGGATCATCTATCCGGACGACGTGGTTTGGCTGGTGACACTTACCACAACCCCAGCCAGCTAGCTGGTGTCAAAGTTTTGTGGGCCCTACTATAATGTATGTGTATTATCCATGCCTTCCATTCATATTTTCAGCTCGTTTTAGGGCATAATCATAAACATTAGGCAAATCTAAAGATCATGTGGACCACACCACAGAAAACAGTGGGCATAATAGGCTCCACCGTTGAAACCTTCCTAGGCCCACGGTGATGTTTATTTGTCATCCAACATGTTCATAAGATCACACGGACCTGGAGGAAGGAAAACACAAATATCATCCGTTGCCCCGGGAAGTTTTCAAAGGTTAGGTAAGAGTTCAATCCCACGATTTTTCTGTGGTGGGGTGTATTTGAGCTTTGGATCTGTCTCATTTTTCGGAGATCATGCCTTGAAATGAGCTGGCAAGATGGATGGACGGGGTGATAAAACACACACATCAAGGTGGGCCCGCAGGGCTTTGACACCGGCTAGGTGCATTGGGTCACCAGCCAAAACGCGTTCCACGTATCCACGGTGCTAATCAGATTACCACAGAAGGGTCCCACATGCGTGCAATGGTGTGCGTCAGCTGATGTGAACGTCCATGAGAGTACGTTAAGGGCCCGTTTGGCCGGGCGGATTGGAAGTTAAATCCTGGGATTGCCAAACAGACCGGGTGATCTGATCCCGGGATATAGCAATCCCATGGATCTTAAGACAATCCACTGACAACACCACCATTACCTTTAAATTGCACCCAATTCACCCTAATCCGTTCAAATTTGCCTGGGACTAGTTTGGTTTGAGGGATTGGAAGGGATGGGAAGGTTTAATCCCGGGATTGGTCGTGCATGCCAAATAGACTCAATATAGCAATCCCGGCATATAGCAATCCAATGAATCTTAAAACAATCCACTGACAACACCATCATTGCCTTGAAATCCATGCCATCCACCGTGATACCATTCAATCCCTTCCAATCCACCCGTCCAAACGGGCCCCGAGTGCCTCACGTGATGAGCCAAATTGTTATATGCCTGGGTCCACCAGTTATCCAATGGCGTACTTTGGGGTCCAGGACCGTTGGACGCGGGTTTCGTACTACCCCGCGTGTCCCAGCTCCGCACGGGTAGGGCCCACCGTGATGTATAGATTTTATCCACACCGTACATACATTTTTCAATATAATCTTAGCCTACAAGAACAAATTTGAGATAGATATAAGGCTCAAGTGGACCACACCACCGAACAACGGTGATAATGATGTCCAGCGTTGAAACCTTTCCAGGGCCCACTGTGATGTTTATTTTCCATCCAACCTGTTCATAAAGTGACAAGGACCTGGATGAAGGGAACATACAAATATCAGCTTGATCCAAAAATTCTGTGGCTTCCATAATATTTTTATTGGTATGAATTTAATTCCCACTGTATGGTCCACTTAAGCCTTGGATCTGTCTCAGTTTTAGCCTCTTCAATAAAATGTATGAAATTTTGGATGGACGGTATGGATGAATCCATACATTACGGTGGGCCTTCAAATCGCCTGCTTGTGCCAAGCTGCATACAGGCGGGTTAGTACCCAATCCGAGTGTCCATGACTGTTCATTTCGTTGGGCCATAATGAAAAGATGGTGGAGATTGGACAATACCTGACAGTTCCAAGTGAATAAAAAAGGGTTTGATTTTTGGATCAGGTTGCCCATTGTATCGTATCTTCCCTTCGTACCTATGAACCGGTTTGATGAAGGATAAACGCACAAACCTAACGTTTCCTACCATTTCCATTGTTACGTGTGTGGTGTGGCCCCCATGAGTTGTGGATCTGGCTTATTATTGGTCCAAAATACTATCATCGATGAATGAACCTGATGAACGGAGTAGATTTCACATATACCACATGTGGGACCGGTGTTTTACGCTTAGGTATTAGAGAGGATTCCCGTCCACAACTCCTGACCCCGACCTGACGTTGACATGCATTTGGAGAAGACAAGACATAACATGGGCATGTCTATCTTTTCATAGTTACACTCACACGCATGAAGATTTCGATCAAAGCTGACATACTCTGCAGATACAGGCCACGACCACTCGTACACCTACACGTGTACTCCTCTACAAACTGATGAAAAAGTGTGGCCCACTGTACATGGGTCATGACCAGTGCCGGAAAAGCACATTAAACGATTATTATAGCCATCTGATTACTACCCAACAAAATTAACGGCCATAAAAAAGAGAGTCAACGGTTCAAATTCAATAAAAAAAAGTGAATCTCTTTTTCCGCGGATGCGCCATATACACTGCGGCCCGTGGTTTGGAAGGTTTACATCATCAAAATTAGATTGATTTGACCATATCTAATCCAAACCGTCCAGGACATCATTTAAGTGGAACCTCTGCTCCAGGATCTATCCAAAGTAGGGCACACGATATGGACGGCTTAGTCTAATTAAATGTGGGCCATGTAAATAATATCCAAGCGCATGTGTAGGAACCATCATAGTCCTCCAGAGTACCATACGTTCTTCAACAGCTCCAGCATATCTCTGTTGTTGTTAAGTGCTCCTGACACACGAGAAGAAGCAGATCACCTCATCTGTCTCTCCTTCATCAGACGCAAAAGATCTGTCTCTCCGTGTACGGCCCTCCTCCCGCGAAGGTCGCTATCAACGGCTGCCGACCTGTACGTCCTTTACAGCTTACCGTTTAATCTCACCCACCATCGTCTCTGTCTCTCTATCTCTCCCTCTCTCTGCTCTAAAACAACCCTTCTCGCACCTTCCAGAAGAGAAGAAGGCGATAAAGTATCGCAAGAAAAAGGAATAAGAGAAGACGAGAAAATGCGATATTATCAGAGATGAGATGAGAACATTGGGCAGATTAGCAATCGGTATAACGGCCATCTCCATTGCTGGCGTTATTTTTGTCGTAATCGGCCTCTTCTACGTCTTCTTCGTCTGCTGCTGCCGGAGGCAAGAAGCCAACGGGGCGGCTGGATCTGTACCGGAGGGAGAGAAGCGGTCGACGGAGGGGGCGGAGGGCGGGGAGATGACGTGGCTGAGAAGCGGGACTTGGGGCCCACCGAGGACGCTGTTCGCGATCAAGGAGGAGGAGAGCGGAGATGAGGAGATGACGGAGTCAGAGGACGGGAGGACGAGGGGAGGCCGCAGGAGCAGCAGGAGGAGCTCTCGGAGTTGCGGCGGGAGTCAGGATTCCGGCGGGGCCACTCCGTCGACGGGGACAACTCCGTTCCTGACTCCGCTCGAGGGTTCGCCCTTCTCCACGCCGCCCAGCACGCCGGGCCATGTCCAGGGGATTCCGTGAATGGTACGGTAATGTTCAGTGGTAGTTTTGTAAATATATTATATAATGTGGATGTTTAACTTGCACTCCCTTCACATGTGGTAACGAGTCACGTGTATGATACCGGTATCGCTCATCAGATGTCCTCCACTTTTTTCAATGCCGTGTCGTAATAATCAGGTGGGATGCATATGAATATCGACTCTGGACCGTTGGTTGCTTTTTCTTAGCCGTTAATTTCCTTCTCTCCCCTCATTATGAAGAGACAACGAGGTGTTAGTAACCAATAACTATCCAGCTGCTGGATGCTAACCCAAGTGGCCACGGTCTGATCATGACCTAAAACATCATACCAGCTGTCCACATTCAACTTCGCCAATGGCTTAAAAAGTGGTTAAAGGTAGTTTTCGGGACTGGCCCATCATCCGTACTGCCAAGTAGATGATGGCTCTGATCAACCAATGCCCTTGCATGTGGACCCTACTGGGGCCGTGGATGGTGGACGTACAACGAACTCTTGAATGTCTTGTGCCTGCTTTTGCCACCTATCTGATTGATGAGTGCATACGTGTGGCACGTACGGTAAGGCTAACCGCTGTGAGAGAAAAGGCTCAGTTCGTCCAACAAACAACTTTCATCTCTGACAGCGCACGTTGCCAAATCAAATCCTGCCAGTCTGCCACGGATGGTTCTATCTGGTGTTCTGTGGCTGTGGGGCCACCGTAATGTATAGTTTTTATCCACGCCGTATGAGCCGATATATGAGGAAGATCGAAAGCTCAAATAGACCCCACTACATGAAGCAGCGGGTATTGAAACCTACCTTTGAAAACTTGACGGGACTACACAAGTTTTGGGTCAAGCTGATATTTTTGGTTTCCCTTCATTCAGGTCTACGTGACCTCATGAACATATCCGCGTCCGTAATGTATATACACGTGTCCAACGGAAAGGGCCGCATCCAGTATTTCAATCTCATGCTTTACATCAATAACACCAACAGGCATGAATCCTTATGCAAGAAGTTGAAGCACCAGACCAATCTCTAGCCATTTGTACAAACCAACGTTTGAATAGTTTCACATTGTGCAACCAGGTGTTGTAGCCAGATCCTAGCGACCCATGTTTGGATAGTTTCACATGGCCCAACCAGGTGGTTGTGACCAGTTCCTGGCGACACATGTTTGGATAGCTTCACATGGTGCAACCAGGTGTTGTAGCCAGATCCCAGCGACCTGGAAGCCAGCCATGACGAAATACATCCTCTCTATCCGTTTTTCCATCTCATGTTAAAACATGAGCTAAATAATAACGCAGATTCAAGTGGGCCACATGATAAGGAAAAAGTGACTAGTTAAATGCCTTCCATTGAAACCTCGTGATGTTTATATGCTATTCATACCATTCATAAAATCATTCGTACTGGTTGAACTGAAAACACAAAAATATTAGCCTGATTCAAAATGGCTGTGACCTGATTAATGTTTCAACGGTGGACATTCAATACTTGCTATTTCCTGTCACGAGGCTTACCTAAGTTTTAGATATACCTCATTTTTAGGTTCATATCCTACCATGAGCCGGCAAAACAGATGAATGGGGTGGATTTCTTACAAACATCACAGGGGTCATCTAGCTTCTAAGCCTAAACGGCCTGTGATGGCAAACCGAGTCCGTTTAACCATTAGGTGACACATGCACGAACGGATGGCAAAAAAATTCTTGCAACATCTTCTTTTCTTTTTTCTAATACACCTGTTGTTTTGGTGCATGTGTTGCGGATCCACCGGATGATTTACGCGGTAAGTCCCACCGGATGCATGGCTAGGATCCCTTACACAATGAGCCACGTTGGCCTGTTTGGTTGGGCAGAGGTGTAGGTGGAGGGGCGAGTGGGGCTAGCAAACAACATGAATACACGCTCGTGTAGATCCATTCACATACACCACATATGCAGATATGAAACACGAGTGAGACTGAGTTTTTCATATCGTTGGAAAAAATGCTTGGATCTTCTGCCTAAAACTAAACAATTTCAGTCTTTAGGTGGACCACAACGTAGAAAAATTATTGACCGTTAAAAAAATTTCCTACACGTAACATTCATTTGTTCTGAAAATACAAGGAGAGGAGCCTCACTCCTCAAGTAACTCAGGAAGAAAAGATGTTCCATGGGTAAGGTTTGGGGAATGGTGTGATTCTTAGGAATGAAATATGATTCGCTTATCTTGTGGTTCACATAACGTATGACATAGCCTGATTTTTATGGCAAGAGATCGAAGGTCTAGATCACCGATGGAAAGCTGAGATCTTATACATGTGTCACATTATCACTTACCTGATGAAAAGCTTAGATATCACACGTGTCTCATTGTGACACATGTGCCTGGGTGTGAACGTTATGGCCCCCACATGCATGGGAGTGGATCTGGTGCTATTCATGTTAGTTATCTAGCATTTAATATCAAGATATTTCTAAAAATATCCAGGCCTTTCATCTATCATGATGTTGATATGCACCAAAAATCACATTGGTTGGGTGATCTTAGAAGGTGATTGAAGGATTCTATTACGAAATATTAGAAATGGACCGTTAAGAGTAAGTCCAACTTTGACTTTTCAAATTCTAAAGAATTAGAGAAGCATTATCTTGGGCTAATATTAGACTGTGTGGCTATTAAACTAATATTGACATGTGTACAAATTTATTCATTTGATCTTGGGTTAATAGTAAACCGTAGCTATCAAACTAATATATTTATTCATTTGATTATGTTGAGATTTTTCAATGTTTATTTTTATGTACGTGTATGTGTATATGATTGTCATATATATATATATATATATATATATATATATATATATATATATATATATATATATATATATATTAATGTAGACACATTTGAATTGGTCATCACCATGAACTATAGTTTGCTTTTTTGTATGGTGTAGACCATTATACTAGTATTGTTAGTGTATTCATTTGTGCACCCTAGTTTGTCAATCACGTGAGCCGTTGTGTCGTAAAGTTGGTTGAGCCTTTGGAAATCAAAGACCGAAAACACAATCGGAGCAGAAGCATCATGACGTTAAGAACAGGTAGACATGTGGCCTTGGTGACCCTAACCCTTGACTCAAAACAACTCTCTCACCTCTAAATAATCTTGACCCAATAAGAATAAACAATTGATCATCCTTTAGCCTTAGGAGATCAAGAAAAACATGATAAACAATGCTAGAAGATGTGGGAATCTGTTGTATACAAGATAAGCCTAAACTACAAAATTCGACACGTGTTCGATGACATTGAAGCTCGATGTTCAATGTTATTAAAGGTATTCGATGACATCGAAAACTGGTCCAAATCTGTCCAACAAGAAAATATTATATTTGTCTAGTTTCTTCGATGACATCGACAGAGCCGTTTTCTACTCGTTTTTTGACCGTTGGAGCTCAAAATTTTTATAAAGGGCATTCGGTCCTTGGGCATTTCTATAAGTTTTTGGAGCAATAGAAGGTAGGGTGATTCCATATGCAAATCCTCCAACCTAATCCTCTATTCCATTGAGTTCTAAGCCATCTCCTATGAGATTATAGCTCTAATGAGAATTTCAACCTCAATATTAAGATGTGCTTAAACTCCTCCATTTCCTAGAGATTGGACTTAAGCATTCTTGGTAAATCATTGTCCAACTCTTGTAGGAGATCTATCTAGTTCAATCCCCTAGAATAAATAACTATCCATTAGTTGTAGGAGATTCAACCCACTCTTATTACCTTGGTCATCTTGAAGAACATCAAATGCAAAGAGATTGATCATGGAACCGATGCCTTGGCGAAGTGGAAACAACATGATCGAGGTATCATCGAGGAGCTGATTGAAGCACGGGAGAGTGGAGATCAAGCAACCCAAGAGGCATGACAAGTGGGGCTCAATTAGACAAGTGAGTTGTATGCTCCTTCTTTGTGTAGGTTGGAGTGTAAGAGTTTATATTCTCAAACTTGAACTAGGTTCTTTTATAGGACCTTTGCCTGTGTGGCCTAAATTGTTGGGTGCTTATGTAGGACCCTTGTCCTTGTGTATGATATAAACTTTAGGTTCTTGTATAAGGCATATATAAAGAGTTGAGTGCTTGTATAGGACCCTTGTCCTTGTGTAGGATATAAACTTTAAGTTCTTGTGTAGGACCTTTGCTCTTGTGTATGGCATAAAAAGTTGGGTGCTTTAGTAGGACTTTTGTCCTTTTGTAAAACATAAACTTGGGTGCTTGTGTAGGACTATTGCTCTTGTGTATGGCATAAATTTTAGAGTCCTTGTGTAGGGATGCAAAGGTTTAAGGTGAACCTGATTTAAAACCTACAATAATGAAATCCAGTACACTTTATGAGAGAGTGCATCTGCTGAGAGTGGAGTAGATACATAGTCGAATCACTATACATGATTGTGTTTGGGATTGTAATTTGAGCATTTGTTTAATTATACAATATGGTTGAATGTTTAATCATATGCTTGAATGATTAAATGAATGTTAGGATTAATAGGTAGCATATCCTATACTCACATGTTCACTATAATATAAGCTAATTATTTAATTTGAATATCTTGAGTAGCCTATGTGACTGAACCCTCTATTGGCTTGGAAGCCTTTAAAATTACATTATTTAGTTTAGTTTAATTGGCAATTAGTTTAAACTAGGCAATTGTTGTTTTTAATTGGTAAAATTTTAAATAGGTCCTAATCACACCCCCCCACCCCTCTTGGACTTAATCTATATTCTATAGCTCTTCCATATTCTGCACTTAGACGCATTGTGGCCCTTTACAACAATTTCAAGTATAGATAATAGTAGTAATACACATTAATATGCACGAACGTATGAGATGATCAGAATTAGATTTCAAAGAGATCCGTGCAATTAACTATGTTTCCTGTCAAAGATCCTGTAATCCTATGTATTGCAACATGGATGGATGATTGGTTGATTAGATGATCCCACACTATAACTGTGCAAACAATGAACACTTGATCATTCATGATGTGTGCATTGAGCTATGTGCTATGAGACTAATGACCTACAAGTAAGCAATTTATCGATTCCAAACCACTTGTTGTGCTAGTATGCTAGTTTTATAAGTGATTTTAGTTTCTTTATTACTTTACACTACGTGCCAAGGTTGCGATAAGGTGATGCCTGCTTTTATATGTGTTCTTAAGGCCATGTGTATAAATTTAGTATTTGAAAGAGAGATTTTATTAAAGAAAAGTAGTATTTCAGAACCTCCCTTTCCTAATTAAAAGATACTTTCAGCTATGGACTTCTTTATTATTACTAAAACAAACTATCTTTATAATGTAAAAGAAATATGTTATCATTAGGATTTTACCACCGCCAAACTAAACATGATCGAGAAGCATTGGTCAAATGTAAACGCATTCAAGAGATAGGGTAAAGGAATTTATAATTATTGAACTTGTTCACGACAATATAGGAAAAAACTCGAATCCAAACAACACTAATAATGTATTTTCATGTGATTAATATGGGCGGGCCAAAATTTAATCTATGGCTCAATTCAAACCGTACAACTACGACCCCAAGCGCCAAGATAGGCAGATACATCAAAAATTGTATATGACCGAGTCCTAACAAGATATGTCACCTATTTAGTCACTTGCATAATGTTTCTTTAGATGATCAGGCAATAGTCAGAGGGTTGGGTGTGTCCTCTGAAAATGGGTCACACTTCTTCCTTCCATATGAAAGGACTTTTTTTCTTTAATACAAATAAAATAAAAAAGAAATTCTTACAATCGACCGTAGAGACCAACTGCAGAACTGTAAGTTAAGCTATAAATGTCTTAGAGGGGGGTAAATAGGACTAAACCAATTTTTGATAATCAATTACAAAAAATAAATTCATAATAGTAATTAATATTGAAATATTGATTTCAATTGATTCGTAAAATAACCTTCACCTAAAATCTTAGGTAGAACAATTTTATTTCACAACGTCCTTAATTTTAATATTTTAAGATAATAAAAACAAGAATAAGACTATCAATCACCACAATACATACAGAGTTATAGTGGTTCGGTGTTTAATACACACCTACTCCACTCTCAAAATTACTACTCCATGTAATTTTCACTTTCCACTATTTTCAAGGTTTCATAGGCTAACATTAATAACCTCTTACAGTTTTTATTATTTTCACAGGTTTATCACAACAAAACCTCAAGTGATTTTCACGAGTTTATCACTCCTCAATCCGATGAGATTTTCGAGCAATCTTAATAAACCCATAGTGAAAGTAATTTTACTAAAATTAAAAACTTATCTTCTTGAAGATGTGAGTCAAAGCAAAGATATCAATGAAGCCTTTGAAGTTGAAGCTTCAATAGATGCAGCGATCCTTTTTCTTTGATGAAGATGAACTAATGTATGCATAACCAAGAAGGATCTAGGGATATATAATTTTTCAAAGAATAAAACTATAAAAGTTACATATTCAATCATTTAATCTCAAGTTGAGTATATGACACTCTCTAATTGAAATCACTACTTGAGAAGAGAAATGAAATAGTTATAAAAGTAATATAAGAATGATAATGTAAATAGCTTGATAAAGAATAGGATTTTTCTCTTTTATATTTAGAAGTTTTCTCTCTTTTTCCATTGTGTTTTGAAATAATGAAAAAATATCTCTATTTATAGTGAAAGATCTAGATCTTTGGTCAGCCTAAGAATCCCTTCGGCTGGCCGAAGTTCCTCGATTATGTTCCAATGGCTATAAGATTTCCCAGGATTTGATTTGATCCAAACTTAGGCTGGCCTGAGCCAAACTTCGGTTGGCCAGAGAAAGGGTTTGGTTGGCCTAAGTTTCTTAGAAATCAAAAATCTACATTACTGTAAACTTAACTTAGGTCACTCGGGCTGACTCGAGCTAGTTTGGCTAGTCGAAGGCTGGGTCGAGCTAGCTGAAGTTCCATAAGAATCAAAATTATTTGTTACTGAAAACTTGACCTAGGTTGATCTCGGGCTGACCCAAGATGGTTTAGCTGGCCGAAGGAAGGGTTGGGCTAGTTAAACACACTTCAATTTTCATATAAAAATGCAATAAGTTAAATCTTAGAAAATCACTAAGATGTACTTCAACCTAGGGTCTTTTCCTAAGGTCTTCTTTACCTGTAGGTTGGCATACAAATGATTCTTCTCTTGAAATCTTTTCTTGAAGTCTTCTTAGCCTTTTAATATGAGATGTTGAGTCACACCCTAGACTTGAAATGTTGAAGTGTGTTGAAGTTCCATACACTATACATTTTATCTACGAGATTTGACAACCTACTTGTGTGCTTAAAACATTAGCACTTACAATCTTTTCCTTTGTCAATTTCATGACAAAACATAACATATTATACATTCATCACATTCCACATTCATCACATTATAAATACTCAATAATTACATAGACTCAACAACCAAATTCAAAATAGTGAAAGCCTTGAATCATAAACTTTTAGTGTCACGCCCCAAACCCAGAAATCGGATTCACAGGAATCCTGATCGCTGAATACGATGCCGACAGCCTCCGAGTACCCCATTCTAGGCTCCCAGCACACATATGCCAGGTTCCGATCCTGGGATCCTACAAGGAGGATTTTCAACATGAATTTGTCTCATAAGAAGCATAACCACAAGTATACTCAAATCATTAGAACAACATCATCACCACATATCCACTAATATAATCCTTTGAGTACAATACTGAAAAGGAAATACATGCATATAATAAAATCTTTAGAAGCTTTGTCATACGCTCCTGCCCCAGTGCGACTGCGTCCTATTGTCACCTGCACACATCTATCGTGCATAAGCCTATAGAAAGCTTAGAAGGTAGTGTAGTGTGTGCACAAGATAAGTGCCAAGTATTCAACATAATGCCTTAATCATACAATATCGGAATTACTGGCATGAATCAGATGATATCAAAGTAAGCGAAAATACTGTAAGTCCATAAAAATATCATCAACCTCATCCAGGATATGCGATGAAAAGACATAGCAAGCCAATGTCATATACTGAGAAAATAATGTAAATCGGTTATGTAATGGGGAAACATAATGAACCAGATATCAGATATCGATGATACAATACAATATGCAATTCGAAAGAGTTACTAATATCATCAGCCTTATCTAGGTCATATAAATGCAAACATATAGTAACCCAAAATGTTAAATGTTGGCGGTGCGAATGAAATGACCAAGCTGGAGTGAAGTCGGGATGATAGTACATAGTATCGCAGGCTACGGGGATCATCACAAGGGACTTTTATCCAAACCAATCTCATACCTAAATTTGGATAGATAGACTCAATGTGGTAAACTCCTAGTCTCAGGCTAGTCGCGCGTCTAACCGAAATCTTGGCCATGAGAAGGTATACAACAATTAGTTGGGCACCACCAGCCCTAGTGGATAGTGAATAAAATTAATGCATGAGTATGCAACTCCTACTCAATAAGTCCACATATCAGTATGGTTCCTTTCTGAAAAATCATCAGGGTCTATTACACTCCAAACCAGATTGTCTCCCCATCGCGCACAAAAAAGGCGAGTGGAAGAGACCTCACTATCTGTCTGCCAATATCGGGCCTGGCTCGTTGATAGTGGACCCATTCCTCGAGCTGGTCAGACTTAGTGTCACACCCCAAACTCGAAAATCGGGCTCACAAAATTCTCAATCGCTAAATTCGGTGCCGACAGCCTCCGTAGTACCCCATTCTCAGCTCCTAGCATCCATATGCCAGATTCCGATCATGGGATGCTACAAGGAGGATTTTCCAATGTACATTTAACTCGTAATAAGCATAACCACAAGTATACCCAAACCATTTATCCATGTGAGGCCCACACGTGCTGCATATCCACACCGTTCGATGGTCTGGATGGTGGGGATCACCCCGATTTAATGCTTTGTATCCAGGCTGTTCAGGCTCTAGATGTGAGATACAAGTATGATGTATTTAGAAAAAAAGAAAAGAAAAGAAAAGAAGAAAGAAAGAAAGAAAATGTATATAATATAATATAAGATAATATTATTATTATAATATAATATATATCATTACATATATATTTATATGTAATGAGAGAGAGGAGGGTAAGGTGGGCCACGTCCGTGGGACCCACCACTGATGTGTGTTATAGTCAACCGTCTAAGCTCCTGGATGGTGCTGGATGGGCCACACCTGATGTGTGAGCCTCATCCACACCGTCCAACCATCTAGATGGGTGGAGCCCACCGTGATGTATATTTATATCCACGTCATCCATCCATCATCTGGACGGGTGGAGTCCACTATGATGTACATTTGTATCCATGTCGTCCATTCACCATCTGGACGGGTGGAGTCCACCATGATGTATATTTGTATCCACGCCGTCCATTCATCTGGCGAGTTCGTCTTTGGCTCGAGACAAAAATGGAGCAGATTCAATCTGTGGACCCCACCCCTGATGTTTGTATTACATCCAAACCGTTTATTCATTTAGTGGATAGTCACCTATGTGGACCCCACCTTAATATATATGATTCATCCAAACCGTCCATACATTTGGTAAGCTCGTCCTTGGGCTTGAGAAGAAAAATAAGGCAGATCTAATATCAAGTGGACCACCTTACATAAAATAGTGGTGTTGAACGCCCACCCTTGAAACCCCTTTGGGTTACAGAAGTTTTGATTCAATATAATATTTGTTTTCCTTTCCTGTTCAGGTCCTTATGACCTTATGAACAGTATGGATGGAAAATAAATACTATGGTGGGCCCACTAGAAATTTAATTGTGGAAATCATTATCACCACTGTCATCTGTGGTATGGTCCAGATGATCCTTTGGATATGATTCATTTTTTATGCTCTATAATGATCTCTAAAATAGATGAATGGTGTAGATGGTGCGGCCCATTAATGCGACCCACTTGTTGTATATGAGGCTCATTGGTGCGGCTCACTTGATGTATATGAAGCCCATTGGTGCGGCCCGTGGATGCGGCCCGCTTAATGTATTTGAGGCCCATGGGGTGCAACCCATTGTGATATACTGAGGCCCACGGGACATGGCCCAATCTGATGTGTATGAGGCCCATTTGCAGGGCCCACCTGTGATGTATTTGAGGCCTAGGTGCGAGGCCCACTTATTATGTATATTAGGCCCGTGTGAGCAGCCCAATTTGATGTATATAAGGCCCATAAGTGAGGCCCAATGTGATGTATATGTGGCTCAGGAGTGAGGCCCAGTGTGATGTATATGAGGCCCATGAGTGAGGCCTGATGTGATGTATATGTGACTCAGGAGTGAGGCTCAGTGTGATGTATGCGAGGCCCAGATGGCGAGGCTCGATATGATGTGTGAGAAGCCCATGCGATGCGGCCACTTGATGTGTATATGGCCCTTATGTAAGGCCACGAGGTCATTATATGTTTTGGCTCTATATGTAGGCTACTCTTTGGGAGCAATGTTGGTTAAATGTCCACATTGATGGGCAATGATGGTTGGATGTCTACATTGTGACCTTTCCTTAGACCTTGTTAGGCCCATTCTCATAATTCTCTTGTGGGTTAACCCAAATAAGTGGGCATCATTCATCATAAACAGATGGTTTCACGCTATAGGATTTGATATAACCACAGCTGAGGGCCGATCTTTATATTATGGTTGATCGGTTGTTCATCTATGGATCTCGTCTTATTTATATGCTGATTATCAGTGCCGATTGTCGAGGCCGATTTCGATTGCCGATTCTGATGGTCGAGGCCGATTCTGATTGCTGATTCTAATAGTCGAGGCCGATTCCGATTGTCGACGCCAATTGTTGAGGCCGATTTCGATTGTCGATTCTGATAGTCGAGGCCGACTGTTGAGGCCGATTCCGATTGTCGAGGTCAATTCCGATTGCTGATTCTAATAGTCAAGGCCGATTATCGAGGCCGATTCTGATTTTGATTGTCGATTCCGATTGTCGAGGCCAATTCTGATTGCTGATTCTGATTGTCGAGGCCGATTCTGATTATCGATCCCGATTGTCAAGTCTGATTTCTATTATCGAGGTCGATTCCGATTATCGAGACCGATTCTGATTGTCAAGGCCAATTGTGATTGTTGAGGCTGATTCTGATTGTCGAGATCGATTCCGATTAAGGCCGATTGTATAGGACGATTCCAATTATTGAGGCCTAATGTGATGAATATGCGATCCATATTTGAGGCCCATTGTGATGTGTAATCAATCCATATTTGAGGCCCATTATGATGTGTAATCAATTTGTATTTGAGGCCCATTGTGATGTGTATGCGGCCCGTGTTTGAGGCCCAATGTGATGTATATGAGGCTCATATTTAAGGCCTATTGGGATGTGTATTCAGCCCGTGTTTAAGGCCTAATGTGATGAATATGAGGTCTATGTGATGAGGCTCATTGTGATGCATTTGAGGGTCAGGCGATGAAGTCCATTGTGATGTATATTAGGCCCATGTGAGAGGACCATCATGATGTGTATTGAGCTCTTAAGTAAGGCCCATGGTGTTGTATATTAGGCCCTTGTGCGAGGCCATGGGTCCACTATATGTTAGGCTCTATGTGGGTCGTTCCTTGGGGGCAATGTTGGTTAAATGTCCACATTATCGAGGCCGATTGTTGATGTCAGTTATTTATACCAATCATGAGTATATGACAGCATAGCATCATGATACATGCCCATACACATCATCTACATGTTTGTTATGAGATGTGGTTGACCATTGCATATGTCATTAGACAGGTTGTTATGAGACTCCCTAATAGGCGGAGGTTATCTCACATGAGCACAGGATTGATGCATGACTGGATTGTATGACTCATGCATCTTGCATTGTGTGTTGTAACTACTGTACGCCCTAGCGATATTAGGGTCATAGCCTCCACAGGCATATCGTGGATGGCTAGATGGGAAATCGAAAATATTTGGTTCTAGCATATGGGCACCATGGATGTCCTTGGATGAAAATCCCTAAACCTCCATGGTTAGGAGACTCCCTAACGTCGAGACCGAGTGGATATATATAGCGCATAGGGGTCATTTACTAGTAGGCCGCGTCTCCCATTGTAGCGTGGTAGGTTGGGAGGGAGTGTGACCTTACTCGCCTGAGTGAGGGGGCAATATCTAGGTTGAGTTTGACCACCTTGAGGAATGAGTCCGCTATCGACAAGCCGGGCCCGATATTGGCAGGCGAATAGTGAGGTCTCTTCTACTTGCCCAGTTGTGTGCTCGGATAGGGGCAACAAGCTGGCGTAGAGTGTAATAAACCCCGGTGATGATCCCAGAGATAAACAATACTGATATGTGGACTTATTAGGCAGAAGTTGCATACTCATTCATTCATTCATTCACTATCCACTCGGGCTGGTGGTGCACAACTATTTGTTACATGTATCTTTGCAATGGCCAGGATTTTGGTTGGAGCGCGCGACTAACCTGAGATCAGGAGTTTACCACATTAAGTCTGACTATCCAAATTTAGGTATGGGACTGGTTTGGATATAAGTCCCTTGTGGTGGACTCCGTAGCCTGCGATACTACGTACTATCATCCCGACTTCATACTCCAGCTTAGTCATTTCATTCGCATCGCATATTGCATTACATCCGCACGCATATGACATTTTGGGATTGTTATGTTTCTGCACTTATATGGCCTAGACGGACTTAGCAAGATTTATATATTACATTATACCCTTGACATCTGATATTTGGCTCTCTTTATGACTCCTTATTTGTACAGTTGATCTGTATTGCGTACTCTGATATTATTTGACTCATGGACTTGTCAGTATTTCCGCTTACTCTAATATCGTATGATTCATGATCTTACCAGTATTTTCGGTATTGTATGATTATGACATTATATTGAATACTTGGTACTTACCTTGTGTACACACTTACACCACCCTCTAAGCTTTCTATAAACTTATGCATGATAGATGCGTGCAGGTGATGTTAGAATGCAGCAGTGTGGAGCTTGGAGCATGTAGCTGACTTCTGGAGTTCTAATTTTGACATATGTATTTTCCTTTCAGCGTTGTATTCAAATGTTTATATTAACTAAGAATGGGATACTACGAAGACTGTCGGCACTGAATTCGGCGATCAAGAATTTTATGAGCCCGGTTTCCGAGTTTTATTGCTGGACTTTTATTTATGGGCTGAACTAGGCAACAATATACCTTGCTGTCCAGAATTTTCTTATACTCATGTTGCTGATTTTTGGAAAGTGTTTAGTACACATGTTTGATCTGTTTTTGAAAGAGTTAAGGGTGGGTCATAGGTGTGTGGACCCCACCCTAATGTATGCCAACAACCATACCAAATTTCAGCCCTAATGGACTCCATTTGAGCATCCGAAAGGGTGGGCCAACATAGTAGACTGCCAGAAATTTCTATTGTGTAGTCCAGTAGCATAGTCCCATAAAAACAAAATTTTAAAAATATTTTCTTGAAAGGTGGGGGGGTCCCACCTTGTTGCAGGCTTGATGAGAGACCTTGGGTCCAAATCTCAGGAATTTTGGAGGTCCAGAACCTACCCATTTGGATGGCCCAAATTCAGGACAGTTATATTTCTAGCAACAATTCACCCCGGACAAATTGTAACTCTAAAATTTATTAAAATACTTCTGAGTATCTAAAATCATGAAAATTTACAGAGAGGTGGTCCACCCATGGTAGGACCCACTTACAAATGTTTGGGGCCAATGGACCCCTGTACACACCGTGGTGAGGGCTGGACCAGCCCACCACGTTGGGACGTCTAGAACAACCAAATTTTTTGGACAGACTATTTTATTTTAATAAATTACCAAAAATTATAAAATTTTGTGAAGCTGTGGCCCACCCATGGAAGTACCAACTTGTAAAATTTCATAGCCAATGGGCCTCTCTACCATCTGTGGTGTGGCTTGGAGTGACCCTTTAGTTTGGGACACCCAGGCTGGGGCATCTAGCCTTAGCTGGCCCTCCAGCCTACTTTGTGGGCCTGGCTAAATGTGTTGTATATCCCACCATCCATCCATGTGGGGTCCTTACGGGACTTGACCATCCTTCCCTTTGGTAGCCTCTAATTGAGGTCCTATGTGATGAGTTTTTGGGCCAAATACCCAGGCCCATAGAGCTATCTACATATGGGATATCCCTACCTTGGGCTGCTAGGCCTGCATTCCAACGGCATGACCCACTTGAATATGTGTTGTATATTTCCCTCTCATCTGGTGGGACCCACAGTGTTATGTGTGGGCCATCAAGGATTAAATATACTATAAAACAAATTTATCGTTGGATTTCAACCAACCCAGAAAATGGGTGGGCTGGAATTTGGCAATGGGTCCAATATTGCTACCCATAAGAGTTATTCTGGGGCAGCATGGCCCACTAGATTTGAGGATGGATTAATCTGTTATTTCGCCATTTTTCCTTCAGTATTTTTGAGTTTAATTAGGGCCCATCTGAGGCCCACTCAAGTTGGGTTTTATTAGATCACGGTATGTGGTTAATTGACTAGTTCCTTAGGCCTTTTTGAGCTAGAACCTTCTAAGTAGGACCAATGACCTTTGGGCCTATACTCTCCTAACTATTGTGATGGGTTAGGGGCTATAATATGCAAGTATTTGAGCCCTTGGCTGCCCACTAAATTGACTCTGTACTTGGGCTAAAAAGTGAGGCCCAACTCACTTGTGTTAAATGTGAAATTTGCCCATATGGATGAACTACTGGGCTGCCCATGAAGCCCACCACAATATATGAATTTATGACCTTTACGGTTGGGCCCAAACCTTGCTTGCTTGAGGGCCCACCATTTTTCCTATGAATTGGGTTTGTGTATAGCCCATTAGGCCATGCATTGCTTGGGCCTTAGACCTTACTTTGTTTGCATAGCGGGCTACCTTTTGAGACCCAGTTGAGATTAGATGTCATCCTGGGTGATCCTAAGGTAGGCCCATGGGTTTCTTTATGGATGGTTAAAGGCCCACCATAGACACTGGGCTATTTATTTGAGGCTAAATGTGGATGTATGTGAAGCTTACCTCAACGTATGTTGGTCTAGGCCATTCAAGCTTTGGATCGCCCGATCATGGAAGCACTCTCTGCCTTGGGTTGCTACTGGACTCATAATCCAGTAGCAAGTCCACTTGATCTTTTCATGATATATCCACACTCTCCATCTGATGGGGTCCCCTAGTGAGTATAGTTGGTCTTCATGAGATTATTTCCACATAGTTAACTAATTTCTGGACCTTAGCAGATCCAGAAAGTCAAACGGGTCAAAAGTTTATCAAAGGGCCTTAGATGTACAATTTTATGGTTAAAACTTTATTTAGTTGTGGGGCCCACCATATTGAGAACTTGTATACGTGTTACATGCGTATGTTTTCTTATAATCTTTGGGCTTAATCAGTGTATTCTTTTGGATCACCTTTAGTGATCACATGAGGACCCCATCTTAGATCAGATTTTTGGGGCATCCCATGGGCCAGAGTGGGTTGGGACGTCTCAGCTTGGCCCAACCATATATTGGGCCGACTTCCACCATTTTGATAGACTTGTGGGCTGAGATAAGGATAGTATTGGGCCCTTGATTGCCCACTTAAATTGCTAGTTATTGGGCTAATATAGTTGGGCCCATTTCATCTAAACTTAAGCTTTTTTTTTTGGGCCGTATATTGTGTACGCGGGCTGCCCACCAAGTCCAATTAATACATGGATTCTATGGCCATTGGGAATTGAGCCTTGTGCCTTAATTCCCCTCTTGGAACTCATATTGTTACAAGTAGTATTATATCTTTTCATGGCCTATTATGAGGAATATATGTATGTGGTTACTTTTATTTTTATCTTAAATGTAGGCCTTGGGCCTTCTATCCATATGGTTCATGGTTGATATGTCTTTTTTGGGAATGACGGTTAAATGTCCCCATTATGGACCCCTTTAGGCCCGGTTGTATTTAAGAGTGATTGGATAATCATCTTAGACTCTTGCTAGGCTCATTTCTATATTACTTAGACCCGTAGCTTTTATACTTAGCCTCGTGGGCTACCCCAAGTAAGTAGGCCCCACTAGAAGTTGGATTCCTTAAAGATATTGTCTAAGTACCTAGTCTTGATTCCTTCTTGGATAGGAGGAATGTAATATACATTGTATATTACCATATAGTGTGATTAAATTCATCCTCATGACCCATGTACATCATTGTATGCTTGGTTGACACTATGTGTGTGGTCATATTGTGTCATTGGGCATTGTATATTACTTTCTCTGAGGGATGTAGTATTCCCTCTTGAGCATGTTGGATGCTTGGAATTGATGCATGGTTGATTGTGTGATTCATGCATCTGACAATGTATAACATATTAGCATTATCGCCCTTGCTTCATCAGGGTTGTAGCCTCCACAGATATATCATGGATGACCATATTTGGACACCGAAAATGTTACTTGAGCATACCGGGTGCATAGGATACCCATGGGTGAAACTCTCAAAACTTTCATGGTACCAAGGATCTGCTCCAATACTGTGACTGGGTGAAATATATGAGTGCACGAGGGCCTTATACCATTAGGCCGCGACTCCCACTATCGTGTAGTCGGTTGGATAGGGGTGTGGCCTTACTCGCCTGATGTAAGGAGACATTGCTAGATTGAGTCTGACCAGCTCATGAATGGATCCGCTACCGTCAGGCCTTGCTGGTGATTGGCTATCCATAGGCGGGTAGTGAGGTCTCTTACACTCGTTTGACTGTGCGGGGTCTGTAGAGCGGCAGTCATCCAGCAGTGTAATGGACTCCGGTGATTTCCTTATGATGGAAATGTACTTGATATGTGGATTAGATATGAGCACTAGCATTACTTCATATTGCATTTGCATCGGCTGTGTAAGCCTCATATTGCATAGTATTCTTGTTAAGCCTTGGCATGGCGCCCAGTACTTATTGCATTACAGTACTCATTGCATTATATAGCCTCTGTATGACTTCCTGCATTATTATACTGCCTTGGTATAGCTTCTTACATTCATGACAGCCTTGGTAAGGCTGGTGGTATTGACTTTGATCATGTTTCCTTCTTGTATCCCCTATTATTCTTCTGTGCACTATTATCACACACCTTCACCACCCTCTAAGCTTCTATAAGCTTATACATGATTGATGCGTGCACGAGATCCTAGGCAGGCATCATAGTAGCAGAGCGTGGAGTAGAGTTAAGCTTGAGGACCCTAGTGTTGCAGACCTTCCTTTCCTTTTTCTATCATCTTATGTATGCCCTTTTGGACCTTATGGATACTTATAAAAGTTCAAATTCATAGTGAATTTTGTGATGTGTGACTTTGTTATTTTTAGATATACTTGTCGTGATCTTGGGTATGCTCATATTGGTAATGGTTATACTGTCATGGAAATCCTCCTTGTAGGATCCCAGGATCGGAACCTGCTTCAGGAGCCGAGAATAAAGCACTACGGAGGTTGTTGCGGCCAGAACCAGCTATCGAGTTCTTTGTGAACTCGGTTATCGAGTCTGTGGCGTGAAAGTAGGCTTCATTGTTTGGGTATGTATAATTTACAGTGATGATGAAAACATGGGTACTTGGAGAAATGTGTAGGAAACAAAGTACAGAATTAGTTTTGACTCAATTTTGAGTACGTCCCACAATCACAAAGGGCCACCTTTCGGCGTGCCATTAGGTGCCCTTGGTAGTCCTATATATGGACTTAAAAAACTATATGGTGGGAGCAGCTGTTTATTGAAAAATAATTTTTGGCATAGGTCCAAACATATGTATCTTAATTTTCTGCACAACCATGCCTGGCCCCATTTCGAGATCCACTCCCCAATCGTGTGGGATCTGCTTTATCCCAAGTAAAATATTATTTCTCTATTCATTGTTATAGTTTAAAGGTTCCATGTTATGGCCCACTCATTTCTTATGTGTGGTGTCTACTACAGGGGCCCAAAGTTTGTCCAAAACTTAGAAAATCATACATGCAGTTCAGGAATGGATTTGTCCCCAACTTTAGGCCCACTTATCAAACACTTGGGGTCCATTTTTAATGAAGTGGTGGGACATCGTAATAGTCTTACATGTGTAATAGACATCCCTCATGGTGGGCCCCACTGTATTCTCATACATGATTTTTGGCATAAGGTTAAACATGGGCTCTTGAAATTCCTACATAGAAATTTCTGCAAACCTTGCTCGGCCCCACTTCGGGATCTAACCCACGATCATATGGAACCCACCTAGGTCTAATTTAGAAATCAATCTTCCATACATTTGTATGTTTCATAAATTCTAGGTGGTGGCCCTCACATATCTTATATGTGGGGGCCACCACAGATGTCGAAAGATGGCCCAAATTTCCAAAAATTAGGTATGGGTTCAAAGGCGATATGCATCCTAACTTAACAACTTATAGTATACAACAGATATAAATAGGAAAAGGAGAGATATACTTCATGCATACATCAGAGTGGTGTGAACGCTAGAGGGTGGACTTCCCGAGGGTACAAGAGATCTACTCTTTTCATTCCACTAGTTGCCTCACTCGAGGACTTTTGTGATGGGATAAAAGGAGTAATATTTGACTAGAGTCGCCACTAACCAATTATTATAATTTTACAGTCGGTTAGACCCCATAGAAACACTTTAGATTGAAAATTCAAAGATCCTTAACCCTAACATGACTCATGAATTTACGTTCCAAAGATTCCAACTAAGGGACCTTAGTTATAGAGAGGGAATGTATTAGGCACCCACTCTTCCCGTACGAATGTACGATCTTTACTTCACAAGATTTGACTAATTTTTGAAGAATAAGGGTAGTTCTCACGTGTGAAAAATGTAATGCAATGCAATAAAAATAGTGATTGATTGATCCAAATTTCTAATAGGTAGGATCCGATTATATCGGCAAGCCGTAGAGCATACGTTCGACACAATCAAGTGCATGGTGCAAAATATATATGTATGTGATTGTGAACATTAGAAATCGGCACCCACGCTGATTTTATATTTGGTTTGGGGCTGTATAGGCTAATTTTGATTGTTGACGCAGTAGACTTAGAGTCTCCACTAGTCAATTAACTCAAAATCCTGCAGTCAGTGTAACACTCTGGTTCTTATAACCCGAGGACGATCGCTCGAGTATGAGAACCCAAGGGTTACACTATGAAGTGAACTACCATACATCTAATTAGTAGCAAATCTCATGACATAAAGTGAGGTAACTACTGCGTAAGCTAAGGAGATCATGAGAAATAATAAGGGAAGCAAACAAATTAAAGGATAGCAAAATGAAATTCCACAGTAAGGAATTATTATTATAATTCAAGCAAAACACAAAGTTTGAAATATGAAAGTAAGTAAATCCTAAGATATCAATTGAGCTCTAACGGCTAAACTACATCGGCATAAAGGCCCTCCTTGCCGAACTCAGTCATCCTTAAGGTCCCGTCATAGGGGTCTCCACCTGTCATCAACCTTGCATCTATTTGGTGCAATCGCACAATTGGGTGAGTGAAAACTCAGTGGGAGTTTCCCACAAGGATTCATGCATATCATGTCATTCTAAAATAGTTTAAACCAAACATATTCAATCATAACGAGAATAATATGAACTTGTATGTAAATATATGGATGTATGAATGTATGCTCAAGTCACAGATCTGGGGATGCACATCCAGCTGTCAAAATAAAGGGTTGCCCAAGGAGAACTAGTCACCCTGAAAAGTACTCAAAGGTATGCCCAAGGAGAACTAGCCACCCGGAAAAGACCATGCAATGAGGTCGCCCCAAGGAGAACTAGTCACCCAAAAAAGTACTCAAATGTATGCCCAAGGAGAACTAACCACCCAAAAAAGACCATGCAGGTGAGTGCGCCCAAGGATATCCTGACAACTGGAAAAATACATGGGGTATGCCCGATGTCACGTCCCAAACTCGGAAACAAGGTTCACAAAATTCCTGATTGCTGAATCCACTGCCGACAGCCTCCGTAGTACCCCATTCTCGGCTTCCAACATCCATACACCAGATTCTGATCCTGGGATCCTACAATGAGGATTTTAAACATGAATTTGTCTCATAAGAAGCATAACCACAAGTATACCCAAATTACAAGAACAACATCATCATCACATATCCACTAATATAATCAGTTGAATACAGTGCTGAAAGGGAAATATATATATATATATCGAAAATAAATAAATAAAAAAACTCCAAAAGCTCAACCGCACACTCCTGCCTCATCTCGGCTGCATCCTATCATTACTTGCACGCATCTATCGTGCATAAGCTTATAGAAAGCTTAGAGGGTGGTGAAAGTGTGTAAGCAATATATGCGTGCTCAGAATATAATATCAGAGTAAACGGAAATACTGGTAAGTCCACGAACCATATAATATTAAAGTAAGCAGAAATACTGACAAGTTCATAAAATATCATCAACCTCATCTAGGATATACGATGAAAAGATGTAGTAAGCCAATGTCATATACTGAGAAAGTAATTTAGGTCGACTATGCAATGCGGAGACATAGTAAGTCAAATATCAAATACCGATGATGCAATACAATATGCAATTCGGAAGAGCTACAAATACTATCAGCCTCATCTAGGTCATATAAATGCAAAAACATAGCAACCCAAAATGTCATATGTCGTGGATGTAATGCAATATGCGGTATATGGTGCGAATGAAATGACCAAGCTGTAGTGTGAAGTCGGGATGATAGTACGTGGTATCATAGGCTATGGGGTCCATCACAAAGACTTCTATTTAAACCTGTAACACCCCGAACTTTTCAATACCTGAGTATTAAAAGTTATCGAGTGTTACCATGAAGTTTAACTTGATACGTACATGTGTACGACACCAACCTAGCTATCCCGACCTTACATTCATTCCCCGACACGAATCTATCCATTAGGAACGATCTCCATTTATAGATCAAGCCATCTGACTCTTGAATTTCAAAACAAGGTAATCCATCACGTGAGTTGACGTAAGTACTTTCCCTTGAACGAAATGATGAATAAACTCCATATCTATAATGATTTAGATATACGTTCTTTTGTAAGAATTGCTTAGAAACGTAACTATAATCATGTGTAGCCATTAGATTTTCCAAAACTCACACATCATCAATAACTACGAAAATGTCATCGACCTATTCCCCTAATCACTCTAGAAACCCACTTTGTGTTCATCTATTTATAAAACTAACCATACATCCACCCACATATATGGTTAGAGTGCTAATCATAAAGCTTCCTTATTTTTAACAAGTCACCTGACCATCCATCAGGTTTGGATCCGTCAAATGGGCCATTCGAATATCTAAATGAATTGGTCATTATGAAGATCTTCGGGTTTGAGTTTAAACTACCGGGTAGCTCATCAATGAAATAGGTACAAATGTTATTTTGAATTTCGAAGTAAGTTAGCCTTCGAAAAAGCATCTTGGTCATTCTCGAAAGATCGGGGCCCAAATTGGGGTGATTGAAAGAACATGAAAAATAACGAATGACCGAAAAATTACAACGCATTTGGACGGTGTATTAAGATGTTATGTGTGGTGGAAGTAATATAAACATAAAGGGGTAGATTTGTAAATAAGGGGATGTCATGTGCATGGCAATTCAACAGACGTGATATAGAAGGAAGTTTTTACATAGAATTCACTCACACGTTCTCACAACATGTGGCCCACCCATAGCTCGAATATACTTCCAACTTGGGCCCGTGAGTCCACACAGTGAGGTGAAGTTGATGAATGGAGCATATTTTCTGAAAGATCATCACAAGTGGACCCCACCTATTTTGAACAATAATGTAGAAAATAAACTCATCCGCATGTTGCAATAGGGGAAGTGAAATGGGAGTGACGGTGAATATCATCCCCACGTTGACTAATGATGTGGCCCACCTAAGCATCAGATTTTGTAACATTCCGGATTTTTGTCAACCTGGGATTAGATGTCCTTAGGCAATGGGTCGCTCCTGACACCTTATTAACTTGTCAGAACTCAATCCCACAGTCTAAAATCGCTTCTTAACTCATTTCTTTCACAAATCTCGCCTTTCACTACCTTGTTCTTTAAACATCTCTATGTACTTTCATATTAGGCACGAATCCTAACATTTAGGTGATGAAGAACAATGCTTTAGAAATCCATACCAAGACCCTAGTGCCACCTCAGACAGAAATTACTTAGGACTAAATCCTTTAGAAATGAGACAAAGTAACTAAGTGCGAAACTAGATTAGCTACGAAATCCGCTTGATCCACTTAAAATACGATCTGCAAGACCCAAAAATTGTAGAATCATTGACACTAGGTTACCCTAAATCTAAAATCAATCTCATTACCCGGTTGCTCTCAAGAGCATCTCGAAACTTCGTATCAGATCTGGACCGCATGTCGGAAGTCCGATTAGCACAAAGTTAAGGAATTAGGACCGCCTTGCTGGGCTTGACAACCATCTCGGAAATCAAATCCAGATAGTGTCCCAGCGCTATTCGCTTGAGCTCGGAGCGGGGAGTGTGAGAAATGTGAAATTAATTAAAAATAAAATACAAAATAATGAAATCTGAGACTTGTCGCTTGTGGGTCAGTATTAAGCAACCAGACCGTTAGAATCAGACCAAATTACACCCTCGGATCAGGGATATTTCCCCAAACATATCCATGAACTCGAAATCTCCGATCGAGATCCACTGACCGTTGAATTGAAACTGGTCCGCCACGCATGATCTGGAATCCCAACTGAAATGAAAACTTAGTCATACCTAGATCCAGTGTTAGTGAGCTTAAGTCCGACCGCACACAGAAAATGGGCCGCCAGAAGTCTTCCGTTGAGCTGAAACAGCCTCACTTTGGCTATAACCTAAGTATACCTTGACCTGGAGTCTAATTTGGTGAGTTTTTATGCTATATAAGGACCTTAGAACTCTCTCTCTCACAGCCATACGAATTTGAGATTGAGAAGAGAGAAAAGAGAGAGAAAGTGTGAGAGAAGTAGAAGGATCTCCCTAATGCTGAACCCTGCCGCTATGCATGCTCAACTACCCCTATCTTATCGCTTTCCCGGCGATTCCAGCTCCGTTTCTAGGTAAGAAACCCTAACCCTAACCTGTTTTGGGGTTTTGATAGTTGTAGGTTATGAAATAGCTAACCTATTTCACTCTTTAGGCTACCAAACTGCCGTAGGCGAAAGCCTAGCAAACCTATCGACTCCGTTACGATTCTACGACAAAAGGTGAGAACTTTAAGTATATAGGTTATGGTTTTCAATGCTTTCAATGTCAGATAATGATAGATTCATGATCTGCATGTAATTGCACATGTACAAAGTGCTGTCTGTTTTCCGTTTCGATTAAAGGCGTAGAATATGAAATTTTACATATTCTAGGTATTTGTAGAAAGTATCGTATACGTATAAATTTTAGAAATGTGTTTGCCATGATTATTTGTTGTATAAATATATTACATGTGAATAAAATACTTGTTTGGCGAAAGGACTCGCTCTAATACATGTTTTGCTAATATACACTATGTATGTTGAAATTGTGTATTTTAGAAAGTACCGTATACTTATAACATTTGGATATGTGTTTGCTATGATTATTTGCTATATAAATATATGATATATGGATAAAATATTTATTTGGCAAAAGGTCTCGCCCTAATACTTGTTTCGCTAATATACACTGTATGTCGAAATAGTGTATTTTAAGTATTTGTGAAAATTTTTGTGAGAGTAAGTGTTTGGATGATGGTGCCTTAGGTAGGTGTTGAGGGGAGATTCTCAACTACCTTAGAGACGTATATGATTTTCTCCATGTGGTTGTTTAACTTAACCGCTTACTTATGAAATATATGTGTTTGTAATTCTTGTTTACATAATGCTTTATAACATGCTTTATAGACATGCTTTATGACATGCTTGTTAACTTGCTTGAATTACTTTGTTTATTATGCTTTACTCCACATGCTATGATTAAGGATTGATTTTGTTTGGGACTATAGTTATAGTCCAGACAATCGGTACCAGACTTGAGATCGTGGTTGAGATTCATTTCACCACGTAAGATGTGTTTGACGAACCCGAGTCGTACTTCAGTTGGCGACAGCGGTTAGGCGACACGAAGTGCTTATGCACTTCATGTCGTTTAGTTGATTGTGCGCTCGAGTTAGTCAGGCTCGTCAAGTAACTCGACATGTCTAATATATGTTCACCATGTTTGGACGCTATTGCTTGAACCTAGGGTACCAAACTTACCAGTGGAAATCCCGTTAACCATGGTACCTCGATCCGCTAAGACTCATGATCCGGGCATAGTAGTATGGGACACCGTGGTCGAGCTGTAGGCCTACGCTGGGGCCACGTGCCTCCCTGTAGTGACCAGTGAGCAACCAGACTCGTGGGCCGAATACGGTGGTATGGGACACTGTATTCGAGCTGTCGACACCTACGGCGAGTGCTGAATACAGTGAGACCTATATTCGTGCTGACAGACGACGAGCCCTTCGTAGTGTCTTCGAATATACTCTGAAGTCTGTGATTGGCGATGAGCCCTTCGCAGCAACTAGAGCATGAGTTGAGCCGAGTACGGTGAGACCTGTATTCGAGCTGACGGCCAGCAATTGAGCCGCATACGGTGAGATCTGTATCCGTGCTGACAGGTGACGAGCCCTTTGCGATGCCTTTGCGATGCCTCTCGAACCATAATATCGTATGAGATTATCTAGGTTTGACGACCCTAGAATGGATCATGTTTTGAAATGGACTAATAATAACTCGGTAATCATGCTCATCATGCATTGCATGTGCCTGGAAGATATGGAGTACTGAGGAATGCAAGCATGCCGCGAACATAAGATGGTGTCGCACGAGGGAGTGTGGTGAGGCCATCCATCATGACTGCATTCATAACAAAAAAATAAGGCAATGCCGATGGCTAAAAATCGTCGGACGATCCGTCAGGAAAGGGGGTGTGGGCGTTGCTCACCGACGGATTTTAGCCGTCGGTGTCTACGACAGCTAAAATCGTCGGCATTTTCGACGGCTGTGGGCGACGGTTTTAGTCGTCAGCGTTTTTTACGGCAAAAACAGTCGGCATTTCCGACAGCTGAGGGCGACGGCGAAAACCGTCTGCGCTTTTGACAGTTTTAGCTTTTTAAAATTCAAGCCCGACGGCTATTCACCGATGGTTTTAGCCGTCGGCGTTTCTCATAATTTTTTTTAAAAAATTTATAATATTAATTAATTGCCTAATCAACGCACTTATCCAAAACTAGATAACCCATTTCCCCAAAGCCCTAAACCAACCAACCTATTTGAGAAGGTAAGTGTACAAAAAAGAAAAGGAAGAAATCAAACTCAGATATACCATCAAATTCTAAACAAAAAAAGTTCATATGTAAATATTTCCTAAAAATCATTGGTATTTACTCAAATTATAGCATTGAAAGAAAGAGAATTCAATGTCCGTGTAAATGTTTCATAAAAAATCAGTGGTGTTTATGTTGATCCACCGTTTCATTGATGATTCAATTCCATGAACACCCAACAGAGAATACAAGGAAAAAAAAAAAATCAAATTTTAAGCAGAATTTGAGAATGGGTTTTTTAAATATCATGATTTGGTTAATCTACTGGTTTGTTTACTGAATTAGCTAATACATATGAACATTCAAAATGCTTTTTTTCTTCTTTTTTTCTTTAATCATTTATAAATTTTTTCATGTAAAGTGATAAGAACGAAAATATTGAATAAACAAAAAAAGGCTAAACTGTTGTTAAAGCAAAAAATAAAAATTGATAATAAAATTAGGAATAAAGACTTTCTAATTAATCAACGCCAATCAGTATTTTTTAACAAGAAAAGTTCAGCAATTACAGTATGCATACCTTGGTGTTTAAATAGAAGTATAACATTTGCCCTATCTACCCGTTCCTTTTATGATAGCTGGAGATTGAATTGTACCTGTTGAAGGGGATTCATTAAAAAAACTAGAATCAACCCAGTAAAAGACGCAGAGGTGTGCTTGTTTCTGCACTTGTATGTGTTTGAACACGTAGGTGTGGGAGGGTTTGATTGATCATGTACCTTAGGCAAAAGGGTTTGATTGATCACCACACTTCCAGAAGAAACGGCTACAAATTTAATGCCTGCTTGCTCCATATGAAACTCTTCACACTAAATAGCAAATTTCACAAATTGAAACATGTTAGAAGGTTCAGTTACCAACCAATAAGAGGGATTTTAGGATATATATATATATATATATATATATATATATATATATATATAGAGAGAGAGAGAGAGAGAGAGAGAGAGCTCACAATCACTCTACTCTTCCATTGCGCCACTTCATCTGCACATTAAATTTTCCTCTACAATTCTGTTCAAGCAAAAGCAGGTTCCCTGAATGGCATTGTCCATCCATGGATTGAATTAGTGGCTCTAAACTGGCAACTATACTGGACATGTATTCAACAGATGCAACCGCCCTAACTTCATGAAGATCTGAATGTATTAACCAAAAGATACATGAAACTTGATCTACAACCAAATCAAGAAAAGAAATCTATTAACCCCTATAAACAAATATTAGCAGGAGAGAACATTTCTGATATGATAAAGAATTCATCCATTGATATAGTGAATGCCATGAGCAAATTAAAAGTATTTGAGTCTGGTGGGTTGTAAAGTAACACCATAATCCAGTCATCCGATGGGTCAAGAAGCGTAACTGTTTGTCTAGCCATGCTCTCCAAGCAGAGCATTACGGACCCCAAATCCCAGATGAGATGGAAGTGTTGGCTTTCATCCCACGTACAAATTGGTCCATCTGTCCTGTCCACATTTTGTGTAACACCCAAACAAGTGCCAAGCTTATATCCTGATCCCAATCTGCCTTAACGGCGGCATATATACATCCAAGGAGGAAATTCGTAGGAAAAAAAAAAAACACAAACATATATGGAATAAAGATACAGGGGGTGGTCCAAATGATACTTGTGTTATATTAATGTTACCAGTGCCCAAATCCGGATCACCAGAGACTCCACACATGAGAAGCTTCAATTAACTTTTCTTACACCGATTAGCACTGCATTGGATAGTAGACATGGTTCAGCTTCTTTTTTCTTTTTCTTTTTTCCAAAAAACATTTTTATTAGAAAAGTGGCTGGTGCTATCACATGGTTATCAACACTTATACCTCAATATCTTAGCACATGTGGCAGTATATATGAGATCCATATTGTTCATCTATTTAGCCATTAAGTGAATGGGGTATACCCTAAAAACTCCAACCACCCTAATGATACTAGCCACTGATGACAATCTTACATGATTACAAATGGGCAATTGGAAAAGCTGGACCAACACACAACATTCAGTAGGTAGCAGTCCTCCAATCAGCACAGCTCGGATCATCTGATCAGTGTGCTTTGGTGACAGTACGCAGCTTATACATTAAAGAGGCACAATAGATGAATGATCCAGATTTCACACGTGCAATATGTACAGCTTGGGTTTTATAAATCTGGTATCAATGTTGAGAACTAAATCCTTTCCCTAATCAGGATGGACAAGAACAATGTATAAGGGACCAATGTATAAGGTAGACAAGAACAATGGACTTTAAAAGAACTTGAAAACGGACCAATGTACAGGTGCAGCCTACCTAATCAGTTACCTGGCCTGATTTTGTGCCAGATCATCTGCAGTCCTCACTTCATGCATGGGTTAGTTACCCCACACGTGCTAGGTTGGAAAATGTGCTGCAGGTAAAGGTGTGTATGCAGAGTGTATGTTGAGTAAACCTCTATTTCCTAAAACACAATCATGCGCAGGTAAGGAAACATAACCAAAGACGGAGAGACAAATCTATGTAAACACACTCACGGGTTTCATCACACAATTTATCCACAAAGTATTTCCTGTTGGATAATATGTAATATATTCACATGCATTGGAACCAAGACTTGTTAAATAACAAGAAATAATAGCAGAGTACAGGGAAATAGATATTGGAGTATAACAAAATCATTTCATAACCGCGCATTTTCTTCTATCATGTGTAGAGGAAACAGAACAAGTATCCTAACAAGTAATAAACATATCCGGGGTAGACATCCTGCACTACCCCATCCCGAATGTCCATTCCATCCTTAGTTGCTCTTGTACAGTTGGGTTGAAAACAGACCCTAGGCAGACATTTGTTATTATAGATGGACCTGTTTAAGAAGAACATGTTAGCTCCAAGAAGTTACCTTGTAGTGATGAAAACGCTCTTGATTTGGGGAAGTGAACTCACCACCTATAGTAAAAGCTGAAGCAAAAGAATACAGCATTTTATTCCTTTAGTTGCAATGGGTTACTAGAAGCAATGATTGAGCCATCATAAATTTTACCAAAAATGTAGAGATGATTCTTCCAAGCAACTGCTTGGTGTGCACTCCAAGGTGATGGGCTATTAGGGCTTGAAATCAACTTCCATTCATGCTTTTCTACATTGTATCGATAAAAGTTACCATATACAAATGTCTACCGCAACAAACTTGGTCAGTAACTAAGTGAAACATCATGCATCTTTCAAATAAAACATTAAAATAAAAAGACTAATCACATTCAAAACAATCATCCATCATATTTCATATTCTAAAGATCATAAAAGCCCTCACCTTACTACCATTGTAAAATTCACCCCCATACACAATCAGCTCCATCTCTTTCAAAGGATTAATGTTCAGCTGCATGAAAAATAAAATCATCAGGTCTTAAATGCCGTGATACTTTCAGTTCAAAAGAGCAATAATTGAAATAATTCCGTAGAAGAGGCTGCAAATTGTTCTATGCATAGTGCATACAGCTTCTAGAAACAAAGCATGATGAAAAGAAGCAAGAGCAAAATCAGCTGCAAAATCAGAGATGGAAGAAAAGGGTGTGTTGCATTCAAGAACAAACTTGTGATAGTTTCACACCAATCACTGGCTTCTAATTGTATCTCCCAAGAAATGATGTTCTAGCGGTTTGCCATTCCATACATACTCTTCTCAAAATCAGCAACAAGAAAGTGCATATATTGCATCCATGGTGATTAAAGGTATTATACAATAATTCAGTACTAATTGATGACAGTAGAGCATGTAGGTATCTCAATGACTCCAATCAATATCATTCAGCTAGTGGGCCCAACTGAAAATACGCAATGGACCATGATTATGTCCATCAAGCAATCTCATGCATCCAATAAGCAGGCATTGGCTTATACAAACCATGTGGGTCCCTCATTTGTTCGACTCCACCACAACTCGTATTGGAGTCCACTCCATGTTATTAATCCCCGAAAGAAATTACGTAAAACAGAAACAAAAATTCATGTGATTGGTCATGTTTTGGGACATACACGAGAGGAGACGATTGGACAATGCTCTAATGAATGAAGATTTTTGCAGGAAATTCTGCTTCTAAGCAAATGTACTGTTTGCTGACATGCAGGATTTTGCATTATGGGGGACCTGTTTCAATGATCCAAACTGTCTATAGGATGGGCCTTATCATGGATGGTTAGGATCAGCAAACTATAGTCCATATGTTTGAAAGCACCATCAGCTGTATGCTGGATAATGAGCATGACCCTATAATTGGTTCCCACATGTATGAAATCATAAGCATTAGCTGTTGGAGAGAACAAAATCAAACCACCTCTTCAGGATTAGTGCTTTCGGTTGGTCTAGTACATTTTCATTGAGCTACTAGCAATGCCACCAGTCCTTGTGCCAAGACATGACCCAGACTGCTTATTGAGTGGATCACATCTTTCTGAATTAGTTTAGTGGGCGTTCACACAAAATTATTCTGATTAATGAAGAAATTTCATGGTGCAACCAAATGCCCCATTACCCTAAAACAAACACCAATTGGATTATCCTAATAATCCATATTATGGGCTGAAAATGGATATTTAAAAACAAAAATCAGAAGCACATATATAACAAATAAGAAGGAAAAAAACTCTGATATGGTCAGGATTGTTTGATTATAGTAGCTTCTATAGCTAATCCACAATGAGACCCACCCAAATAAATGGTTGGAATTACAGGGCAACTCATGTCCAATCAAATCATTTCCCATACACAATATAAGGATAAAAGAAAACATGAACTCTGTTGCAAGACTCTGGCCAAAATAATCGGTCCCTGGTGTACATCTATATGCAGAATAAGAACTTGAAGAAGAAAATCCGTTGTATGTGCAGGGAAAGGCGTATCCAAATCATGTATTGCAATGCAAGAAGAAAGACATTAAAAGATGAATCTCATATATAGTATATGAATTACAACAAGAAATATCTATCAAATCTATAACGGTGCATTTGGATGCACATGAAATTAAATTGTTGACATTCAGTCCAATCAAGGAGAAGTGAGAGAAATATTGACGTTTCCTAGTACTGATAAAGAGGAAGCAGTCAAATTGCAGATGCATTCCTTTCAAGTATGACTTGAAAGAATGTAATTGTAAATTGAATCTCAGTGCATCAACATGGATACCAGCAAAAGTAATCACAATTTGGCCAATGCCTCTTCATTAGACTAATAAATTGCAATTCTATTCAATCATACATCCAAACGGCCAAAAATTAATTTATTTTTTATTTTTTTAAAAAAAAACCAGATACATTTAAAAAATATGCGTTGGTGAAATCTACAATCACACTGGCTGCTTTCAACTGCCAAAGGAAAAAAGAACCTCATCAGAATGAAATATGCAGGTTGGAGTCCAGTTTATTCCCCAAACAAAATGGCATTTTCATATGGAGTTCCAGTTGCACAAGAAGGAAAGAGGCAGTGCAAGTTGTACTGGTTTCAATCTCCAGGTGATCCGAAACCATTATTTCAACTATGGTTACATAGGCCTAAAGCAACATAGCATGAAAAAACTTCATCATGGAGACTTGATGATCTAAGGTGCAAAGACAAGCTGGGCACATGCACCTGCTGCATTTTCATCAACAACAACCCATCATCCACAAAACCATTCACAACATCACAGACAACACCTATTCTCAACTTTCGTAGCAAGAGCGATGTCCATTGCAAAAAAAAATTTAATGGTTTTTTTATGCCAAACAGTGCATGTTAACAAATGGATACAAATATAAAAATGCATACCTTCCGAGGAAAAATAAACCATTTCCTTCTGATAATCCAAGATATAAAATGGGAATTCTTGAATAAAAATAAATCAAACAAAGCAAACCATCCTTGAATTGTTCCAAAAGCAAAGGGGACTTTCTATGAAACTCAACAAACAAGGAGAAACAAAATTGGCTTGGGATCCAGCTTCATGGACTTCTCCTGGCTTCCACCTTGCTGAGTACTAATTAAATGGATGCAATAGGAGAGGTCTTGGGTACAAACCGTCACTCTTTCATAAAGACTTGCATTTCGAGTAACTTGGTTCTAGTCTTTGCAACCAGGGTGAGCCGTGTAATATGTGCTAAAATAGCACCAACTGAAAGTGCTCCTAAAAGCTAGGCTGGTCTACTCATAAGGTGGGCCAAACACGTCTGTTAATTATAGGCCATTAACTATTTTCTTTCTAAAGATCTGTTTTTCATGAAGAATGTGGTACAACAGATGAGTGGAATGACTTGATTTATGTTCCAGGCCATGTTCATGCTCAGCCCCACCCGATGATGGCTAGTGCCTCACAAGTGTGCCCCATTGCCAGTTCTGCCATGATTCACCTCTTCAATCTCTCATCAGGCCAATTGCAGTAGCATTACTCTTTTCAAAAGAAAAAGCAATCACTACATATCAGTGACGGATGACCTTCAAATGGTGTTCATCTATGGAGGAATCTAATATGCAAGCTTGATTAACATAAATACTATGCAGCAAGCTCTTGGAACACATGGCAAACATCTGATAATTAAACTGCTGATTGTCGACACCTGACCAGAAAAATAGCTTGAATCACCACAGACGCTTGTCGCATGTATGCTATGAAGGAAGCTGAATAAGTTTCTCTTATTCATAGTTTAGGAAGCCTCTACTGACCGACGTATAATGCAAATGGTAGCTTTAAGGGCCTGTTTGGATGCATTGTCAAAACCAGGGTTCCGAGATGAAACCCTCGTTTTGATCTGAAACCCTTTTTGCAGCCTGTTTGGATCCCACCCGATGATTTAGGCAGGAAATCAACAATATCTCAAAATCCAATTGATTTTTCATGAAGCGATGATTGCTTGACAGTCCATCCAAATGGAAGGTTCTGTAAGCTACTAAAATTGACTAAGTTGGACTGAGAAACAAACCGACTTGCTAAAATACCCACACATCCACGGGCTGATCCGCCATAAAAACCAAAACCACAGGAAAGAAAGAAAAAAAATCGCCCGAAAATCGATCTAATCACAAGCGTATGAACAGTAAATGCCAGAAATTGGAGAAAATAGTGCTAATTCTTACATTCTGTCACTGATCAGCAAAAAATACCTTAGGATCTTGGATGAGCGGCTCTAGAATGCGAGGATTTCGAACTATCCGTAGAAAACGCCTTCTCTTTTTCCTATTTTGCCTGAGAGAGAGGGGTCTGGATTTGGGGGGTTTTCTAATTTTGGGGGGAGAGAGAGGGCTGAGAGAGAGGGGAGAGAGGTTTGGATTTGGCCATTTGGGGAGGTTTTTGATTTTGGGGGGAGAGAGGAACGAGCACTTTGATTTTTTTTTAAAGGGAGATACGTGTCGTGCGAAGACGAGCGCTGACGCTCCTCGAGATCCGAGTTCTACGAACGGTTCAAAAATGATCAAAGTCACATGGGCCCCAGAATAATTTATTTATTATATCCACACCGTTCATAAAATTTAAGATATAATTTTAGAGCAATAGCCAAACAATGAATCATATCCAATACTCAAATGGACCACACCAAAAATAGCAGCGGGGATAATGATTTTCATCGTTAAAAAATTCGTAGGCCCACCATAACGTTTATTTTCCATCTAATCTGTTCATAAGGTCAAAAATAGTTGGTTGAAGAGGAAAAAAAAATCGTATTGATCAGAAACTTCTCTGACCCCAAAAGGGTTTCAATGGTAGACGTTCAATCCACCATTGATTTTTGCAGCGTGGTCCACTTTATTTTTAGATTTGTCTTTTTTTTTTTTTTTTTAGTTCAAGCCTTATGATGAGCTCGCCAAATGGATGGACGGTTTGGATATAACACATACCTCATGATGCGACCCACAGAACTTTCTGACTTCGATACACCAGCGTGTGTGGTACACCAAACGGCTATGGCAATGGATTGCGTCCTACCTCGCCGGTACAATGTTCCGTTCGGGCAGGGCTCCGTTGGGCCCACCGTGATGTAGGGATTTCATCCACTCCTTTCATCTATTTTCTCATATTATTTTACACTATGAAGTTAAAAATGAGACAAGCTCACGACTATATTGGGCCACACCAAAGGAAACAATAGTGATAATGACACCCACTGTTGAAGCCTTTCTAAGGCCCACCGTGATGTTTTTTTTACCATCCAACTTATTCACAATGTCATGTAGACTTGGATGAGATGAAAAAACAAATATTAACTTGATCCAAAACTTCTATAGCTCCCAAGAAGTTTTTAATGGTGGGCATTCAATCCCCACTTTGTGGTCCACTTAAGTATTGATTCTACTTAATTTTTTAGATCAAACCCTTAAATGATATGTAAATATGGATGGACAGCGTAGATTAAAAACTTACATTGGGGTGGGCCCCACATAGCCCTGTTTAGACGGATCATCGTCTGGGTGAGGAAGGATGCAATCTGCTTCCGGACGCGCAGTCTGCTTTCGGATTCGCTTTGACGCTACCACTGGCAAGGTGGATAGTGTCGGTGCTCTGTGGGCCCTACCATGATGTATGTACTCTATCCACACCATCTATCCTATTCTCGAGATCATTCTAGAGCTTCAACCAAAATATGAGAAAAATCTAAATCTCAGTGGATCACATGAAAGGAAAATATTAGTGATTGAACGTCCACCATTAAAAACCACCTAATTTTGGCAACGGATTGTTGTGATATAGTGACGGCAGTACATTAGTTATAGTCGGAAATCTAACGCAGTTAAAACCGTCGGGAAACCAAGATCTGGGGCCGTCGGCGTTGGTCTTTTTTTGGTAATGATTCATACTTGCATTAATAAGAATATTTAGATTTATTGATTGTACTACTTTATCATTACTGCTTGACTGTTTTGATAACATATTAACCTATATTGTTCCACTGAGTTGATCACTCACTCCCACGTTACGGGACGGTGTTGTACACACCAACCAGATTTGTTTGAGTTTCAAGTGATGACGATGCTTATGAAGCAGAGCCGGACTACTATGATATTGAGGAGGAGTTCTACATGTAACTCGATCTCTGACGGGTCTATGAAGACCTGATATTGTATTGACGGGGCTATGGTATTTGGAATAGAAGACATTACACTTCCACAACTTAGTATAATTTGAAATTGTACTTGTAATTCATTAACCTGGTAACCTTATCATACCCTAGAGACTCACCACAGTTTTCCGCTTGCAAATTTAACTGTCTCTGGAGTATGATATGTTGTCTTGGCTTAATCTCACTCATGTTCACTACTCTAATACAGACAACATTCAATCATCATTTATTTTATTGCATATGTGATGCGATGGAACTCGGGAGTTGAGTTTATGCTCGACCCCTAATTTTCAGGGCGTTACAGATTTACCCCATCTCTGGGTCTATGGCACTATTCTAAACAAGATAGATGGAGTGAATCTCTTTAAACATTATTATGGGCCCCACAACCATTGTGGGTGCACACCAAGTTGGGTACACTTGCAGTGTACCAGACCCCAACTTGGGTCAAAATGGGTGTTGACCTGTAAATACCCAAAAAAGAGAGGC
Source organism: Magnolia changhungtana (assembly GCA_030180095.1). NCBI lineage: Eukaryota > Viridiplantae > Streptophyta > Magnoliopsida > Magnoliales > Magnoliaceae > Magnolia > Magnolia changhungtana. Next base: position 5,327,005 of record JASAUF010000502.1, on the reverse strand, counting down.
TTTCTCTCTCTTTCTCGCACGTTTTCCACCCAACGTTGCTCGATCGGACAGTCATCCACTGTTTTAATCAGTGGGCCACTATTTGATCATGTTTGGATGATCTGGACTGTCCATCGTGTAGACAGACTCATTTCAACCAAACCTTGACCGTTTCCATGTGTTGAAACACGTGTCCATACACAATCTTTGGCGCGAATTGGTTGCGTGTGACACATTTTTTATAACGGAAAGCTCCGTTACTCCTTTCTGTTTGCTTCGCTGGTAATCTGAGACTCTTGTAACTTCGGTCAGTGGATGAAAATCATCCCAGCCATCCATTTTAGGGCGAGCATCGCTATCGCACTCCGCCTAAAGAAGATTCGAAAGGAATCTCTTCTGTTTCCACCTTGGATGAATCTCAGTCGTTGAGTGGCCTTTGGAGAAAGACCAAAACGAATCTAGACTATCCATTCTAACTTCCTTACATGCTAGAAACCCTTAAAAAAGGTGATACGAAAAACATTGCCCTTTCCATTCTTGTGACCACATTTGAAAATTGACCAAGCTATTTTTCGCTTGAACCCACCAATCAAACGCACCCGGAGCTTCGTTTATTCCATTCCCCAAGCTCCTTAGAGTTCCTCCACACCAGCCACAAGACTCAGATTGTAGAAAGAAGCATCGGCCGAAGTTCTGCCATGAAAGCTCCATCATCTTCCTCGTCGGATAGCAGTCGCCATAAGAAGTCAATTAGCCACCAACTTCAAATCCATGACATCCATCTGGTAGCCATATGATGAGTGTTTAATCCATGATTGGTTTCATCAAAGATCAGATTCCACAATGGAGTCAGATTCTCGATCAGTCGATGCGATCCATTGCCATATCGAGTCAAGTCAGGGCCGATTGAGTCGTTGTGGGTTGAGTGCTGCCGAGTCCATCCATTGGATGCAAGTTGAAGAAAGAGAGAGAAGAAGAAGGGAGAAGAAAGAAAGGAGAGATGGGGGAAGGAATTCAGGGAGATTGAGAGGAGTAATGGCAGATGAGTCAGTGACTCCCTAGCTCGAGTTGAGCTATGTTGGGGGTAGTCGGGCCATGTATGTCTGAGTTCAGGTCGATTCTAATTTGTTTAGGCCTACTTGCTACCTCCCCAAACAAGTAAAAGGCTATGAGGAAGGGAGGAATAGAAGAAACAAAGAAAGAGAAGAAAAATAGAGAAGAAAGAAGAAAGAGGGAAAAGTGGGGAGCACTACCGAGTTGACTCGACTAAAACTGTCGAGTCAAGCTGGGTTAAGTCAAATCAGGTTGGGAACCCATTACTGGACATTACATCTAGAAGAAAAAAAAAAGAAGAGAGAAATAGTGTAACATCCTGAATTTTCACTGTTTTTGATTTCTAAAAATCCTTTAAAAAAATTTTAATTAACTTATATTATCACTTACTGACCATTACCACTCAACGTTAGCCTATACACGAGTGGTCCAGTCTGGTCATGATCAGACCGTATGCAGGCCATCAAGTCAGATGATCGATTTGTACTCAGCGACTGCTTGTGCAAACCATGCAGCAGTCGAGGAAGGTCAAAAAAATCTAAAAATTTGGGAAAGCATAGATCTCACTGGGCTTGTGATCCATCGCGGACCACGGACCCAGTGGACATCCAGAAATAAACTATTCAGGTCGTCCCAGCGGCACTTGCCAAATGCGACCCACCAATGCCAGAATTAGAATCTGGCATTGGTAAATAAAACTGGGATTTTAGGCATTTCAACCGTCGAATTCTTCCAAATGTACAGTAAAGGTCTAAGGTATTTGTCTACGACCGCCCACAAAATCTGGGTCTCAATCGTGGCACAGTGACCGTTGATCACGAATCGGACCCGTGCGACCAAACTCCATATCCGATCACTCCCAAATTTTGTATGGCCCTTCATCGGGCCATGGAGCAGCTATCCTATAAGTTTCATGGCCAAGGGGGCCACCAGAGCCACCCCAATCACCAAAATGGGCCCCACAGTGCCATTTAAAGATCATAACCGTATGCTCAAACCCCATACTCGTTCATCCGTTTGTTTTCAAACTTTGCATGACCCCTCATTGGGCCATGGGACACCTACACACCAAATTTGGTGGTCAGAGGAGTGTTAGGGCCGTCCCAACACCAATAGGGAGTCTTAGAGGACTATTTTGGGAAATTGTGGAAACTTAAGGCCAAAGGGCCCAACTCTCGCAAATAAATCCCTAACCCTTATCTCATAACTCCTACTATAACCACCATTGCCAATGGAGTAAAGAGAGAGTAAGAGAAGAAAGAGAAAGTGAAGTTGAGCAAGGTGGACCCTAAATCAAGGTGGTGCTCAAGGAAACCAAACTCCACAACTCCCTACATCTTCTCTAAGAAGAATCCCTCATTCAAGACCGCCCTTTTCACTCCGTCGATCATCTAGGTAAGATCCATCACCCATTTTCGTTGAAACCCTTGTGATGAGGGGGATTTACATGGAAATCTAACCTACAAGTGCTTACTTAGGGATTCCGGCCGATCGAACTTAAAGCCCTTATTCCTAGGTCGATTTCCGAGTCTCCAATGACCCATACGTGCGGACTATTATCCTTAGGTGACCTAGCACCAATTATACCATGTGTTTAATGATTTTGTTTGTTTGGGATATTGTATTTAAGAATCTAGAGAAAACCTAGGAATTGCTTGGTTTGTTTGGAATTGCATGAAGTTGTATGTCTTGTTTGATTTCCTTCATATAATGTTGATTCTTGCCTTTCACATGATTTAGTATGGATGATTACATGCTCATGTTGTTTGATTTTTCTCATATGTTGCTTCATAGCGTGAAAATTCATTCTTCTTGTGTAATTAATCCCCTGAGGTTAGGAAGTGCTTAACTTCCCCCTAATCCATACCACTCACATGCACCTTGTTCATGATGTTGTAGCTTGCTTGTTAGGTGTATTTGAATCATGTGTTGAGATGTATGTGAACATGATACTATTATGCTAGTTGATAACCTTGATGGTTGGCATGTTATGAATCATTCTTAAAGCCTTAGGTTGGTCAGGAAACATGAGGAGACGGTAGCCCCATTGGTAGGGCTACCTTGGGGCTGAACCCATGTAATCGGGGTTGTGCGCGTGGGCGGCAGTAGTTCGATTATATAGGCCTCTTGTGCTCTATGTCGTCCGTCATGTGATCGCCTGACTCATGCTGTCTAGCTTACTCTCTGGCCAATCGTAATTGTTAACTCTGTTTTCTCACATATGTATGGAATCTGGAACACCCTACCACTGTTGTAGCCCATCAATAACCGAATTGAATATCGATCCACAGTCTCGTGAGCCGGATATAATAGAATGGGACACTGTGTCCGAGCTGTTGGCTACACTAGGGTGACGTGCCTCCCCATAGTGATGGCGAGCGATCTCATCTTCTCGGCACTCCCTATGTGCTTAAAGTCGAGGATGGGAAACCCGATGGGATCACGGATCGCGGGGTCTTGGCCTCACACATTGGGAGGTTTTGGCCTCGCAACTAGTTCAGGGTATTTGATATGTGGGGAGTATCAGATTCCCCAACCTACCGGATGAATGGACTTAACTAAGAACTCAGCTAAGACGATCGCATTACATCGCACTAGTTAGGTTGGCGACTCGGCAGTCGAGGTCTATCTGAGGGAGTGTTGACCATACGCGATCGTTTGATGGAGTCGCTCGAGAGAGTGTTGTGGCGAGGGCATGCATCATATCATCCATCATGCATATGCATTACCAAGATTAGTTTAGTCACTATGGATGAATGTTTTTCATTAAATTCTTAATATAACTGCTGCTTGTACAACTTAAGACTAATAGCACCCACTGAGTTGATCACTCACTCCCACTCTAGGACGGTGTTTTAAAACACCAACTAGACTCTTCCTTAGCTACAGGTGGTGCCGAGTATGGGAGCCGGATAGCGAGAGCCTCGAGGAGGAGGACAAGTTGTCTTACTTTCAGCTGATGGGCAGTTCTCTGTCAGCCTGATTTGCAGGATTTGGATCGCTGAGTCATGGGCTTAGCCCTATTTTTGGGACATAACATTCTTTTATGATTTTGTTGGGCGACACCTTGTATGCCCGTTTATATTTTTGGACCTGTATTTTATATATATATATATATATGTCTGACCTCTTTTCATTTAAGTAAACGTGTTGTGGATGTGATTTATGTTCCAGGAAATTCTAGGTTGCGCATTTAAACCTGATTAAATGCATGTTAATGAAATATCGGTTATAAGTGACCCTGGGAACTCGGGAGTCGAGTGTATGCACGGCCCTCCGATTTCCAGGGTATTACAAGATGATATCAAAGCAATAGTTTAGAATCCATTGGGCCATGGGTCATGAACTCACTAACGCGTCTGTTGACTTGAGAGGATACGCAATAGAAAATGCAACAGGGACTTAGAACGCTAGGAACCATCCTAGACCCCGAACCAACAATTGTAGACGGAGTGTAGGACTTCCAAGGAGTTAGAAATGGATAGCGAGAGAGGGAATAGTGATGCTAGAGAAGGAGATCCGAGAGTCTTACAGTGCCACGGCCCATTCCCAGCAAGAAATTGGGAACTTGACGGCAAGATTTGATTCAATTAACTAAGAAATTTAGCTAGTTTAGTCCACCAAGTTCCTAGGGCCCGTTGGGCCAACTGAAATAGGTGGGATTAGAGTGAAATAAATTTTTGAGTAATGATAAATGCAGGTATAAGGTATTGTCCCTGGGATGAGTGCTTCCCATGTTCTATAATGCCTGTTGGAATGTATTCGATTAAGGGTAAATCCCGAGTCTTCCTTACCAATTATACTTAAAAATTCATCATCCTAGGATTTAAAAATCCCACATTACACCATCTAACGCAAGGCTCATTTAGCAAAGCCTATGAAATAAATTTGAGTCCCATCCCACACTCATTTCAGACATGTCGTTCCCAATCTTGAGCTGGGACTAGCATTGTAATCCCATTTAGTACAGCTTAATATCACTAACCAAACTAGCCTAAGTCCAAATTCCTCTCTCCAACCTATCCCCTTAAAATCTTCACCTACCTTCACTCTGTCCTTTAGTTTTTCCGAGACATTGATAGAAACGAGCCCGAGACTTAACGATTTGATGGTCAAAACCATTGTCCTAGATCAAATGAGCTAATACTGGACCAAATTTGATAGTTCCAACCTATTCGGGGATGAAGACATAAGGGTGAATGGGAATTTACTGAAAATAGTGAAACAGGAGAAACACGGGATTTTAGCTCCTAACTGGGAGGAATCTTGTGAAATAAATAGACTCATTGTGTAGATCGGCTTCTCCTACCCTAAATTCATATATGGCATGTCAAATAACTCATTCTAATTTGTGAGATATGAGCATTACAAGGTGCCTCGACCGATGAGCCAGGGGACTGCGTGGCCCCCGCCGAATCGGCGTTGCCCGGGCTGCAGTTCATACAATTTTAGGTTAACTTCAAAAATTCATATCTCCTTTGTTACAACTCCAATTTAGGTGATTTAAAAGTTATATTGAAGTTTGATGAGTCTAGTTTTATATAAAAATGAGAAAAAAATAAAATAAAAATTATAATATAGTTAAAATTAAATTGCTCTGTCAACTATCCAAAAATTATTAATTTCAGACAACTGTTGCTCCTAGAATTTTAATAATTTATTTACAACTCCAAATGATATACAATTTTGTGGGATGACTTGAAACTTAATGATAAATCATCGTAAAAATTTTAAAAATAATTAAGTTACTGAAAGTATAAGAAACGTCACAAGATAGGTCCCCTCCTCCCTTTTAATGTACACACGAGTGGGCCCCATTTCCCTTACTATGTGGGACTATCTAGAGTCCATAAAATCTATCTTTACTACGCCCATTACCCTCCACCATCCCTTCTAAACCCTAGAGAAAACTCTCCCTCTTCCAATCTTAAAACCCGATCCCCAAACCCACCATCTTCTTTACTCTAACCCATCTTAATCCTCATTCTCTCAAACCCTTTCCGAACTTTTCTCAATATCATTTCTTAACTCATTCCTAATCACTTCTTAACTTCCATACTCCAAATCCATTTTCTTAAACTCATCTCTAAATTCACCTCACTTAACAATCTCACCTTCAACACTTCTCTTCCAACCATTTGAAAGATCTCAATCCTCTTCTAAAGAAAACCCATCTCCCAACTCCTTACATTCCACAACCTGTTTTCAAATTCTTTTCAAACCCATTCCATTTCCAAAACCCATCTCAAATCTCTTTCAACTCCAAGCCCCAATTTCAAAACCCCATTTCAAATTAATATCCAACCCACATTTTCCAATCCCATCATCAAATCTATTTTTCCCAAACCCATTCTTAACCACTCCTCAATACATTCTCAAGTCATTTTCAAAAAAATATACTCCCCAAATCCAATCCTAGACCCATTCGCAAATCTTCTCAAAACCACCCCTAAAATCTTTCCTCCAACGACTCACCTACATTTCTCACAGCCAATCCATCCTAGCCGAGGGATATGGCGTTCTTGGCAACCGTTGACTCTTTCTTCGTCATTCCGGTGATCCTTTCCCTCAAGGGGAAGAAGTACCCTCGTCCTCGTCCGACCCAGAAGAATAATAGCTTTATAGAAATTAGTAGTTGTTTTGAGTTAGTTAGGACTACTACCATATATTAAAGACAGTTAAAACTCCTGCTTGATTTGTTTGCTTTTTTCTTTATGTTTAGAATATCTAGTAATACATGTAAATCTATGTTGTAGGATATAAGTGGCCATACTAATGGTGTTTTGAATTTAATATGAATGTATAGATTGTTTTGGAATTTTCTTGTCGTCTTGTGAATGCTTATATGAATAATTGTCGTACTACGTCCATATTAGTGTTATTAGTACTCCAAACCACTATAATACCTTAAAACTTTCGATTCTTCCTTCCCTGTTAAAATTCATGAAACCAAAGTGTGATTTGCCCATAACTCACTAACCATAGCATAAAAATAGTAATGTCGAGAAGAACCTTAGGTTCCTGGAAACCTTTCTAGGGTAGTCATTTGATCATAGGTACCATGGGAGACTCATCACCCACTAAGATATTATAAATGTGAAACTTTAACTTTTTAATAAATTTTAATATCTTCCAAATGTAAGAATAATCGGAATACGGAATTACAAAAGCATACACCTGCGAAGCATTCGTGGCTTGACTCAATTCTCAATCCTGGGAGACTACCAATAGACTCACTGCTTTGACCGAGCAAAAGACCGGGATCCACCAGGACGAGGAAGGGATACGATGAGCCTTCTACCCTAGTCAGGTAGATGATCGTTGTATCGAGTTCAAGCCCACTACAACCGTCTCTCCATATTGGTCTAACATTGAAAGTAAATATTTCACTCTAGATAGAGGGAAGCCATCGCCATGCATCTAAATCTTTTTTTAAAAAAAGGTAAATAAATAAATTTTAGTAAACCATTAGGGTGAAAAATTTTTAAGGGGGGTAGATTATAATGAGCTAGGGTTGTGTAATTATTATATACCCTAAAACATATATAAACCCGAAACTAACAAAACTTAAGCAAACGAACTGATAATATCTTTATTTATTACTCTTAGGCAATTTCGGGGACAAAATTATTTTTAAGGGGGGTAGATTGTAACATTCTAGATTTTCACTGTTTTGAATTTTCAAAAATTCTTTAAATTTTTTTTTTAATTAACTTATATTATCACTTACTGACCATTAGCACTCAACGTTAGCTTATACATGAGTTGTCCAGTCTGGTCACGATCAGACCGTGTGCAGGCCATCAAGTTAGATGATCAGTTTGTACTTGGTGACTGCTTGTGTAACCCGTGCAGCAGTCGAGGAAGGTCAAAAAAATCTAAAATTTTGGGAAAGCATAGATCTCATTTGGCTTGTGGTCCATCGCAGACCACGAACCCAGTGGACACCCAGAAATAAACTATTCAGGCCGTCCCAGCGGCACTTGCCAAATGTAACCCACCAATGCCAGAATTGGAATCTGGCACTAGTAAATAAAACTAGGATTTTAGGCATTTCAACTGTCAAATTTCTTTCAAATTTAAGATAAAGGTCTAAGGTATTTGTCTACGCCCGCCCAAAAAATCTGGGTCCCGATCGTGGCACAGTGACCGTTGATCGCGAATCGGACCCTTGCGACCAAACCCCATATTCGATCGCTCCCAAATTTTGCATGGCCCTTCATCGGGCCATGGAGCACCTATCCTATAAGTTTCATGGCTAGCAAGCCACCAGAGCCACCCCAATCACCAAAATGGGACCCACAGGGCCATTTAAAGATCGGAACCGTATACTCAAACCCCATACTCGTTCATCCATTTGTTTCCAAACTTTGCATGACCCCTCATTGGGCCATGGGACACCTACACACCAAATTTGGTTTCCAGAGGGGTGTTAGGGCCATCCCAACACCAATAGGGAGTCCGAGAAGACTATTTTGAAAAATTGTGGAAACTTAAGGCCAAAGGGCTCAACTCTAGCAAATAAATCCCTAACCCTTATCTTATAACTCCCACCATAACCACCATTACTAAGGGAGTAAAGAGAGAGCAAGAGAAGAAAGAGACAGTGCAGTTGAGCAAGGTGGACCCTAAGCAAGGTGGGGCCCAAGGAAACCAAACCCCATAACTCCCTACATCTTCTCCAAGAAGAATCCCTCATTTAAGACTGCCCTTTTCACTTCGTCGATCATCTAGGTAAGATCCATCACTCATTTTCGTTGAAACCCTTGTGATGAGGGGGATTTACATGGAAACCTAACCTACAAGTGCTTGCTTTAGGGATTTCGGCCGATCGACCTCAAAGCCCTCATTCCTAGGTCGATTTCCTAGTCTCCAACGACCATAGGTGTGGACTATTATCCTTAGGTGGCCTAGCCCCAATTATATCATGAGTTTAATGATTTTGTTTGTTTGGGATATCGTATTAAAGAATCTAAAGAAAAATTAGGAATTGCTTGGTTTGTTTGGAATTGCATGAAGTTGTATGTCTTGTTTGATTTCCTTCATATGATGTTGGTTCTTGATTCTCACATGATTTAATGTGGATGATTACATGCTCATGTTGTTTGATTTTTTTCATATGTGTTTCTTCATAGCATGTAGAATTCATTACTCTTGTGTAATTAATCCCCTGAGGTGTAGGAAGTGCTTAACTTTTTCCTAATCCACACCACTCACATGCACCTTGTTCATGATGTTGTAGCTTGCTTGTTAGGTGTATTTGAATCATGTGTTGAGATGTATTTGAACATGATACTGTTATGTTAGTTGATAACCTTGATGGTTGGCAAGTTATGAATCGTTCTTAAAGCCTTGGGTTGGTCAGGAAACATGAGGAAACGGTAGTCCCATTGGTAGGGCTACCCTGGGGCTAAACACATGGATTCGTGCGAGTGCGCGTGGGCGGCAGTAGTTCGACTACATGGGCCTCTTGCACTCGATGTCGTCCGTCACGTGCTCACCTGACTCATGTAGTCTAGCCTACTCTCTGGCCAATCGTGATTGTTAACCCTGTTTGCTCACATATGTATGGAATCTGGAACACCCTACCACCGTTGTAGCCCATTGATAACTAAATTGAATATCGATCCACAGTCTCGTGAGCCGGGCATGGTGGAATGGGACACTATGTCAGAGCTGTCGGCCTACACTGGGGTGACGCGCCTCCCTGTAGTGACCGCGAGCGATCCCATCTTCTCGGCACTCCCCATGTGCTTGAAGTTGGGGATGCGGAACCCGATGGGATCACGGATAAGGGGGTCTTGGCTTCACACATTGGGAGGTCATGGCCTCACAACTAGTTCAAAGCATTTGATACATGGGGAGTATCAGATTCCCCAACCTGCTGGATGAATGGACTTAACTAAGCACTCGGCTAACACGATCGCATTACATTGCACTAGTTAGGGTGATGACTCGGCAGTCAAGGTCACTCTGAGGGAGTGTTGACTATACGCGATCATTAGATGGAGTCGCACAAGGGAGTGTTGTGGCGAGGGCATGCATCATATCATCCATCATGCATATGCATTACGAAGATTAGTTTAGTCACTGTGGATGAATGTTTTTCATTAAATTCTTAATATAACTGTTGCCTGTACAACTTAAGACTAATAGCACCCACTGAGTTGATACTCTCTCCTTCTCTGAGATGGTGTTTTAAAACACCAACTAGACTCTTCCTTAGCTACAAGTGATGCTGCCTATGAGGAGCCGGGCGGCGAGAGCCTCGAGGAGGAGGACGAGTTGTCTTACTTCCAGCTGATGGGCGGTTCTCCCTCGGTCTGATTTACAGGATTTGGATCGCTGAGTCGTGGGCTCAGCCCTATTTTTAGGACATAACATTCTTTTGTGATTTTGTAGAGTGACACCTTCTGTGCCCGTTTACATTTTTAGACCTATATATATATATATATGTGTGTGTCTAACCTCTTTTCATTTCAGTAAATGTGTTGTGGATGTGATTTATATTCCAGGAAATTCCAGGCTACGCATTTAAACCTGATTAAACGCATGTTAATGAAATATCGGTTATAAGTGACCCCGGGAACTCAGGAGTCGAGTGTATGCATGGCCCCCCCATTTTCACGGCGTTACAAATAGAGAAAAGAAAAGGGAGAGAGAGAGAGAGAGAGAGAGTCAAGCTGAGTTGACTCGGCATATCGACCCACTATGTCAAGAATGAGTTGGACCGAGCATGGATCGAATTTCGCAACGAGGTGAGTTGAGCCTTAAATCTCTTCCATTAATTCTGTTAGCATTGCATTATTAATAATTATTATAGTCTTGTTATTATTAAAGTATTAGCTAAGGATTAGTGTAATAATGTTTTAAAAATAATATCCTTATCATTATTATTTTCATTATGGGTTATCATTATCATTGTTAATATGATTTTTAACATTAGTTCTTATTTAGACTGTTAGTTATTCTATAATAATATTAGGTATTATTGGTATATTAATATCAACTCATGAAATATCGTTATTAATATTCCCGGTTAATACTTTTAAGAAGAATATTATTCATTGCATGAAAATTAGGGTTCGAGTCTTAAAATCTAAGCTTAAAATTAACTTACATGATCTAAACCCTAAGCCTTGATCCTAATCATGCAAGTTTAATAATATTGAAATCTAACCCCTCAAAATATTCTAATTTTGTTAGATCTTCACAACTAAGGCGTTTACGATTAACCCTAACATCATCGGGAGACGCACCAACTCTTGAAAGGTAAGGATCACCCTTCAAGCTTTTCCCCATCTTGATAATTAACCATGCTCACTTATCTTTGTTCATTTACCTTATTAATTGCTTAATGTGGTTCATTGTTCTTCTTAATTTTGATTCCTTAAGATAATTGATGAATTGGGTTTGATATGAATTAACTGCTTCTAATCTGATTTGAAATGTACACTTTAGATATGCATGTGGTATCTCAATAATATTATACATGATTTATTTTGTTATTCATGATCACTTGGTGGAATGATTGGAGGTCCTAGAACTAGTGGTTGTTTTGTCTAATAAATTAAATGAAACATTTATTGTGAACTTATTATCTTATGGATCGTTTGTTGCCTAAGCGGCTTTTGGGATAATCCCTTTTTATTACATACTTAAGATGGTTCATTTGCCCTATGCGGCTTGATTTAATATTTGCCCTACGTGGCTTTAAGGAACCATCTTTATATAACCTTATGATTATAAGTCCCACTTGTAGAACTATAATTGGCCACTAGTTGAGTAGGTTACCTTTAAACATCCTATTTGCTAGCCTCATGAGCCAGGGATGATAGAATGAGACACTATGCCTGAGTTGTCAGCCTATGCTAGGTGACAAACCTCCCATAGCGACCTTTGAGCTTTCCTAAATGGATTGTTTGAAATTGGGATAATAATGGTCGGGCTAATCATGTATTTTCATGGCATGTTGTCTTTTCTGGGTGGCTAGTTCTCCTTGGACGTACCTTGAGTACTTTTCCAGGTGGCTAGATCTCCTTGGACAATATATATATATTATGGTCTTTTTCGGGTAGTTAGTTCTCCTTGGGCGTACCTTTATGTACTTTTTCGGGTGACTAGTCCTCCTTGTGCGATCTATATATTATTATGGTCTTTTCCTGGTGGTTAGTTCTCCTTGGGCGTACCTTTGTGTGCTTTTTTGGGTGACTAGTCTCCTTGGGTGATCTATATATTATTATGGTCTTTTCCTGATGGTTAGTTCTCCTTGGGCGTACCTTTGTGTACTTTTTTGGGTGACTAGTCCTCCTTGGGCGATCTATATATCAGTCTTTTCTAGGTGGCTGGTTCTCCTTAGGCGTACCTTTGAGTACTTTTCTGGGTGGCTAGTTCTCCTTGGGTGACTTTTTACTAGCTGGATGTGCATCCCCAGGTCTATGAGCATGTGCATACATCCATGCATTTAAACAAGATCATCTTTGTAAAATTTATTTAATGAATGTGTATTTGATGAACCTTAGCTAACTTCCATGATAGTCATTGTGTATATTTGTTATATACTACCTTTGTTAACTATGCTTAATTATCTTGATGATACGATAAATCTTGAGGGGTATACCTCACTATGATAGTCATTGACGTTATTGAACTGTATTCAGGGTGCAGGTGACATAAATGATGCACATACTGGTGTTCATCTGGATTAAGAGGAGCTAGAGGACCTTACGACTCTCTTTACTGACTCCATTTCATTTTAATTTGTACTGTATGTTTCGTAATAAGTTAAGACATTGGTTTGTATAAGTTTTTGGGTAACCACTTGAAATCTTGGTTATGTATATTTGGACTCCCTCTTATACTTGTATTGCTTCCATCTCGCTATATTACTAACTCTAATAAAAGAAAAAAAAATGTACATGAAATTGGCTATCTTTAAAGGTTAACACTCGGGTTTATGGAAAACGAGTAGTGTATTCGGGTTTCGAGAACCTGGGTATTACAAAACCAGTCTCATACCTAAATTTGAATAGATAGACTTAATATGGTAAACTCCTAATCTCAGGTTAGTTACGTGCCCCAACTAAAATCCTAGTCATTGCATAGGTACACTACAATTAGTTGTACACCCCCAACCCGATTGAATAGTGAATGAATGAATGAGTATAATGCTGAGTATACAACTCCTGCTCAATAAGTCCATAGATCAATATTGTACTATACATCTCTGGGATCATCACGGGGGTCTAGTACACTCTACATGCAATCGCCACCTCCAGGACGCGTAACCATGAAAGTGGAAGAGACCTCACTATCCGCCTGGCTAGTAGTCAGCCAAATCTACCCGGCACGTCGATAGCGGACCCATTCACGAGCTAGTCAAAATCAGCTTATCTATGCCCACTACCCTCATCCAAATAAGGCCACACCCCCTCCCAACCGACTATGACATAGTGGGAGACGCAGCCTCCTGGTATTCGGCACTCGGGATCTCGTGTATCCACTTGGTCTAGATGTCGGGGCGTCTCCTAGCCTCGGAGGTTTAGGGACTTTCACCCACAGACATCCAAAGTGCCCAAATGCTCAAACACAAATATTTTTGGTGTCCCATCTAGTCATCCATGACATGCCTGTGGACGTCACAGTTGTCAGGCCCCAAACTCGAAAACCGTGGTCACAAAATTTTTGATCACCGAACCTAGCACCGAAAACCTCCGTAGTACCCCATTCTCGACTCTCGGCACCCATACACTAGGTTCCGATCCTGAGATTCTACAAGGAGGATTTCAAACATGATTTTGATTAATAATAAGCATAACCATAGACATGACCCACAAACAACAACCAACAACATCATCACAAATCTACTATGATAAAAAAAACTTTTAAGATACAATAGGTACAGTGTGTAAAAGGAAATACAATATCAAAAATCAAAAAGCTCCGGAAGTCCACTGCACGCTCCGGTCTTAACGCTGCTGTGGTGTCCTAGTGTCACCTGATGCATCAATCGTGCATAAACTTATGGAAAGCTTAGAGGGCGGTGTAAGTGTATGCGTAACATGAGCGTGCTCAGAATGCAATGTCAGAGTAATGTGGAATCATGCTGATGAGTAAATAAATGCAATAAGTCGTACTAAGGTTATGCAATGCAAGACATGAATGCTACTGTCTTATCAAGACCATGCATTACGAGATGCAACTCAAGCATGCCAATTCACATATCAATGTAGCTCATCACTAAAGCATCAAATATCAGTACGGTTCTCATTCTGGATAATCACCGGGGTTTAGGACACTCTAAATGGCACTACCCCTCTCCCAGACGCACAGTCCAAGTGAGCGTAAGAAACCTCATTATCCGCCTAGACAATAGTTTGTCAATACCTATCCAGCATGTCAATAGCGGACCCATTCACGAGCTGGTCAAACTCAGCTTAGCAATACCCCCTACGCTCAGGCGGGTAAGGCCACATCCAATTCCAACTGACCACGACACAGTAGGAGACCCAACCTGTAACATCCTGGATTTTTCCCAACTTAGTGATAGACGTCCTCAGGCAATGGGTTGATCCTAACACCTGATTAACTTCTCAAACGCTCAATTCAAAAGTCTTAAATTCCTTTTCAAACTATTTTCTTCAAAATCTCACATTTCCTTCAAAATCTCACATTTCACTACCTCATCCTTCAAAATTTTCTACGTGCTTTCATATTAGACACAAATCTTAAAGTTTAGGTGATATTGATCAATACTTAACCTAAAAATTACTATAAATAGTAAATAAATAAATAAAATGGGGTTTTTAACCATTAACCTTTTGGAATCTCATGAAATAAGTAGGCTATATGGATAAATCAGCTTCTCCTATCCCAAAAACATATATTGCACGTCGAATAACTCATCCTTGTTTGTAAAATACATCCATTTTACATATCGGACAGTAAAATCACCCCAAACAGGTCAGTGACCGATGAGGGCATCACCGAGTTGGCGAGGCCTTGCCAAAATGTGGGCCAGGACGGGCCGCAGTTCATTGGCTGGCCCATTTTCGACCACATTTTCTGCAATTTTTCTCCAACTTCAAAAAGTCATATCTCCCTTGTTATAACTCCGAATTAGGTGATTCACAAATAAGATTGAAGCTTAATAAGTTTAGTTTCATATAAAAATAATAGAAAAATATAATAAAAATTTTAATATAGTTAAATATAGGTGGTTGTGACAACTATCTGGAAATCATTAGTTTGGACAGCTGCCGCTTCTAGAATTTCTAGAATTTTTCTACAACACGAAACCTAATAAAATTTGGTAGAGATGAAGTAGACTTGATGATGAACTATTAGAAAAACAATTAAAATGATATACTACCTCAAATCACCAGAAAGGGGCGTAGAACTGCCTTAGGATCGTATTCTGTCATAATTAGGGTGAAATTTGGTTAAGTACGGAACTAAACGATCAATAGAATTAGCTCGAACCACTTTAAATACGATCTGCAAGACCCAAAAGTTGTGGAACCGTTGACGCTACATTACCCAAAAATCTAGGATCTCATTACCCGGCTGCTCTTGGGAGCATCACAAAACTCCGTATCAGATCTGGACCGCACATTGAAAGTTCAATTAATACGAAGTTAAACGGTTAGGACCACCTTGCTGGGCTTGACAACCATCTCGAAAATCAAATTCAGATAGTGTCCCAGTGCTATTCGCTTGAGCCCGGAGCTAGGAGTGTGAGAAAACGTGGTTTTCTTTAGAAATTAAATCTAATTTAAGAAATCTGAGACTTGTCACTTACGGGCCAAATATAAGCAATCAGACTGTCAGAATCTAACCCAAATACATTCTTGGATCAGGAGAAATTTCATACACATGGTAGTGTACTTATGGCCCTGATCGAGTCTCAGTGACCGTTAAACTGAAACTGGTCCGCCACGGGCGATCTGTAAATCCGATCGGACCGAAAACGTAACTCGACCTAAATCCAATGTCTGTGAGCTTAAGTTCAACCTTTGGCTCAAGGAGGGCTTCTAGAAGTGCTCCGTTGAGATGGAACTGTCCGTATTTGGACATAACCTAGGTATACCTTGGCCCTGGGTCTAATTTGGTGAGTTTTGGGCCTATATAAGGACCTTAAACCCTCACTCTTTCATCCCATACAAATTTGAGAAAAACCTTGGGGAGAGAAGAGAGAAAAGGGAGAGAATGTGAGAGAGGTGAGAGATTCTTCCTGATGCTCTACCCTGCTATCCTACGTGATTAATCATCACGATCTAACTGCTTTTCTGGCGATTTCGGCTTCGTTCGTAGGTAAAAAAACCTAACCCTAAGCTGTTTTAGAGTTTCCAAGAGTGTAGGTGATGAAATAGCTGACTTGTTCCATGATTCAGGTTATCGTTATACCATAGACAAAGGCGTTGGGTTTAAACTGGTTTCAGTTCAAGTTTACCGACAAAAGGTGCGGACTTTAAACGTATAGGTTATGGCTTTCAAAACTTTCAATGTCAGATAATGATAGATTCATGATCTGGATGCTATTGCACATGTACAAAGTATTGTCCATTTCATTTTTCAGATATACGTTAACTATATTAAATATACTGTATTCCTCATATTTGTAGAAAATACCGTATACGTATGAAATACAGATTTGTGCTTGCCATGATTAATTGCTTTCTATGTATGCTAGATACATGTGTACCAACTTATGGGTGAACGGATTAGCCTAATACATGTTTTGTCAACATACGTTGAGTATGTTATATTGTATAGCCTAAGTGTTTGCTGAAATGCCTGAATGAATATGAATTCATGATTTGTGTTTGCCATGTGTATTGAATGCAAGAACATGATTGAAGTGTACTAAACAACTCCTTAGTGAAAGGATTTTCCCTAAATCACGCCACGGCCAATGCACGTTATATATGTTAAAGTGTGTAGTCCAAGTGTTTGTGAAAATGAACGAATGAATATGGAACTTGGAATCATGCTTGCTATAATTATCCGTCGTGGGGGCACGCGTATTATAAATGGGGCAACTCCCTAGTGAAAGGATTTGGCCTATCAACATACGTCATGTATATTGATGTATGTAGTTTAAAGTGTTTGATGAAATGTCTGAATGAGTAAGTAGTTAGTCCATTGTAATGTATAAGGGTATTGAGGTATGATTCTCAACTCCTTTAACAATGTGTATGCTTTCCTCCATGAACCGTAGATTATGGTGTCAGTTTATCTATGTAATACATATGTATAATTCCATGTTTAAGTTGTATTCCATTAGAGCCGTGAAGGGTGATGGGGGAGTGGTGTAACGATTCCATGCAACAACCCTGGCAGTCCTAAGCGGACAATATCAGACTTTGATTGTGTGGTTTGAAATGTTGATCCATTACTACTTTAACTATCTGTAATTGAATGTGATTGGGGCTATTGTATAGTCTAGGCAATCGGTAATAGGCCTTGAGTTCGTGGCTGAGATTCATTCGCCACGAAGGACGTGTTTGACGAACCCGAGCCGTACGTCGGTTGTCAACAGTGGTTAGGCCACACGGAGTGCTTATGTACTTCATGTCAATCCACTTGATGTGCGCTCTTGCTAGTCAAACTCGTCAAGTAACCCGATCTGTCCAATGTATGTTCACCATGTTTGGACGCTACTGCTTGAACCTAAGGTACCAAACTTACCAGTGCAACCCCGTTAACCTTGGTACTTCGATCCGCTAAGACTCATGAGCCGGACATGGTGTATGAGACACTATGGTCGAGCTGTCGGCCTATGCTGGGATGATGTGCCTCCCCGTAGTGACCAGTGAGCAACCCAGACTCGTGAACCAAATACTGTGGTATGGGAGACTGTATTCAAGCTGTTGACCTACACTGCTTTGATGGGTGATGGGGGAGTGGTGTAACGATTCCATGTAACAGCCCTGGCAGCCCTGACCGTACCCGGTGTAGTGACCTCGAGTATACTTTGAATCTGCAGAGAGGCGACGAGCCTTCCCATAGTAAACAAAGTATAAACTAGGCCTGTATTGATAAGGTGATGGGGGAGTGGTGCAACGATTCCGTGTAACAACCCTGGTAGCCCTTGTAGCGACCTAGAACCGCACTATCGTATGAGATTATCTAGGATTGACGACCCTAGAATGGATCATTGTTTGGGATTGATATAAGGAAGGTACCTTAGTTTCCCCATCCTGCTGTATGAAAAGTTCTAATAACAACTCGATAATCATGTTCATATCGCATTGCATGTGCCTGGAAGATGTGGAGCACTGAGGGATGAAAGCATGCCACGAACGTAAGATGGTGTCCCATGAGAGAGTATGTTTGCGAGGGCATGCATCATGACTGCATTCCATATTTGCATTAATAAGAGTATTTAGGATTGTTTGACTGTACTGCTTTATCATTACTGCTTGACTGAATTGATAACATGTTAACCTATGCTTTATTGTTCCACTGAGTTGATCACTCACTCCCACGTTACGGGGCGGTGTTCCGGACACCCACCAGACTTTGTCTGTTTACAGATGGCGACGCTACTCCTGAGGCGAAGCCAGACTTTGTGACGACGAGGATGCTTTCTCGTATATGCTGTTTACTGGTGGCTTCATGTGAGTCGTGCCTTGATCGACGGTATTATAGGGATGTTGACTAGATGACTTTACACTTTTCGTATAAGTTGGAAATGTATTTGTAATTCATTAACCTGGTAACATTATCACACTCTGGAGACTTACCATAGCTTATATATTTTATATATCTATCACAAACTTTCGCTTACAAATTTAACTTACTCTGGAGTATGATATGTTATTTGGTATAATCCCATTCATGTTTCAATGCTTGCATCATAATCATCATTATCTATGTTGCATAAGTGATGTGTTGGAACTCGGGAGCTGAGCTTTGCTCGACTCCCGATTTTTAGGGCGTTATAAGGTGGTATCAGAGCATGATTTGGATTAAACTAGACCTGGGTTATGGTCACACGACATATGTTGACGCATTTCGATATAGGAGGGTGCAAGAAAATGTAGAAACAGTCGTAGGTATCCCGATTTCACCAATTGGCGAAGTTCACTGAAATTGGTCGTATTGTTTGATTCTGTACTCAACCGTGATCGCACGAATCGACCCCAAAACACTTATAGACCCTTAAACGACCGGTTTAGATCACAATTCACCCCATCCCAGCTATTAGAAATTGGTACATACAGGTATGTATTGGAAACAACCCAAAACTACTCGAAACGACCCAAAACGGGGTCGGGGGCCTATCCACACCATTCCAGAGAGACCCAGGGTGGGACCCATACCTTTTTGGGGCCTAGGGGGGCACGAGGACCTCGCCCAAGTGGCGAGGCATTGCCACTTTATCCAGAGGGTGGAGAGGCCCTCACCGGTCAGCGGGCTCGGCCGGGTGGGCCGCTCGGGCCGATCGTGTTTGAGGCTTAGGGTGACCCCCTGATGTGTGGGCCGTGGCTTAAAACCACCCCAAACACCTACCTCCTTCACAAAACACACCTCTAAGCTCTCCTTTTCTTTCAAAATTGTTGTTTTCTCTCTCAAACCCCCCTCTAATTGCCCAATCCATCATTTTCTATCACAACCCACTCACCTCCATCATTTACAGCAATACTTACTCCCCTACCCTCTCCATTGTCATTCGTTTGAGCTCCTACACCCCCCATTTGAAGCTCAAATTCATGTACACCCTACTAATCCATCCTATTTTGTCATTTTCCCTCTTTATTCCCTTTCATTTGAGCCTATGTAGACTCAAGATTCTGAAGCCAATAATCACTCTCCTATCTTCTTCATTTCCTTTCATTTGAAGCACAAAACCCGCAGTTTTTGTTTGGAACATTTAGGGCCTGTTCGGCCAACTGCATTAGGTGAGTAAGGTGGATAGAATTGTAAAAGTAACAATAAATGTATGTGTAAGGTATTGTCCCTAGATTGGGTGTATCCCATGGTTTCCAACATCATGTTTGGAATGTATGCAATTAAAAGTAAATCGCGGAATTTTCTTTCAAACTACACTTAGAAATTCAACACTATGGGATTTGGAAGTCTCATCTCACACTTTCCCACACAAGGCTCATTTTCCAAAGCCTACAAAATTAATTTTATCCCACCCCACTCTCCTACCAAACATGTCATTCCCAATCCCGAAGTGGGATTAGCAATGCAGTTCCATTTAATACAACTTCATACCTCTGGCTAAACAGTCCCTTAGAGTTTTGGACGTAGAGTTAGTACTCCTAGATTTTGCAAACACATTTGGCAGTATAAAAAATCCAACAAATTAATAATGTGAACCTTAGGACCTTCTTAGCTAGTATAAGCATGTGTGTAGTGCTTAAGCGTAGTTAAATTCAAGTGCAGACAACTCAATTCCAATCAGACAATGCTTGACTCTAAGTGATAAACAACTTCTTGTATTAGAAAGGGTATGAAATCACCTAACGTATAAGCATAAACTTTGGATTATAACTATTGGTTGGTTATACTAAGGAATGTAAAACACCGATTATGTTAAGACGATTGAAAGATAGATTTAGTTAATTGACTTGATTAGGTTGGAGCGAGACCCCATTCCTTCGTTGAATCCCCTTGGTACTCACAGGCTCCTTTAATAACTCTTAGGAAGGCTGTTTGACGTAGAAACTAATCACGCTCATAGAAAACTTATATATCCTTCAGATTTGATGTTAGGTCAAATCAATACACCCCTTTGAATTGCCTTCCCAAAGACGTACTACAATCAGGAACACGGAGTAAAGAACTATATGTAAGCTAGGTATTCGCGGTTTGAATTGAATTCTCAATCCTGGTAGTTACCAATGAACTCTATTCTCTGATCAAGTAGAAGGTCAGGATCAACTAGGATTAAGAACTGATATGACGATTTTCTGTCTTCGCGAGGCAGAAGGTCTATGTATCCGGCTCAGACCCACTACACAACTTTCCTTCCGTGTTGGCCGAACCACTTACAACTGAAAGTTTATAACTTCATCTTTGAGAAGTGTAAGAATATATAGCTAATAGGGATACTTTGCTCGGGCCTAAGAAATTTCTCAAATGGGCAATAGAGAGTTAGGGATTAGGTCTCGAACCACAGACCATTCTGGCATGCATATTGTGCCTATAGACTTAGAAGGATAGGTTGTCCATTAACCTATTTGTCTAGATTTTTTATGTACTAAAAGCGTGTAGATTATCTTACAGTATTCAACTAGATATGATTAAAGAAAGTAAGTCGGGACCGTGGCAAAGGTCCTTCCCTGGTATAGTTAGGCATCTTACTGCAAACTCACACTCGTCCTTGAAATCAACCGCAACACCCATTATTTTTAGCTCCTTTCTGTAAATATAAGTACCAATGCTATGGTATACATCATCGATGAAAGAAAGACAAATGTATTGGAAAATCGTATCCCATTTCATGTCAAGGATAGGTCCTAAATTACACATTGTTTCGACATATGGATCAGGACATAGATCTTGAACCCTCAGAATAGAAATAATTTTAAGGGGGGTAGACAAGTTATGAACCCAGTTGAGTTAAGTAGGTATACACGTCTACCCGTTCATGGGCGCAGCAGAAGCATGGTTGGCCCTTGCCCCACTGGCCCAGGATCAAAAGAAATTACTCCCAGTTATACGCAAGGTTAGGTCATTAAATAGGATTTGAATCTTCCTTAGAATGTAAAGCAATTAGAGTTCAAGTGTTAAACAATTTCATATTACAGAATAGGCCTAACAATGGGTATGAACCGAATTATAATAGCCAAGGTCAACGCATCTACAACTGCGCTCATTGAATACGAACATAATAGAAGCCCTAACAAGTTCTACTATGAGAAACCGTTTTAGGATGATCTAGTAAGATTTGACTCACAATTTCCTTAGACATAGATAATATCAAGGACTCTCTTAGACCAAGACCTAAAGGGCAACCTTAGAAATAGAAAATTTGAACCTTTCAGTGATGGGCATTCCCTAAGTTTTTAGAGTGATCAGTCTATGGAGTTACTGAAATATAAACTACGAAGCATTCGCGGCTTGACCCAATTCTCAATCCTGGCCGACTACCAATGGACTCACTGCTTGGCCGAGCAGAAGACCATGAGCCACCAGGACTAGAAAGGAATACAATGAGCCTTCTACCCTGGTCAGGTAGATGATCGATGTATCAGGATCAAGCCCACTATAACCGTCTCTCCGTGTTGGTCAAACATTAAAAACAGCTATCTTACTCTCAACAGATGGGAATCGTCGTCAAGACTCCAAATAGGGAAAGAAATCCGTTGTAGCAAACCATCAGGATAAAAGCAAGCGATAAAGAAATAAATTTTTAAGGGGGGTAGCCTAAATGTACTAGACTAGTATGCACAAGATACACCTTACCACGTGTAAATTAATAAGTCTTCGACAAATGAAATAATAGAATTCTTACTTATTACCTTTAGCCAATTTCGGGGACGAAATTATTTTTAAGGGGGGTAGATTGTAACATCTCAGATTTTTCTCAACCTAGTGATAGACGTCCTTAGGCAATGGGTCGATCCTAACACCTAATTAACTTCTCAAACGCTCAATTCAAAAGTCTCAAATCCTTTTTTAAACCATTTTCTTCAAAATCTCACATTTCACTACCTCATCCTTCAAAATTTTCTACGTGCTTTCATTTTAGACACAAATCTTAAAGTTTAGGTGATATTGATCAATACTTAACCTAAAAATTACTATAAATAGTAAATAAATAAATAAATAAAATGAGTTTTTAACCATTAACCTTTTGGAATCTCATGAAATAAGTAGGCTACATGGATAGATCAGCTTCTCCTACCCCAAAAACATATATTGCATGTCGAATAACTCATCCCGATTTGTAAAATATATCCATTTTATATATTGAATGGCAAAATCACCTCAAACAGGTCAGTGACCGGCGAGGGCATCGCCGAGTTGGCGAGACCTCGCCAAAATGCGGGCCAGGGCGGGCCGCAGTTCATTGGCTAGCCCATTTTCGGCCACATTTTCTGTAATTTTGTTTTGAATTCAAAAAGTCATATCTCCCTCGTTATAACTCCGAATTAGGTGATTCAAAAACTAGATTGAAGCTTAATAAGTCTAGTTTTATATTAAAATAATAGAAAAATATAATAAAAATTTTGATATACTTAAATATTGGTTGTTGTGACAACTATTCAGAAATTATTAGTTTGGACAGTTGCCGCTTCTAGAATTTCTACAAATTTTCTACAAAACGAAACCTAATGAAATTTGGTAGAGATGAAGTAGACATGATGATAAACTAATAAAAAAATAATTAAAATGATATACGACCTCAAATTACCAGAAAGGGGCGTAAAACTACCTTAGGATCGTATTCTGTAATAATTAGGGCGGAATTTGGTTAAGTATTGAACTAAACGATCAATAAAATTAACTCAAACCACTTTAAATACGATCTGCAATACCCAAAACTTGTGAAACCATTGACACTATATTACCCAAAAATCTAGGATCAATCTCATTACCCGACTGCTCTCGGGAGCATCATAAAACTCCGTATCAGATCTGGACCGCACATCGAAAGTCCGATTAACACGAAGTTAAATGATTAGGACTGCCTTGCTGGGCTTGACAACCATCTCGAAAATCAAATTCAGATAGTATCCCAGTGTTATTCGCTTGAGCCCGGAGCGAGGAGTGTGAGAAAACGTGGTTTTCTTTAGAAATTAAATCTAATTTAAGAAATCTGAGACTTGTTGCTTGCGGGCCAAATATAAGCAATCAGACCGTCGGAATCTAACCCAAATACACCCTCGAATCAGGAGAAATTTCATACACATGGCAGTGTACTTGTGGCCATGATCGAGTCTTAGTGACCGTTGAACTGAAACTAGTCCGCCACGGGCGATCTGTAAATCCGATCGGACCAAAAACGTAACTCGACCTAGATCCAATGGTAAGTCTGACCTTTGGCTCAAGGGGGGCTTCCAGAAGTGTTCCGTTGAGACGGAACTGTCCGTATTTGGACATAACCTAAGTATACCTTGGCCCTAGGTCTAATTTGGTGAGTTTTGGGCCTATATAAGGACCTTAAACCCTCACTCTCTCATCCCATACGAATTTAAGAAAAACCTAGGAGAGATAAGAGAGAAAAGGGGGAGAAAGTATGAGAGAGTGAGAGATTCTTCCTAATGCTCTACCCTGTTATCCTACGTGATTAATCATCATGATCTAACCGTTTTTTCGGTGATTTCGGCTTCGTTCGTAGGTAAGATAACCTAACCCTAAGCTGTTTTAAAGCTTTCAAGAGTGTAGGTGATGAAATAGCGGACCTGTTTCATGATTCAGGTTATTGTTGTGCCGTAGACAAAGGCGTTGGGTTCAAACTGGTTTCGGTTCAAGTTTACCGACAAAAGGTACGGACTTTAAACGTATAGGTTATGGTTTTCAAAACTTTCAATGTCAGATAATGATAGATTTATGATCTGGATGCTATTGCACATGTACAAAGTATTGTCCGTTTCATTTTTAAGATATACATTAACTATGTTGAATATACTGTATTCCTCGTATTTGTAGAAAATACCGTATACATGTGAAATATAGATTTGTGCTTGCCATGATTAATTGCTGTTTATGTATGCTAGATACATGTGTACCAACTTCTAGGTGAACGGATTAACCTAATACATGTTTTGTCAACATACGTTAAGTACGTTATATTGTGTAGCCTAAGTGTTTGCTGACATGCCTGAATGAATATGGATTCATGATTTGTGCCTGCCATGTGTGTTGAATGCAAGAACATGATTGAAGTGTACTAAACAACCCCTTAGCGAAAGGATTTGCCCTAAATCATGCTACGACCAGTGCACATTATGTATGTTAAAGTGTGTAGTCCAAGTGTTTGTGAAAATGAATGAATGAATATGGAACTTGGAATCATGCTTGCTATGACTATTCGTCGTGGGGGTACACGTGTTATAAATGAGGCAACTCCCTAGTGAAAGGATTTGGCCTAAGACCTATGTAATCAACATACGTCATGTATGTTGATGTATGTAGTTTAAAGTGTTTGATGAAATGTCTGAATGAGTAAGTAGTTAGTCCATTGTAATATATAGAGGTGTTGAGGTATGATTCTCAACTCCTTTAACTATGTGTATGCTTTCCTCCATGAACCATAGATTATGGTGTCTGTTTATCTATGTAATGCATATGTATAATTCCATGTTTAAGTTGTATTCCATAAGAGCTGTGAAGGGTGATGGGGGAGTGGTGTAACGATTCCGTGCAACATCCCCGGCAGTCCTAAGCGGACAATATCAGACTTTAATTGTGTGGTTTAAAATGTTGATCCATTACTGCTTTAACTATCTGTAATTGAATGTGATTGGGACTATTGTATAGTCTAGGCAATTGGTAATAGGCCTTGAGTTCGTGGCTGAGATTCATTCACCATGAAGGATGTGTTTGACGAACCCGAGCCATACGTCGGTTGTCGGCAGTGTTAGGCCACACGGAGTGCTTATGTTCTTCATGTCGATCCATTTGATGTGCGTTCATGCTAGTCGAACTCGTCAAGTAACCCAATCTGTTTAATGTATATTCACCATGTTTGGATACTACTGCTTGAACCTAAGATACCAAACTTACCAGTGCAACCCCGTTAACCTTGGTACCTCGATCCGCTAAGACTCATGAGCCAGACATGGTGGTATGGGACACTGTGGTCGAGCTGTCGGCCTACGCTGGAGCGATGTGCCTCCCCGTAGTGACCAGTGAGCAATCCAAACTCATGAGCCAAATACGGTGGTATGGGACACTGTATTTGAGCTATCGGCCTACACTGCTTTGATGGGTGATGGGGGAGTGGTGTAACAATTCTGTGTAACAGCCCTGGTAGCCCTGACCATACCCGGTGTAGTGACCTCGAGCATACTCTGAATCTGCGGAGAGGCAACGAGCCTTCCCATAGTAAACAGAGTATAAACTAGGCTTGTAATGATAAGGTGATGGGGTGGTCTTGCAACGATTCCATGTAACAGCCCTTGCAACGACCTAGAACCGCACTATCGTATGTGATTATTTAGGATTGACGACCCTTGAATGGATCATTGTTTGGGAATGATATAAGGAAGGTACCTTAGTTTTTGAATCCTGCTGAATGAAAAGGACTAATAACAACTCGGTAATCATGTTCATATCGCACTGCATGTGCCTGGAAGATGTGGAGCACTGAGGGATGAAAGCATGCCACAGACATAAGATGGTGTCGCATGAGGGAGTATGTTGGCGAGGGCATGCATCATGACTGCATTCCATATTTGCATTAATAAGAGTATTTAGGATTGTTTGACTGTACTGCTTTATCATTACTGCTTGACTGAATTGATAACATGTTAACCTATGCTTTATTGTTCCACTGAGTTGATCACTCACTCCTACGTTACGGGACGGTGTTTCGGACACCCACCAGACTTTGTTTGTTTGCAGATGGCGACGCTACTCTTGAGGCGGAGCAGGACTTTGTGACGACGAGGATGCTTTCTCGTATATGCTGTTTACTGGCGGCTTCATGTGAGTCGTGCCTTGATCGATAGGGTTACAGGGATGTTGACTAGATGACTTTACACTTTCCGTATTAGTTGGAAATGTATTTGTAATTTATTAACCTGGTAACATTATCACACTCTGGAGACTTACCATAGCTTATATATTTTATATATCTATCACAAACTTTCGCTTGCAAATTTAACTGACTCTGGAGTATAATATGCTATTTGGTATAATCTCATTCATGTTTCAATGCTTTCATCATAATCATCATTATCTATGTTGCATAAGTGATGCGTTGGAACTCGGGAGCTGAGTTTTGCTCGACCCCCGATTTTCAGGGAGTTACACAACCTCCTGGTATTCGGCCCTCGTGCACTCTTGTATCCACTCGGTCTCGAAGTTGGAGTCATCCTCTGGTACCATCGGGTTTAGAGATTTTCACCTAAGGACATCTATGGTGCCCCGATGCTAGTAACAATATTTCCAATGTCAGATCCTACCATCCATGATGTGCCTGTGGAGGCCACAACCTTGATGGCACTAGGGCGTACAGTAATCTCAATCACACAAATGTAAAGTACATGAGTCGCGCAGTCCAATTATGCATCAATCCTACGCATACCGTGCGCTCATATGGAGTAATTTTATGTATCAACACTTGCATTATGGCTTATGTAATGACCAATCACATCTCATAACAAACATACAAATGATGCGTATAGGCATCTATCATGATGTTATGCTGTTTCAAACTCATAATCGACAATGGTAGCCGGTATCAAAAATCGACACCGATAATCGGCATCAATAATCAACTTCGACGCAAGGCGGGGTCCATAGATGGACCGCCGATGATGGATCAAATAAAATCAATGGGGCCCAAGCGTTTGGGTTAACCCACTAGAGAATGATGAGAATGGGCCAAACAAGGCCTAAGAAAAGGTTACAATGTGGACGTCCAACCATCATTACCCATCAATGTTGACCTTTAACCAACTTTGCTCCCATGGAATAGCGCTCATAGGGCTGATCATATAATGGGCCCATGGCCTCATACAAGGGCCTGATATACATCATCATGGGCCTTGCTTATGGAGCATATACGCATCACATTGGGCCTCACTCATGGGCTAATATATATATATATATATATATATATATATATATATATATATATATATAACATTAACCATATCAAATGGGCTGATTCAAATGGGCCAAATCAGTGGGAAGATCAAATGGGCCGAATCAGTGGGCCGATTCCAATACACTGTTCATCCATTGTCAGAGATCATTTTAGAGCATAAAAAAAATGAATCATATCCAAAGGATTATCCGGACCATACCACAAATGGTAATGGTGATAATGATTCCCATAGTTAAAAATTTAGAGGGCCCACCATAGCATTTATTTCCCATCCAGTCTAATCGTAAGGTCACAAAGACCTGAATAGTGAGGAAAAACAAATATCACATTGGTCCAAAACTTCTGTAACCCAAAGGGAAGAAACGGTAGACGTTCAATCCCACTGTTTTCTACAGTGTGGTCCACATGATACTAGATCTGTCTTATTTTTAGTCTCAAGCCTTGAGACAAGCTCGCCAGATAAATGGACGGTTTGGCTGGATCACATACATCAGGGGTGGGGTCCACGTAGGTGGCCTACCAGAGATGTGAATCTGCTTCATTTTTGTCTCAAGCCTATGACGAGCTCGCTGAATGAATGGATGGTTTAGATGAAACACAAACACCAGAAGTTGGTTCCACCATCCAACCTCTAGACAAGGAGGATTTCACCTCATGGTACGAGTAGTAACTGGAGGAAACACAGTTGCTATATAGCTGCTGTAGGAACGCTGGCTACCAGCCAGCAACTAAGGTGGGTCCCATGTGAGGCCCATAGATATATATATATATATTATAATATTATATTATATATATATAATATACATATGTACTATATATAAGGGTGGGTTGTCGCTAGATGCACCGTCCAGATCCATCTGGATGGTGTTGATATAACACAGTTAGAGGTGGGTCCCACGAGGGAGTGGCCCACCTAAATGTTATAATATATATATATATATATATATATACACACAATATTAATGTATAAGATGTGTGTGTGTGTATATATATATATATATATATATATATATATATATATATATATATAATATAAGGCAGCCCAGATTCCACCATCCAGACCCATCTGGACGGTGATGATCTACACTTTAAAGGTGGGTCCCAAGTGCGAGTGGCCCACCATAGCATTTATATATATACTATAATATATTATATTATATAATATTATATATACAATATGTTATTATATATCTATGTGTGTGTGGGATATTACGACAAGCACCGTCCAGCGTCCACGGACGCTGGACGGCCTGGATGAACGGAGTACCTCCTTCCCAGTAGGCCCCACATGAATGGACGGTTTGGATGGCCTTACGTAATACGGTGGCCCCATGTCAGGTGGGCCATACTATTAGATCAAGCTGATAATTGTGTTTCCCTTCATTCGGGCCCGTCTAAACGGACTGCCATGTGGGCCATTCGGTGGACGGTATGGATAAAAATACATACCTCATGGTGGGCCACACACACACACACCGACATCCATAAGAGAGAGAAAAATGAGAAGAGGAGGGACCCTGCCACTATTGGGCCCTCCCAAATACAATGCATTATCATATGGGTCCCACATCAAGTATGCCCTAAGATTTAAAATCAACGGTGGATTACCCACATGTGGCTTCCTTCTTTAGCTCCTTGGACTCTTATGATCCTTGCCTTCAATTTTGATGGAAATTTATGGAAATTGGGAGGTTGAGATGGGAGATGAGAGGGTGGGAAAATGGGCCACACTAGTTTTTAGGGGAGAGAGCTTGGATGTTGGAAGCTTTCATGAGGGTTGGGGAGTGAAGATAAAAATGAGAGGGAGGGAGAGGAGTAATGGATGAAAGGGATGGATGGAATGGGTGTTGTAAGGAATGGGGATGGGAAAGCATGAGTTGGTTTGAAATTTGGTAAAAGAGGGATGGGTAGGGAGAGAGAGAGAGTTGACTTGGGTAAAAGAGGTAATGGTTGCTTGTACTTGGGATAGGGTGAGGTGGCATGGGATAAGGGTAGTGTACTTGACTTGATTTGATGTGACATCTTGTAGAGATTCTGTCGAAATTCGCAACGCGTGGCATTTCTTCAGAATTAAACGTGGGCCCATATCTTCTGGCCCGGGTATCGGATTGATGCGCGAGTTGCGCGTTGGAACTGCGGCGACGGCGCGATCGCTAGGATACAAGTTTCGAGTCAAGCCACCTTTGGTATATAGGATTTGGCTTAAGATAGCATGCAAGCGTCAGATACAGGTCAAGGATTGTCAGAATTCGACCAGGAGGACTGCGGAAGCCTACGGAACGGTACGGTCTAAGGTACAGGTCTTACAGCTCTCCCCTCCAAATAAAAATTTTGTCCTCAAAATTTATACAATCATCACAACTAGACATAACTCATAAATAAAGAGGAAACATAGCATTATCATATAAAAACGGAGACAGCATACAAGATACAACATATAATCAATCATCAAAGTGATGGGGATAGCGCTCTCGAATCTTGGCCTTGCACTTCCAAGATGCCTCATCAACAGAATGATGACCGCACTGAACCTTCACCTGTAAGTGCAATTGTTATTTGCCCTTTGGTTGTCAAATTTTGTGGTGCCAAATACACAATCTAGGTGTGGTGCCAAAAACACATTTTATGTCGTGTAGCTTGTAGATTTGTATGTTCATCTTATTACATCAATCTACAAGCTAAGAACGGTGATCTACTTCAAGTTCAAGTTCTTTGACTACTTTTGCAAGCTTCAATGATTAGAATATTTCAAGAGCTACAATAGAAGACAAGTTCTTGTTCAAGTCTCAAGTACAACTTAAGACTAAAGTACAAGATGAAGTTCAAGCTTAAGAAGATCTCAAGTTCAAGCTACATCAGAGATCTCAAGCTTCACAATCTTCAAAGGTCAACCATCTTTATAAGAAGTGAAGACTCAATGTCCATACTTTACATTTAAGGTTTGCATGACCTTAGTTTGACCTTAGGATAGGTCATTTTGAATACATAATTCATATAGAATATTTTTATAAGTGTTCGGTCTATTCTAAGACCAGTCCTGAACTCCGTTCGACTAGTCCTAGAACTAACTCAACCAATCCAAGAAATTTCAAGACCAGTCCTAAGTTGTTGCAAATTTTCAGAATTTTTTGGTTGAGCTTCGACTAGTCATGGAGTCTGCTTGACCGGTCGTAGGAATAGTGTCAACTCATTCACGACCAGTCCTGCAGCTATGACTCAAACTCCAGCAACTATTCTTGGTTTCTCATGACCAGTCGTGGGATGGTCACGACCAGTCATGGAGGCTTCACGACCAGTCGTGGACATCCTAAGACCAGTCGTAGAACGGTTTTCTCCAATCGCGCTTAAAATTTTAAAATGCAGTTCGACCTACGACCAGTCGTGGTGGATATACGACCAGTCGAAGATACGATTTCTGCAACTATAAATAGAACACAAATTTCAGAGTTTTTCAAGAATTGAATTCAAGTAAAATCAAGGCATCACTCTGAGATAAGTTTGTGTTATTTAAGCTACTCTGTGCATATTTAATATTCTCTTTTGTTAGCTTTATTTATTTAATTTTGTTTCTGTATTCCAATCTTATTTGAAAAGAGGAATTATTGTATTCCTTCTTCTTAGAATCAAAATCAAATATAGCTAGCCCATCTGGTATTAATTTAAAATCAATTAGAACTTAGAACCATATCAAAGTGAGTATTGGACAATTGAACTTCTATATTCGAACTTCTACTCTGATTGGTTCTTCCGGGCTGCTACAAAAGGAGAAATATAGGTATTTTACATTTATGTATATCCTTTATGCTTTTGGTTTTTGTTTGAGGTTAAGTCAGAAAAATCTCAATCTTGTGGTTATCTGAAGAGAGCCAGAAAACTCAGAAAGTGGGGTTTTTGAATTGTGTAAGCCCATTTAAAAGACACAATTATAAAGGTTTTAGGTGAACCTGTGAAACCTATTTTCATAGTGAACGCTGATATCCCCTGCGTGAGGATATTAGGAGTGGAGTAGTAATCTGTGTGGCTGTTGTTTAACAATTGGGGTACACACAGGTGAACCACTATAATTCTTTGTGTTTTATGGTTTGAATGTTTATTTAATTTATATCTTTTATCATTCAAAGCTGTGAAATGTATATGTAGATGAAAATGTTGTAATCTTTTACATTTCAAGCATTGTGGGAATGTTGTAATAGTTTAGAATTTCAATTCTTGCTATTTCCTTTATTATATTACAGTTTGTGTTTTAATTTTTTATTTGTTTTAGTAAGGTTGTCTTGCCATAAACCCTTAGTTTTTATGGTGAAAGGTTGTCCTTAGAATAATTAGTATTTGAGATTGATTTACATTCTGTATTGTGGATTATTATCTTTTCTTTTCTTGGCTATCTCATTAGTTTATTCCGCTGTTTAATATGACATATAGCTAGGCCTTTTCATCACCAATGGGATGACCTTAGTCCGGAGGACCTGCTCCTTTCGATCGAGGATATGAACCGGCTACACAATGTAGGAAGCCTCCTCATGAACCTCCAGCGGCTGCCAATTGATAACATGAATGATGTCTGACCCACATTTTCTTAGTATAGAGACATGGAAAATGTTGTGGACGCCAGACAACTGAGATGACAAGGCAAGCCGATAGGCCACGATGCCAACACGCCCGATAATCTTGAAAGGTCTTATGAATCTCGAGGCAAGCTTTCCTTTTCGCTCCAAATCAAACCACGCCCTTCATGGGCGAGACCTTAAGATACACTCTATCCCCTACTGCAAACTCTAAGGGACGATGCCGACGGTTAGCAAAACTCTTATGCCAGCTCTGAGCTGTGTGCATCCTTTGCTTGATGATATCGATAGCTTCTGACGTCTATTACACAAGCTCGAGACTTAGGAGACGCCGCTCTCCGGCCTCAGTCCAACAACTTGGAGATCTGCACGGTCTGTCATACAATGCCTTAAAAGGAGTCATGACAATTGTCGTCTGATAGCTGTTGTTGTATGCAAACTCAGTCAATCAAAGATGCCCATCCCAGCTACCCCCGAAATCAATCACGCAGGCCCAAAGCAATCCTCAAGGATCTAGTTGACCCTCTTGGTCTGGCCATCGGTCTACGGATGATACATGTATTGAGCTGCAAATCAGTTCCCATCGCTCTCTGAAATCTCCCTCAAAACTGAGATGTGAACTTTGGGTCTCGGTCTGAAACGATCAAGACAGGAACACCGTGTAGTCTCACGATCTCATCAACAAATAGCCTGGCGAGCCGGTCCGAATGTCAAGTCTCACAAATTGCAAGAAAATATGCTGACGTCGTCAGACAGTCCACGACAACCTAGATGACGTTATGACTGCACTGAGTCCTCGACAAACCCATGATAAAATCGGTAGATATATGCTCCCACTTCCATGTCAGGACGCTCAACGGCTGTAGTAGACCAGGGGGTCTCTGATGATCGGCCTTGATACACTGGCATGTGTCACACTCGACCACAAAACTGGCGATCTGACGCTTCATTCCTACCCAAAAATATTATCTCCTCATATCACGATACATCTTCATCGAGCTAGGGTGGATAGAAAATCGCGATCGATGTGCCTCGTTCATACGATCTCTGTGTAACTTAGGAATATCCGGGACACATAACTGGCCTCTGAACCAAAGTCCACCATCAGAAGCAATCTGCCTATCAGTCTGACTCTCAGATGTTGCCTCTGCTCGGTAATCCTGTAATGACTCGTCTGTCTGTTGAGCCTCGATCACCCTTGCGACAAGAGAGGGTTGAATCGACAGGCTCGATAACTGAATGATAGAAGACTGCAAACCAAAATCAAAGTCATACCCTGCTATTCCTTGAGCATCCTCCACTCCTAAATCATCATATGTGCCACCAGGCCTCGTGGCTGACGGCTGAGGGCATCCGCCACTACATTCGCCTTACCTAGGTGGTACTGGAGGTCGAAATCATTGTCCTTCAAGAGCTTCATCCAGCGTCTCTACCTCATGTTCGGCTCGGACTGAGAAAATAGTTATTTCAAGCTCTTGTGGTCAGAGAAGAGCTCGAACCTAACCTCATAGAGATAGTGCCTCCACACCTTCAGTGTGAAGATGACTGCTACCAGCTCCAAATCGTGCGTGGAGTAGTTCAGCTCATGGACCTTGAGCTGGCAAGACGCATAACCCATTGGTCTCTTGTGCTATGTCAGGACAACACCCAAGCCAATACGTGAAGCATCTGTAAATACAACAAATCCATCACTCCTAGAGGGAAGAGTAAGGACAGGGATGGATGACAAATGGTCCTTCAGCTCCACGAATGCCTGCTCACAAGCGTCAGTCCAAACAAAATCTACGCCCTTCTGAGTCAACCTAGTTAAAGGGGTTGCAATATGGGAGAAGCCTTCAATGAAACACCGATAGTAGCCCACCAAACCAAGGAAACTGTGGATCTCAGACGTAGTCGTGGGCTGGCCCCACTGACACACTGCCTCAACCTTCGAGGGATCCACAACGACACCCTCCCTTGTCACCACGTGACCAAGGAACTTCACCTCTTCCTGCCAAAACTCACACTTCTCCAGTTTCGCACACAGCTGGTGGGCACGAAGGGTCTGTAATGCGATCTCTAGATGCTGCATATGCTCCTCACAGGTCCTCGAATATATCAGGATGTCGTCGATGAAGACTACAACAAACTGATCGAAATACAAACGGAAGACCTCATTCATCAGCTGCATGAATAATGCGGGCGCATTGGTCAGTCCGAAGGACATGACCTAAAACTCGAAATGGCCATAACGCATCTTGAAAGCCATCTTCAGGATGTCCTCCTCTCGGACCCGAATATAATGATAACCGAAATGCAGGTCAATCTTCGAAAAGAATTATGCACCCTGCAGCTGATCAAATAAATCATCTATCCTCGGGAGTGGGCACTTGATCTTGATCGTGACTCGGTTGAGCTCACGATAATCCACACAGAGCCTTAACGAGACATCCTTCTTTTTTACGAAGAGTACCGGTGCTCCCTACGGAGAATTGCTCGGACGGATGAATCCCAATTCTCACAACTCGTCTAACTGATGCCGTAACTCTCGCAACTCCATCGGTATCATATGATACGGGGCCTTCGAGATAGGCGCGGTATTGGGCACAAAAGCAATCTGGAACTCAATATGCTGGCGCGGCAGCAATCTTGGAATCTCCTAGAACACGTCGGGGAAATCACAAACAATCATAAACTGATCAATACATGCGGTAACAGACTCCTCAACGGCGTAGGACATAAAACAAGATAACGGCTTTCCTCGAGGCTCTCAATGAACTAAAACTAATGCAAGCCTGGTATATAGAATGTGATTATCCTCGCGAAACAGTCCAAGATGGCGCGGTACTCGGCAAGCCCATCCATGCCCAAGATAACGTTGAAATCTGACATCGACAGCATAAATAAGTCAGTGGGTAAAAAGATATCACTGACCAGAACAGGGCAAGACGAACAGAAATGGCCTAATGTTGTAGTCTTCCCCAAGGGCGTCGATACGGTCAACCCTCACTAGCAAACTCTATCGACAATCCAGTCGATCGAAAAAAAATCTCAGACATGAATGAGTACAAAGCACCGGAATAAAAAAATACTCGGGCGATGTGTGTAGAGATGGGAAGAATACCCTCCACGACTCCCCCAGATGACTGCAGATCCTGCTGAGCAACGTAGAACCTAGCCTGATCTGGCTGAGGAGGTGCCTATGCCCTCTGAGGGTGTTGTTGCTGTTGTTGCCTCTGCGGCTGCCTGTACTACTATCTCTGCTGCTGCTGGGGCCTCGGCGACTGAGGTAGTTATGGTCACTGCTACGCTTGAGGCTGTTACAGCCCTCTCGGCTGCTATAGATGAGGGCGAGGGCACTTATACACGCGGTGCCCTGTCCCACCACATCCATAACAAGTTCGTATAAATGGCTGTTGGGGTGGTGCTGGAGGTGTCGTTGGTGCTGTTGGTGCTCTGGCAGATAGGCGACTTCTCTATCTCTGTGGTTGTCGATACTGCTGGGAGCTACTGGAGGGGGCCTGCCTCTTCCGACCTCTCCTCTGATCTCGATCGCTCTGTGTGCTGACCCACTCAGTCTTATAAATATGAGCCATCTACACTACCGCATGAAAGGTCAGGAGCTCATGCCCAATAACACGACCTCGAAGACCGTAATGTAAGCCGTTCTCAAAACGGCGAGCTTTCTGCCCTCGTCATTAACCAAATACAGTGCAGACCTTGATAGGGCCACAAAACGGGCCACATACTGCGCTACGAACATGTCCCCCTACACCAGAGTCTCGAACTATAATGCTTACTGATGACAAATGTGGTCGGAGAAGTACTGCTGCTTGAATCGGTCTATAAAACCCTCCCATATCCAAATAAAATCAGGCCCTATAACCTGAGTAACGGAGGTCCACCAGTGCTCGGCCTCACCCTGGAGAAGAAATACTATCAACCGGAACCGTTGCTGGGTCGTACACGTCATAGTATTAAAAATCTTCTCTACATCGGAGTGCCACCTCTCGGCTACTGTCAGATCTAGCTCGCCCTGAAAACGTGGAGGATCGAGCTGTCTGAACTCTTGAAGAAGGGCACTGGCGCGCTCCTGCTCTGCCTGGGCTGGTAAAACAACTGGGTGCCTACCCTATCCCTGAAGCACAACCATCATAGCCTACAATATTTGCTATAACTAAGAGACGTTCACAGGTACGGTCGGATCTACACTGGTCTCAGGTGGAGGAACAACATCCTCAGG
Organism: Magnolia changhungtana; assembly: GCA_030180095.1. Classification (NCBI taxonomy): domain Eukaryota; kingdom Viridiplantae; phylum Streptophyta; class Magnoliopsida; order Magnoliales; family Magnoliaceae; genus Magnolia; species Magnolia changhungtana. The sequence continues at coordinate 5,290,446 of JASAUF010000502.1, read as the reverse complement.
GTGGGGAGCAGGGATCTCTACAGGTAGTAACAATATTGGAGACATTAGAGACATTTATAGTGCCCCGATGCTAGTAACAATATTTTCGGTGTCCGATCCTTCCATCCACAATGTGTCTGTGGAGGCTACAACCCTGATGGTGCTAGGGCGTACAGTAATCTCAATCACACAAATGCAAAGTGCATGAGTCATGCAGTCCAATCATGCATCAATCCTGCGCATACCGTGCGCTCATGTGGGGTAATTTTGTCTATCAAGGAGTCCGAAAAACCACCTGCACTATGACTTATGCAATGACCAATCACATCTCATAACAAACATACGGATGATGTGTATGGACATGTATTATGATGTTATGCTATCACAAACTCATAATATGCAATGATAGCCGGTATCGGCAATCGACACCGATAATCGGCATCGATAATCAACCTCGATGCAAGGCGCGGTCCATATGTGCACGGCCGATGATGGATCAAATAAAATCAATGAGGCCCAAGCATTTGGGTTAATCCACTAGAGAATGATGAGAATGGGCTTAACAAGGCCTAAGGGAAGGTCACAATGTGGACATTCAACCATTATTGCCCATCAATGTGGACCTTTAACCAGCATTACTTCCAAGGAATGACGCTCATAGGGTCAATCGTATAATGGGCCCACGGCCTCATATATGGGCCTCACTCATGGGCCAATATATATATATATATATATATATATATATATATATATATATATATATATATAATGGCCACTGTTATATATATATAACAGCGGCCTTATCAAATGGGCATGGGCCGAGTCAAATAGGCTGAATCAAATGGGCCGATTTGAATAGGTCGAATCAATGGGCTGATTCAAATGGGCCAATTCGAATGGCTCTGAATCAATGAGCTGAATCAAATGGGCCGATTCAAATGGGCCGAATCAGTGGGCCGATCAACTGGGCTGAATCAGTGGGCTGATCAAATGGGCCGAATCGGTGGGACGATTCTAATACATTGTTCATCCATTGTTAGAGATCATTTTAGAGTATAAAAAAATGAATCATATCCAAAGGATCATCTGGACCATACCACAAATGGCAATGGTGATAATGATTCCCAAAGTTAAAAATTTAGAGGTCCCACCATAACATTTATTTCCCATTCAGTCTGATCATAAGGTCATAAAGACCTGAACAGTGAGGAAAAACAAATATCACATTGGTCCAAAACTTCTGTAACTCAAAGGGGTGCAATGGTAGACGTTCGATCCCACTGTTTTCTACAGTGTGGTCCATATGATACTAGATCTGTCTTATTTTCAGTCTCAAGCGTTGAGATAAGCTCGCCAGATGAACGGATGGTTTGGCTGGATCACATACATCAGGGGTGGGGTCCACGTATATGGCCCACCAGAGCTGTGAATCTACTTCATTTTTATCTCAAGCCTATGACGAGCTTGCAGAATGAATGAATGATTTAGATGTAACATAAACACTAGAAGTGGGTCCCACCGTCCAACCTCTGAACGGTGAGGATTTCACCTCACGGTACGGGTAGCAGCTGGTGGAAACATAACTGCTATGTAGCTGTTGTAGGTACACTGGCTGCTAGCCAGCAACTAAGGTGGGTCCCACATGGGGCCCACAGATATATATATATATATATATTATAATATTATATTATATATATTAAATATACATATGTACTGTATATAAGGGTGGGTTGCTGCCAGATGCACCGTCCAGATCCATCTGGACGATGTTGATATACCACAATTAGAGGTGGGTCCCACGAGGGAGTGGCCCACCTAAATGCTAATATATATATATAATATAAGGCAGCCCAGATTCTACCATCCAGACCCATCTGGACAGTGATGATCTACACTTTAAAGGTGGGTCCCACGTGGGAGTGGCCCACCATAGCATATATATATATATATATATATATATATATATATATATATATATATATATATATATATATATATATATATATATACACACACTATAATATATTATATTATATAATATTATATATTCAATATGTTATTATATATACATGTGCTACATACTTGTGTGTGTGTGTGGGATATTGCAACAGGCAGCGTCCAGTGTCCAGGGATGCTAGACGGCCTGGATGAAAGGAGTACCTCCTTCCCGGTAGGCCCCACATGAATGGACGGTTTGGATGGCCCTATGCAACACGTTGCCCCCACGTCAGGTGGGCCATACTCTTAGATCAAGTTGACAATTGTGTTTCCCTTCATTCAAGCGCATCCAAACGAACTGCCATGTGGGCCATTCGGTGGACGGTATGGATAAAAATACATACCTCATGGTGGGCCACACACACACACACACACCGACATCCATAAGAGAGAGAGAAAAATGAGAAGAGGAGGGACCCCGCCACAATTGGGCCCTCCATAATACAATGCATTATCATATGAGTCCCACATCAAGTAGGCCCTAAGATTTAATATCAACAGTGGATAACCCAAATGTGGCCTCCTTCTTTAGGTCCTTGGACTCATATGCTCTTTGCCTTCAATTTTGATGGAAGTTGATGTAAATTGGAAGGTTGAGATAGGAGATGAGAGGGTGGGAAAATGAGCCACACTAGTTTTTGGGAGAAAAAGCTTGGACGTTGGAAGCTCTCATGGGGGTTGGGGAGTGAAGATAGAAATGAGAGGGAGGGCGAGGAGTGATGGATGGAATGTGTGTTGTAAGGAATGGAGATAGGAAAGCATGGGTTTGTTTGAAATTTGGTAAAAGAGGGATGGGTAGAAAATTTTCCCATATCATAAGACAAACACCCTCAGAAAGTTAATCATGAACTTTGGACAAAAGGAAGATGAAACATTCTTCCAATGTTGGGAGCCGTTCGAGGATCTTGTTAGTTCATGCACACAACATGGTTTTGAAACATGGCGCATCACAAATTTCTTCTATGATGGACTAACATCTTCTATGCACCAGTTGGTCGAGACGATGTGCAATGGGGAATTCATGAACAAAGATGTCAATGATGTGTGGGATTATTTAAACAGATGTTGAAAATGCACAATCATGGGACATCTCTCCAAAAACCACCACTTCTAAGCCTACTCAATCAAAGGAAATGGGAGGAATGTCTGCTTTAAAAGAAGAAGATGACTTGAGTGTAAGGGTAGCCAATCTCATAAGAAGAGTCGAAGCCATGGAACTTCAAAAGGATAAGGCTAAGGAAGTAGTTTGCAGTATTTATGCCTGCAACATACATACAACTGAAAATTGTCTAACAATACCTACTTTTCAAGAAATTTTGAATGAGCAGTCAAATGCCATGAACAACTACCAGGACCTTTTAGTGGACTCACTTCAAATATATACAACTTCAGCTAGAGGGATGGATAAACTACTACTCCTCAAGGATTCCCTAACCAATTCCTGAATCAAGGGAACCTTCAAGAGGATCCAGTCTTAAAACACCTTCAAAATCAAGAGTTTTCAATTAGAGTATATTGCAAGCCATTTAAGACCTTTCAAAGGCCATACAAGGGTGTGAGACAAAATTTTAGATTGGGGATAAAGGGATCTTTCTGGCCCAACCTCTCTCCAACCCTAAACTACAATACGAAATTAGTGACCCAAGCCCTTTAAATCAATATGTAGAATAATCTAAGTCTATCACCACTCTTAGGAGTAGTAAAACAATTGACAAATCTATTCCAATAAAGACTAAAAAGTCTAAGGACTCGGAAGAAGAAACGAATGATAGACATAGTGTTGCCCTACATAGGTTAGAACTGGAACCTCAAGGCAATCCAATTGCTCCATTCCCTCAGTGGTTGATTGCACCAAAACCTCTATCAAACTCTCAGGATATTCTAGAGGTGCCTAAGCAAGTGAAGGTCAACATTCCTCAACTGGATGCTGTTAAACAAATCCCTTCATACGCCAAATTTCTGAAAGATCTATGCACTACCAAGAGACGGCAGAATATTCAACAGAGAATTTTTCTGACAGAAAAAGTGAGTGTTATCCTCAAACAAGATGTGCCACAGAAGTACAAAGACCCTGGTAGCCCAACCATCACTTATGTAATTGGAACTACCAAATCGAGCATGCACTTCTTGACTTGGGGCCAAGTGTTAATCTGATTCCTTACTCGATTTACTAATAACTGGGCCTAGGTGAATTAAAACCCACCCGGACCACATTACAACTTGCCAATCAATCAGTTCGTGTATCGAGAGGGATAATTGAGGATGTATTGGTCCAGGTTGACAAATTCTACTACCCAGTAGATTTTATCATCCTGGATACTCAATACATCGTGGGCATGAGCACTCAAATTCCTGTCATTCTTGGTCGTCCATTCCATGCCACATCAAATGCAATTATTAATTGTAAGAATGGGGTTATGAGTTTATCTTTCAAAAATATAACATTGGAGCTCAATATCTTTTCTAATATGAGCAAACGGGTAAAGGATGATGATGAGGCCCATGACATTAACATGATTGACTCGTTTGTGGAAGATAAAGCGCTCCTGACTCTATACTCTAACCCTCCTGAGACATGTTTGCCCACTCCCTTAATTTGGATGATGACACGATTAGGGAGAGGGATATCATGCTTAAAACCACGCCAGTACTTGAAGTTAACCGGTGGAGGCCACAATTTGAAGATTTACCCCAAACTGATGTAATGCCTCTACTGTCTAACTTCAAGACACTGAAGCTTGACCTAAAACTTTTGCCCACTAAGCTTGAACAGGTTTACTTAAGTCAAGAAGAGACATACCAGGTGGTGATTTCATCCCACCTTGAAAAAAAAAGAGAGTATGCTCATTTCTACTCTAAAAAAAGATAGAGTTATTAGGCATATCATCACTTATCTCCATATGGTGAATGAACTCCTTTCAACTAAATACATTGGCTCTTTAGAAGATTGCTCGGCACATGTGGTGGTTTCAAACAATCTATTGATACAAGACATAGTGGATGCTTTGCAAGACCATACCTCGATAGTTGTTACTGACTGAGAGTACCCTCATTTTGAAGTCCTTCCTTCCATAGATCCTGAATGTTTACCATCAAAGGAGAGGAAACTAAAAATTGAACCGAGGTCTGAAACTTCAGAATGTGTTGAGACTACACCTACTAAGAATTTTTCTGAATTTTATCTACTTTATAGTCTCTGATTCACCATGTTATACTAGCTTTGAAACTTTTTCTATCACAGGTGAATCATATATACTTTGGACACCTCAGGAGCTTAAAAGGAAACTTTATGTTAAGGTCCATAAATTTCTCTAGACATTCATGCTCTAGGACATCCAAGCCTACTATAAAAAGGGCTTTTTGATGATCTTGTTGAGAAACCTTTTAGGAAATTTATCAAGATACTGGTCGGAGGAAGAACCTGAATGCATGACTGAGTAGATTTCCTGTGCTTTCACAGTTGACAATTAGAATTTATTGCTTTAATATGATTTAAGACTAGGATAGTTTACTTTTCGTTGTTTAGGATAGTTTTCTTATTGTCTGTTTGAGTCTTTTTTGTTAACCCATCTTCGTACTAAGATCATTAGACAAGTATCAAAATTCCTTCTTCAGGTACTATCTTCCTATTACTTCCCTTTTTCTTTTCGTTGCCTCTTTTACATTACATGCTTATTTCTTTTACATCGAGGACAATGTAGATTTTAGGTTAGGGATGGAAGATTAGGAAACTAATCAGTTGTTTTCTTAGTCTTTGAGCAAAAATTGCAAGAATTTTTTTTAAAAAAAATTGAAGTTTAAGATACCTAATATTGATAATTTATATCTCTTGGATTCAGTTACTTGGAGATTTCAAAGTAAGTTCGAATTATTAATCCATTATTAGGAGTTTTAAACATTGATCAAGTCATGATTTCGTATGTCACATCTACCTTTCACATTAAAGCTTCAATCAACATTGAATTGTTAACTTGGTGATTATTTAGCATGAAAGGAACCAACCTGGGGAATTTTTTCATCATGTTCAATATATATATATATATATATATATATATATATATATATATATATATATAAAATAGTGCCCAAGTAAAAAAAAATAGTTGTCTTCAAAAAGGCCACCTATTAAAGGTCTTTAAAAAGGTTGACATAGCGTGAAAGCCGTCGATGAAAAAAATCAAAAGCTAGAGGAATAAAAGAGGGAATTAAAAGATGAATGGTAAGACAAGTTTTAGTTTAGGTTTTGGTTGTCTTGAATGCTCTTTGGATTATCAATGTTATCACAAAAATGAAGAATTGAACCTTTGATTGTGAATAGTCTAGACTTTATTATACACTCATGGACTTCAATGTTTGGAATTGTTCTAATTGGTGGATTAATGCTTTGAACTTGATTATGAAGTTACCAAGTGCTAGAATTGCGGGGACAAAGTAATGCTTGACATTGTTGTATTTTAGAATTCTATTATCTGGATTGTCTTAAAAACACCTGAGCTTACAGAAATTATCTTGTGGTTCTCGAAATATTTTTCCCATACTTTGCTCGGGACTAGAAAAATGCTGGTTGGGGATTGTGTTGAGGGTTCTTGACGTCACTCTCACTGAGACTATTACTACATTGCGACCCTACACTTGGGGTTGTGAACAGTCTCCATAGAATTTAGGCAAATCTTGACTTGTTCTTTCTCTTCGGGTAACTGTCTGCATGAGGCACCCGATGTCTTTCATTTGTCTATGAATTTCTCTACAGGTTCTCCTTCTCTTTATCGTACGGAAGCTAATCCATAATGTTGATGTCACGATCTGACGAAAAAAAGTTTGACATAAAGGCATCCTGCATTTGTTCCCAGCTTTTTATTGATTCCGGAGCTAAACCGGTATACCATCGGAACGCCTTTCCTGTTAACGAAGATCCGAACAATCGTAGACAATATTGTGAAACAGTGGAGAAATTTCCCATGGTTGTAATAAAATGCATAAGGTGCTCACCTGACGACCTATCCCCACTGAATTTTTGAAAATCAGGATGTTTAAAATTTGTTGGGAACGGTATATCTTCTACCTCGTTGGGATATGGTGTTCTGTAACAAAATCTACCAATATTTTCACGCTCTCCTTCTGTTCTGACAGTTCTGCAACCACTTGTCACACTTCTTCTTGAGTTATTGTTCTCACCATGGGGGTAAATCCATGTGACCCTACCCTTGGCGGTTATGATCCTTAAGGTTGCTGCTCTTGCTCATTTATAGCCGCCTTCCTTGGAGGGGCTACAATTTGAGCCACATTATGTGTCAAATTTGTTAGGACTTCTCGTAGATTCCTGCATTCTTGTGTTAATGTTTTTTGTGCCTGAGCCATCTCAGTTATGCAGTCTTCAGTAGTCGGACTTTGACTTGTCCCTGCCATGCATACAGCCACTTCTCTGTTTCCTGACAAAGTAGTCGTTAGAGTGGAGTAGGAATTTACCAGTGTTATAGGACTTATTGAGAAAGGAGTTTCATTTGATTCTTCTGTACTTCCATGGAATTCCATTGATTGTGATACGACCTGTGGAGTTGTATTTTGGGGTAATACTGAGATTTATGGACTTTTCATCAGTGATTTTCCTTTCTCTTTTCTTGTCCATCGGGTATTCATTACAAGCCGAGCTAGAAAGTCTTGCGATATCAGAGAATGCAGGGAGTTTTCTGGATATAATGCTGGAGGAGTGAGTTCGTGATTCTTTTTAGTTGTATTCCGTGTTATCGGCCCTCTGACTTTCTGTGGGGGTGGACTTTTTTGGTAGTCACATTGTTACGGGCTCTAAATGTTCGACGTGACACGACGATCCAATCATTGTTGTTATCTTGTGCTAGTGGCGAAACAGTGATGACTCCGACCAAGGCTTTATCACCTCTTATCATCGTAGATTGCTTCTTATGGATCAAAGACCAACGACTGCTGTATTCTATCACCAATCCCGTCATTGTAAAGTAAAAACCCTTTCACTTGCTTTGGTCGCCATTGCTGCAATTATAATTCGAGATGATATTGATCAGTGTTTAGATAATAAAATACTTTGTTTTAAAGATGAAGGGGAGGATGTTCCTGTTGAGAGTCGCCATTTTGGCGCCTGCATGATGCAAAATAGTGATGAAATTCCCTATATATTATTGTTTAAGTTATTACTGAATAGGAATAGTCTCCAGTGGAGTCGCCATTTTATTTCGACAAGAAACAAAGGTATTTGATTTGGAGAATTATCTTATTCAATGATAACAAAATGAAGTGAATATAGGGAATAAACATCATATTTAATTTATCCTATAAGCTCGTTTTACATCCTCATACAATCCCTTGATTCCAAAATAAAGTATTCTAATACATAAAAGAAAGATATATATATATATACATATATATATATATATGTATGTATTGAATGGACTCAGGTAGTGATTCCAGCAGTATTTCGGATCATAGTAAAATCTTCAGATTAGATAATTCATCATGCGGAATTAATATACATCTTGGCCAATCTAATAAGCTTGTAGTACTTTATCCCTTGGGTAAGAATTAAGTTCTTATTATCTTCAAAAGATATATTTTCGAAGAAAACAACTTGTCAGCACAATGGACCTGTTGCGCAGACGGGTTGTTTTGACTTTCATTGTGCACATGGCTACACCGTCCATTGCGTGGACCATCTTGTTGTGCGCGAGCCGTCCATTGCGCAGACCATCTGTTGCGCACGCAACTGATCTCCATGAATACCTAAAATTCTTCCAAGTCTAAGCTCTGCTTCTGTTCCTGAAATTTCTCTCTGATCCCTCAAATGAAAGATGGCAAGGTATTTATAGCCTCTCACACATGTGAAACCCTCCATTCGCATAACGAATATCCATTTCAAACCCTGCGCACGACAAACTTCTATTGCGCGCAAACTTACATTGTGCGTCACGCAACGCATCTTCCAATACTTCTATTGCACGCAAACTTACATTGTGCGCCGCACAATGCATCTGCCAATAATTCTATTGCTCACAAACTTACATTATGCGTCGCACAATGCATCTGCCAATACTTTTATTGTGCGCCGCACAACAAAAGACTAAAAATTTATTTTCTTCTTTTCTTTTCAATCAATTTTTCTATGCCTCAACACCTATAGAAGATAATGGTTTCCGAAGTTTCACATCTAGGTGCTACCAAGAAGAAGATGTTTGTGGTTATAAATGCAAGGTAAATTATTTCCTAAAAATTTTTAATTGCCATTTTTTACTGTGATTTCACTTTTAGATAAGGCTAAATCAATTCGCCCATATAATACCCTAACATAGATGGTTTATACACACACACACACGCACACACACACACACACACACACACACACACACACACACACACACACCCACCCACCTGGTCTCCTACGCACTAGGCCACAAGGAGGTTATATGTGAGCATTCATATAAGCCATAAGATGATCGAAATGGCTGGGATTCAGCTGCATTGAGAGAGTCTTAAAAAAATGACTCTCTCTGAGGGACGCGGATTAGCTACCGACAGAGTACGAGACTCACTACCAAAGTAACGTCACCAAGTTTTGTGTGCCCCACCATGATGTATGTATTCTATCCACACCGTCCATCCATTTGGAGAGATCATTTTAGTGAATTATCCAAAGAATGAGAAGGATCCAAAGATGGAGTGGACCCCACCACAGAAAACAGTGCTGAGAGTGATGCCCACTGTTGAAACCTTTCTAAGGTCCACCATGATGTTTATTTGAGATCCAACCTGTTCATGTGTTAACGCAGACATGAAAGAAGGGAAAACACTAATATTGCCTTAATCGAAAACTTGTGTGGCCCTTAGAAGTTTTTAATGGTGGACATCACTCTCCCCACTTTTTTCTGTGGTGGGGTCCACTAGAGCTTTTGATCTACCTCATTCTTTGGATAATGCCATAATATGATCTCTTAAAATGGTTGGACGGTGTGGATACATACATACATCATGGTGGAGCCCACAAAACTTGGTGACATCACTTCAGTAGTGAGTTTCGCTACTCAACTTCTCAGTAGCTAATCCACGTCCCTCTCCGAGACGGAAGCAGATTGTGTAGTGAGTAACTCACTACGCTTAGCGTATTGAGTAAATTGTGTGAGGTCCACCATGATTTATGTATTTTATCTTCTCTGTCCATCCATTTTCCCGGATAATTTTATGGCTTAAGCCCAAAAATGAAGTATATACAATGTTCAAATGGACCACATCACGGGAAATGGTTGAATTGAACTTCTACTGTTGAAAATTTCTTTGAGGCCATAGAAGTTTTGGATCAAATAGTTGAAAATTTGTCACAAGTAACTTATATATTTTATCTTCTCTGTCCATCTATATATATATATATATATATATATATATATATCTGTTTGAAAATTTGATGCAAGTAACTTATATATTTTATCTTCTCTGTCCATATATATATATATATATATGTGTGTGTGTGTGTGTGTGCACGCGTGTGTGTGTCTGTATAGAGACTCGGTCTCCTGCGTACAAGACCCAAGTAACTTATATGCGAGCTTTCATATAAGCCGTAAGATGACCAAAACGGCTGGGATTCAGCGCATTGAGAGAGTGAGTCTTCAATGACTCTCTCCGAGACTCACGCTAAGACTCTGGAATTTCACATAGATTTCCTGCGAAAGCCTTTCGCATGAAATTCCTGCACAAGGATTCTATGTGGGGCCCATTGCGAAGTTTGTGAGAAAGCCACTCCGTCCATCCTTTTTTTGAGATCATTTTAGGACTTTCGACCAAAAATAAGGTGTAAGTTCTTTATGTTTTCATTTCATCTCAGTGAAAATGACCTTATAAACGGTTTAGATGGAATATAAACATCAAGTGGAGCCTAGGAAGGTTTCAACAGTAAGCATTCGTTTCCTCACTGTTTCATCTCATATGGCCGACTTGAGTTTTAGATCCTCCTCATTTTTGGTATAATATCCTAAAATGATATCTAAAAATGAATGGATTGGTTAGATTTCACACAAACATCACAGTAGGCCCCACATAGAATCCTTGCGCAGTAACTTCCTAGGAAAGGCTTTCATAGGAAATCCGCATCCCCTGGAATTGGGAAACGGATTGGCTACTCCCCCTACCACCAGCTAATTGTTCACAACCCCAAGTATAGGGTCGCGATGTAGCAATAATATCGGTAAGACCAAGGTCAAATCCACAGGGACTGATCTTTGTACGTTTCTGAAATTAACTAGAAGTAGAACTAGAAGGAGATAGAAACCTAAATCTGAATGAATTGAGAGAGTAATTTTGATTAGAGTAATTAAAAATAATAAATTTAAAGGTGGGAACTAGGGTTTCCAAGGATCCATTTGTAGTGATCAGGGAGCCCTCTTGCTTGATTCAAGTAACACAATTATAATTGGAGTCTTATCCTATCCAATTGGAAAATATCATTTTGAAATCAAATCTGAATTTCTATTGACCTAATTCTGAATGAAGGAGAACTTGATAATTAGCAGGGATTCCATCACCAAACCATGCCCATGAGACAATAACAAACAACAGGATTTACCAATCCTATAATCTTAAAGCAAGAGAAATGTGAAGATTAGGAAGGATTCCATCACCCTACCATGCCTAAGGGATGATAGTAAACAACAAGACTTACTAATTTCACAATCTCAAATCAGAAAAAGAAGATACTCAAAGCTATTATAGATCTACTGTAATTTGAGTCACAATAAACCATTAAAAACTGAAAGTATTCCTTAGATATGAAATTAAAATCCATGGAGTTCAACATAAACATGAATCAAAGAAATAGAAACATCCCATCATGCTACAAGCTTCACCTTATAGCCCTAGCCAAGAGGTTTAGCCAACCATAGACATGATTGAACTAAAATCTCTTAAGAAAATCATAAAAACAACTAAGGAAAAGGAGAAAAAATGTTTGGCGGTAGCTCTCCACCCTTGTGCTTTGCTCCTCTAATCCTAGATAATGCCCAGGGATGCCCTGGGGACTCTTATTTATAGTTGAACAACACTTCCTTTCACACCGACTTGGAAGAATCTATAAACCGGCTCAAATTTACAAAGTCCGCGTAAAATTTGCATAACAGTTCGATGCATCGAAGGTCTGTAGATATGATCTTCAATATAAGCTTCGATGCATCGAAGGTTTTTCGATGTCATTGAAACTAGTTCAGAACTGTCCAGCGAGTTTGGCTTAAAAATCCTGTAATTTTCAATTCCACCTTCAATACATTTAAGTACCTTCGATATGATCTTCAATGCATCTAAGGTCTTTCGATATGATCGAAGGCGATTTTGGTAGTTTTTCAGAATTAGACATTTCTACTCCCAGAATTTGATTTCAAGACAATTTTCAGGATTCCTTTTCTTCACTTCAAGTCTTCGATTCTCTTCCTTCATCACTTAGTTTCCTTAGATCTTTGGCATATGAATTCTTCAATCTTGGTCTCCTAAGATCCATCTCTTGCCTTGGTGATCTTTGAGCATCAAATCTATGTTTTTAGCACTATTTTCAATCTAAGCTCTTAATTTCACCTTGTAACACAAACATGAGTAAAATAAGACATTAAGTAGTATCATGTTCATAAAACCAAGATATAAATAGGGGATAATATGCAATATTTGACCCTTAACACAATCCCCGACCAGCTTTTTGCTAGTCCCGAGCAAAGTATGTAAAAAATGAACTTCAATGCACAATGTTCAAACCTTTTTCAGAAAACAATCTTTTGTGTAATCAAGTATGAATGAGTAGACTCAAGATGAGAAAGTGAGATTTTAAAAACCTATAGCCGAATCACATAAGCAATCGATCAAATAAGTTCTTTATCCATTAAGTCAGAGCATAGTTCGCATATCAAGTTTTTCAATTTGCTCAGTGAAAATCATCTTGCTTCCATAAAAAATGCTATCAATTCATCATGTTATCCATGTGTAAGACCCGACCCGAGTTCATGTGTATGCATATGTGTGTGAGTATGTATTTCATCTCTCTTGGTCCCGTGGTCCTAGCAGTCGAATACCAGCGACCGTGACCCTCAGATAGTGTTTGCGGTCATCCTTAAGTCCGGTCACGTTAACCCGACTCGAATCGACCCGAAACCTATGTCATCTTGTTTGCATCGTCATTACGGTTTCAATGATGCATCTTGTGTGTCCATCTGATGTATAGATCATAAGTTATGTACGTTTTATTTTATGGCCCTTGATCATGATCATGTGACCCACCTCGGTGTAGTGCATGTGGCCCCCACTCCCTTTTTGCACAAGTTCCAACACACACATTACACACACCACCTAAATCTCCATATCTTATACTACCAACACCACCCACACCACCCAAACTTATCCTACCCTAGCAACTTTGGTTTTTCCTCCCTAACTAATCATGGCATTCTCTTACCAAGGCAAGATTTCTTTCTCTTTTCTAGAAAAGAAATGATTACCATCATTTGCTACAACTCTCTCTCCCTCTCTCTTTCTTCTCATCCTCTCTATCTCTCCCTCTCCTCTCCCTCTTGCAAGCTTCCAACGTCCCACCCCTTGCAACATTCTAGCCCCTCATCTCCCATTTTTCTCCCCATCCATCCATCAAAATCACATCTACCCCTTCATCTTGCTTCCTTGAAACCTTAGAAGATGGAGTGGAGTTTTGATAAAGATCTTAAGGTGGGTGTCTATACAAGTGTTGATCTCTCTTCTATCCCTTGTTTCTTTGATTTCTTCATGTATGGGACACGTAGGACCCACCAATCCATGGTGGGGATCCCATTTGATCCCTTAGATGTGGCCCTTGACCCATCCTACATGCATACATTATTCCATGATGGGGTCATTCTCCATGGACCCCATCATGATGTATCTCATGATCTCACTCATTCTAAGGTCATTTAGACCTTGATTTTATGGTGGGGATGGTATCCCCACCTTAGAAATTGTTTTTATTGTGGGGTTTATGCATGGATGGACCCAAGATGTGAATATGTATGACTAGATCTTTATATGAGGGATCTTAGTGGCGAAATCCCTCTATGTATGGCCGGATTCTCTCTCATTTCCTCTCTCTTTTTCCCTATTTTCTTCCATTTTGTTGATCAAAGTGGCCCACCTTGTGGACCAACAAGATCCCAACCTTCCATAGAGAGGGGACATTTTCACAGTCCCTCCCATTGAACGTGTGGCCCCTAAATGCACAAAAAGGGGTGCATGCAAGCTTGTTTTTGGTAATGGGATAGTTTGGATATTTGCAGGGCCCACTTGGGTGGACCACACCATGAATTCCAGGGGCTTAATCCCCATTTAACTTATGTTTACAATTTAATTTTGTGAAGTATATGTTGTTTAGTTTATCTGGATAAATTTTGGACCATATTGGGGGTTGATTTTTGGTCTTTCGGTGGGAACTTTAATGTCATCCAATACATGATTCTTATAGACATATGTGCCTACAAAAATTCAGCCCCACCTGACCCTGATTGAGGTCCCAAAAGTGTGGCCCAAGTGATGTGGTTAGTCTGTAAATTCTGAATTATTCCATCAACATATCAGTGTGGAATTCCTTAAATATAAAATAATTTTTCTACTGGTGGGCCACATCCATGGACCCCACTTTGTAGTGCACATATGAGGGGACATAAAAACTATTTTCCCAATTTTTAAAGGCCATTAATCCACACCATTGGAAGTTCAGATCAGGGCCTGTCAAAAATCTGCACTAAACAGATTTTCTAGACAGTCTGTTTTCTTTAAATTAAATTAAATACTTCTGCTATTCCAAAAATTTTGAAAATATACAGAGAGGTGGCCCACCTACAAAGTTTTGGGGTCAATGGACCCCTGTACAATTCGTGGTGCGGGCCGGACCGGCCCACCAGGCTGGGACGTCCAGCCATGGTTGGCTGTCGACCCTCCTTGTGGGCCCACCTTGATGTGTTGTGTATCCTCGCCGTCTATCTATTTCTGGTCCACATGGGGATGTGGTCCACCTCCCTGAGGATTTACCCATTTTTGGGACCCACTTTGATGAGTTTTTGGGCTTGCCGCCCAAGCCCATAGGACTGTCCACCTTGGGATGCCTAGGCCCATTGGGTTACTGCTGGACGTCCAGTCCAGCAGCATGGCCCACCTAATTTATGTGTATCATCCATTCCTTTTACCTGGTGGGACCCACAAAGATGTGTGTGAGTCACTAGTGAGCAAAATACTTAGTCTATATATATTATTGCTGGACTCTAGCAAGCCTAAGAACAAGTGGGCTGGAAATTTAGCAATAGACGTAAAATGGCTGCCCTTAACGGCATGTTTTGCTGCAGCAGGGCCAACCAGATTCAAGGAGGTTTATGCATAAAATCTTGCCATTTCCAGATGTGCCTTTGGGCTTAATTAGTGTACACTTAAGGCCTACTCCAGTTGGGTTTTTATTGGATCAATGTTCATAACTATTTGTTAGATCTTCTAGGCCCTTTTATCCTGAAACTTTCTTGATAGGTCCCTTGACCATTGGGCCTACATTTACTACTTATTATGGGAGGTTTGTAGGCCATAATATGCAAGTAGTTGGGCCCTTGGTTGCCCACCAAAATAACCTTATACTTGGGCCAAGTTGTGAGGCCCAACTCACTTGGATAAAGCATAAAAATTGCCCATATGGTTGGATTAGCGGGCTGCCCATTAGGCTCACCACAATATGTGGATTTGTCACCTTTATGGTTGGGCCCAAACCTTGCTTAAGGGCCCACCATATTGCCTTTGAGTTGGGCTTTGAGTATAGCCCATTAGGCCATGGATTGCCTTAGGCCCTAGACCTTGCTTCATATTCGAATAGTGGCGGGCTACCTTTTGGGACCCAGTTGAGGTTGGATGTCTTCCTTGGTGTCCCTAAGATAGGCTCATGGGTGGCTATTAGTGGTTTAAGGCCTACCATAGACCCTCGTTAGGACCGCTTATTCCTTTAGGCTTATATATTGCCCTCCTTAGCTTTGTGGGCTACCCCAAAGCATTGGGCCCCTACTAGAGGATTTTTCCTTGAATTAATTATTTAAATACATAGACTTGATTCCCTCCTTGGGAATGAGGAGTATGTTCTAAGTCATCATTGCCGTATGGCGTACCCTCATGACCCATATGCATCATGGAGTGTTGGGATTGCATTTGTGTGTGGTCATTAAGTTGACATGATAGAGGGATGAAGTTCCCCTCTTGTGCACATTGAGTGCTTGGAGATAATGCAAGATTGGTTGTATGACTCATGCATCTGGCATCGCATCTCATGGACATTATCGTCCTTGCTTCATTAGGGCCTTGCCTCCACTGGTATATTCGTGGATGGCTATATGTGGACATCGAAAATATATCATTTGAGCATTAGGGCGTATAGGATATCCCTGGGCAAAAGCCCCTAAACCTTCAAGGTACCTAAAAGACGTCTTAACACCGTGACCGAGTGGAAATCATGAGCGCCCGAGTGCCTTACACCATTAGGCCGCGTCTCCCACTGTCGTGTAGTCAGTTAAGATGGGATGTGGCCTTATCCGCCTGAGTGAGATGGCATGAATAGGCTGAGTTTGACCAGCTCATGAATGGGTCCGCTACCGTCGAGCCTTGCTAGTGGTTGGCTGTCCACAAGCGGGTAGTGTGGTCTCTTACGCTCGTTGACTGTACGGTCTTAATAGCGGCAGTCATCCGGTAGTGCATTAGACCCAGGTGATATTCCTTATGATGGAACTGTATGGGATATGTGGACTGGTTATAAGCATTAGCATCACTTCGCATTGCATTGATATTAGCTGTATAAGCCTTGTTGCATTGCATAGCCTTGGTATGGCTTCCTACATTCATGACTTTGCCTTGGTTAGGCTTGTGGTATTGGCATTGATCATGTTTATCTTCTGTATCTCCTATTATTCCTCTACGCACAATTGTCACACATCTTCACCACCCTTTAAGCTTCTATAAGCTTATGCACGATTAATGCGTGCAGGAGATCCTAAGTCGGCATCGTAACAGCTGAGTTTGGATAAGTGTTGAGCCGAGGACCCAGTGTTGCAAACATTCTTCCTTCTTCCCTTTGTCACCAGATGTATTTCCCTTCATCATTGTATTAAGGCTCAAATTTATAGTGGATTTTGTGATGTATGCCTATGTTACTTCTGAGATATACTTGTTGTGATCTTGGGTATGCTCATATTGAAAATGGTTATATGTTTATGAAAATCCTCCTTTTAGGATACCAGGATCGGAACTTGCCTCAGGAGCTGAGAATGGAGTACTACGGAGGCTGTTGCGATCAGAATCGACTATCGGTTTCCTTGTGAGTCCGGTGACCGAGTCTGGGGCGTGACACCATGTTTACCATATTTAGGTTGGTTGAAAATTCAAGTACTGATTCCGAACTTATCCCATTTTTCTTCTTTTTCCAGTTTTTGATTTTATATTGACGGTCACTCTTATTTTTTTCTTTTTCAGACTTTACATTCTTTTCAGAGACTTTTTTCATTCTCATGAGAGGCGTTGTCATTCTTCGTTCTTCTCATCATTCATGACCTTTTTGTCGATCTCCTGTTTTTTATAACTGTTTTTTTAAGGTGGATACAATTCTCCAGAATCAATCCTCAATATCTATCAATGATTCACATGCTAACAATCAGAGGTTTTAGTATTATTTACAGAAAATAATTTGAATGTGTCTTGTGAATTTGATAAACATGATATTCAAACTTCCTCTTAATCAATTGAGAGCAAGAACATTAAGCAATAGATTACTTAGATGCCAACAGTTCAAAATTAAATTTCTATCTTATCATCATACTCAAAACAATCTTAAATATACAACTTATCACTTTCCAAATAGATAAACATTGAATTAAAAATTTTTTTTTATAAAATTTCACTCAAAATTGAGAAAACACTGATTAGTTTACCTAATCCCTCATCCCCAACCTAAAAATCTACATTGTCTTCAATGTAAAAGAAATAAACATGTAATGTAAAGAGGCAATGAAAAGTAAAGGGAAGTGATGAAAAGGTAATACCTAAAGAAGGAATTTCGAGGCTTTTCCTATATATATATATATATATATATATATATATATATATATATATATATATATATATATATATATATATATATATATGCGCTCAACCTCACGAGTCCGTCCCATGAGGTGGAGCTGTGTGGGCCCCGTCGTGATGCGTTTCGAACATCTACCCCATCAGTCAGATGCACCATTCCATCATGGGCCTAGGTCTCAAAAATCAAGTCAATCCGTGACTTGTGTGGGCCACACCACATACATAAGTGGAGAGGGGTAGGGAAAAGGTACTATGCGCTCAACCTCACGAGTCCATCCCATGAGGTGGAGCTATGTGGGCCCCACCATGATGCGTTTCGAACATCTACCCCATCAGTCAGATGCACCATTCCATCATGGGCCTAGGTCTCAAAAATCAAGTCAATCCGTGACTTGTGTGGGCCACACCACATACAGAAGTGGAGAGGGGTCGTGCACCATTAAAACATTCATAACCATTTTTGAGGGCCCACCGAGATGTGGTTTGCAAATCCAGCCCATCCATTATGTGTGTCCCACTTGAATGAGGGTTCAGACCAAGTTTCAGGTGCATGCAAAACTCAGGTGGGCCCCACCAAGTGCTTTTATATGTTTTAATAGTGTCTTCACATAATTTTAAATGGTATAGCCCACCTGAGTTCCGTATATGGATGATTTTTGGGATATCACCAATTAAAATCAACCATATATGGAACTCAGGTGGGCCATATCATCTACAATTATGTGAAGACACCGTTAGAACATATAAAAGCACTTGGTGGGGGCCTCCTGAGTTTTGCATGCGCCTGAAACTTGGTCTGAACCCTCATTCAAGTGGGACACACATAATGGATGGGCTGGATTTTTAAACCACATCTAGGTGGGCCCTTAAAAATGGTTATGAATGTTTTAATGGTGCACGGCCCCTCTCCACTTCTGCATGTGGTGTGGCCCACACAAGTCACGGATTGACTTGATTTTTGAGACCTAGGCCCACGATGGAATGGTGCATCTGACTGATGGGGTAGATGTTCGAAACACATCACGGTGGGGCCCACACAGCTCCACCTCATGGGGCGTTAAAATCAGCTCGAGCACATGGTACCTTTTCCATACATACATACATACATACATATATACATATATATGTATATATATACAGGGAAAAGGTACTATGCGCTAGAACGTAAAGCGGTCATCCGTGAGGTCGAGCTGGGTGGGCCCCACCGTGATGCCTTTCGAACATCAACACCGTCCACCAGATGTACCATTCCATGGTGGGCCTGGACGGCCCAAAATCAAGTCAATCCGTGACTTTATTGGGCCACACCACATACAGAAGTGCAGAGGGGCCGTGCACCATTAAAACATTCATAACCATTTTTGATGGCCCACCGAGATGTGTTTTGCAAATCCAGCCCATCCATTATGTGTATCCCACTTGAATGAGGGTTCAGACCAAGTTTCAGGTGCATGGAAAACTCAGGTGGGTCCCACTAGTGCTTTTATATGTTTTTGGCATGTATACTTATGGTTTTAGATGGTGTGGCCCACCTGAGTCACGGATTGACCTGATTTTGGGCCGTCCAGGCCCATTATGGAATGTTGCATCCGGTGGATCGGTGTTGATGTTCGAAAGGCATCACGGTGGGGCCCACCCAGCTCGACCTCACGGACGACCGCTTTACACTCGAGCGCATAGTACCTTTTCCCATATATATATATATATATATATGGGAAAAGGTACTATGCGCTCGAGCGTAAAGCGGTCGTCCGTGAGGTCGAGTTGATGTGGGCCCCACCGTGATGCCGTTCGAAGATCCACACTGTCCACCAGATGCACGAGCCCATAGGGGACCGACACGGCTGAAAATCAAGTCAATCCATGACTTTTGTGGGCCACACCATGTACAAAAGTTAAAAGGGGCCGTGCACCATTGAAACATTCAAAACCATTTGTGGGGACCTTTCGAGACGTTTTTTGATGATCAACACCATCTATCATGTGTGTCCCACTTGGCTATAATTTTAGACTAAGTTTCAAGTGGTATCCACAACTCAGATGGGGCCCACCAAGTGCTTTTACATGTTTTTGCGTGTATACTTATGTTTTCAGATGGTATGGCCCACTTGAGTTATGTGGACGGCTGATTTTGAGCCATCTGGGCCCACCTTGGGCTCGTGCATCTGGTGGACGGTGTGGATCTTCGAACGGCATTACGGTGGGGCCCACATAGCTCGACCTCACGGACGACCGCTTTACGCTCGAGCGCATAGTACCTTTTCCCTATATATATATATATATATATATATATATATATATATATATATATATATATATATATATATATATATATATATAATCCCATCCATCTGACTTGTGGCCAAATTGAAAGTGGGATAAACACATCCAATCTAATTATCCTTGAAAAACTACAACAATGAGATGACCGATCAATGTAAAAGCGGGATAAACTGTGGGATCGTTTCATGAGTTTTTTGGTTTTTTTAAAACTTTCAGCCATCCATATTGGTGTCAGTACATGAGTGTACTTAGATCGATACATCACACTGCTACGTGTCCTGTGGCGAGATGGCTCTCAGGTTTCCCATCTCCGGAGGTGGTATCACCCCCACACGAACGTGTATGGTATACTAACAACTCATTATGGTGGGCCATTCTGCGATGGAATATGCGGCATATGTATGGTATAATAACAACTCATGCGGCATCACATTCACCGGGTGTTAAAGGGGATGTATTTGATACTCTGGCTATGTACGCCTGATACGCCTGATACACAGTTAGAAATTTAAAAATTGTACACATGGCACGCTCTAAATCAATTTAAACCGACCAAATTAAATTGTGGAACCCACTGAGTCTAGATCACTCAATCCTGATCTCTAACTCGCGGACACATGTTTTTTGAACCAAGATCATTGGATTTTTTGGGAATTTACATCCAGACGTAAATATCAATGTTTTAATCTAAAAATTTTTTAAAGGAAAAAAATATCTGTACACGGATTGCATATTTGGAGGGATGTGGTTATTGGTGGATGCTCGGTGGGAGCATCATAATTAGAGGTGTACATGAGTCAAACCTAGTCGAGCTTGGCACAGCTCGACTCAGCTAAGCCGCTTGCTGACCCAGTTTGAACTTGGCTCAGCTCGGTCCTCAAGCCTGACTGGCTAGCTCAGCTCAATTCGATCAGCAGCTCGGGCCAGTCCGATCCGAGTTCGAGCCAAGATCGAGCCAAGTTCGCCTGTGGAGCATTTTCACAAACACATGGATTGCACCTTCAAAATCTCACCATGTGTAAAACAACAGCAGTAGTTTTGCAAGTATTTTATCAAACACCTTGTAAGCAACATAAAAATCAAGAAAAACAAAAAAGGAAAAAAAAAAAAAGGGTATTTGTTTCATATACATACCTTCCTTGCCGCCAGCTACACTTCATCGAGTCATTTCATCAAACACTTGATGAGCAACAACAATATTAAAGTAACAGAGTCACCGAACTGGTTCGATCCTAGTTCGATTCGAGTTGGGTTCGATCCGAGTCGAGTTCAGCTCGGGCAAGCTTGAACTCGGTTCGAAATTTTTTCGAACTAAAAAAATCAGCTTGACTCAGCTCGAACTCAATTTCGAACCGAGTCGAATCGAGTTTTTCGAGTCGAGTCGATCGAGCTAACTGAGCTAACTCTGCTCGTGTACAACCCTAATCATGATGTATCCATTCCATCCATCCATTTTCCGAATCATTTTAGGGCCTTAGCCAAAAATGAGGCAGATCCAAATCTCAGGTAGACAATGCCATAGAAAACAGCGGTGATTGAACAACCACCATTAAAAACTTTTTTAGGGCCCACCATAATGTTTATTTTTCATCCAACCAGTTCATTAGATCACATGGACTTTGTGAGACCCGACCCGAGTTCGCATGTGTGCATGTGTGTGTGTGAGTATGCATCTTGTTCATCATGGTCTCGCGGTCCTACAGGTTGAATCCCGGTGACCTATGGATAATGTTTGCGGTCATCTTTGAGTTCGGTCATGCAGACCCACTCGAATTGACCCGAGACCTATGCCATTGCGACCGCATCGTCGCCGCGGTTCCAATGCCATGTCTCGCGCATAAATCCGATATGTGGATCAAAAGTTATGTACATTTCATTATATGACCATTGATCTGTGACCAACTTAGGTGGAATGCATGTGGACGACTATCACCCATGGCACAAGTCCCCATACACACTACACACACACCACACAAATCCTATGGAAACACTACCCATCTCAACAAACACCACCCAAGCCTAGTCTAAAGGCTAAACATTGTAATCTCCTCCCTATGCTATGATGACTTATCTTATAAAATAGTTATGGCATTTTCTCTCTCTTTATTCCCTGCATCCCTCTCATTTCTCTCCATTGCTAGAATTTTCAGCAACTTTCCTTCCATCTCCCTCTCTTCTCTAGCCCCCTTCTCCTCCATTTCTCCTCAATCCATCCATCAAAATCACATCTCACCCCTTCAACCTTGCTTGCTTAGAGCCTTAGAAGCTTGGAGTGAAGTTTTAATGAAGATCTTGAGGTGAGTGATTCATAGGATTAGTCTCTTTTCTTTCCTCTTACATGAACCTTTTTCATTTGATTGGGAGTGTGTAGGACCCACCAATCAATGGTGGAGGTCCTACATGACTCCATGAGTGTGGCCAACAACCCACTTTATGCATGCATGATTGCTAGGATGAGACCATTCTCCATGGACCCCATCATGAGATTTTCCTTTAATTTATAAGTTTGTGGGTCATCTAGACCCTTGATCCTGGGTGGAGATCGCATCTCCACCATTGGATTTTGATTAGAAGATGCATGCATGAGTAGATCTTGTAATCTCATCAATATAGTGATATGTGTGGTTTGTGATGAAGGGAAGGGCCTCAATGTGGTAGAGCCCCTTCCCTTGTGGCCGATTCTTACTCCTATTTTGTTGATCTATTAATTTCAGATGTGTGTGGCCCACCTTGTGGCCTGGAAGTATCCAGACCATCCAAAGAGAGTGGAAGCCCATGTCTATCCACTCTATGAACATATGTGCCCCCATTTGCTCCTTTTTGGACACATGCAATGGATTTTATGGTATGGATTAGGCCTGGATATTTGTGGGGCCCACTGAAGTAGACCACAACTCAAATTTCATGGGGTGATTTCCCCTTATTTTGGTTTCTATGCTCATTTTATTTCATGTGCATGTTGCTGCCCAGAAAATTTCTAGACAGATTTTTGCTGCACTTGGGCTTAAATTTAGGACTGATTAGGGGACCTTTTGTACCCATCAAATATACTTTTCTAAAAGGTGGGGATCTCATCTTGATGTCCCCCAAATTTCAGCCCCATCTGACCTTCATTGGGGTCCCAAAGGTGTGGTCCAAGTGGGGTGAACAGTCTGGATTTTCTACACTGTTCCAACAACATTCCACCCTGTACAAGTTGGAATTCCGAAATTTATTAAAATACCTTTGAGTGTCTAAAAATTTTAAAATTTTACAGGGAGGTAGCCCACCCATGGTAGGACCCACCTACAAAATTTTGGGGCCAATGGACACCTGTACACATTATGGTGGTGGCTAGACCGGCCCATTACAATATGGTGTCTAGATCAGTCTGATTTTCAGGATAGATTGATTTATTTAAATAAATTAAAATATTTATAAATGTCCAAAAATTCTAAAATTTTGTGGAGGTATGGTACACCCATGGTGGAACCGACCTACCAAATTTCATGTCCAATGGACACCTATGCACACCGTGGCAAGGGCCGGACTGGCCCACCACGTTGGGACGTATAGGTTTGTCCGATTTTCTAGACAGACCGTCTTGTTTAAATTAATTAAAATACTTATAAATATCTAAAAATTTTGAAATTTCGTGGGGGTGTGGCCCACCTATGGAAATATCACTCTGTAAAATTTTAGACCCAACGGATATTTGAACTGACCGTGGTGCGTCCTACAAATTGTGTAAATTTTAGGCCAAATACCCAGGCCCGTAGGACTACCCACCATGAGACGCCCCTACCATGGGCTGTTGGGCCTGCATTCCAACGGTATGGCCCACTTGAATATATGTGTTGTATTTTTCCCCTCTCATCCGGTGGGGCCCACAATGATGTGTGTAGGCCATCAGAGAAATAAATATACTATAAATAAATTTTATTGAATTTCCAGCAAGCCCAGATAGTGGGTGGGCTGGAATTTCAGCATTTGGCCCAAGGTTGCTACCCACAAATGTATGTTTTGGGACAGCGTGGCCCACCATATTTGGGGACATTATTACACATATCTTGCCCTATCTTGATTAGATTTTTGGGCTTATTAGTATACTCTTAAGGCCCACCTTAAATGGGTTTTATTAGAACAATATTCACAGTTGGCTTTTGGGTTTCCTAGGCGTAATGTCTTGAAACTTCCTTGATAGACCCCTGACCTTTGGGTCTTTATTTAATACACTATTGTGATGACTTTTATGGGCCAAAATACTCAGGTAGATGGACCCTTGTTGCCTATTAAAGTAAACCATACTTGGGTCGAGATGAAGGCCCCAACTTTCTTGTTTTAAATATAAGGATCACTCATATGTTAGAATAATGGGCTGCCCATTAGGCCCACCATAATGAGTGGACTCATGATCTTTATGGTTGGGCCTAACCTTGCTTGAGGGCCCACCATATTGCCTATGTGTTGAGCTTTGAGTATAAGCCCACTAGGCCATGGATTGCCTTAGGCCTTGGGCCTTAGTTCATGTTCAAGTAGTGGCGGGCTACCTCTTAGGAACCAGTTGAGGTTGAATGTCCTCCTGGGTGGTCCTAAGGTAGGCTCATGGGTTCTTTTATGGATGGTTAAAGGCCCATCATAGGCCCTAGGCCATTTGTTTAAGGATCAATGTGAATGTATGTGGAACCTACCTAAACGTATGTTTGATCCAGGCCATCCAAGCCTTGGATCGCCCAATCATGGAGGCACTCTTTGCCTTGGGTTCCTACTGGATTCATAATCCAGTAGCAGGCCCACTTGATCTTTTCTTGATGTATACACACCCTCCATCTGGTGGGGCCCCCTGTGAATATTGTTGGCCTTCATGAGATCATTCCCACTTATTTAACGAATTTCTGGGCTTTAACAGGCCCAGGAAGCTGAGCGGGCCGAACGTTTATCAAGAGGCCTTAAATGTACATTGTTATGTTTGAAACTTTATTGGACATGGGACCTACCATATTGAGAACTTGTGTGCGTGTTGCATGCTTATATTTTATAATCCTTGCGCTTATTTAGTGCATTCTTTTGGGTCACCTTTAGTGATCACATGAGGACCCCATCTTTGAACAAAATTTTGGGACATCCCTTAGGCCCAGAGTGGGCTGGGACATCCTAGCTTGGCCCAACCATACATTAGGCCGACTTCCACCATTTTAATAGACTTGTGGATTGAGGTAAGGATGGTATTGGGCTCTTGGTTGCCCACTTAAATTGCTAGTTATTGGGCTGATGTAGTGGAGCCCGTTTCATCCAAACTTAAACTTATTTAGTTGTATATTGTGTACGTAGGCTGCCCACCAAGTCCAACTCAATGCATGGATTCTATGGCCATTGGGAATTGAGCCTTGGGCCTTAATTCTCATCTTAGGACCCATATTGTTAAAATTGGTATTATATCTTTTTATGGCCTATTATGAGGGATATATGTATGTGGTTACCTGTGTTCTTATCTTGAATGTAGGGCCTTGGGCCTTGTATCCATATGGTTCATGGTTGAGATACCTCTTGGAAAATGGTGGTTAAATATCCCCATTATGGACCCATCTAGGCCCGATTGTATCTAAATGTGATTAGATGCTCATCTTAAACTCTTGCTAGACTCACTTCTGTGTTACTTAGACACGTAGTTCTATGCTTAGTCTCATGGGCTACCCCAGGTAAATGGGCCCCCACTAGAGGTGGGATTCCTTATGGATATTGTCTAAATACCTAGTCTTGGTCCCTTCTTGGATAGGAGGAGTGTACTACTTTGTATATCACCACATAATGCGTCTAGACCCATCTTCATGGCCCATGTCCATCATTGTATGCTTGGATGACACTGTGTGTGTGGTTATGATTGTGCCATTAGGCATTGCATGTTGCCTTCCTGAGGGACGTAGTATTCCTTCTTGAGCATGTTGAACGCTTGAAATTACTGCATAATTGATGGTGTGATTCATGCATCTGGCATTGCATAACACATGAGCATTATCACCCTCGCTTCATCAGGGTTATAGCCTCCACAGATACATCATGGATGACCATGTTTGGACATTGGAAATGTTATTTAAGCATACCGGGTGCATAAGATGCCCATGGGTGAAATTTTCAAAATTTTCATGGTACCAAAGATCTGCTCCAACGCCGTGACCGAGTGGAATATATGAGCGCACGAAGGCCTTATACCATTAGGTCGTGACTCCCACTGTCGTGTAGTCGGTTAGATAGGGGTGTGGCCTTACTCACCTGATGTAAGGGGGCATTGCTAGGCTAAGTCTGACCAAATCATGAATGGGTCTGCTACCTTCAGGCCTTGCTAGTGATTGGTTGTCCACAGGTAAGGTAGTGAGGTCTTTTACGCTCGTTTGACTATGCGGGGTCTGTAGAGCGGCAGTCATCTAGCAGTATAATGGACCCTGGTGATTTCCTTATGATGTAAATATACTTGATATGTGGATTGGATATGAGCATTGACATTACTTCGTATTGCATTTGCATCGGCTGTGTAAGCCTCATATTGCATCGCCTTGGCATGGCGCCCAGTACTCATTGCATTATAGTACTCATTGCATTACAGTACTCATTGCATTATATAGTCTTGATATGACTTCATGCATTATTGTATTACCTTGGTATAGTTTCTTGCATTCATGATAGCCTTGGTAAGGCTAGTGGTATTGGTATTGATCATGACTCCCTTCTGCATTCTCTATCTTCTTCTGAGTACCACTATCACACACTTTCACCACCCTCTAAGCTTTCTATAAGCTTATGCACGATTGATGCGTGCAAGAGATCCTAGGCAGGCATCGTAGTGGCAGAGTTTGGATTAGAGCTGAGCTTGAGGACCCAGTGTTGCAGACTTCCTTTCTTCCTTCTATTATCTTATGTATGTCCTTTTGGATCTTATGGATACTTGTAAAAGTTCAAATTCTTAGTGAATTTTGTAATGTGTGTCTTTATTATTCTTAAATTTACTTGCTGTGATCTTGGGTATGCTTGTATTGGTAATGATTATACTGTTATGAAAATCCTCCTTATAGGATCCCAGGATCGAAACCTATCTTAGGAGTTGAGAATAAGGTACTACGAAAGTTGTTGCAGCCAGAACCGGCTATCGGGTTCCTTGTGAGTCCGATTATCGAGTCTGGGGCGTGACAGACTTGGATGAGGGATACAAACAAATATCATCTTTATCGAAAACTTTTGTAGTTCCCAATAAGTTTTTAATGGTGGGCGTTCATCGCTACCATGGCATGCAGTGTGGTCCACCTGAGATTTGGATTTACCTCATTTTCGGTCTCATGCCCTAACATTATTTGGAAAAATGGATAAATTGTATGGATTAAAGACATACATTAAGGTAGGGCTCACAAAGAACCATATGCAATTCACATTAAAGGCACGGGATGCGGATTGGGCAATACCCATCAGGACCTAGCTAGAGATGATGGATAAAGACGAATAGTCCTAAGGCTCTATGGGGCCATTGTGATGCACGTATTATATCTATCCCGCCTATCCATTTTGACGGATCATTTTAGGGCACGAGACCAAATGAAAGCAAATTTAAGATGTCATTTGGTAAATTGAAAAATAAGATCTGAAAATTAATTTAGCTACCGAAAACTTAAAACGACTGAATTAATTATGTACTTATAAGTATTGAAAAATCTATTTAGTACTTTGCCTGAAAAACTTCACAATATCAAATAAGTATTATTTTTTTTCCATACAAACTTATTTGATAAATACAAACCACAAATATACGAAATTTGATAATTTGTTATATTTGTCCCCGTTGTCACAATTTCTATGTTTTGGAGGATATGAGACAAAACATGCTATATTACCTTGCCATCAAATTTAGCACACAAGCCTCATTCACATACATCTCTCAAACATGACCCCTCAATTAACGGACCATGCAATATACTCTTCTCGATAGAATAATTATAATCCTTCGGTAATATTAAATATTGGATACCACTGAATTATATATATATATATATATGAAATAAACAAAAATTACACACCATCTTTTTTAAAAAAAATCATCTTAAAAAAATAAAAATCAAACACTTTCTTTTTCATCTCTTGGGTGTTCTCTAAAGTGACACATTTATAAGAACGTAAGTATTGAATGCATAGTTCTTAGGCATATCGGTGGATGTCCCTTCGGGCAAATGCTTCTAATCAGTAGATCATGAGTCCCACTTATACAAATGGCACTGTTATCTCAGCCAAATATTATATGGTACCTCTTAATATGTGTAGGCCACAATAAGAAACAATGGTAATTGACTATTAAAAACTTTTTGTGGGCCTCTGGATCTTCTTAATTCTTGGGTTCATACTGTAAAATGATATGGAAAAAATAGATGGACGAAGTGGATAAAGAATATACATATCAAGTTGGGCTTTGCGATAAGGGTTGCACAGTCTTGGTTGAGGTCGGGTCTCACCTAATATGTTCCCTGCACTACACAATAAGTAATAAAATTTCTTAACATGTGAAATTTACATGGGCCCCATGATGATATATTTCTTAGATCACACCATTCATCCATTTTTTTCATATCATTCTAGGATATGAGACAAAAAAACAAAGCAGATTTAAACTAAAGTGGATCACACCAGTGAAAACAGTAGGAATTGATGTTATTGGTGAAAACTTCTTGGGGCCATAGAAGGCTCTGATCCAGTTGATATTTGTATTTTAACTTCATACAGGTATGTGTGATCTTATGAACTGGTCATATGGAAAATAAGCCTCCCGGTTGGCCATAGGAAAGTTTCAACAGTAGTTTGTTCAATCCCCATTGCTTTCTTTAGTGTGGACCACTGGAGCTTTGAATGTGCCTCATTTTTGGGCCCATGCTCTGGAATGATCTATAAAATTTGATGGATGGTAGGAATCTAAAATATAAATCATTGTAGGGCTTTGAAAAGTTCCACATGTTAAAAGTTATGTTGTGTCGCATGCATTCCATTTGGGAGAGAAATCTGGTGTATCTCGTTAGCTTAAGTCATTGGAAATGACGTGGATCAGAGAAGTCACGGCGCTGGAATTTCGTGTGCCTTCAACACAAATGATCTGCACTCAATCCGCCTACTGGACGGTGCTCTATGAGCCCCTCCATAATGTATGTGTTTTATCTACACCGTCCATCAATTTGGTGAGATTATTTTAGGGCATGAATCCAAAAATGTGGCAAATTCAAAGTTTAAGTGGACCATACCATATAGAGCAATGGAATTAAACGAATACTTTTTTGAACATTTTAGGGGCTATAGAAGTTGTAGATCATCCTGATATTTTTACTTTCCCTTCATCCAGGTTTGTGTGACCTTATAAATTGTACAGATGGCAACTAAACATCATGGTGGGTATGAAAGGACTTGGTGAGAGGATCCTACAACGTTTTGAATACCTTAAAGGGTAATCTTGTCATTTTTTGTAAGTTGAGCTATAGATGTCCTTGGGGGGGGGGGGGGTGAACAGGATTAAACCAATATTTGGTAATCAATCATGAAAAATAAATTCACAACAATAATAGATATTAAAATCTTGATTCCAATTGAGTCGTCGAACAACCTTCACTTAAATCATGGGTAGGACAACCTTATTTTACAATGTCCTTAATATCAATATTTCAATTGATAAAAGCAAGAATAAGATTATCAATCACCATAATATATACAAAGTTATAGTGGTTCAGTATTTAACACAAATCAACTCCACTCCCAAAAATACTACTCCACGTAATTTTGGTTTTTCATTATTTTCAAAGTTTTCACAAGCTAACCTCAATAACCTCTTATAATTTTTATGATTTTCACAAGCTTATCACAACAAAACCTCAAGTGATTTTCACAGGCTTATCACTCCATAACCTAATGAGATTTTCAAGCAATCTAAACTAACCCAAACTGAAAGTAATTAACTAAAATTAAAAACTTATCTTCTTAAAGACGTAAGTCGAAGTGAAGATATCAATGAAGGTTTTAAAGTTGAAGCTTTAGTGGATGCATCAATCATTTTTCTTACATGAAGATGAACCAATGTATACATAGTTAAGAAAGATTTAAGGATATATGATTTTTCAAAGAACAAAACTCTAAAAGTTTCAGATTCAATCCTCTAATTTTAAGTTGAGTATAGTGCACTCTCTAATTGAATTTAAATCTACTTGAAAAGAAAATTAAATAAGCTATAAAAGTTATATAAGAATGATAATGCAAATAGCTTTAAACAATATGATTTCTCTCGTTTGTTTCTAGAAGTATTTCTCCCTTTTCGTGCTTTGAAACAATGAGAAATGATCTCTATTTATAGTCAAAGATATGGATATTCGGTCAGCCCGAGAATCCCTTCGGCTGACCGTAGTTCTTCGATATTGTTCTAATGGTTATCAGATTTCGCGGGATTTGATTTTATCCAAACTTAGGATGACCTAAGCCAAATTTCGGCTAGCCGGAGATAGCTTTGGCTGGCTGGAGACAGAGTTCGGCTGGCCTAAGAATCCAAGAAATTAAACATATGCATTACTATAAACTTGACCTAGGTCACTCTCAGGCCGACCCGAGCTAGGTTTGTCTAGCTGAAGACAAGGTCGGGCTAGCCAAATTTCCATAAGAATCAAAGTTTATTTGATACTAAAAAAACTTAATCTAGGCTAATCTCAGGCTGACCCGAGATGGTAGGGTTAGCCGAACACCCTTGATTTTTCATGTAAACTTGTTATAAGTTAAAGTTTACAAAACCATAAAGTGCACTTTATCCTAGGGTCTTTCTTAAGGTCATCTTTACCTGTACGTCGGCATACAAATGATTCTTCTTTTGAAATCCTTATGAGAGCCTTCTAATCTTGAGATGTTGAGTCACGCTCTAGTCTTGAAATGTTGAAGAGAACTAGAGTGTACTGAAGTTCCATACCCTATACATTTTGTTTGTGAAATTTGACAACTACTTGTGTGCTTAAAACATTAACACTTACATTTTTAAATGTTGACGGAGATATTTTTGTCAAAATTTAACTAAAAAATTAAAGTGAAATGACTTACCGCATTTCGCGATAAGTTTTAAGTCAAGCTGCGGTGGCTGAAAAAATATCCTTAAAATTTAAGTGATTTTTCCAATTAAGCACTGAATGCCTTTTGGTTAATAAATGGTTTAAATTACCAAAATCACTGAAATTAACAAATTTCAGTGATAAGTTATGAAATTAAGTTATACCAAATGCACCTTAAGGCTCAAAGTGGATCACACTAGAGAAAGTAGTGGGAATTAAACACCTATCATTGAAAATGTCTCAGGGATCATAGAAGTTTTAGATCAAGCTAATATTTATGTTTCCCCTTCATCTAGGTCCATGTGACCTTATGAACAACTTGGACGGAAAATAAACATCTCGGTGGGCTATAGGAAGGTTTCAACAATTGGCATCATTATCACCATAACTTCCTGTAGTGTAGTTCACTTGAGCCTTAGATCTTCCTTCTTTTTGGGATATTTCCCTAAAATGATCTATCAAAATGGATGAACGGTGTGGATGAAACACATACATCACAATGGGACCCACAGAGCCCCTGAAAGGATCATTCGTCTCTAGGTAATGGTGGGGGTAGTCCATAGTCCGCACATAAAGGCACCACTCTGGTGTCTTCACTGGATGCATATTGCCTGTGCCCTTCGATACAGGAAGTTCATGTAGTCGAAAATGATTTGGGGTCTATAGAGATGCCTATTACTTATCCAATCCATCCATCAGTTTTGTAAGACCACAATAGGACAAGATTTAAAAGATTAGTATTGCCTTCAGACATTGATTTCGCTTCATGCTTGCAAGATGATCTGTTACTTGGTAGGAGATGTGTTTTACCTTTATTCTTCATTGGTGTAGATTATGATTTTTTTTTTTATTTTGGCCATGTTCATTTTTACATGTAACAAATAGCCTCACAATATTTTTTTCACATGACGAATATGAATAATGATGAAACCTACTAAATCTAAGTTCATGATTCAACATATCCCATTTTGAAAGAAATAAAAAATGTTTGGAGATCCACATTGTAACAAAAATAAAAATCCTATTGTAAAAGTTATTACAAGTCTTCAAATAAGAAATCAACGGCTTAACTATCATTAGGGTGGCTATTTTGCCTTATCCTCTCTGCAATCTCATCATGTTTTCGTGCCCACATCTCCCACTTGATAGGTGTCATGATGTAACACCCCATATTTCGTAAATCGAGTTCAGTATTCGTGCTCTGAAATCTCAAGTATTAACTTTTGAGAAGACCCCCATTCTAGATAGTTTTATTAACATTTCATAAGTAGGCATCAAAATATAAGTGAAGTAAATCATGTATTGAGTAAATGTTTCTAGTCCATCAACCCATGCAAATCTAAAAGTGTTCGCCCATAAAGGACTTATACAAACAAAACACTAAATATTCAACAAAAACTGAAATAGAAATATAAAATCTGCTAATGGAGCCCAAAGTGCATAGCTAAACCCATATAAGGCTACTCAGCTCCCTGATCCTCTCTAGCAACCATGGGAATATCCTCGAGTATGGCATCGACTTACTCTACACCTGCATCAACTATTTATTTTTCAATAGCGTCAATGGCTATCCAATGAGGAATACCCTCTAAGATTACATGCCCATCATTCATAATCAAGTATAGCTCACAAACAACAATAAAAGAAAATACAACATTTATACTAACAATTTAATTCTTGCTCAATGTGTAAATACACATGAGAATGTACCAAACTAGTGATGCACATCCATTAGGAAACTATAGTAGAAACCATGATATAAGTGAACTTTGCAAGATGACTCAAAAATCAACAAGTGAACTCTGGCGTCACCTAAAAATCCTAAATGAACCCCTCATGATGACCCAAAAATCAGCAAGTGAACTCCAGCATCACCCGAAATTTATAAATACAAGTGAACTCCACAATATAACCAGAAAATTACAAGTGAACTTCAACTTCACCCGAAAATTACGCATGCCATGTATGCATAATTAACAAACCATTCCAAGGATGCCAACAAAGTCAATTTGTGGACAATAATAAGGGTTCATCACCCATGCCACATTGGCACCAACATTTCACAAATAAGGGCAATATTGCCCATCAACTTAATTCAAAATCCATATATCATAGGCCCACTAGTTCAAGATAAGATTCCCCAAATATGTGTATTCGCAAAATTACTTCAATCAAACAAAAATAATGCTACCAATCAACAGTTTGGTTCATACACAAACCCAAATAATTCTCTTCTTAATCATGAATCATTATCAAGTCTTATTTCACAAGTAATCCTTTCAATTTAACAATTTCTCACAACAATCACTTGAAACGAAAACATTCAAATACAACCACACTAAAGATGTAACGTCATGTGGTACAATCAATGATTTAACAAAGTATAACAAGTTAGGATTTCATTAATATGTGGCAACAATCCAAATGATTAATCAAGTTCTAACAAGTTACACTTAAAATACAATGTAGCATCATTTTACATTCACATATTCTAGATTTGAAGAGACATGCAAGTTATTCAATTCAAGAGGTAAATTTCACAAGAGATTAACATATTAAAATAGTGTAACATGTAGATTAAGAGATTCAAGATGATCTAAATAAAAGAATTTTAGTCCTACAACATAGACAATGAGATTTCTAGTAAACTATAGCTAGATTAATAAATTTAGGGGAAAAGCTTTAGTCCCACCTATTGGTTGACTTCAATTAAAGCTCGGGGCCCAAATGAAGCCAATGCAAATCCCAACTAATCGGAGAAGATAACCCAGACTCCAATGGCGAAATCGGAATGACATTTTTCCTCTTGATCCATTACTCATTAATGAACCAGATGGGTCCTTAGAAACTTATGGGACCCACCAATCATAAAGAAAGGGCCAAAATCTTAGTGGTTTCGAATCCATCTTGCAGCGCACAATTTCTTACCCTAACTGAAAACTCCTTAAAGGACATAATGCGAGAGAAACTACTAGGCTCTCTATCTACATTGCCTTAGATTTCCGATATTGATTGGAGAGCTAACAAATGGCTCTGATCTTTCCTAGGGCAAAATATCTCCTAACAATAAAGATTCCAATATGTTTTATTTTCTTTACTAGAACCCTAATTTAAAGGGTCAATATGTTTTGCATCCAACAGTCGGAAGCATAAGAAGGCGGCACACATGGATTGCTAACTCACCAATTCAAAATAAGATTTTCTCTTTTGGGAATCCACATGTGCAAAACTCAAAAAATGCCTGAGTTTGAGTGTATACACACGAGCTTCCACATGCGAATTTCATAGGGTTGTGCTTGAAACTCACTCCTTTGCACAATGGACGGTTCGGATTGTCGACACCATAATAGATGATGGACCACAATTCAAAAGAATGGACATTGTCCGTGTTGGTTGGAAAATAATGAAAGAAGAAGAGAAAATTCTTCTTCGAGTACTTAGTCAACCCTAACTTGACTGAGTTTGTGGTCCTCGAGTGCATATGTGCAGGTGCACTTGTGGACAAATTTGATGATGTTTCGCAGCCTAATTCCGTGATCATGACTGTTCATCTTATTGGTCACCCCAGGGCCACCTTCAAACTCAGAAACCGAGCTTACAAAATTCCTGATCGTCGAATCCGGCAGTAGTACCCCATTCTCGGCTCTCGATACCCATACACCAGGTTCCGATCCTAGGATTCTACAAAGAGAATTTCTAACATGATTTTGATTCGTAATGGGCATAACCATAAGCATAACCCACGAACAATAACCAGAAGAACACCATCACAAAATCCACTCTAATAAAAAAAAAAAAAACTTTAAAGTACAATGCATATGAAGGGAAATACAAAATAATGATAACGGAAACTCCTGAAGCTCGACTGCACGCTCCTGCTGCTACTAAGCTACAGCTGCGTCCTGGCGCACCTGCACTTATCAATTGTGCATAAGCTTATAGAAAGCTTAGAGGGTAGTATAAGTGTGTGTGTAGTATGCACGTGCTCAGAATGTAATGCTAAAGTATATGAATGCTATCGGCCATATCAAAACCATGCGATGTGAGATGCAACTCAAGCATTCCAACCCTCATCCAAATCCACATATCAATGTAGCTCATCACTAAGGCATCAAATATTAGTACAGTTCTCATTCTGGATAATTACCGGGGTTTAGTACACTCCAAATGACATTGCCCCTTTCCCAGGTGTGTAGTCCAAGTGAGCATAAGAAACCTCACTATCCACCTGGCTAATAGTCTGCCAATATCTATTTGGCATGTCGATAGCGGATCCATTCATGAGCTGGTCAAACTCAACCTAGTAATGCCCCCTACCCTCGGGCGAATAAGGCCACACCCCTTTCCAACCGACCACGATACAGTGGGAGACTCGACCTCCTGGTATTCGGCCTTCGTGCGCTCAAGTATTCACTCGGTCTCGAAGTTGGAATCATCCTCTGGTACCATCGGGTTTAGGGATTTTCACCCATGGACATCTATAGTGCCCTGATGCTAGAAACAGTATTTCCGGTATCCAATCTGGCCACCTACGATGTGTCTGTGAAGGCAATAGCCCTGATGTCGCTAGGGCATACAGTAATCACAATCACACACAAATGCAAAGTGCATGAGTCACGCAGTCCAATCATGCATCAATTCTGCGCACACCGTGCACTCATGTGGGATAACTCTGCATATCAGGGAGTCCCATGAACCACCTACACTATGGCGTATGCAATGTCCAATCACATCTCATAACAAACATACAAATGATGCATATGGGCTCATGATGATATGTTGTCACAAACTCATAATCGGCAATAGTAGTCGGTATTGACAATTGACACCGATAATCGGCATCAATAATTAACCTCGACGCAAGGCGGGGTCTATAAATGGATGGGCGATGATGAATCAATTAAAAATCAATGGGGCCCAAGCGTTTGGGTTAACCCACTAAAGAATGATGAGAATGGGCCTAATAAGGCCTAAGGAAAGGTCACAATGTGGACGTCCAACCATCATTGCCCATCAATGTGAACCTTTAACTAACATTGCTCCCAAGGAACGACGCTCATAGGGTTAATCGGATAGGGACCCATGGCCTAGCACAAGGGCCTAATATACATCATCATGGGCCTCAATTACATCAAATGGGCTGGTATAAATGGGTCGAATCAATTGGGTCGGTACAAATGGGGCTGGTACAAATGGGCCGAATCTGATGGGCCAGATCAAATGGGCCGAGTCAATTAGACTGAGTCGAACGGGCCAAATCAATTGGGCCAAATCTGATGGGCCGGATCAAATGGGCCGAGTCAATTAGACTGAGTCGAATGGGCCGAATCCAATACACCATTCATCCATTGTTAGAGATCATTATAGTGCATAAAAAAATGAATCATATCCAAGGATCATCTGGACCATACCACAAATGGTAGTGGCGATAATGATTTCCACAGCTATATTTCCAGTGGGCCCACCATAGTATTTATTTTCTATCCAATTTGTGCATAAGGTCGCAAAGACATGGATATAGAGAAAAACAAATATCATTTGGTTCAAAACTTCCACGACCCCAAAAAGGGTTTCAATGGTAGACGTTCAACTCCACTGTTTCTGTAGTGTGGTCCACCTGATAACTGGATCTATCTTATTTTGTCTCGAGCCTGGAGACAAGCTCTCCAAATGGATAGACGGTTGGATACAACACATGCATCAGAGGGTGGGACCCATCGTCCCAGCCTATGGACAGTGTGGATAAGACCCATACATCATGTATGGTCCCCACGAAATTGGGATGGACGGTTTGGATGGATGAAATCCATCAGCGTGGGGCCATAAGCACGTCAGATGGATGGATGACATGGCTAGAACAATACATCAAGGTGGGACGCATAAGGCACCGTCTAGATGGACGGTGCAGATACATATAATAGTCGGTGGGTCCCACCAAAACCTGTTGACGTCAATCTTCACCACAGCCATTGCTGTGTGAGGTATGCCAGCCAATCCACTCTTCAGGTGGGTCCCACGAACGTGGGCCACTCCACTTCCCTCTCTCTCTTTCCGTGTGTGTGTGTGTGTGTGTGTATATATACACATCCATATATATAATATAATATAATATAATAAGATATATATATATTATAATATAATACATATCTAAAGTGCCTACCGTCCAGACCCTCTGGACGTTCTGGACGGTAGGGATCTAACACAAATAGCATGGTGGGTCCACACGTGTGGCCACCACAATATATATGCTATATATATATATATATATATATATATATATATATATATATATATATACCTTTTTTGCTAGCTGGTACACCCCATTGACAGTTCACACTCACTGCTGGCCATGTCCAGCGTCCTTGGACGCTGGACGGTATGGATACAACACAGGCACCATGGTGGGTCCCACATGGACGTGGCCTACCTGTTTGGATCGACCTGATATTTGTGTTTTTCCTTCCGTCCAGGCCTGCTAACGGGCTGGACAGTGTAGATCCAACACATCCATCAGGTGGGTCCCATGAAAGTGAATGGCATGGATAAAATATATACTTCATGGTGGGTCACACACAAACACACCATCATCCATACAAGAGAGAGAGAGAGAGAGAGAGAGAGAGAGAGAGAGAGAGAGAGAGAGAGAGAGAATGGTGAGATAGAGGGACCCCGCCATTATGGGCCCCTCTCTACATTGTATACATTAATGTGGGTCCCATAACAAGTGGGTCCTAAAATTGAAATCAACGGTGGATCACCCACCTATCGGCCTCCTTCTTTAGCTCCTTGAACTCCTATGCTCCTTGCCTTCAATTTTGATGGAGATAGATGATGAATGAATGGTTGAGATGGGCCGGAGATGAGAGAGCGGGAAAGTGGGCCACACTTGTTGTTTTGGGAGAGCTTGAGGAGGCTTGGACGTATGAAATTTTTTGTTGCTTGGGAGTGAAGAGAGAGAATGAGAGAGAGGGAAGTGATGGGTGAAAAGGGATGGGATGATGGGTGATGGGTGGAGTGATGAAGTTGTAAGAAAGGGATGGGTGGAGAGAGAGAGTTGACTTCGGGAATGGGAGAGAGATGGGTTGCTTGTACTTGACTTGTACTTGACATTGATTGATTGATGGGATAGGTCTTAGAGATTCCCTCGAAATTCGCACGTACGACATTTTCCTTGAAATGAACTCGGGCTCATATCTTCTGAATTGGGTATTGGATTGATGCGCAAATTGCGGCGTTGGAACCGCGATGACGGTGCGGTTGCTACGGTACAAGTTTCGGGTCGAGCCGACTTCGGTATGAAGGATTCAGCTTAGGATTGCGCGCAAATGTCGGATACAAGTCGAGAATTGCTGAAATTTGACCGGGAGGACCGTGGAAGCCTACGGAACGGTATGAACTAGTATACGGGCCTTACAACGTATCTATTTCTAAAATAACATTGTGATACACAAGTGGGCCACAGTGTTTGTTATTTTTTAGTTTACTTGTCAATCACTATCGATCCAACGGCCGGATCATTTTTCATTTTGATCACTAATATTTTTAACTGTTCCTAGGCTACTCTATACAAATTTTAACTATTG
The DNA here is from genome assembly GCA_030180095.1 of Magnolia changhungtana. Lineage (NCBI taxonomy): Eukaryota > Viridiplantae > Streptophyta > Magnoliopsida > Magnoliales > Magnoliaceae > Magnolia > Magnolia changhungtana. Next base: position 5,251,412 of record JASAUF010000502.1, on the reverse strand, counting down.
CTTTCGAAATTTGATGGCCTAATGGTGTGACCAAGTGGTGAATTGCTAAATTGTGTTGTGGGCCTGATGGACGGTGGATCTGGCGATTTGGGTTTCAACACTAATACTGTATGATTTGATTTTAATTTTTTTCAATTAGGCATCATCTAAAGTTTCATTGTGGTTGGAACCCAAAAATAGGGTTGTGTACAAATTTTTAGGGTTTTCAATATACATGATGTGTGTGCACATGCATACATATAATTAATAAATAAATATTTCACAATAACACCCACTGACTTCCAATACTTGAGTAGGTATTGGAAAGTTTAGGGTGTTACACATGGTTATTAGGAAATTTTTTTCTATGTTGGTATTTAGTCTAATTGAAGACAGATTAATGTTAACTATGTCTTCACTTTTTATGTCCGGTTCATTAAACTCCTCATCGACGACATTAATGAAATTGTGCAGGATGGCACATGTGAGAATAATTTCTCTTGTATCTCAAACTTAAATTGCGGAGTAGTCCTCGGGATTGAAAATCTACCTGTTAAGATTCTGAAGAAATATTAAATCATATTACGCACTTGATTGTGTCCATAATTAAATTGCTCATTCTTATTGGATGGATTTTGGCTGATACGAAACTCTTGCAAGTTATATCTTATACCTGTATAATGTGCCATGAAACCAGGGCTATAAACATATTTAACGTCCATCATTTAATACTTTTCCTGCAATTTGTGACATATGTGGTTAGTGAAGAACAAATATATGGGTATATATGCCATAGAATTATTATTTTTCTTATCAAAACTTATATAGTATGGAATTAGAAGATTGCCCAGCCTACGTATAAGAGCATTCTGCAAAACTGGAGCGTCAGATGCAAAGCCTTCCCAACTAGCAAGCGCATACGTGAATCTCATATTCATATTATGGGTTGTCCCTACATTTTGAGAGAGAAAACCCTTTTTATTTCGGTGTCTTGCAGATCAAAATTTTGGGATTTATGTCAGATCATGGGTATCATTTATGACACCTATACGATTCTATGGTGTGAAGGCATTTATCATAATTATAATGGATGTAAACCAATAAAAACTTAAATTTGCTAAAAAAAGGATTTGGGATTATTACAGTTGATATTATTGCCTGAAAATAAGCCGTCTATTAGGTGTTCAAGGATATTTTGACTGGTGTATACAGACTTGAAAACTTGACGTACTCCGAATAGAGGAATACAATGGCATCTAATACTCTATGGAAATGCCTACTAACGGTCTCCCCATGCTGCACAAATTAATGACCAATAATACGGTTATGCACGTTATGGCCGACCTTGTACAAGAATATGACAACTCGTTTCGGCGGAAAAAAAGTGTCCCCTGTCATTTTGAGTTGTGACATACAAACCCTATTACTCTTTAATATTATATCACTTATGAATCGGTTATATTTATGATTTCCTTTCCTAAGAAGTTCGTTACCAAGGAACCTCCTGTAGTACTCACCTATGGTCATCACCGCGGCTGATGAGCTATAGTCGCAGTGACAATTGTAGGTTCATCTTCATGATCTTTTAACCATGTTATCCTATAATATGGTAAAAGTTGAATAATCATTCATTTCATGATTAAGGGTTGTATGTGGTATTATCGCTTTCAAACTAGTAAATTTACATGCCATGGTCATTTACTTTCTATGTCACAAATAATATTGCAAACCAATCATTACAATAAACTAAACCTCACATTAATGCCACAAATTAACGACCAATCACATTAAAACATATGGAACTTAAGATATAATGTGTAAACACATCATACTCATCGCTATAGCTACCAACACGTTATATTACTAATATAGTAAATTGACATAAAGTCCAAGTGATTTTTTCAAACCCAATCATAATACATGGGCAATGTGTAAATGTTACATATTTTCCAAAACAAGTGAACAACTCATTATTATTTTTTAATTTTCTCTATTCATTGAACATGATAGACTAGCTAACAAATCTTGGGGGATAGTGATACAATTATTCTAAATCAAAGCCATTTGTTCCCACATGCCCATCCCAGTGATGAATGATATATCACGATGCTTCTGTAAAGCCACTGTAAGTTTAGTAATCGTCAACATCCACTAGTTCTATTCATCTGGTGAGGCAGTCCATCGAATGTGCTGATTATTTCATATCTTTCCATGTGGATTCAATGGAAAATGGAATGACGATATGGATAGACAATACATGCAAGAAAGAATATCCCCACTGAAATGGCCTAAATGCTCCATTTTAAGCTACAGACACTGCGAATTCACAATAGGGAAACAATTCTGTCAAAAAATTCCTCAGAAACAATTCACCAGATTTTTAAAAATCTTAGTGGCGAAATGTTCTGTCTAAAAGAAAATAACTATCCCATTGAGAATAAGAAATAATATATGACGATAAGAAATACCTCCCAATGGTCTGTTCTCAAAAATACGTAGAAATGATGGAGATCCATGTTGAACTTCTATGATAGCAGTGATGCGAAATCAGTGTTATCTAAAGAACAATGAGAACTATTGCTTCTCCCAGACCATATCGAAAAGTAGGGATTAAAAAGCACATATATTGAAATATCTAGAACAAATATAGAATGCCCGCATGCGGTGAAATTGATATCAATCCATGAGTTTTGCATGTTAAGATGTATTAACAATGCAAGGTAACATGTAGTTTTATTTCCATAATGGAAATTGCCTGTACATCTTTCGGTTGAGCAACCAACATCATTATTAAAAATGAACAACAATTCTCATATCCACTCTATTGATTATGGGGAAGATGAGCAACAATTCTCATATCCACTCTATTGATTATGGGGAAGATGTTCTCATATCCACTCTATTGATTATGGGGAAGATGCATGTATGGAATTGGAGAAAGCTAGAGTTGAGATAAAGAGATTTGAAAGTAAATCATACTTATAACTTGAACCTAAACATAAAATACATTATGTTTTCACCAAAGGCTTGGTTTGATTGTATAGTATCTGATAACAACAACTCCACGGTATTGCGGATAAAATGCAGTCACACTAAATAAAAATGCATGGATTATCCAATATTTTTGTGTCGGGTCAAGAGTAGGGGTGTACATCGAGTCGAACCCAGTCGAGCTGGCCTCAGCTCAACTCGCCTTGAACAGTGGCTGACCTCAGCTCAAACTCGGCTCGGCTCAGTCCTCGAGCCTGACTAGCCAACTCAGCTCGGTTTGGTCAGCAGCTCGGGCCAGCTCAGGCAGAGTTCGAGCCAAGTTCACCATTGAGGCATTTCCACAAACACCTTAATTGCAACTTCAAAATTCCACGGTTTTACAAACAGAGGCAATGGTTTTACAGGTATTTTCTCAAACACCTTCTAAATAACATTATAAAAAAATAAATAAATAAATAAATAAACCAAACAAACAAACAAAGAGAAAAAAGGTATTTGTTTCATATACACACCTTCCTTGCCACCAGCCAAACCTTCCTTGCCATCAACCACATTTCGTTGAGTCATTTTATCAAACAGTTGGTGAGCAACATCATTGGCAAAGTAACCGAGTCACTGAACTAGTTCGATCTGAGTTCGATTCGAGCTGGATTCGATCCAAGTCGAGTCGAGTTGGGGCCGGCTCGAACTCATTTTCGATCTCAAAAAATCAGCTCGAGCACTCAGCTTCGGACCGAGTCGATTCAAGCTTTTTTGAGTCAAGTCGAGCCAGCTCCGTTCCTGTACACCCCTAGTCGTGAATAAAAAATAAATAAAGAAAAGTCTAAAAGAATTCCGTGGGCAAGAGTTTCATTACCTCCCGTTACAACATATGGGGATTGCGACCTACCCCACCCTGCCCGTGTCCAGCTGGAACTTGTAGTAGCTTTGAGTGGCCACCTTGATGTACGGGTCTTATCCATACCGTACCATTTCAGAATTATTATAAACATTGAGGCATATCAAAGGCTCAAGTGGACCACACCACATAAAGCGGCGGTGATAATGATTCAGGCCGTTGAAACTTTTATATGGCCCACAGGAAGCAGCGGTGATGACGATTCACACCTTTGAAGCTTTTTTAGGGCCCATGGGAAAGAGCGGTGATAGTGATTCACACCGTTTAAACTTTTCTAAGTCTCCACCGTGATGTTTATTTCCTATCCAACCTATTCTAAAGTTATATAGAGTGGACGACGAGAAAACACAAATATCAGCTTCATTCAAACTGGTGGCCTTCAAGAAGTTTTCAACAGTAACAGTTTAATACGTATTGTGTGGTCCACGTAAGGCTTGAATCTACCTTTATTTTGAGCTTATACCTAAAATGATTTTAAAAAAAATGGAAGAACGGTGTGGATAATACACTTACGTCCCGGTTGCTGATCAAAGGTCTGCCCGTCCCAGCTGGAGACGAGCGGGGTCGACGCGGATTTCTTGGGAAAGCCTTTGGCAGATACTTCCTGCGGAAGGACGCTGGGTGTGGCCATTACAATGTAGGTTAGAAATTTATGCGGTGCGACCAAAACTAAGCTGATACAAAACTTAAGTGGGTCACACGAGAGGGAAAATTGAGAAAGAAATTCCCAATGTTGAAACCTTTTGGGGCTTCATCTCGGTGTTTATATGCTATCCAAACCGTTTAATGGGATGAAGTGAAAACATTGTTGACCATAAGAATCCTTCAACGGTGCTCACTGAATGCCCACGGTTTCCTCTCGTGTGACCCACTTGAATCTTAGATACACTTCATTTTTTGTTGCAATTCCTAAAATGAGCTCGCACAACGTATGAACGGGGTGGCTTTGTAACAAAAATATCGGTGGGCCCCACCCAACATCCTTGCGCAGGAACTTCGTGCGAAATCCCTCCAGCAGCGGTAAGACGCAATCCGCGTCCCGTTACAACGAGGAAACAGGATGGCGTATACAGTCCTATGTTATCCAGTCAACAGGGATTTCCTGTTACCCTTGTGGTTTGGCGTCCAAAGTTTTTTTTTATTTTTTTTAGTGACTTGTGAGTGACCAGATAATAGGATCCGAACTCCCTAAAAAAACGTATAAAATATACATTACGCACCGATAGGGTGCGAATACGGTCGAGGAATCGAATCCAAACACGCCTTTATTTACAAGTTCGTTCCAATCGTTCCCTTTTTCTGTTTCCTCAGCAGATGGGCACGCCCAACCCGAAACCATGTCTCCATTACCAAACCCGATAAGCACCACCTTCTGTCCGTCGAACTCTGCATTCCCACCACCTGATCTAATCCTAGCCGCTCTTTCTCTCCTCTTCCTCTTCTCATCTTCCTTCAAACCCCACCTTCCCAATCTCAAAACCCCATCCCATCTCCCATCCTCTTCTTCTCAAACCCCACGCCGTCTCTTCTTCCTAAAAAGCCCCTCCCTCCCCACCAAAATTACAGCCATGTCCAAAAACCCCGCCCTCCATTTCTCATCCCCACAATCTCTGTCCGACTGGCTTAAACCGCGCCTTCCTTCCGACTCCCTTTCCTCCTGGGGCGTCAGGTCCGGCACCAAGAACATCCACAACCTCTGGCTCGAGCTCTCCGAAGGTGAGACCTCCCTTTCCGACGACTCCCCTCCAATCCGGACCGTCCACGTGGCCACCATCCGAATCCGCGACGCCAGCGGGAGGAGGATCCTCATTGAGTCCCACCAAGAGCTCTCCGACGGCTCCATCCGCCCCCGCCTCCGACCGCTCTCTGAGAAGATGAAGCCCGGCGAGGCCGTCGATGATGCCATACACCGCGCCATCCGTGAGGAGCTTGGCTCTGTGGTTCCAGATGCCTCCAGCAGTGTTCGGATAGTGCCTGGTTCGTACAAGCAGAAAGTGGAGGAGCGACCCTCGGCATCGTACCCGGGTCTCCCGGCCTGCTACATCCTCCATTCTGTCGACGCATGGGTCGATGGGTTGCCGGACGGCGAGTTTTGTACGGAGGAGGAGGAGTATGGCAATTTTGGGGAGGCAGAGTTCGCAGAGAAGGCAGTCTCGGTCAGGAGGCATTTCTGGAAATGGGCGGATTACAATTCGGATGGCTTGGTTTGAATTGGGTGAGTTTGAGATCATTCCCAATCCTTTTTCTTCACCCCTTTTATGGGGGGGTTTTATTTGTGAGTTTTAATGCAGTTTTTTTTTTTTTTTCCCTGGAGCTGCTGTATTATTTCTGAAGCTGATTCTACAGAAACTTAATTAATGATTTTGGCCCGTTTGGATGCTGTATTGAACTGAATTGGATATGGAAGAAATAAACAAAGTAGGGGTGGTGCCATTTGAATTCATAACAAGGACCAAGCTCATAATTTCAATCATTATTGAGTGGGACTAACCCCCACATTGGTCATTTCCATTTTATTTAACTAGGTCATTGCGGTTCAGTTAAATCGTGTATCCAAACAGAACCTTGGTCTTTCTGACCCATTAATGGGTACTTTTGGTTTTCTGATTCCCATCCTCAGTGTAAGTGAATGAAGTTGAACTTGTAATGGTTGATACTATTAGCAGTTCTGATGGGGAAGCTTCTGCTTGACTTGAAATTTCTGTAGAGATATTCTCAATATTCCTTTGATTAGCTATTGAAAGCAATCTAAAAATGGAGCTTGAATGTACTCTATTTGATGTTAATATAGACAATTCAGGGTGGTCCTACATGTGAATGTGGGGTTTTTGGGTGGTGTGCATTGTACTGCAAATAGATAGGAAGAAATTAAGGGACTTTTTTTTTTTTTTTTTTTTTTTTGTCCTTTTAACAACGGTAAATGGCTGTAAATGGGTAATGATTATTTACTCTTGTAATTTTGTAGCGACATCACTTTCATTTGATTGCAATAATGATTTTACTACATTGTTTATTGCCCCCACAAACAACAGTAAAAATGGTAGTTTTATGATATGAAAATGTAATGATTACAATTTACTTTACCTACTTTTACAAGTGCATTTAACTCTCAATTTACTGGATTGAAGTTCAAATCACAAAAGAGAAAAAAATGCAATGACTGTGAGAAACAAGAGAATTTGCTCAAAGAGAATACCATCCAACTGTCTTATTCCACAGCCTTAAGCCTTATTTATAACGAGTACTTATAATCTTCAATATAATTTATGAAATTTAAAAATAGGATTCTTTGCTAGCCAAGATCTCTAAAATAGGAAAAAATAATGCTTATTTCCTGACATAAAATCTCAAATAAAAAAGCACTTATGAAAAATCTAATATTACTTATATCCTAATATAGAGATATGAAAGAAAAGGAAATTATAGATAAGCTAAAAAAGGAAAGTGAGCATTTTCTTGTGTACGTGTGGAGTGTGGTCCTATTCTTCAAATCTTGATCAATTTGTGTGGCCACTTGGTTGCATCAATTTCACCCAGCTTTAAAAAAAAACATCATCCTCGAGTTTAAATTGGCAGTCACAATCTCTTGCGAAGATCTTCGTTTGTATCGCCTTTTTCAACGTTGTTGCCAGTTGTTGTGGGAGACCTACATGCCTAATGGCCAGCTTGTGCATAATACGATGTTGAAATACATGCAATCTTTTGTTTTGCTTCTTGGTGGTCCCCCATGTTCTGAACGTCAATTGTGGCATCTTCGTCACAATTGGCTTTCAATCTGTGGGCCTTGATTGACATTGAGATGGCACCATGGTGATCATGAAATTATCCTTATATATATATCATTGAATTGTCCATACTAATTAATCATTCAATCTCCTCTACCATGTCATTCGATGGTTAATCATCCTTTTTTTATTGGCGCTTCCTTCAATTGAGTTGTTGATCCATCAAAAGGTGTTGAAATACGCCCCATCTTTTCTTTTGCTTCTTGGTGGTCTTCCATGTTCTGAACGTCAGTTGTGGTCTCTTCATCACAGTCGGTTTTCAATTTGTGGGCCTTGATTGACATTGAGATGGTACCATGGTGATCATGAAATTTTCTTCTTCTTCTTCTTCTTCTTTTTATCATTGAATTGTCCATAATCATTAATCATTCAATCTTCTATATTGTGTCATTTGATGGCTAATCATCCATTTTTATTGGCGTTTCCTTCAATTGAGTTGTTGATCCATCAATAGGTGTATCCATGGATCCATTAAGTAAGCTAACAATGGATTCCTCTTAATTTTTTTTTTGATCGATGAGTTGTTAATTATATATTGTCAAATCGCATATGCGATCCCGTGCGATTGCATATGCGTGTGCGCATATGCAATCGCACAATTGCATATGCGGTCACATATATATATATATATATATATATTATTTTTTTGCTGCATTTTTCCAAAAAAATTAAAAAAATCAGAAAAATCATAATAAATTATTATATGTCATTGGGACATGAAATACATTTAATTTAAGTAAAAAAATAAATAAAACAAACCAATTACATACATATGAACTATGAAGTTATGAACAAATACAATGATATATTTACAAATTACAATATAGTTAATTTCTTAAATCTTAAGTTCTTAACAATTAACATTTAACATTTTACATTTAAGTTTATTTAACTAACATTTTGTTGATAACTTGATATTGATAACTTGATATCAACTCAAGTTATCAATATGAAGTTATCAAGTATCAACAATCAACAACATCAACATCAACATTCAACACACTTAGACTTATGAGACAAGCATTAAACAAAATTAAAAAGGTATGTATAATGTATTTATTATTTTATTTATCTAATCAATAATTATTAATCATATACATTGATCTAGCATCCATTGTGGCACATCATCACCACCAGGTCTGCCACCACCACTATACCATCATCATCATCAGTCGAGTCATCTCCTTCTTCCACATACACTTCTTCTTCTTCCGTTTCTTCATCATTTGTACGTACTAATACTTCATCAACATCCAATGGTGGATGATCTTCTTCAGCTTGATCATCATTATCACCTTCTCCTTCTTCAATCTCCTCAATCTCATTAACGGGTTGACGGCTACTACTCGCCCCCGGCTCCCCCCCGTCCTTCGCCTTCGAGTGGTACTACTATCTTGACCAGGCGTCGATCCATATGCGGCATCTTCAACTTGTGCCCATGTCAGGTCCTCTACAACAAATACCGGGTCTTCCGTCTCTACGAGCCACTCGTTATCTGCATCCAACTCATCTAAGCATATAGGGTCAAAGAAACTAGGCTTTTCTTTCCTACTTTGGAATCGTTCCCGCAATTTTTGGTTGTATTGAACGAAAACCAAGTCGTTAAGCTTTTTTTTGTTCAAGGCGATTCCTTTTCTTGGAATGAATCTGTAAAAAAGAAAGCGCATTTGGCATTAGCTATTTAAGTAATTAATTTAACTTAGGCCACAAAAAAATTAAAGTTTACAAAAAAACAATTAGTAAACACTAAACAATCTAAACTTACCGCCTCGAACGTGCTCCAATTGCGCTCGCAACCACTGGCAGAACACATGAGTCCAAGAATCTTCATAGCCAGCTTCTTTAAAGCTGGATCCTTCTTGTTCGGGTCCACTCCATAGGCAGCCCACCAGTCAGCTGAGAAAAACAGTTTAAGTATAGGTTAGAGTCTTAGTCTCTTAGAGACACTTTGTAGAAAAAATTCTTGTAAGAGTTCAGTACACTACTAACATTCATTCATAGAAGTACTTACTAGGTAATTTCATTATCCGATGTCTTATTATAATATCCCTTGAGAATATCCCTTCACTTTTTGTGTAGAAGTCCAGCAAACTTGAGATCTTGTCCTGTTCTCCTCTATCTGGAATCATTCTTTCCAAGACATCAATAAATCCAACCATATGCACAGTTAGTGCTTCTGTTGGATCAGCAGAAGCGAATAAACAGGCTAGGTTAAGGATGTAAGCAGCCGAATACAATGGGGATGACATTTGGCTACCTCATCTTCTATCTATAATTTTTAAAATTGGCCTGTAATCACGGTCTCTATAGTTAAAATGGTCCATTATCTTATTTTTCGCCCTCTCCATCGCATCATATATGTAGCCCATTGCGGGCTTCTCATCCCCGTCCACCAATCGCAACACAGTGACTAAGGGCTCGGATGATTTTAGCGCCTTTACCACTTGAGTCCAACAACTTTGAGAAAGAATTGTTTGTTAAACCCGTTTCCCTTCAGTCTTCCTTGACCAAGGCCCACTAATAAAATCGGCCGACACTACAAAGCTTCTAAGTTCTAATTTCTTTGCATGTAGCTTTTGTAGTGTTAAAAAGGTTGTAGCGAAACAGGTGACTGCTGGACGTAGCAAGTTACCCCTAATGTGTTTTCTCATTCGACTGAGAAGAAGGGCGTGTTTGTACATAAAGACCGTGATTCTTCTAGCCCTTGCAATCACATTTATAAATAATCTACCTATATCTTCTAACATGGGATCAATACAATGGGCCGCACAGGGGGTCTAAAATAAATGTCGCCTTTTCTCCATAAGAAGACGACCGGCCATTACATACGAGGTTGCGTTATCTGTAATTACTTGCACGATGTAGTCCTCACCTATTTCTTCAACTACACTATTTAGTAAGTTAAACAAATATTCTCCTGTGTGTGAATGACCCGACGCATCCACCGACTTCAAGAACATTGTCCCAGTTGGACAATTTACCAAGAAGTTAATGAGAGACCGAATGGATCTATCTGTCTGTCCATCGGCCATTAGTGTACAACCATATATTTTCCATGATGCCCTATATTCAGCTATGAAGGATTGTGTATATTCAACTTCAGTTATAAGGCGTGTCTCCCTCATTTTATGATATGAAGGAGGTTTAAGCTCAGGTCCAAATTGACCTATAGCCTCAATCATTACTTTGAAGCTTTTTAATTTAACGGCGTTGAAAGCAACGCCGGTTTGATAAAACCACTTAGCAATATATTGAATTGTGGTTTTCCTATCTTTTTGTTTATACCGGTTTTCTAAAGTTGTTTGAGCCGGCCCTTTCCCTCTACCCCTTTGGTCGACCACATCCTCGGGGTGTGGTCTACACCATCTATCTAAGGGTCCATGCCCTCGGGCTCTTTTCGATGGTTGTACTTGTGGTCTAGACCAGCCTGTCGAAGTAGGGGGAGTGGGACTAGCTTCATCGACACTTATCACATTTATATCTTCGTATGCATCTTGTTTCATATATTTCTCCTGACGTATGGCATTATCGTATTTCTTTTTTGATTGTTTGTCCATATACTCCACGATCTCCCTTCAGATTTCTGGAGTAATCTTCTCACATGCTTTTGCATTGGACCTGGGTAAATGTGCAAAGTGTTGCTTGTGCCTTGCAATGCCACCGGAACTCACAAATCCACATAAATCACATACTATATGAGTCTTTTCGATAATACTACGGTAGTGCCCATACTTCCAACCCGGGTCATTCGACTTGGGCCTCAAAGAAGAAGATTGGGAAGAAGACATTATGATGGTGGATGGTGGTGTGTGTATCTATTAGTACTAAAAAGTAACTAGCTAGCTACTAACTAGAAACTAGAAAGTAAACTACAAATAAAAAGAAAACTAGAACTTGGGACTTAGGGTTAGGGAGAGAGAGAGAGAGAGAGAGAGAGAGAGAGAGAGAGAGAGAGAGAGAGAGTTACACACACACACACACTACACTTGTAGTCTTGTAGAAACTAGAAAGGGAGAAGAAGAGGGAGAGAGAGAGTTGAGTTAGAGTTACATACTTACACTTGTAGAAAGGAAGAAGAAGAGGGAAAAGAAAATGAGAAAAGAGAGAGTTGTTACTTGTTACACTTGTAGAAAGAAAGGAGAGAGAGAGAGAGAGAGAGAGAGAGAGAGAGAGAGAGAGAGAGACTTACACGTACACACACACACACTTACACACTTACACTTGTAGAGACTAGAAAGGGAGAAGAAGAGGGAGAGAGAGAGTTGAGTTACACACTTACACTTGAAGAAAAGGGAGAAGAAGAGGGAAAAGAAAATGAGAAAAAGAGAGTTGTTACTACACTTGTAGAAAGAGAAGGAGAGAGAGAGAGAGAGAGAGAGAGAGAGAGAGAGAGAGAGAGATTTACACAAATAAAATTAAAATTACAAATCTAAAAGAGGTTCGGGTTCCCAACTTCCAACTTTCAACTTCCAAAATTCCAAATTCTTGTCTAAGTTGTCTACTTGCCTTCTCTTCACCTTTGCCTCTTCACTTGAGTATTGTATTTGTTCTTGAATTCTTGTTGTAAGTTGTAACTTGTACTTGTAACTTGTAAGTTGTAACTTGTAAGATGTAACTTGTAAGTTGTAACTTCAAAGTTCAAACTTTTAAGTTGCTAACAACTAACAAAGTAACAAGTAACAAATGAATCAATTAACAAACAAAATAATAATAAAAAAATGATAGAAAGAAGTTATTAGAAATTAGAATTTAGAATTAGAAACTTAGAAATTAGAATAGAAGTTAGTACTTAGAACTTAGAAAACTTAGTGGATGGAGATTGGAAAGTGAGGAGTCTCTTGAGTCTTGACTCTTGTCTTGAATCTTGTTTCTTGAACAATGAATATGGATTGGATGGTATGATCAATGATGTGTCATGTATCTTGGTGGATTCTTGATTCTTGATTCTTGTATGGTTGTACTTGTACCCTTCCTTGATTCTCAATTCTTGAATGTTGAAAGAAAAGAAAAGAAATATGGAAAATTAGAAATGGAATTGGATGGAGAGGAGTGGATCATGTAACTTGTAAGTAAGACTCTTAGAATGTATGTAGGAATGAGAGAAATAGAAAATAGAGAGAGAGTTTGAGGTTTTTTTGCATTTAGGAATGCTTAGAATGCATTTTTATAGAGAAAAAAAAAATCTGGATTAAAAAAAAAAAAAAAGAGTCAAAAAACGGTCAGAAATCTGACCGTTGGCCAGTATGCGATCGCATATGCAGTATGCGATCGCATATGCTGGCACATGTGGCATATGCGATCGGCCCACCATTATGCGCATATGCGATTGCACTATATATATATATAGGGAAAAGGTACTATACGGTCGACCGTATAGTACCTTTCCATAAGGTCGAGTGCTGGCACTATACTAGCCGTCGGATGGTAAAAGTTTCAAAAAAACGGTGAGATTTTATAGGGAGAAAGGTGAGATTTGATAGGAAGAGTGGAGAAATAAAACCGGAGTCCACCTCTCTCTCTCTCTCTTATATTTCCTAGGGAAGCCTCCTGCATGAAGGTCTACCCTACAAACCTTGGTGGAGCCTACCATAGGGTTTTTTGGGAAATCCACCTCGTCCATCCATTTTTCCATATCATTTAAGGGTTAGAGCCTAAAATTGAACCAAATCCAAATCTCAAGTTGATCATATCATAAGAAACGGTGGGAATAATAATTTCAACCATTGAAACCTTGTTAGGCCCCATAGTGATGTAAGTGTTTTATCCACCTCGTTCATCGTTTTTCTTGTATCATTTTAATATATGATCAAAAAAGTGAGTCAGGTCCAGGGATCAAGACCACAAGTTGGGGATTGAACATCCACCATTAAAAACTTATTGGGAGATGGAGAAGTTTCGAATCAATATGATATTTGTGTTTTTACTTCATCCACGTCTACATGACCTTTTGAATAGGTTGGATGGTAAAAAAAATCATCACAGTGGCCCTTAGGTTTCAGCAGTGGTGTCATTATCACTGCAGCTTCCTTTGGTGTGGTCCACTGGAGCTATGGACCTGCTTCATTTTTAGTATCATACCTTCAAATGATCTGAGAAAAGTAACGAACGATGTGGATAAAACACATATCACGTTGGGCCCACGGAGCCCTTCCTGGACAGATTACCGTCTGGGCGGGGAAGGACGCAATCCGCATTCTCTTCCTTTTGAAATCGGATTGCGTACTGAGTTACTCAAGTAAGCTCTTATGGTACTGAGCAAACTTTGTTGGATCCACTGTGAATACATGTGGTTTATCTACTCCGTCCATCCATTTTTAAAGATCATTTTAGGCGTTGAGACCAAAATTCAAGTATATCCACTCCTCAAGTGGACCATACCAAATATAACAGTTGAAGTATTGATTTCCACCGTTGAAACCTTTCTAAGGCATGCAGTGATGTTATTTTTCATCAAACCTGTTCATAAGATTAAAAAAAAAAAAAATGGATGAAGGGAAATAAATAGATATAAGATTGATCTAAATCTTCCGTGGCCCCCAAGAACTTTTCAACGGTAGAAATTCAATTCACACGTTTTTGTTGGTGTGGTCCAGTTGATCTTTTTATAGACTTCATTTTTAGGCTAAAGCACTAAAATTATTTGGTAAAATGTATGAACGGGTTGGATAAAATGCATGAATGAAGGTGGCCCCCACAAAGTTTATTCACTATGTTTAGGGTACCGAGACAGTACGCAATCCGCTTCCCTTTCTTTTGCGTTAGTGCGGAATGGGCGGAAACGGTGCCACTTGCCCGTTGGTGGTGGTCAGTGCTCTATGGGCCCCGCCATGGTGTATGTGTTTCATCCATGTTATTCATCCATTTTTACATATCATTTTATGGCTTTATCTCAAAAATGAAAGGGATATAAATCTCAGGTGGACCACACCACAGGAAAACAATAGTGATTGGATATCCACCATTAAAATCCTCATAAGACCCACTATAGTGTTTATTTGACATACAATCTGTTCATTAGGTCATACAGACATAGATGAAGTGAAAAAACCTATATCATCTTGATCCAAAGCTTTTTTGGCTCCCAAAACGTTTTTAATGGTCGACGTTCATTCAACATTGTTTCCTGTAATGTGGTCCACTTGAGATTGGGATATACCTTAGTTTTGGTCTCATATCCGAAAATGATCTAAAAAATAGATGGACAGCATGGATGAAACACATACATCATTGTAAGGCCCACAGAGCACCGACCACCCGCCATTGGTTGGTAGCAGGGAAGTAGCAAATCCGTTTCCAGAACGGGCTGGTTTGCCAGGAAGCGGATTGCGGGGCGAATAACTCGCTATGCATAGTGTACTGAGTAAACTCTACGAGGTCCACCATGATTTATATATCTGATCCGCTCTGTCCATCCATTTTACCATATAATGTTAGGCCTGAGCCTAAAAATTAATCATACAGAATGTTCAAATGGACCACACCACATGAACAATTGAATTGAATGTCTACTGTTGAAAAGTTCTTGGGGGCCAGGGAAGTTTTGGATCAAGCTTATATTTGTTTTCTCTCTTCATCCATGTCCGTATGATCTTATGAACAGATTGGATGACAAATAAACATCACTGTGAGGCCTAACAAGATTTTAATGGTTGAAATCATTGTTCTCAGTGTTTTCAGTAATATGATCAACTTGAGACTTGGATTTGGTTGAATTTTAGGCTCAACCCCTTAAATGATATGGAAAAACGAATGAACGAGGTGGATTTCTTTAAAAAATCCCAGGATAGGCCCCACCTAAAATTTTAGAGCATTACCTTCATGCTAAAGCTTTTGCAGGAAATATAGGAAGCCGTATTTTAATAACCGATTAAATCGATTTTGTTTCTTCACTCATCCTATCAAATCTCACTGTTATTTTGAAACTTTTACGATCGGACCTCTAGCATAGTGCCACCTCTCAACCTTATTGGAAGGTACTATGCGGTTGAGCGTATAGTACCTTTTCCCACACACACACACACACACACACACACACACACACATATATATATATATATATAGTCATGCTCACCTGCGCACCTACGTACGTGCGCCCCTTTACATACGTGTCATGGGTGTCTAATCTGAACGGTCCATGTGATGTGGCACCCCTTGAAACCTCACAAGCCCAACTTTCAGCCCAATACAAAATTCTGGTAGGCCATGGCAAAAGGAAACAATTTCCTCCATTGATTTGCATTTCTCATTGCAGTAGCCCACTAGAGTTTTGGATCAAGCTAGAAATTGGGCCCATAGAGTTTCAAGCTGTGCCACATCACGTGGACCGTTCAAATTCTGTGCCCATGACACGTGAGCACGGTGCTCACGTAAGAAGGTGCGTAGATGAGCATTACTCTCTCTCTCTCTCTCTCTCTCTCTCTCTCTCTATATATATATATATATATATATAACTTAAAAAACATACAAGGATCATTTAATTTGTAGACCGATAAAATATATATATATATATATGTTTTGGTTTCTAACTATTATTCAACAATACATTTTAGTCAACATGATTGTAACCATCCATAAAAACATTCCAGATAACTCATACATTAATTTGGTGTTTCGCCTAGTTAGGAATTAAGAAATCATAAGAAAAGCTTTCTGATTTGACCTTGGAGAGAATATATATCATTTAATCTCTTAGAAAGAACAAAATAACATGATATATCTTTTCTAAATGATTTTTTTATTTTTTTCTTTCTTTTTGAAAAGTTTTTTTTCTAAAAGATTCTTAAAGCCCCCACCAACTTAAAAACAAAAACAAAAAAAAATAAAAAATAAAAAATGAAAGCCTAAAAGCATAAAATGAAAGCTAAGTGAAGCTTTAAATGGAAAATAACAATTGTAATTTGAATCATAAATTGGGATTTGAATCCTAAATCATAGGATTCATATGAAATGGGTTTTTAGGTGGGATTCAAATCACTTTACTTAAGATTCAACTCAAATAGTAAATCCTAAATCATAGGATTTTGACAACACTGTCGCCATAAGGCACATATGAAAATGGGTATGACTTGAGGTGACACGAAGGATGATCTTGATCACTTAGTAACTCAGATAAGAATAACATGATGGATATGAAAGGCATGTCAGTTTGAATAAGGATAATTGTACAAGGCATAAGAACATCTTCCTATCCACGACATCTTTGAGAAAGAACATGAAAGAATATAGGGTGAACTTTAAGCTTGAGCTCCAAATCTCATGGGTTTTGGAGGTTTGGGATAAGATAAAAAAAAGGGCAAGGGAATTGATGGGTTGGAGCGGGATTAGGATTTGGTAAGGTTTGGAAATGGGTACAATTAAGCTTTATTTATTTTATTATTTTTAAATTTTTTATAACTTGGTATGGTTAGGGCTCGAAGGGTGTGGGAAAAAGGGAAAATGTATGTTTAGGGTAAAGGAAAAGGAAATTGGAAAAGAAAAGAAAATGAAAGATGAAGGATTGAGGAAGAGGGGAAGGACTGAGATGAGGAAATTACTTTCTTTGAATTTCCCTAGAGCGGAACTTGCTCTAATTCCAACTAATGGAAATAGATCAAGGAAAAATAAATTGTTATGAGATTCAACATACCGGATTGAAGTTTGAATTGCAGAAGAGAAAAGAATGTAAAAAAGATTTGCTCAAAGAGAATATCATTCGACTGTCTCTTATTCCAAAGGCCTAAGCTGTATTTATGTGTCTTGTTCCATAGGCCTAAGCCATATTTATGTGTCTTATTCCATAGGCCTAAGCCTTATTTACCGTGTCTTATTCCATATGCCTAAGCCTTATTTATAATAAGTACTTATAATCTTCATCATAATCTATGAAATCTAAAAATAGGATTCTTAGCTAGCCAAGATCTCCAAAATATAAAAAAAAAATAATAATAATGCTTATTTCCCGACATAAAATCTCTAAAATACGTAAGCACTTTAGTAAGAAAATAAAAAAATCTAAGATTAATTATTTCTTAATATAGAGATATGAAAGAAAAGTCAAATATAGATAAGCTAGAAGAGGAAAGTGGGCATTTTCTTGTAGACACATGTAGAGCGTGCACGTGTGAGATCTGAGCCTTTTCTTCAAATATTGATCAATCAGCTCATGTGGCCATTTGTTTACATCACATTATTTTCTACGTGTGTCGTTGGACTTGTGTGATAATATGATCGTGTCTATTTATCATGCTATCTTGATAGCCAACCCCAATTAGTTAGGATAAAGCTTCAATTATGATGGTGGTGGTGTTGGTGATTATGATGATGTTGATGTCTAATTATCAGGTGTAGTTCACCTGTTGGATGGGTTCGATTTCTCACACCCCATGTGGGCCCCACAATGCTCAACTCTTTTCCTTTAGAGGAAAAACAAATGGAAAGGGCATTTTTGTGCCCTCTAGAAAGCACATTTTTGGATTTCAAATTTGTGGATGCTTCCCCACCCCACCCCCCCCCCTCTAATTTTTGGGTAAAAATCAGAGTTCTTCGAAAATTTTATGGTGAAAAAAAATCCTATAAATTAATTTTGAGTCATAGCTGAGTTCCACACCGTTGTAATTGAAATGCATGCCAGCTGCAACTGTTACCTGTTTCTGTTGTGGCTGAAAACCATGATAATAAAATCACTCCAGTTACAACCTATCTTCCAACTTCCAATAGCATAGAAATTTCCATACTGTTGGCATTCTGTACCAGCCTTTGAAACAGGGACTACTGGGATGGTTTTCTGTAACAACGGTCTAGAAGGAAGGCTCTGTTTGGTGGATACTCGCAAGAAAATTTTCTCATAAAGCATGTGGGGTTGGGATTTGTGGTGCTATGTAAGCTTTCGAGTTTGTTATGATGGAAACATAAGGGGAACTGTTTCCAACTAATTGGATTGGAGCTTGTGGAAAGCATCGAAGAAAGCTTATGTTGCAATTTGGGTGAAGTTAATTTGGTGCTACCTATGTTCTTCAAAATTTCTTCATAAGCCAAAGGAACACTCATGAGATAGTGCACAATTTGCTTTGGGAAAGAGGTGAAAATGCATTCCTCAAGACTATGGGTTTTTTAGTTTCTCTAGTTGGACTGTTTGCTTGATTATTATTATTATTATTATTTAATTACCAATGGTACTTCTATTTACACTAGGGGGTATGGAACGTCTAATGCATGTGGAGAGAGTAGGTGAGAGAAAGAAGGAGAGAGATGGAGGTAAAGGGCACAGCTGCATGCTACATGCTACATGCAGAGGGACTGAGGGAGAAAGAAGGGCGCTCAATGGTTGGCGAATCATCCCCAGCTTTTCTGGTGTTGTGGCCCACACAAGTTTTAGATTAGACTGGTTTTTGTGCTGATGTCTTTACATGAGATGGCTCAACGTATGCATGGAGTGGATTTCACACGGTCATCATGATGGGCCCCACATATCTTTTTTTAGCTCGGGCTCCGTAATCTACATCCTCAAAGGGGTGAGACTGGGCAACTTGCATGAAAGATGAAATGACAAAAGTTACCTCAGTTGAAGGGCTAGCCACACCCCATTTTCCATTCAAAAATCAAAAGTTTTGGCCCCTTCGTGAGACTAATTGCAGGGTTAAAATTGGTCAAATGCTACCTGCTTCATATATACTAGTGATTTTCTTGATGCTTTTGATGATTTACTATTATTGGGATGGAGAAACTTCCCCATAGAGTGCTCACTTCTGATGGTTTGCAAATCAATTCACTTCTGCATCAGTTTTGTTTTGAAAAGAGATGAAAAAAAAAAAAAAAAAAAATGTATTCCTCAACATTTGAGTTTTTGTTTCTCTAGTTGGGATTTGAATTGATTGATTGATTGATTTTTATTTTTTATTTTTCTAAAAATAAATAAATTAAAAAATTTTTAAAAAAAAAAAAACTGTGGTACTTTTGTGTCATGCATGTGTTCTTGATGGTTTACTATTACTGGGATTGATAGAGAAGCTTCTGTATTGAGTGCCCATTTCTAATTATTATACTGAAGGTTTCCCATTCAGTTCATTTGTGCATCCAAACACATCACTAGAATTCCAACTAGTGAAATAACTTGACATGTGATTTTAACGTCATCTCAAGACTCGTAGGCTCTCTGAATGGATGACTTGATGGGTGTTTGAGATGGCTTTATGTAACAATGTGGTCTGTCTCCGCTTTTTTAGGCACAATTGCAATTCAATTTGATAGAGCATCCAAACGCTGATGTGTAGAGAAGCCAAAATAGAAAAAGAAAAAGAAAAACCCACATTAAAAAAATGCAGTTCCATTGTTCTACATAGAGTTTTTTAACTCATAAAATCAGCAAGTTTTCATCAGAGGCTATTGTTAGTCTGGTATGTTGAGATACCATTGCCTTCCTAATCATGTTTGAATGGTATCATTGTTAGATTTCACTTATTGCGACTGATGTTGTTAGGGTACTGTACGATGCACGGTCGAGAGATTGTACAGTAAGGGCGTGTTTGGATTCATGTTTTGGGTGTATTGCATTGTATTCAGGTACTATTCATGTATACGTTGGATGATTTTCAGAATACATCCATCAGAAACATGCCACTAACCAATGTTTGGATAGGAGGTATTGTCCTAGCACATATATAACTTCTTGTACAGATCAATGTTTGAAAACGACGAATAAGGGCCACACATTGTATAGAGATCTGAGAGGGCAGAGAAGCTCATGCACAAGCTGCAGCCACAGGTATTCTTCATCTCTGCCATTCACTCATTAGGAAAACAAAAAAAAAAAAAAAAATCAAAATCAAAACTTGTAAGTTTTCATCTCAGCCCTTCATTTCCCTCTCTCTCTCTCTCTCTCTCTCTCTCTCTCTCTCTCTCTTTAATTTCTTCATAAAAAAGAAGGAAAAAAAGGAAGAAGAGGATGTTCTGTTTCCTTCATTACAGAAAGCTCATCCAAATCAACATCCAAACACTCCAAATCCAATCCCTACAAAACCCATTTCTAAAATCCCATTCCCAAACAAGCCCGCCTTCTATTTTCCTTCAATACCTGAAAATCTCATGTCGTCTCTCACCAGAAAAGGCTCTAACAGTCACCAAAATGCTAAAACACACCCCCAAGAACCCAGATTCTGTCCTCACCTTCTTCAAATCTATTGGGTTCTCAGAGGCATTTTTATGCCATTGAGAATGGCAAATCTCAATCTGTCACAGTTCAAGAAAGCACAAAGGTGGGTTTCCCTAAATCTTTCATGATGATTGGACCTACTCAAAGTTTATTTTTATGCCTTTGATCAGATTGATAAGATCAGCCGTCGATCAATCGACAGATGTGATTTTGCATCTCTCTCTCTCTCTCTTTCTATCCATCTATGGCCATTAGATCCATTGGCAGAAGCCTCTCCTTTTTTTTCTTTTTTCTTTTTTCTTTTTTTTTTTTTTTTTTTTGGCAGAAGCCTCTCCTTCAATCTCCTCACCAGTGACAGTTCTGGTGATGCTGCAACCTTCATCCACGGTACGATCTCTGATTTGGCCCATGACGATGCCGCATCACAGGATCCTCCACTTCTATCCATTCACAAATGCCGACGCCGGCGGAACAAAGGATCGAAGAAGACGTCCAGCTCGCTTCCATCTCCTGTAGATCGTAATGGCACGTGAATCATAATGGCCCTCATGTGGATGGATTTGAATCTCATTGCAATGGACGGAGCATCGCCAGATCCTCTGATTTCAGGAACTGGAACGGCCGTCAAGACGGTCGTTAGTATATTACAGGTTATGGTTTTCAATGTGGAGAAGTTCTGTGATCTTACAGAGGCATTTGGGATGTATGAAGAAGGGTCTGGATGTATTACGCCCAAGAGTTCAATCGATGCAGTTTTTTGGCTTCACGCTGTATTCGCGCGCGTGGAATACTGCGGTTGCCTACTCCGAACCAAACACCATACATGTCACATCACACCCTTTAATACCATACAATACCCCCACAAATGCGAATCCAAACACGCCCTAAGGGTCTTCAGTTTGTTCCAAGGGGTGGGTTCCGTGGTTTAGTAATAAAAAACTGTCGTATGTCCTCATTTCGGAGCTTATATTTGGAATGCCCATTGGATTCCAAATCACATATCAAGGTGATTCTTTCCAGAAATTTGAATTTGATTACTAAATCAACTTTAATATTCTAAATTAGTGTACGTATGTCATATTTGATTGGATGATTATAATAAGCCCATTGAAATATATACTTTGGCTAAAAATGATAAAATTCCAAGCCTTGGACAAGTATAGGATCACAAACGAGCAACATTACAATGTTTTTTTTTTTTTAGTGTTGTCATGTGCCATGTGTATTTTGGGGATTGTTAGTGTGCCATGTGTATGCTGAATTAGTAGCCCACCTTCGTTACACAAGCCTTGGACAAGTATAGGATCACAAACGAGCAACATGACAATGTTTTTTTTTTTTTTTTTTAGTGTTGTCATGTGCCATGTGTATTTTGGGGATTGTTAGTGTGCCATGTGTATGCTGAATTAGTAGCCCACCTTCGTTACACATGCCACCCTCTTGTCTTTAAAAATGAGCAAAAATAAAATAAATTACATTAGATACCGCATTAGGGCAAAAGGGAGAGATTGGAAAAACACATTAAAACTAAAGCTATGTATTAAAATAACCCATGTTGCCAAATGGTTTGGGGATTCCGAATGCACTGAAATCCATGCTGCCAAATAACCCCACGATCTTAGGTACCATAGTTCGAAAATCCAACCTGGGTTGAAATCTCTCGCTGAGTTTAGTGACTCCATGAGTTTCGGTTGACCCGACCAATTTTAAAACTTTGGGTTGAATGGGAACTGTTGCTGTATTTTCCTTAACGTGTTATTTTTCAGGTTTCCTATTGGAAGCTTTAGGAAATTTTCATCTAAGAGACCTTTTGATGAATGGAACATTTACAGTAGGACAGTGGGGTCCATTAAATCGACGGTTTGGATTACTTGAACACGGTCCCACTTGTACAAACTGGAAGCCGGAGCGGTGTACATATTTATACAGAGGTGCTAAATGAAAATGGGCTTGAGCCTCGTTATATATGAACCAGGCCAGTGGGCCCAATTAGAAAATGGATTTAATTTCAGGCCTGTCTCATCTTGGCCCTTGAGCTTGTCGGCGAGCCCGGCCCATGATATCACTAGAGGATGCTCTCCCTGATTTAATGATCCTGGCCATCAAAAAAGTCTACGTCTCGTGGCCGCCATATAGGGACCGTCATTTCATTTGAATGTCCATCTTTGGTTGGAAATTTTAATGGGCATCCTTGTCTAAGCATCAAAAGGCCAGGAGTTGGATCATTTAACAGGTGTGACCTTTAGCATGACCCATCTATAGCAACGTCAAGATAAAAGGACTGGACCGGTCACGTATATGTATGCATGCCACGTACGGATGTAGAGGTTAATAAACCGTAAAAGGAAATGATGTTATTTTAAAAGGTGGTGACTCTTCAAACGTTCCAGTGGCGTAGTTGTCAGTCTGTCCAGAGTATCCAAATCGCTTATCCTGCAAAAGTAGCGTTAACAATTAGATTTTTTTTTCCCTACGAATTTGGACTACTCACTAATTCATTTCATGGCCAGGTTTAGGATGTCTTGGTCACTGTAATTTTGGAGATATGCTGCATCCATAATCGGACCCACAGCTTGAATGGTCTGGATAGCTGTACGTAACTGCCACATGTGAGGAGTCACCAACATTTTAAATGGTGGCAAACACTGTCTACCGCCATAAGAAAGAACTTTGATACTCTAGCGTGATGGATGATAAGCAGGTACTTGTAAATTATATAGGAATTGCTTACGTGGTATATAATTAAATCGAATTAAACTTTAAAAACTATGGATACCATTTTATACGTATCATGGACCAAATACTATACTTATTTGATTATCTATCATACAAATACTATACTTATTTGATTATCTATCAGACTGGTGCATTTATTGGACGGTTCAAAATGAAAAATATCAGTCTTATTTCAACAAGCGCCCACAAATCAGCGGTTAGGATTAGAACTGGGCATGTCCGACCTGATTTGGTTGATCCGACTTGATTTAAACCGAACCAACGGCCTGGATCAGTGCAGTTCGAGCAGGATCAGGCAGATCTGACCGTTTCGGACCGGATCGATTCGATTGGATTCGATCTGATCCGATTCGGACTGGACTGGATTATTAATAACTAATAATTTACTATGTTACCCCTCACCTATATATATATATATATATATATATATATATATATATATATATATATATATCTATATCTATATCTATATATATATACACACACACGCGCGCGCGCGGACGCACACACACCGGCAACATTAGAAAGAACCGTCGTAGGAAGCTGCTTTGGATCACCAACCTTTAAGAAGAGATTTCAAATTAGGCTCAACCATTGATCATTAATCAGGTATTTTCCAAATCCATGAAGCAATTACCATAATACATTTGGTTCCATTTGATTTTAGAAGCTGTAGAGGAATTAGAGTCGCCGGTTGAAGAGCCTAAGGCCCCGTTTGTTAAATCTGAAGCCTAAAGCCTGAATCTGAAATCTGAAGCTGAATCTGAAATCTGAAGTCAAAAAACTTGTTTGATAATTATGGCTGAAGTCTGAAAATTAAGTACTGAATTTGAAACAATCTGTTTGTTAACAAACATGTGAAATGTCTGAAATATGTTAATTTGACACATTTGCCCCTATATTCTATTTGGAAATGTTTTACACCTGATGCAGATTTCCCACCAACTTTGATCTCCTTTAAACCATTAGTATAACTATAGCTATTGTTTCCTCTCGTGTGGCCCATTCGAGTCTTGGATCCACCTCTTTTTTGTCGCTTGTACTAAAATTAGCTTGCAAAATAAATGAATGGAGTATATTTCCTAAACACATGGTGGTGGGCCCCACCCAGCATCCTTGCACTGGAACTTCCTGCGAACGGTTTTCGCAGGAAATCCACGTCCACCTAATCCGCGCCCGGTGTACCACACGAAAAGTCGATTGATTCTTTCGTGTGGACTTGAGTCCTAAGCTCATGGGCTGAACTTGAACTATGTCCTGACCCAGTGCAATAAGTACTCGACCGGTGCACTCCGCTACAGACCTGAATCACCAAATCAAGACAGAACTTCTCTAGTGAGCCATAGATGAAGAACTGCAACAAATTCAAGGTTTGCCTAACATGCGTTGGTCAACTCCTATTTCTATCATTTCATTCAAATTGGGCCCGTTGTTTGCATCAAAGCCAATAATGTTTTTAAATATCATTATAGAGCATTATACAAAAAATGAGAGATATTAATATCTCCACTGGACCACACCACAAGAAAACAGTGGAGATTGAATGTTCACCATTAAAAAATTTCTAGGGCTCACTATGATGTTTATTTGTCATCCAACTTGTTAGTTAGGTCATGCACACTTGGTAGAAGAGAAAAAAAAAATATAAGCTTAATCTAAAACTTTTGTGGCCTTTAAGAAGTTTTTAATGGTAAGTGTTCAATCACCAATCTTTCCTGTGGTGTGGTCCATATGAGATTTTGATCCGTAAAATTTATGGTCTTATGTAATAAAATAGTCTGAAAAAAATAGATGAATGGAATAGATAGGACACATACATCATTATGGGCCCCACAGAGCACTGCCAGTAGCCACCTCGCTACTGACACTGTCAGTACGCAATCCGCGTCTTCTCGCAGGAGATCCGCATCCAGTCCAAGTTGGAAACGGATTGGCTACTCCCCCAGTCACCGTGGTCGGTGCTCTGTTAGCCCCTCCATGATGTATGTGTTTTATCCATTCCGTTCATCCATTTTTACAAATCATTTTAGTGCTTCAGCCCAAAAATTAGAGGGATATAAATCTCAGGTGGACCACACCATAGGAAAATAATAATGATTGGATATGCATCATTAAAATCCTCCTAAGGCCTACTATACTATTTATTTGACATCCAATATTTTTATTAGTTCATACAGGCCCATATGAAGGGAAAAAACAAAGATCAGTTTGATCCAAAACTTTTATGGTCCCCAAAAAGTTTTTAATGGTCGACGCTATTCAACACTATTTCTTGTAATGTGGTCCACTTGAGATTTTTATATACCTAATTTTTTGTCTCATACCATGAAATGATCTGAGAAAATATATGGATGACATGGATGAAACACATACATCATGGTAGGACCCACAGAGCACCGACCATCAGCACTGGCCGGTGGCAGTGGGAGTAACCAGTTCGTTCCCGTCTTGCGTCTTAAGACGTGGTTTACGAGGACGCGGTTTGCGTACTACCTCGCCCGTCCCTGGCTCCGAAAGACAATTCTGTGGGCTGGCCCACCGTGATGTATATGTACATCCAAACCGTCAATCCATTTTCTCATATTATTTTAAGGCATGATCACAAAAATGAGGTAGATCCAACGCTCAAGTGTACCACACCAAATAATAATCTTGGTTGCATTAAAATGGAAGAGTCATCTGTGATGTGGTCCATTTGATCGTTGGATCTGACTCATTTTTGTTTTGATGCCTTAAAATAATATGAGAAAAGAGATAGAGAGTTTGGATGTACAAATGCATCCGGTGGGCCCGCCTACAGAACTGCCCATTCAAAGCTAGGGACGGGTGGGGGTAGTACGCAATCCGCGTCCGTTGTACTAACGGTTCAAAGAGATCAAAGTTACATGGGCCACTATGATGTTTTTTTACCATCCAACCTATTCATTAGGTCATGTAGACGTGGATGAAGTAAAAACACAAATATCAACTTGATCTGAAACTTCTCTAGCTCTCAAGAAGTTACATGGGCCACTATGATGTTTTTTTTCTAACGGTGAACGTTCAATCCCCACCTTATGGTCCAATTAATCATTGGACCTGCTTCTTTTATTGGATCACACCTTAAATTATCTAAAAAAGTTGATGGACGGTGTGGATCAAACACATAAATCATGGTGGGGCATAAAGAAGTCTCACAAGTTAAAAAGGGTACTTTTGGAAGCAAAAAATTTTTGTTTAATGAAAAATCACAGAGCGCATTCCACGTTTGCCATTAAGCCAGACTCCTATCACGGAAAGAATTCAGTGAAAAACTACTTAGCGCTTTTCGTTTTCCACGTTAATAATGCACTAACAAACACCACTAAATATGAAAAATTTTTCCCATTCCGTGTTAAGTGCAAAAATTTAGCGTTCACAAACACCGCCTAAATTTGTAAAAAAGAAAGCAAAATTAGCAGAGTAGGGTTCATAAAAGCAAAATCTGGTTCTGTGTTAAAAATAAATAAATAAACACCTAACAGATCAACATGTACGATAGAATGAAGAAATATACTTGAGCTGCTTCATCAATAATAACAACATGAAACAAAGAATCTTCAGATGGGTTTCCAAATCTGTGACTAGAAATGGGTTCTGAGCAAACTCCATAAAAATCACCACCACAGCCACTGAGAGTAGTCATCACTATTTCGGCGTGCTTAAGTGCTTTGACTTCTTTGGAAGATCTCCTTTCTTGGGACTGAGCAGCCGCTAGATCCACACAAATACCTTTCTTTTGTGCATACAGAACTTTGAGCTTCGCCCCAATTACTTCATCCGACATTTCCTGCTTGGCATCCTCTTTAGGTTCCCCATCTTTTGAAAGGCTTTTTGCATCCACATTGTCATCTCTTAAGTTAGCACATTTAGACTCATAGAACAGAATGCTATCAACTAATTTTTCTAATTTAGAATAGAGTGCCATGGAAGAATCACTGTCCGTATCATTTTTTGCATCACTTCCATTCATTTTAAAACAGAAACATTTCCTGAATTCGTAATCTTCTTAAATTTTTCAAAAAAAATAATAAATAAATAAATAAAAATGGACCGATCCGAACCTTGCCCAATTCGATCCGACTCGGTTTTCTTGACCGAGTCGGACTCGGATCAGTTTAGGTCAGTAGGGGTTCAAATCGGTTCGAGTCAGATGACCTGGACTCGATCCTGGATCGGATTGAGTTCAGGTCAGGCCACGTAGAATCCGGACCGAGTCAAGTTGGACCCAATCTGATCTGACTTGGTCCGATGCCTAGCTCTAGTTAGGATTGTCCTTTTGGGATGTAATTTGGCGAAAGTTTGTTATACTTACACAATTTACCCGACTTAATTTGTGCCACGTGTACCCTTCACATGCAAAGGTAAGCTGATTGCGACGCTGATGGCCTATGAAAGCCTTGGGCAGGAACTTTCTGCCAGAGGAAGCTGGATGGGGCCCACCGTGATGTTTGCGACAAATCTATCCTGTACATCAGTTTTTTTTTCCTGCTCATGTTAGCATAGGAGCCGAAAAATGAGTCGGATCCAAAACTAATGTGGGCCACATGATGTTTATATGCCGTCTAGACTGATGATTATATGGTTTTTGTTTCATTCTTTCATTTTGATATGGCACATCCGATGAATGGATTGGATGGCATATAAAACACTTTGGTGGGTCCTACCGAAAGTAATGGTGTGTGTTCTGTTTCCTGTTGTGTGGGTTATCTAAGTTTTGAATGATCATGATTTTGGGTTAAATAGTAAAAAGAGAGCGTAACTGATGGATGGGGTGGATCTCATGGAAGGTCCACCGACGTGGCTCTCGGTTTGCAAAAATATCATTTGCGGGTCCCAGCACGAACTATTCTATCGCAGCTTTGATCTTCCCAGTTGTGTTCCGCGTCGTTGGCCCAGAGATTCCAGTGGCCTGGATTGAGTCTCAACCATCGGGAGCGGATTTGGTGTTACCCGGGTAACACTTTAGTGAGTAATTTAACTGACTGTGTGGCCCACCTTGATCTATATGTTTCATATCCAAGCCGTCCATCCAGTTTTTCTAGCATATTTTAAGGCATGGTCTAAAAAATAAGCAGATCCAAATCTCAAGTGGACCACACCACAGGAAACAGTGGTCATTGAACATCCACCCTTAAAAACTTCCTCAGCTGACCCTAATGTTTATTTGCCATCCAGACCTGGTTGAAGGAAAACAACAAATATCAGCTTGATCCAAAACTTTTGTGGGCCCAAGAAGTTTCTTATAGTGAACATTCAACCCTAATGTATGGTCCATTGAGATTTGGATCTGCCTCACATCCCTAAACTGAGCTTAAAAATCTGACGGAACGTGTGGATATACACCCGCTAATGTGTTACATGGGAAACAGCTAATCCGCCTCCCTCAGATACACTAAAGCGTGGGAAGCCGCTTTTGAAAAGCTTAGGTACCATTTGTTAAATATGAAGTTTAAAGACTCAATCTGAAATTTGAAGACTGAATCTGAAATCTTAGTAAAAAAACTTGTTTGATAATTATGGCTGAAGTCTGAAAATTAAGTACCGAATTTGAACGGTTTGTTAACAAACATCTAAACTATCTTAAATGTGTTAATTTGACACATTTGCTCGTATCTCCCAATTAGGAATGTTTTACATTATAAAAAATTTATTTTTTATTAAATGAAAATAAAATCATCATATTTAATTCAAAGAAACTAAAATGCCGAATAGAAAACTAAAATATCATTATTCATAAGACCCGTAATTCTTCTTAAGCGGGAAGATTGTCACTATGTTTCGTGTAGGCTTGAGCACCAGTGGCAGCAAAACCTTCAAATAAGGCCCACAGAACCGGTGAGACAATGGTGCCCACCTTGGGTACATCCGGACCCATGCGTATTGGGTTCGGCACAGATTTCCTGGGAAAGGCTTTCCCAAGAAGTTCCTGCATTGGAAACCTATATGGGGCCCACCATGATATTTTTGATAAATCCACAACGTCCATCCATTTTGTGAGTTCATTTTAGGAGAAGAGGCCAAAAAATGAGCTGAATCCAATACTCAACTAGGCTGAAAATGTGAGAATTGAACATCCACAATTGAAATATTCATGAGGCCACAGAAGTTTTGAATCAGGCTAGTGTATTTATTTTCAGCTCATCTCATTATGAACGGTATGGATGACATGTAAGCATCACTATCGATCCTAGGGTGGTTTCAGCGGTAGGAATTTACCTACCCACCTTTTCCGACTGGGTACTAGACCAGATTTCTTGCGAAAGTAGGAAGTTTCTGCGCAAGGATACTGGGTGGGGTCCACTAGAATATATGTGAGAAATCCATTCTGTCCATCCATTTTTCAAGCTCATTTTAGGACGTTCAACTGAAAATGAGGTGGATACAAAACTCAGCTGGGTCACATGGGAGGAAAAATTAGGAAAAGAAGTTCATAGGTTAAAACCTTCTTATGCTCCACCTTGGTGTTTATATGCTATCCAAACCCTTTACAAGATCATTCCCAATTAGACCAAGTGAAAACACCTAAAATATAGCTTGATACAAAACTATTATTTTTTTCGGTTAGCTTGTTAGTACACCCACTGTCAGTTCACACTTCACTGTTAGCCACACCCACTAGGAATCTGATAACAAGACCTCAGTGTTGAAACGAGGTATGTTGATACAAAACTTTTATGGCCATACAAATGCTTCAATGGTGCTCATTGAATGCCTACAGTTTCCTCTTGTATGGCATACTTAAGCATTTGAGAAACTTTAATTTTAGTCACACGTCTTTAAATGACCTTGCAAAGCGGATGGACGGGGTGGATTTCTCAAAAGCATCTTAGTGGACTCCACCCAACAACTATGCGGCTTTCGCAGGAAATCCACGTCCGGGTACTACTTGACACGGATGGAAGTGGATTGCGTACTGAGTAAACTCTGTGGGGTCCACAGTGATTTTCATATTGTATCAACTCTGTCCATCCATTTTATCAGATAATTTTATGGCTTGATTCCAAAAATGAGATATATCCAAATCTCAAGTGGACCTCACCACGGGAAATAGTGTGAATTGAAATTCTATCGTTGAAAATTTCTTGGGGACCACATAAGTTTCGGATCAAGCTGATAATTGTGTTTTCCCTTCATCATGTCTGTGTAATCTTATGAACAGGTTAGAACAAATAAATATCACTGTGGCCCTGGCAAGGTTTCAACGGTGGAAGTCATTATTCTAATTGTTTCCTTCAGTATGGTTCACTTGAGCTTTGGAAATACTTCTATTTTAAACTCAACAGCTAAATTGATATGGAAAAATGGATGGACTGTGAATAACCGACCTACATTCAGAGCAGGCCCAACTGAGTTTACTCGTTACAATAAAAGCGTACTAAGTAACTCAGTACACAATCCTATTTCGAGGCCGATTAGCTGCTACTGACAGGTTGAGTAGTAAGATTTGCCATGGAAGTGACGTCATCAAGTTATGTGGGCCCACTATGACATATGTGCTTTATCTACATCGTGCATCTATTTGGAGATAATTTTAGGGCATGAGTTAAAGAATGACGTATGTTGGCCCACTATAATGTAAGATTGATGCCTACCGATGAAACCTTCGTAGGGCACACCACGATTTTTATTTGAAATCCCACTTGTTCACACATTAACTCAGACAAGAAAGAATGGAAAAAACAAATGTCAGCTTGATTAAAAACTTTTGAGGCCTATTTAAGTTTTAATGGTGGGCACCACTCCTCCCACTTTTCTTTGTGGTGAGGTCCAATGGAGCTTTGGATTTGACTCATTCTTTGGATCTTTACCTAAAGTTATCTTTCCAAATGGATGGACAGTGTGGATACAAAACATACATCATAACGGGGCCCACGGAACTTGGTGATGTCACTTCAGTAGCAAGTCTTGCTACTCAGCCTATTAGTGTCCAATCAGCGTCCGCGGAAACAGATTGGCTACTTCCCTGCCACTAGCCAATGGATAGTGGTCGGTGCTATGTGGGCCCCCCCATGATGTATGTGTTTCATCCATGTTGTCCATCTATGTTTCTAGATCATTTTATGGAGACCAAAAGTGAGGCATATCCCAATCTCAAGTGGACCACATTACAGGAAAACAATGTTGAATGAATGTTGACCATTAAAAACTTTTTGGGGGCCATAAAAGTTTTGGATCAAGCTGATCTTTGTTTTTTCCATTCATCTGGGTCTATGTGACCTATCAACAGATTGAAAGTTAAATAAACAATACATTGGGCCTTACCAAAATTTTAATGGTGGATATCCAATCACTATTGTTTTCCTGTGGTGTGGTCCACCTGAGATTTATATTCCTCTCATTTTTGGTATCATGCTCTAAAATGATTTTTAAAAATGGATGAAACACATACATCATGGTGGGCTCAGAGAAGTGCCCCATGTTAAAAGTTATGATGTGTATAACGCAAGGGAGAAAATCTCTCTCGCAAAGGACAATTTTGGATTTTAAAAAATACCCATTAAGTTAGGCTCCCATCATGGAAAAATTTCTAATATAAAAGACTTTCATCATGGAAGTGCTTTCTTTCATTTGCGTTAACAAACACCACTAAACATGGAACATTTTCCAAATTCCGTGTTAAAGTACAAAAATTCTGTGTTAACAAACGTGCCCTTAGTACACGTATCAAGAAAGGTCCTGAGATGTATCCTTAGATATGAGCCTCACTAGCCATTATCATCTAAGGAGATTAAAAACCATTTACATGTTAGGACACACCTCAAATGGGGCCTGCCTTAAATATTTAGATTGAACTTGTTAACCCTCTAATTACACCCTAGTTTTGGCCATTTTTAAAATAAAAGACTTAAATTTCAAACTTTTGAAATGGTCAAATTTAAGGGCATGTTTGGATTGTAATTTTCCACCTATAATAATTACACGTATCAAATCTTGTCTTTGTCATACTTAAGATATTTTGACCTAATTTTTTAGTGTTTGGGTGCAAAATGATATACTTATAATGATTATACTTTACCATTATTAAAACGTCACATCAATATAAAAATGCATTGTTTCTCATGCTTGTATGTTAGGATGAAATATAATATAAAACTTGTAATGATTATTCATTTCTTTACTTCTTTTACATATGCAATTTACCATCGAATCCTTAAATGATAGCCAATAGAGTCTACCACCATGTCAAAGAGAGTATGATGGATGATCAACATTATCAAATTTAAGGGCATGTTTGGATTGTAATTTTCCATCTATAATAATCACACGTATCAAATCTTGTCTTTGTCATACTTAAGATATTTTGACCCAATTTTTCAGTGTTTGGGTGCAAAATGATATACTTATAATGATTATACTTTACCATTATTAAAACATTACATCAATATAAAAATGCATTGTTTTTCCTGCTTTTAATGTTATGATGAACTATAACATAAAACTTGTAATGATTATTCATTTCTTTACTTCTTCCTTTTACATTTGTAATTTACCATTAAATCCTTAAATGATGGCCAACAGAGTCTACCACCATGTCAAAGAGAGTGTGATGGATGATTAATAGGTACTTATAAAGATGTATCACGGGCCAAAGACTAATTTGATTATCTAATCAGACTTGTGCATTTATTGAATGGTTCACAATTAAAAAAAATTATGAATCTTATTTCAACAAGTGTCCATGAACCAGTGGTTAAGATTTTCCTTTTGGTTTGGAGCATTGAGAAAGTGTGTCACACTTATAAAATTTATCCGACTTAATTTGTGCGACGTGTACCGTTTTGAAATGCTGCTTATCAAGCCTACATAGCCAGAGCATCAAGTAACCCTCCTAGTTTGATGGAAATCCATTTAGATGTAGTTGTTTTTTAGGATTAGTTTGCTTTGATTAATTTATTAGTTTTTATTTTCTTCACAGCGATTTAGAAAATTTAAGAGCTTTCACATATTCACTGTCTTAGTTACTTTTTATTCTCTACTTGTTACAATTGAATTGCTCTCATGTTATTTTTATTTTATATCTTTTTAATATTAAAGACAATGTATCATTAAGTTAGGGGTGGGGTCTTCTTTGTAAAATTATTCAAAAGTCTAAAATTTGTTGAGTTTTGGGCGCTAATTTTTTTTAGAAGTTTGGATTTCCATGTATTCATGTTGAATTGAAGTAATATGAATGATTGGAATGAAAAGGTACCAAATTTATAAAAGTTGAAGTCTAGAAACTAATATTCTTGTAAAAATTCATTTGAGTTCTTTTTGATAATTTTTCCTATGGATGTTTTAAACATTGTTGAATTATAATTTCACGATTCACAACTTGATTCACATTGCTAGATTGAAGTTTGATACTGTTGTGATACATGATAATTGGTTAAGAGTGTAAATGAACCAAGCTTGATGAATATTAATTATATGAAAAAAAAAAAGAAAAAAGAGAAGAATATTTGAAGAAACTAGTTTACAAAACAACTACATCGAAAAGGGCTACCTAATGAAAAGAAGTGAAAATAAGAAATTGTCCATCAAAAGAATGAAAAAGAAGAAGAATAATAAATGGATTATATGGACAATAAAAAGAAGAATTTAAAAAGAAGGAATAGCGTGAAAGTTGTTGATGAAAAAAATCAAGAAATTAAAAGGATAAGTAGGTTGATTCAGTGTTTTGGTTGCTCTCCTCACTTTTGGGTAGTTGTTGATATTATCTTGCTAGTGGAAAATTGAAAACCTAGTTGGTATAAAGTCGGATTTTAATGAACACTATGGTTCTCAATGTTTGTAATCTTTTTATTGGGTGATGAATAAATTGAACCAATGATGGATTAATATTGAAGGTGCTAGGATTTAGATTGAAATTTTTATAAGTTTGTGCCTTGGAATTCGGTTATTTGGATGATTCGAGGATATATGAATATATGGAACCTATTTTTTGAAGAGAATTTTGCTCTTAGATTTTTTAAAATCTTTCATATATTTTGCTCGGGACTAGCAAAATGTTGGTTGGAAAGTGTGATAAGACTCAAATATTGTATATTTATCCCCTCTGATGCTTTTTTTTTCTCATGAATATGTATGTTAAATTAATAAAATTAGATGAGTTTTCAACATGTAAGAGAATTTCATGGTTTAAAGTGAAGAGAGAAAAATTTGGGGTTGTGTGAAAAATGTGGGATTTTGGGGTAGGAATGGATAATTTTGGGGTGAGATTAGAGAGTGGAAATGAGAGAATGGGTTGTGAGAGAGGGTTTTAGAAGAGTAGTTAGTGAGGTTGTGGGACCCACCCCAATTTGGGCTTGCAAAACGAGCAGACGGCAATGACACTACCGCCGGTCAGCAGCACTATCGCTGCCATTTGGACAGACCGGGAGGTAGTGCCGCCATCGTCTGGTGCTCCAATGATCTAGTTTTGCAAAATCTTTGCATGTCGGCAGACCCAGCAGGACAATGCATGATGTTGATAATCAATTGCATGTAGGGACACTCTATTGGAACTTTTGATTCTCAACTCCAACCATATAGCTGTACACATTACACTTCTCTTCAGCTTCTTTTCATTGAGACACAACCCCACTTTATGATGCCTTTTTGAGTTCTTTTGTCAACACTTAAATGGTGTGGACCTAGAGCTTGTGCAAACCCAATGGACGGTGTGGAATGGTGGAACATGATTATTGTAGTTGACCTTGGTTGCTTGGTATAAGGCTCAGTTGATGATTCTAATAATATATTCATTTACGTTGTTTTAAGTCATTAAGATTGGTTGAATTGCATTTAAGTACTTCGAGGCATTCAAATTCTGCACTATATCAATGTCTTGTACCAACACTTCTACATGTCTTTCAACAACAAATACTTGTTGATTATATTTGATAATCAAATCAAATGCAACTGTGTCCTTTAGGGTTTATTTGGAATCTAGATAGCAGCAAAATTGTAGTTTAATTGTCATTTTATTTATGAAAGAGGTATCACACACAACTAGTTGGATGATAAAATTATTTTCCAACCAGCACTTAGCTAGCAATGTTGCATGTGTGAATGGAATCTAACCTATCCGAATGGATGGCCGCACCATGAAGGTCACCTAGTACAAAAATTAGGTTGATTTATTCATGAGGCTGGCCACATGGGTACATTGGATCATATTTTCATATTACAAATCTCAGAGTGAAAGAAATTCACCGTGAACAATGTGAAATTCACCGCGAAGTGAATGGAATACACAGCGAAGTGAAAGAAATTCATCGTGAAGTAGATGAGGTGAATGTAATTGACCGCAACGTGAAGGAAATTCACCACGAAGTAAATGAAATTCACCGCGAAGTGAAGGAAATTGACCGCAAAGTAGATGAATTGAATGGATTTCATCGCGAAATGAGTGCAATTCACCGCGAAATTAAGGAAATTGACCATGAAGTGAAGGAAATTGACCGCAAAGTAGATAAATTGAATGGATTTCACAGCGAAATGAGTAAAATTCACTGTGAATTGAAGGAAACTGACCACGAAGTAGATTAATTGAATGAATTTCACCGCGAAATAAGTGAAATTCACCGCGAAGTGAAGGAAATTGACCACGAAGTGAAGGAAATTCACCGCGAAGTAGATGAATTAAATGGATTTCACCACGAAATGAGTGAAATTCACCACGAAGTGAAGGAAATTCATCGTGAAGTAGATGAATTGAATGGATTTCATTGCGAAATGAGTGAAATTAACCGTGAAGTAGATGAATTGAATGGATTTCCTCACGAAATGAGTGAAATTCACCTTGAAGTGAAGGAAATTGACCGCGAAGTTAAGGAAATCGACCGCGAAGTAAAAAAATTGAATGAATTTTATCACAAAATGAGTGAAATTCACCGCGAAGTCAAGGAAATTGATCGTGAAATAGATGACTTGAATGGATTTCATCGCGAAATGAGTGAAATTCACCACAAAGTCAAGGAAATTGATCGCAAAGTAGATGAATTGAATGGATTTCACCGCGAAATGAGTGAAATTCATCACAAAGTGAAGGTAATTCACTGCGAAGTAGATGAATTGAATTGATTTCACCGCAAAGTGAAGGAAATTGACCGAGAAGTGAAGGAAATTGACCGCGAAGTATATGAATTGAATGGATTTCACCGCGAAATGAGTGAAATTCACCGCAAAGTGAAGGAAATTGACCACGAAGTGAAGGAAATTGACCGCGAAGTAGATGAATTGAATGGATTTCACCATGAAATGAGTGAAATTCATCGCGAAGTGAAGGAAATTGACCGCAAAGTCAAGTAAATTCACCGTGAAGTAAATGAATTAAATGAATTTCACCATGAAATGAGTGAAATTGACCACGAAGTAAAGGAAATTAACCGCGAAGTCAAGAAAATTCACTGCGAAGTAGATGAATTGAATGGATTTCACCGTGAAATGAGTGAAATTAACGGCAAAGCGAAGGAAATTAACCCTGAAGTCAAAGAAATTCACCACAAAGTAGATGAATTGAATGGATTTCACCGTGAAATGACTAAAATTCACCGCGAAGTGAAGGAAATTAACTGCAAAGTCAAGGAAATTCACCACGAAGTAGATGAATTGAATGAATTTCACTGTGAAATGAGTGAAATTGACTGCAAAGTGAAGGAAATTGACCACGAAGTAAATGATTTGAATGGATTTTACTGTAAAATGAGAGAAATTCACCACGAAGTGAAGGAAATTGACAGCGCAGTCAAGACAATTCACCGCGAAGTAGATGAATTGAATGGATTTCACCGCGAAATGAGTGAAATTCACTGCGAAGTCAAGAAAATTGACCGCGAAGTCAAGGAAATTCACTGCAAAGTAGATGAATTGAATGGATTTCACCATGAAATGAGTTAAATTCATCGCAAAGTGAAGGAAATTGACCATGAAGTGAAGGGAATTCACTGTGAAGTGGATGAATTGAATTAATTTCATCGCAAAATGAGTGAAATTCACCGTGAAGGAAATTGACTGTAAAGTGAAGGAAATTGACTGCAAAGTAGATGAATTGAATGGATTTCACCACAAAATGAGTGAAATTCACTATGAAGTGAAGGAAATTGACCACGAAGTGAAGGAAATTGATCGCGAAGTAGATGAATTAAATGGATTTCACCGTGAAATGAGTGAAATTCATCACGAAGTGAAGGAAATTGACCGCGAAGTCAAGGAAATTCACCACAAATTAGATGAATTAAATGAATTTCACCGCGAAATGAGTAAAATTGACAGTGAAGTAAAGGAAATTGACCGCGAAGTCAAGGAAATTCACTACGAAGTAGATGAATTGAATGAATTTCACCATGAAATGAGTGAAATTAATCGCAAAGTGAAGGAAATTGACCCTGAAGTCAAGGAAATTCACTGCGAAGTAGATGAATTGAATGAAATTCACGGTGAAATGACTGAAATTCACTGCGAAGTGAAGGAAATTGACCGCGAAGTCAAGGAAATTCACCGTGAAGTAGATGAATTGAATAAATTTCACCGTGAAATGAGTGAAATTGACCACGAAGTGAAGGACATTGACCGCGAAGTCAAGGAAATTCACTGCGAAGTAAATGAATTGAATGAATTTCACCGCGAAATGAGTGAAATTCACCACGAAGTGAAGGAAATTGACCTCAAAGTCAAGGAAATTCACCGTAAAGTAGATGAATTGAATGGATTTCACTGCGAAATGAGTGAAATTCACCGCAAAGTCAAGGAAATTGACCGCGAAGTCAAGGAAACTCACCACGAAGTAGATGAATTTAACTAATACACAAACAAATCACCATTCATAATAAAATTACTATTAAAAAGACATCATTTACTATAAATTTATAACAAAATATATAAGACATCATTTACAACAAATTACACCATTTCACCCTGAATGTTTTACAAGACATCATTTACAACAAATTACAACATTTCACAAAAATTTTTCATTCCTCTCATGCCCAAGACAAATATATCATCTTTTGCGGACACTCTGGCAATCATAGGCTATTAAATTCCTAAATATGAGAGTTAATTTTTACAAGTCTATCCCGGACAAAATTCGATCACTGCACAAAATGTCAATATATTTCATGACAAATATGCCGCAATCATATCCATTCGTCTGCTTTGGTATAGAAGTATTTTCTTTGACCGTCCAAGCCTTCCCGTCCAATGTAGACATATCTCCCATGGTATGGAATATTATAGGGAAGCCCTCCTTCATCAGATCGATATGTTTCCTGTATTGACCGACTACCCTCAAATATAAATGGTCGACAATAACGATCTCTCGGTTTTAAGGGTGGATGACCATAACCAATGACTGTTGACATGGTTAACTAGTACGCATGCTTGTCCATGTTTGACAAGATAAGATATCATTAGATAAATGATAGAAATAGGTACACACAGCATTGATAACTTACAACGACATCATTACCTATTCATATTACCACATGGGCTTGTGCCCTTCTCAAGGTTTAGCAATGCCGTTCACAATGAGATTTTCAACTTGTAATGTTGCACGCTCTGAATCACTGCCTATGTCCCGATACATTCTCAATGTCGGCATTTGTAGGCCGAGACATGGCTATTACAGACAAAATACCAAATTAGAACATATATCATACAAACAAAAAACAGAGTAACCATAATCCAATTCATACAGTTACCAGAAAAATGTGGGGTAGAACTTGTAGTCTTGAGTAGATAAAGTTGAAAATGAACTATATCTTCTCTCTAAGAAATCAATGTATTTGTCAATAGCCTAATCAATAAATTTTAATAATTAAGCTTAAGTCTAATATAAAAGTTAAATACACATGGATGTATATATGTGAATTACTTACCACGCTATCAACCCATGCATCTTTCTCCTATATGGTCCTGAACCAAATAAAATCTGTCATATCTTTGTTTACGTTGGCCCAACTATCCAATTCATTTGTTCTTCCTCTGATATAACCCTAAATGGATCCATCTTAGCCTGGAAGGGTATTGGAGAAGTACAAAATTTGTTAGGTTTCTCAAAATCGACAGTGATGCTTGGAGTTATTTGAACAGCAGAGATGGATATGAATGAAGAAAGCTTGTAGATAGACGGCTTCAGGACCCTCTTAGTTCTCCTCTTATACACAGGAGTGGACAACAATGATTTCTCACATACATTACCATCTGTCGCATCTAAGGGTTGAACGTCCACCTCTCCGTTCCCCTATTCCTTATCTTCCAATTCCTCCTCCTCCTTATCAAACTCTTCCTTCTCCTTCTCTAACTCCTCTTTCTCCTTCCAAAATTGCGTCTTCTCTATCAGAAATGCATCAATCTGCTTTTTTAACTCCACCTTCCCCTCCTCCAACTCTTCCTTCTTCTTCTTCAACACTTCATTATTCATGCTCAATTCTTCCTTCTCCCTCAATAGCATTTCCCTCTACATCTTCAAAACCGCCCTCTCATTCAACTCTTCCCTCTCTAACCTCAGGGCTTTCTTCTCTTAAAGCATTAGTTCTCTCTCCTTGAGTACTAGTTCTTTCTCCCTCTCTATCAATTCTTCTCTCTCTTTTAATACGAGTTCCCTCTCATTAATATGTTTTTCCTTTTGATTTAACTCTTCCCTATCTCTCTCCAACAAAAGCCTCTCCGCCTTCAGCTCCTCCCTTAACTCTACTGTCAATTGCAATCTCACCCCTCTCTCTCTCCTTCATCACCACTCTCTTCCTCTCCCGCTCATGTCCCTGTCCCTCTTCCCTATCTTCATCATCATCATCTTTAATGCCCTACAAAATAAAGCAATGTATATATCAAATATATAACATGTCAAAGTAAATATAAAATCTCAACATAAAAGAAGACTTTTATGACATCTTACGTGAGATCTATCACGGACCAAACAAACGGCTTCCATCTCCAGCTTCTCAATGGTAGGTTCTAAGGTAAGAATTATCTCAGTCTACAAGAGAACATCCTTCATATTCATGTACAGTACAAAACATATATATTTCAATAAGTGACCACTTAGTTTCATATAAATTGACTTACATCTTCACTCTTGAGTATTTGATGAATTTTCTTATACTTCCAACCCTTTCATCCTCAATATTGTATGAATCTTGGAATTTGAGAGAGAACATATGAAATGATGCATTCTCGAAGGGTCAGTACTCTCTCAAGGGCCCATATATGTTATAATGAAATAGCAAGATGGACTTAAATAACTATAATTTCATATAAACTCTAAATTCAAATAAATGAGTTTGTAGAGGAAAGATGCAACCGTTGACATTATAGTGAAACCCATGTGATGCCATCACAATACTTTCGATCCCTTCAGTCATCGTTTGGAAGGCCAAACTACCCCAAGGGTAGATATTAAAGTCTTCCACCGAGTCCACTAGGTCAATATACTCCATAC
The DNA here is from genome assembly GCA_030180095.1 of Magnolia changhungtana. Taxonomy (NCBI): domain Eukaryota; kingdom Viridiplantae; phylum Streptophyta; class Magnoliopsida; order Magnoliales; family Magnoliaceae; genus Magnolia; species Magnolia changhungtana. Next base: position 5,210,472 of record JASAUF010000502.1, on the reverse strand, counting down.
TGCACATAATATTCGTGTCGATTCTTCTAACAAACCACTTTAAGTATAATATTAGGGCTACCTTCACAACATCTTCGTGCTTATCGCGATCAACTATCTTATTGAACACCTCTTGTACATGTTTCTTTAGGATAAGATATTCCTTGAAGTATTTCTCTCTTATTAACTTCTTGGGACAATGAATATTGGGTATGGAGAGGTCACCAGTCTTCAGCCCTGTTATTAGAGTGAAGTCCATCTCAAAAAATTTCAAATGGTTCCCATGTATCTCGAATACAAGATACCTCTGTATCTCTCAATAAGTAAGTGAAACGAACCTCCTATAAACCTAAATGATTGAATGTGTAGTAAAAAAGAGAATGAGGACTGCCTAAATATATTTAATCTACTATCATTCTTTTCCAAACAACTCTTCACGATATTAAACCACCACGTCAATGAACATCTGCATGACAGGTTCGAGACTGTAGCACCAAATCCCTTATACGAGGGCTTGTCATCTACAAGGAAAAAATTAAAAATTACATCAGCAATAACGTTCAATATTTAATGAAGCATACTGTGAAAGTTGATTTATTGTGGTGAAAAATCATATATTGTCAGCTTCCCGAGTCAACGATCATTTTTGGCAAATTTCAAGTGAAAGTGCCCGACTAATAAGTGAATTTCAATAAGTTCGTGTCCTATTTTAGTCATTTATCAATCAATTTCATGAAGTTGTCAGTCAATTTCCACAACTTCTTGGTCATTTTAACGAATTCCAAGTTAAAGTGGCCGACTCATAGGTGAAATTCAACAAGTTTGCGACCAATTTCACTCAGTTATCGGTCAATTTTCTACGTTATATATATCGCACTTTGGCCCAAGAATGTTGTGAAATTGACCATGAAATGAGTGAAGTTAACCACAAACTGACTGAAATTGACTGTGAACTAATAGAAATTGATTGCAAATTAAGTTAAATTGACTGCGAACTGACTGAAATTGACAGCGAACTAATTGAAATTGACCACGAACTAAGTTAAATTGACCACAAACTGATTGAAATTGACCTTGAATTGACTGAAATTCACCACCCACTGAGTCAAAATTGACCGTGAACTAATTGTGTTTGACCACAGACTAAGTAAAATTAATCGGGGACTAAGTAAAATTGATTGGGGACTATGTGAAATTGATCGATAACTACTTCAAATTAACATCATCAACTGAGTTAAATTGACCGCAAACATCGTGGAATTCATAGAGAATTGAGTTAAATTGACCACGAACATCATGAAATTCACCGCGAACTTAGTGAAATTGATTGCGAACTAGCTTAAGTTAGAGAAATTGACCCCGAACTGAGTTGAATTGACGGCAAAGTAAGTTAAATTGACTATGAACTAAGTTAAATTAACTGATAGGTGAGTGATAAACAGTTATCAATCAATTTCTCACAATTATCGGTCAATTTTAAGTGGTCATCAGTCAATTTCACACGGTTCTCGATCAAGATGTCAGTTTCAAGCACTCATTGGTCAATTTCAATTAGTCCTCGGTCAATTTAACTCAGTTCGTGGTCAATTTAACTCAGTTCGTGATCAATTTCACTTAGTCCCCGGTCAATTTAACTCAATTCGTGGTCAATTTAACTCAGTTTGAGGTCAATTTAACTCAGTTCACAGTCATTTTAACTCAGTTCACAGTTAATTTAACTCAGTTCGTAGTCATTTTAACTTAGTTCCTAGTCATTTTATCATAGTTCGCAGTCAATTCCATTCACTTCACAGTCAATTTAACTTAGTTCGCAGTATATTTAACTCAGTTTGCGGTCATTAAAACTTAGTTCACGGTCAATTTAACTCAGTGGGTCCTCGGTCTATTTCACTCGGTCTTCATTCAATTTCGTATCGGTCTTCGTTCTTTGTTTAAAAAAGCCTCAATGAGGGCTATTTGAGTATTGAATTTGCCTCATTTATCGAGACATGCCATACCATAATTTAAAAAAATAATTGGATTGTGGACCATTTGAGCATTGAATTTGCCTCATTTATCGGGATATGTCATACCATAAAATGTTTTTTTTAAATAATAGGACTGTGGACCATTTGAGCATTGAATTTACCTCATTTACCAAGACATGTCATACCATAAAATGTTTTTTTAAAAATAACTGGATTGTGGACCGTGCAAATATATCATATAAAATATGGTGGGGTCTACATAATGAAGTCAAGGTTTGAAATATACCTGCCATTCGAAGCTTCTTTGATGGGGGGACCATTTTCATCCTATCTTCGGTTGACAAAAGTCGAAAATGACATGTGTGGGGGGACCAAAGAAAAGTATACCGAAAATGGAGGTTTTACTGTTAGGGTGGACAATCACAAAAGGAGAGAGAAGAAAGTAGAAAATTTGGGGTTTTACTGCTAGGGTGGACAATCACAAGGGAGGAGAAGTAATCAGAAAATTAGGAGTTTTTCTACTAGGGTGAAAGATCAGGAAGAGAAAAGAAGAATAAAAAAAATGAAGTTTTTAAGGGAGTTACAACTTTCGAAGCTGTCTCTGAAGAAGCAGGGGCATTTTGGTCTGATGAGATTTCGTCGGTACAGCAATGAAGTAGCCTGGGAAGGTAAGTTTTGACGGGCTTAATAAGGTGCATGGATTAAAAGTGTAGTGTAAAGTAAGAAAAAACTCGGGTTTTTTTAGGACGCCGATTTTCTGCCAAAGCCTTTGGCACGAAGTTCCTACGCTAGCTGAGGCCCATTGTGATGTTTGTGAGAAATCCTCATAGCTCATCCATTTTTCCAGAACATTTTGGAACATCAGACCAAGAATCTGGTGAATCCAAAACCTAAGTCGGCCACGTGAGAGGTAAAACTGAGGAAAGAGTTTACCATCGTTGAAATTTTCCTGGGATCTAGCTTAATGTTTATATGCCATCTAAACCGTCTATAAGGCCATTTCCATTGGGATGAAGTGAAAACATCGAAAACTTAGCCTTGTATAAAACTTTATGGTCATAAGAATGTTTCAAACGGCGATTACTTAATCCCCCAATGTTTCCTCTCGTATGGACCGATCGAGTTTTGGAATCACCTGATTTTTGGTCCCATGACCTAAAATGAGCGCTCAAAATAGATGGACAATGTAGATTTCTCACAAACATCACGGTGGGCCCCACCTAGCATCCTAGTTCACGAACTTCCTGCGAAAGCCTTTAACAGGAAATCTACCTCCGTTTTTATATATCCAGTCGTGTTACATGGCATGGGCCCATCACAAGGTTAATTTCTTAATATTCATGTATGGTCCGACCTGTTTATAATGTCAATCAAATCTTAATGATGAATGGAAAAATACGTCAGCTTAATCTAAAACTTTTATGACACTTAAAAAGTTTTTAACTATCATTCACCACTATTTTCAGTTATGTGGTCTACTGGAGATTTCCATCTACTCAAGGTTTAAGATTTGCATCCTATAATGAGATGGAAAAACAGATGGACCGCATCGAACATACAACAGATTCATTAAGTGGGCCCTACACGGTCGGGGTAACACCCATTAAGGTGTTACCGGGTAACACATAATCCGCTACCGTGTTCCATACGTTGTGGTTTCTGGTCCGGGAGCGAATTATGTATTACCAAGTAACAAGCTAGTAGGTGTTTTCCTGATCGTGCGGCCCACCTTCATGTATGTGTCATATATCCATGCTGTCCATCAGTTTTTTCAGATCATTTTAGGGCATAGGCCCAAAAATAAAGTAAATCCAAATCTCAAGTGAACCACACCATAGGAAATAATGTTCATTGAACACCAACCATTAAAAATTCCTCAGCCCACCCTAATGTTTATTTTCCATCCAAATTGTTAATAAGGTAACACCTGGATGAAGTGAAACAACAAATATGAGCTTGATCCAAAAATTTTGTAGCTCCCAAAAAGTTTTTGATAGTGGCCATTTAATCAATACTGTTTGGTCCATTTCAAATTTGGGTCTACTTCATTTTTGGGCCCTTGCACTAAAATGAGTAAAAAAAACTGATAGATAGTGTGGATAAACAACACATACATCAAGGTGGGGCCCACAATCAGGGAAACACCCACTAACGTGTTACCCGAGTAACAGCTAAATTCTCTCCCCTCCGGTCCATGAAAAGCGTCAACGAGGGGGAAGATGCTTTTGAAAAGCTTAATACCTACGTATCAAAAAAAGGTTATGAAATTTATCCTCAGATAACGAGCTCCACTAGCTGTAATCAGCGAATAAGATTAAAATGTAGAAATAAAGTCTCTCTTTCTCTACCATTGCTGCTGCCTTTTTTATGGCTTGGGACCCGTCCTTCCCACTTTCAGTTAATATAGTCGCTTTGAAGTACCTAGTAAGTAGTATCTAGCACCCTTTCGTGTTCAGACAAATGGGCAGGCAACATAGATCACATCAACCACATGATACTTGTGCAGGATACTAACCAGTGCAACGCCATGCAGATTATCTAAGATGAAAATCATACTGACCCTACAGACCATGTCATAGAAATCAATGGAAACTGGAACGTGCCAACTTAATGGGAGGATCGGCGCAGTTTTCAATTTAATAAATGGTATGGTCCATTTTTTAAGTGGTTTGTATGTCTTACATGTGCTCATGCCCTTTTGTTCTGGGTGTCTATAGGATGCATGGAAACTTTAGACTTTAGATTTGGAGTTCCATCTTTAGACGTGGTTTGTGTACTACCCTCGCTTGTCCGGAGCTCGGGACAGGCTACTTTGAGCGGCCAGAGCTCGGGACAGGCTGCTTTGAGTGCCCACCATGATGTACCACACATTCCATCCATTTTTCCATGTCATTTTAGGTTGTAGATCAAAAAATTAGGCATATCCAAGGCTCAAGTGGACTACAAAGTGATGATTAAATCCCTACCTTTGAAAACTTCCCGAGGGCGACACATTATGGACGGGTTGGATAGCTAATAAACATCATAGTGGGCCCTAGGAAGGTTTCAACAGTGGGTGTCATTAGCACTACTACTTCCTGTGGTGTGGCCCACTTGAGCCTCGAATCTTCCTCATTTTTGGGCTAATATTCTTAAAATGATATGGCAAATTAATAGATGGACCATGTGGATAAACCTTGTACATCAGTGTGGTCCCTCATAGCCTCAGCCTGCAAAGTTAAGTGGAGTCCACCATAATATTTGTGAGAAGTCTAGCCCGTCCATCCATTTTACCAGATCATTTTAGGATATGGGTGCAAAACTCAGATGGGCCACACGAGAGGAAACAATCGGCATTGAATGACCATGGTTGAAACATTTAAATGGCCACAAAATTTTTCTATCAAGCTAAGTTTTTTATTTTTTCACTTCATCTCAGTGGAAACTATTATATTTTGTTTCAAATTTTATGAAGAAAAGAGAGAGAGAGGAGAGAGAGAGAGAGAGAGAGAATTTCAAATATTTTGGTTTCCCTCCAAATTTGAAAATCTTGGTGCTTTTGAGTTGTGAGTTTCGTACTGCATCGGATATATAAGATAGGTTTTTTTGCCTTGGGGCTTAAGCCCCATTTAGGGGCATGTGAATTTGGTCCTATACGGGGCTATGCCATTAGCTCTAATATATGTTATTGACAACACACATGCTCCCTCCGAGCCGAGCCGAGCTGAGCTAAGCTGACCTCAAGTCCGCGTGCGGGATAGGACAGGGCGGTCCACTGGTGCGGCTACGGGTGAGGGTGTACTTGCACCAGTGTGTGTGCATGGGTATGCGTGAGACTTTATATTGTGTGAGAGTTTACTCGCACTTGTACCTTTTCGTTTTGAACTATATAGATGTGACCGGTCGGTTGGTCGCACTTATTGGGTTTAAATCCAACGGACCAACCCTTTCATAAGGGTGCTTAATGCACCACTTTGAAGTCTATACAAGAACTTCCATTCATTTTTAAAAACCATGAAAATTCTTTTTGTTTTCTCTATTCCTTTTCTATTTTTATGAGTTTTTGTTATTGAGTTCGTCGTTGAGTTAACTCAGTACTTTTGGGTTAAACCGCAAGTGGTTCGAGCTCGCATACAATGAGTGCACTACTAGGACTAAGTTATAGTCATTGTAGCATGAATATCGATTGCTCTGGAAACCTGTTGCACTCGGGATGTTGTCCAAGGGGAGCAAATTCGATTTCAAGTCAAGTGACTTACGTCATGCCTCAACTCAACTATATAAGTCTTCTATATCATTTTTTAAAAATTTTCTTTTTAGTTTTCGATTTTAAATAGTTTATTTGATTCAACCAAATATTTCAACAATCTTGAAATTGAATTTATTGAATTAAATAGACTATGACTACCATAACAGTTAATGCTTCTACCGAATTAGTCAAAATCGAACTGTTCGCTGGACAATACTTTAAACAGTAGAAACAGAAATTTATGCTCACACTGATCACACTTAAAGTTTCATATATATTATCTGAACCATTTATTATAGATCCAACAAATCAAACTGAAGTAGTAAATAAAAAATTATAAAAATTATATTATGAACTCTTTGTCAAATGAGTTATATGATGTGTATGCTTCTTATAAGTTTACTAAGGAAATATGGACTTCTTTTGAAAATAATTATATTTTGGAGGAAATATGAACTTCTTTAGAAAATAAGTATATTCTGGAGGAAATACAGACTTCTTTAGAAAATAAGTATATTTTAGAAGATACATACACTAAGAAACATGTGATCGTTAATTTCCTTCACTGTGAAATGATAGATAATAAAATTACCACAAATAAGATTCACAATTTTAAAAATATAGTTCATAAATTATCATTATAAGGAATTAAGTTGGATGAAGTGTTTTTGTTAGAAGCACTGATAGAAAAGTTATCGCCCTCCTGAAAAGAATATAAGAATAAAATGAAACATAAAAATAACGATGTTTCATTGGAAACTGTAATTGTACACATACGAATAGAGGAGGCAAATAGAAACAATGACTAAAAAAAATGCAAATGAGGTAGATCAAATGTGAATCTTGTGGAATCAAATTAGGAAAATAAAAAGAAGAAGAAAATTGGCAAATGTGATAATTGTGCCTAGCATGGACATTATGCCAACGAATGTAGGTTAAAAAAACTGTAAATAATCAACTCAAGAAAAAAAAAGAAATTGGTATAATTGTGGAAAGTCTGGTCATTACATTAATACCTACAGGCTTAAGAAAAACAAAGATAAGCCCTAAACTAATTTTACAGAAATAAACAATGAGTTTAACATGATAGTAGTTGTGGTGTCAAAAGTTTTTCTTATAAATAACTTGGAGTGGGCGCTAGACATTGGTGCAACTCAGTGTTTGTGCAAAGATCGTAAAATGTTTACCTTCTACAAAGTATCAGGAGATAACGAACAAGTGTTTATGGGTAACGCTAGAACATCTTCAGTTGTAGGGAACTAGAAAGTACTTTTGAAACTCACTTATAAAAAGACTCTAATGTTAAATAATGTCATACATGTGCTTGATATTAGAAGAAACTTGGTCTTTAGTTCACTCCTTAATAAGTCTAATGTCAAGTTAGTATTTAATTCAGATAAACTTGTAATAAATAAGAATGAAACTTTTGTTGGTAAGGGATACTGCAGTGATAGTCTATTCATTGTAAATATATTCAATTATAATAATAAGAAGACATCCAGTTCTTTTTATATCGTTAAACCATTTTATCTATGACATAGTAGATTATATTATATGAATGTATCATCTTTAAAGAAAATGAAAAGATTAGGTTTATTACCTAGTAGATCAAATGAAGAATTCGATAAATGTGAAACATATGTAGAATCAAAATTTATTAAAAAACTCTTTAAACGAATAGAATGATTCTTTATTCTATTAGAGTAGATACACAATGACTTAAGTGATTTTAGAAATCACATGTCTAGATGTGGAAAAAGATATTACATAAATTTTGTAGATGACTACTTTAGATTCACTAGAGTTTATATGTTAAGGAACAAAGATTAAGATTTAGAAACTTTCATTAAGTATAAAACTGAGGTTGAAAATCAGTTAAATATAAAAATTAAAAGACTTAGAATAGATGACGAGAGAGTACGAATCTTTTCAATTTAAAAAATTATGTGAAAAGAGTAGAATAGCTCACGAACTACAACTCTTTACACACTAGAACATAATGAAATAGCTGAGCATAAGAATAGAACTTTTAATGAGATGATGAATGCTATGTTAAACAATTCAAACTTACCCTCAAATATGTAGGGAGAAGCAATTTTTTCTATTTCTTATATCTTAAATAGGGTTTCTTATAAGTTTCTAAACAAACATCGTATGAAATTTGGAAGAACCATGTTCCTAGTTATAAATATCTTAAAATGTCGGAGCGTCTTACTAAAGTAAGATTGCCTGAAACTAAGAAAATGAAACTAGGTCATAAAATGACTGACAATGTATTTATAAGGTACGCACAAAACAATGCAACCTATAAGTTTCTAGGTTTAAAGACTAAAGATAATATTCTAGATTCTAATATAATTATATAGGTTAGGGATGCAAAAATTTTTGAGAATGCATGCCCTATGAAATCCAAGTCTATAGTAATGGAAGAAGTTAGTGGATTAGATATCATGTCTATTAGTAAATATACTTATAAGCAGACAATAAAAGAGATAGAATCAATAAAATGCACTAGAGTTAGAAGAGAAACTATCCTACGAAATGATTTTTTACATTATTAATAGAAGATTATCCTACAATCTATACAAAAGCAATTAACTCACCAGATGCAACCTTCTAGAATGAAGCAATAAATAATGAATTATAATCTATTATATCTAATAACACTTGAAAACTTGTAGACTTATTACATGGAAACAAACCAATAGACTGTAAATGGGCGTTTAGAAAGAAATTAAAATCAAATTGGATTATTGATAAGTTTAAGGCTAGGTTAGTAGCAAAAAGCTTTAAACAAATGAATGAATATATTATATTAATACACATTTTCATGTAACTATAATTACAATAATCATGTTCTTAATAGCAATAGCTTTTCTATATAAACTGGTAGTACACTAGATGGTAAGACAGCTTTCCTAAATGAAAACTTAGAAGGGGAAATATATATGGAGAAACCTGAGGGTTATAAAATATCAGGTAAAGAAAATAAAGTGTGTACGCTAATTAAGTCACTATATGGTCTAAAATAGAATCCTAACCAATGGCATGAAAAATTTGATTGTATTTTGAAATCAAACTGTTAGGTATAAATGATGCAGATAGATATATATATAGTAAATTTTCTCAAAATGTTTGTATTATTATCTACCTTTATGCTGACAACATGCTTATTTTTAAAACTAACATTAAATTAGTTAATGAGATTAAGAAATTTTTGTTACCTAAATTTGACATGAAAGACTTAGGAGAGACTAATGTAATCTTGGGGTATTGAAATAACAAGGAAAGATAGTGGTCATATATTGTCACAATCTCTCATATATTATCACAATCTCATTACATTGAGAAGATATTGAGAAAGTTTGACCATTTTGACTATTTATCTGTCAGTATACATTATGATTATTAAAATATTCTGGAATAATTGGTAGCTTCATGTATCTAACAAAATTTACTAGACCAGACATAGCTTTTATAGTAAGAAGGTTAAGTAGATATATACATTGTTTTGAAAATGAACATTGGAATACATTGTGTTGGATTTTGAGATACTTAAAAGGTAATATGGCATATGGTTTACATTATAATGGTTATTATGCTGCATTAGAAGGATACAATGATGCTAATTGGTTTACTGATTCAGATGAAATAAAATCTACTAGCGGATATGTCTTCACTTTAGGTAGAAGAGTAGTCTCTTGGAAGTCTATCAAGCAGACGTGTATCACTAGGTCAACTATAGAATATGAGTTTTTTCCTTAGAAAAGGCTGGATCATAAGCCAAGTAACTTAGAGATCTTTTGTCTGATATACTGTTATGACCAAAGCCTGTATCAGCCGTATCTATTCATTGTGATTTTCAAGTAGATATAACAAAAGCAAAGAGTAAAATAGATAATGGAAAGAGCAAGCATATTAGACTCATATACAAAATAATGAAATATATGTTGCATGATGGAGTCATATCTATTGATTTTGTAAGGTTAGAAAAGAATCTGGCAAATCCTCTGACGAAATGACTATCTAAAATATTCGTCAATGATACATTGAAGGGAATGAGGCTAAGCCTAATATATGAGTTGTCAGTGTCCACAACCCAACCTATATAAGTGGAGACTCTTGAGATATGTTTAATGGGTAAAAAAAAGACACGATGTAGACGATTGCATTGATATAAATGAGCCGCTTCTATGGTGTAGCAGTGCTAACAATAACATATAAGGATGAGATTTTTGGAACTCTTGATGGATCCATAGCCATATATTTTGTGGTGTATATAGTTGTTGCATACACTTGATGTAATTCACCTATATGAGTGTGGAAGTTGAGGCCACTTCTTATGAGAATCTAGACGAATTCTCTAGAGCACTTATGAAATCCAGGCAATGGTGTATGGCCGAAAGCACTGAACTGTAAAATCACTTGCATAGGAAGAGTTGTGTGATGGTATGTACTTGCGATTTACACTAAAAGGATTCAGGTTCAAGAACATGGAATTACTTAATTCCTGTAAACCTATCTTGCTTACTCTAATGTCGATTTAAGTATATGGTGACATCGACACCGTTGCATAACTATTACATGTTAATTCGAAAAATCTTTTATTTTGAAACATATGGGGGAATGTTGTATTTTGTTTCAAAATTTATAAAAAAAGAAAAGAGAATTTCCAATATTTCAGTTTCTCTCCAAATTTAAAAGTTTTATTACGTTTGAGTTGTGGGTTTAATCCCACATCAAATTTGCCTAAAAAAGTTTTCTTGTATAAAGATAGACTTTTGCCTTGGGGCTTGAGCCCCATTCAGGGGGCATGTGAATTTGGTCTTGTGGGGAGTTGTGCCATTAGTTTTAATTTATGTCATTGATTACACACACGTGTGTGCGCCAAACCAAGCCGTGCCATGTCGTATTGAGCCGAGCCGAGTCTGAGTCCGAGTTTGTGTGCTTATGCTTATGCGCATATGTGTGTCCATGCGTAATAGGATGGGTTGGATCAGGCCATGGGTGCGAGTGTGGGTGTACTCATGTGGGTGTGTGTTTATGGGTACTCGCAGGACTATTTGTGCGAGAGTGTACTCGCATTTGCGCCTTTTCATTTTGAACTAGAGAGATGTGACCAGTTGGTTGGTCGCACCTGTTGGGTTTAAATCCAATGGACTAAACCCTTTAGAAAGGGTGCTTAATGGGCCACTTTTAAGTCCATAAAATGACTTCCACTCATAAAAAAAATAATACGAAAATGCTTTTATTCTCTCTGTTCCTCTTCTGTTTTACGAGTTTTAGTTACCGACTTCGTCACTGAGTTGACTCAGCACTTTCGGGTTAAACTGCAAGTGGTTCGAGTCCGCATATGGTGAGTACGCTACTGAGACCGGGTTATAGTCGTTATATCCTAGAGGCTGATTGCTCTGGAAAACTGTTGCATTTGGGACACTGATCAAATTCAATTTCAAGTTGAGTGACTCACATCACGCATTGACTCAACTCTATAAGTCTTCTATATCATTTCTTTTATTTTCTTTTTGGTTTTCGATTTTAAATAATCTATTTGATTCAACCAAATATTCAAACAGAAATGACCCTAAAAATGGTCTGGATAGCATAAAAACATCAAGGTGGACCCAAAAAGGCTTCAACGGCAAGCATTTCCTTCTCCACTTTCCCTCTCTTGCATACTTTAATTTTGAATCCATTTTATTTTTGGTCTCCTATTTTAAAACGAGTGGAAAAAATGCACAAGTCATGTTGATTTCTCAATACATCATGGTCAGCCCTATTACGAAAGCCTATCACAACCCATGTCCATTTATAAAAAAATTTACTTGAATCGTAATATTTCTACTCTTTTTTCATCTTTTTAATTTTTTTTCTTTTTAAAATGAAAGGTTTCTTTAACTTTTGAACGATCAAAAGGTTGAAATATTTTAATATGATAGTTTCTTTAGGCGCCATCTATGTTGAGGCTCATCCAATAATCGGGAAGAAATAAGGCTTCCATCCAACAACTAAAATCCCTTTCATGCCAATCGTTGAGGAGAAATTTTCATGTGTGACATGGCTTAGATTACCTTGGGCGGAGGGATGGCATGACTTTTGCTAACGCAACCACTTAGAGCTAGCACGCCTAGCATAGCTAGAATTATAGTTGACTGGCGTCGCTTTGGCACAACCTGGGAAAGGCGTTACTGGAAGGACTAGATTACTTTGTTTCTTTTGTGTTAAAAATAGTGGTGAATCATCCTTTCACACGTGGAAATTATCAAGACCATCCAAAATTGTGGGTCCCATTATGGATAGATCATACGTTAAAATCACTTTTATAAGTCAAACTTAGCCATCCATTTATAGATACCGAATAGAGGATCAAAAGTAAATTATGAGTGGTCCAAATTTAAAGTTTTTTTTTTTTTATAAAATCAAATAGTTTGGATTGTTTTTTTAATGCAATTTTCAGTTATGTCCATGCACGATTGCTTAGCTGATGGGTGCAATCCAATTTCTAGCCGACTATTTCATGTATATATTTGAAAAGTCACCATCATTTTATAAGCGTGCAAAATTAATATTGGAGGGTAGTGTTGGTGCTTGGTTTTCGGCTCTTGCATGCGGGCATGCTAGAATCGGATTTGCGGCTTAATTCAAACTGAACAATTATGACCCAAAGTGCCGAGATAGGCAGATGCACAATATATGATCGAAATTATATGAGATCAGCCACCTATTTAGCAACTCGCACAATGTGTAAACAGGATCAAGTGATATTTAGAGGGTAGTGTTCTCCCTCTAATGATGGGTTACACCTTTACCTTTTGTACGAAAGAACTTTCTGATACAGATAAGATAGAGATGAGAAAAGAGATTTTTACAGTTGGTCAAGGAGAATGCTTGCATAACACCTTTCTAAGTGAAGAATTGAATCAAACATATGAGCATAGACTCAGATTATATCTAAGATTACCAGCTACTCGGTTAACACTATGGATTACACTATGGAATGTAAAACAACAGGCGAAAAAGTAAAGGATTTCACTAAGAAATGTAATTTACTTGGCAAAAAAAGTAGAATGATTACACGAAGGAATGTAATTAATGGGTAATTGGAAGGATAATTGAAAGATTGTGTTTGAGTTTGATTGGGTTGGTGTGAAATGATTTACTTTGTTAAATTTTTTTGCTATTTATAACCTTACCCTAACCATCTAGATCATTCCCACGTTCTGACGATTGCTATAACCGTTTGACGCTTCATAGCTTACTCTGCTTCTTTTTTTGTCATTTGTCATATAGCCACCTCTTCACGATTACACCTTCATCGACTCCTTAAACAATGACGTGGCATTATTTGATGCGCTCCAGCTGTATTACTATAAATTCCTCTTCGTATATCTTTGCAAATCTTTAAATGCACCACACGGATCCATTCATATCACACGTAATTTGCCCTAATTAGTTCTCATGAGAAATGGCGACAATAGGGATGAACATTGCCCCCCACGTCACTTCGTCTTTGGAAAAAGGTGAAAGCGACATACGACCCCTCATTAATGCGATATTAATTACTTACACGTGACAACATTTCAATAATCGTCCTCGGCCGATTCATCACAACACGTAAGAAATAACTACCCTTTATCAAAACGAGAGTCGAACCCTGTTATGACACGTGTTCTTATATCATTTTTAACCAAATCATAATGATGTCTTAATAAATGCTCCATCACCTTGGCCAATATAAGTGCCGCTTCAATATTCTTTTATCCTACGCTTCCCTTTTCCTTTATGAGTATTCAGATTCCTAATTTCACTCTCATCTTCGAGCAATGGCTCCTCATCATCTTCCTCTCCCTCATTCCATCGAGATGATCTTGTCACATTGATGGATCATCTTACTGAAAAATATTCCAATAAGATAGTCTTTAATTCACCTATTAAAGATTATTACTACATGGATCTAACATTTTCTCCTACAACAAATGCTGATGATGTTAGCATGATGGATCTCCTATTTCCCATCTGCCGGGTGAAACTATATTAATTCAACTCGGATCCATTCCAGGACTTGTCAATGCTCCGAAGAATCCCCAGTCACAATGTGATGCTTGGTTCACTTGTGTCCTCTTGATACGAGGTAACATTGAGAAATTTGGACATTTATGATAGATACTTTGAATTTTCCGTGGTTAATACGCCAGTGCATGATGTAACCAATACAATCAATTGAGTGAACGATGCTAACCTCTCGTCCGCAAATATTTGTCTTTTCAATTTGGAACACTAACTAGTTTTTATTACTACCGTTCATTGATCAACCCATTAGAACTCAATTCAGTTTAACCATCGGATCATGACCATTCTAAAGTTGGACCCACAATTTGGTCGGTTTAATTTGAGTGAAATATATACCGGGGATAAATATTTCCAAAGGCACGTGTATGAGCATTACACTCTCCCAGAGTATCAAAGCTTTGTCATTCTCATTGAAATTTTATTTTAGAGCCGGGTCCGTCACTCCCACAACGTCCGTCAACGTCATACCGCGTCGGCCGACAAAGACTTCAGTAAGTCAAGGTAAACTTTAATCATCACACCACATAGCTACAAACTCTTTTTCGCTTGTACGGTCCACCATTTTATTAATATGTGGCCCCCACCGATTCTTTCCTCGAATTTTCTTACGAAATAGATAGGAACCAAGTGTCATAAATTTCCGAGTCCGGTACATAGGATAATGATGCCACGGAAACCATATACACCGCTACATAGAGTGTGGCCCCTACCTTTGAAGGACAGCCAAATATTGGACACTACACGTGGTTCTTTGACAAGTAGGAGGCTGTGGTTCATAATCCAGACCGTTGACTTGTTGGGTCCCACTGTGGATGGAACATGCCTAAAAAATCTCCTGGATTTGAAGACCCAGCGCATAAGAGACACATAGAAACTCAGGTGAACCCCTACAAGTCGATATATAGGTTGTAGGCGTGACTATAGACATTGCACCTTATTTATATTGGTTTTATGCGTGATTATATACAATGCTTACCCCGTAGTGTGTACCACCTGAGTTGAATACCAGAGAATACAAATGCACATCACAGGTGGGGGGCCCACACCGCCCAAGGTATTGTAATTACCATATATCTGAGGATACAGATGCACATCACAGGTGGGGGGCCCACAGCGTATGTGATCAATCCCTTTCAACACCCGTGGAATATGTGCATTAGCTTTGGATTTCTTTTCTTAATCGTCATCTGTGCGCCACTTTCAACACCCTTGAATATGTGCATTAGCTTTGAATTTCTTTTCTTAATCGTCATCTGTGCGCCACAAACAGGGACGCCGATTGCGTACTGACACTGGCAACTTTGGTACTGGACGTTGCTCTGTGGGCCGTACAATGTAATATCTGTTTTATCCATGCCGTCCATCCATTTCGGATCATTATTTTAGGGCATGATCCCACGTATTGCAAAATTCCTTCCGATGGTCCGCTAAACCATGAAAATGGACCCTTTAAACAGGAATTGTATGAACCGTCATCAGACGCTTAGCCTGAGATATCCATTTTGGAAGGCGGATTCACCCAAAATCCTTTGATTGAAACAATCCCGGCCCTTCTCTTGGTGGCATAAAATAAAATGGTTATCTTTTACGGCCACGGTCCACATTTTAAGAGTTGGAAGGACAGAAGATGGAGGGCTAGGAGCAAGGGGATTTTTCCAGCATCATCTATTCACTGCATCAATGGTCAAGATGAGAGGGGCTACATGAAATCAGTCTAGGCCCACATTTGGAGACAAATCCCACGAGCAAGATCTTGAGTGATCTCCATCTTTTTGAATACGGATCCTTAGCTTGCCGCAAATATAGTTTTTTTTTTCTTTGCAATTTGATTGAGCCATATCATCATACACGGCATTAAATGCAGTAGTGTTAATAATGTTAGGGATTTAGATCAATCATGATGCAGAAAACTTAAAATTTTGTCTGTGACAAGAAGAGGATATTGATTTTTTTAGTGTTAATAATGTTAGGGATTTAGATCAATCATGATGCAGAAAACTTAAAATTTTGTCTGTGACAAGAAGAGGATATCGATTTTTTCTACGGAGTACAGGAGAGTGAGTGCATTAGATGTGGATTTACTGTATGAGAAAGTGTGCATGGACGTTCCCACTCTACGCTTCACAGGGGTCTACTGTGATGTTTATGCCGTCCACGCTGTTCATAAGGTCATTCCTACTTATGATGAACTGAAAACACAAAAATAATTAGCTCCATTCAAAATTTCTATGGCCCCAAAATGTTTCAACGGTAGATTTTTAATCCTCATTGTTTCCAGTCGTGCAGCCCACTTGAGTTCTGGATCAGCATATTCTAGGCTTATGTCCTAACATTATCGGGAAAAATAGATGGAAGGCATAGATTTCTCACGATTATAATGGTGAGCGTCACGCAGAGTTTTGTAGCAGGAAGTTCCTGCCTAACTCTTTCTTGGTAAATCCGTGTCCCTTTCCCACGCAGGGACTTAGAAATTACTTTGAAATTGCAAATGTTGAATATCAATCATTCAAATCAAATAATTTAAAATGTGTGCCCCATTTTAGATGTATTATTAGTCAAAAAATTAGTTTGTTTGATCAACTAACTATCCGACTAATGGACATTTATTAAACGGCTAAAACTGAAAATTAGAGTTGGACAGAATTTCACCCGATACGATTCGAACCGAAGGTTAGAATCGGGTCAGATCAAGTAGGCCTATTTAGATCCGACCGTACATCAAGTCAATTTCGAATCAGTAGCCAATTTGGACCGATCCAATTTGATCCGTGCAACGTTCATTCAATACTGTTTTCTATAATGTTGTCCACTTGAGATTAGGATATACCTCTTTTTTCATTTAATATCATAAAATGATCTAGAAAAATAAATGGAGGGCATGAATGAAATAAATACATCATAATGGGGTCCACAAAGCATGGACCACAGTCTCCTCTTGGCTCGTGGTTGGAGGCGCCTCGAGCACCGAGATCTAATTGAGCTATAGTGTATTAACGATACTCCGAGAAAGCTTTTTGCAGGAAGTCTTTGTGCTTGGAACTTATGTGGGGCCCACTGTGATATTTTGAGAAATTCACTTTATCCATCCGTTTCGTGAGCTCATTTTAGGACATAAGCCTAAAAATGAGCCGGATCCAATGCCCAAGTGGGCTAAAAACGTGAGGATTGAGTGTTTATGGTTGAAATATTCGTGTGTGGCCACAGAAGCTTTGAATTAGACTAATATTTGTGTTTTTATTTCATCCCAATAAGAATGACATTATAAATGGTATAGATGGAATGTAAACATCACCCTAGATACTAGGAATGTTTCAATGACAGGAATTTCCCTGCACATATTTTCCTTTATTGCATCCCACTTGAGTCCTGGATCATATTTAGGTTTGGTCTCAAGTCCTGAAATGATCTCACGAAACAGATGGAAGGGGTGGATTTCTCACAAACATAACGGTGTGCCCCACCTAACTTTCGAGTGCGGTAACTTCCTACGAAAGGGTTCTGCAGTGAATCCGCGTCCGTATTGACCTGATGAGACGTCCTAAGGCAAATTGGCAGGTATACAATGCACCAGCGTTGCATTGACGTCAACAAGTTCTATGGTCCTATCATGAGGTATGTGTTATATCTAAGCAATCCATCCATTTAGCAGCCTTGTCTTAAGGCTTGAGCTGAAAAATAGAACAGATTTAAAGATCAAGTGGACCACACTTCAAAAATCAGTGGGGGTTGAACATCTACAGTTGAAGCACTTATAAGGGTCACAAAAGTTTCGGATCAATATGAAATGAAAATCATATTTTTTTAATTATTTTAAATTTTCAAGAAAAAAAAAAAAGGAAGACTCGATCTAAGAGCCATACCCAACCGAATCTGACATGGTTTACATGACAAAGTCGGAATCAGTTCGAATCAGGCCAACAGTGCAATGGATCAGACGCCTATGACTCAATCCTGGATCAAATCATGTTCGAGTTCATTCATTAAAAATTTCGGACTGAGTCAAGTTGGACTAATCCAATCCGACTCGACTCGATGCCCACCGCTCCTGCAAATATTAAGTTGTTCTATTTCAACCAGCCTCCATGGATCACATGTTAGGATTGTTTGATCAAGCTTATTTTAAGACTGTAACTTGCATACGTTAAAAGCACCACAGTTTAACCAGTTTAACGTTGGGTAAATTATATCATCTGTGTACAATTTCTGAATGCCTGAGTATCAGGTCTAACGCCCAACCAGAGTATCAAGTATCTATCCGATCTAGAAAGGGGATGCGGATTGAGTGGTGAACCCCCTGTACGTATGAGGACTGTATGGGGCCACTGTGACGTATTTGTTTTAGGGATATTTACTGGACCAATGTTTTAGGGATATTTAACTTTTATATTGACCAAAGCATTTCTCCGAATTTACTCTTACTTTGAGAGTAAATAAAATTGCATATTTACTATTAAAAAGTTAAAAGCATATATGTAAAAGTTAGGATATGCTTTTAACTTTTATTGACTTTGAGAGTCAATAAAATTGCATATTTACTCTTACTTTGAGAGATGGAAACACGATATTGATGATATATAACTAAAGAGTTATTAGGCGCACATGCATTAGACAATATGGCTATTGTACACGCCACACATGCATCAGCATAGTGCATATGTGTGAGATCTAATCCATCAAACATATGAAGGGGTTGAGAAAAACTTCATCCAGACCTTTGTGACCGTTGAGAAGTACCTTAGGACCACAAATGTTTTGGATCAAGCTTATATTTGTGTTTTCCCCTTCATCCGAGTCATTGTGATCTTATGGACACGTTGGATGGGAAATAAAACATTGCAGTGGGCCTAGGAAGTTTTCAACGGTGGGCATTCAATCCTCACCTTTTCATTGATATGGTCCACTTAAGCTTTAGATGTACACCATTTTTGGTCTCATGGTCTAAAATAATCTAGAAAAATAGATGGACGGTGTGGATGAAACACTTACATGACCTGGCCTCATGGAGCTTGGGCCACAATGTACCATAGGGATATTGCTCCGGCGGGTGTTACGGGTGGACGTGGACTTCTTACAAAGTCTTTACCATAAGTTCCTGGGAAGCTAGGTGGGGCCCACTGATGTTTCTGAGAAATCGACCCTCTTCATCATTTTTTAAAATCTCATTTTAAGATATGAGAAAAAATCAGGTGGATCCAAAACTTAACGAGGCAAGGCAAAGCGAAGAAAACTGTTTATATGCCATTTAAACCGTTTATAAGGTCATTCCCACCGGGATGAGATGAAAATATGGAATTCTTAGCCTGAAACAAAACTTTTGTAACTATATGAATGTTTCTCAATCCCACAGTTTCTTCTATTATGGCCCACTTGAGTTTTTGATACCCTAATTTTTAGCTGCATGTCCTCAAATGAGCTCAGAATGAATGGACGGGGTGGATTTCTTACAAATATGGAGGTGGACCCCACCTAGCTTCCCAGGGCAGACACTTTCTATGCGAGGCTGTGCAGGAAATCCGGAGCTCAGATTCCGTAGTGACCCCCTTCATTATTGTTAGTCGGTGCTCCATGGGTCCCACCATAATGCATGTGTTTTATTCACAACCTCCATCCATTTTGCCAAATCATTTTAAGCACGATGGAATATATGAAGCAGATCTAAATTTCAGGTGGACCACACCACAAGAAATAGTGGTGATTGAATGCCCACCATTAAAAACTTCTCAGGGGCACAAAAGTTTTGGATATTTGTGTTTCCCATTCATCAATAGGTTGGATGGCAAATAAACATTACAATGGGTCATACAAACATTTCAATATTGGGCATTTTATTGCCACTATTTTTATGGCGTAGTCCACCTGAGATTTGGATCAGTCTCATCTTTGGTCTCATTCACTAAACTGAGCAGGAAAAATGGATGGACGGCTTGGATGAAAGACATGCATAATGATGAATCTATAGATAATTGGGTCCTTACTCTTGCTCGGGTGGTAGACTCTCAGGAGTTTCAACACCTGGTCAAGGGTGAGTACCCATAGGTGGTGAAATTCCACTGGCGTGAGTGTGTGTGTGTGTGTAAAAATAAAAATAAATAAATAAACAAATAAATAAAAAGAATCTATAGAGAACCAATCAACATTGTCCTAAGTGGAGGCAATCCTTTGATACCTTGGAAAAGTGTGATGGATGATATGCAGTCACTTAGAAATTACAGATATGGCACATAAAGTAGTCAAATTCAACTATTAAAATTATGGTACCCAATGTAGATGGATAATGAATATAAATTTATTATTATTTGTTTACAACCCCAAGTGTAGGATCACGATGTAGTAATAAACTATTGAAAACTGAAAATATTCCTTAAAATCAACTAGAAATCAATGAAGTTTAACATAAACATGAATCAAAGTAAAGTAAACATCTCAATTACGCTACAAGCTTCACCTCTTAACCTTATCTAAGAGATTTAGCTAACCATGATATGATTGAACTAAGAACTCTTAAATAAAACATTAAAAAAAAAAATAAATTAAAGAAGAAGAAGAAAAACTCTTGACAGCGGCTCTTTATCCTTTTGCTCCACTCCTTAAACTCTAGAAGATGCGTAGAAACGTCCTAAGGACTCCTATTTATAGTTATGAAGCCCCATCTTACGCAACTCCTTGGAATTTTTGTAAATCGTCTTAAATTTATGCACTTCACATAAGTCCCACGTTACGCTTCAATCAAACCGAAGTTGGGTTTGGTCGGACCGAATTAAGATTGAAAATCGTACTTTCTCGCTAAATAATTCCACGCGATTTCGGTCGGACCAAAGTTAATGCTAAAAAATCTTGTACAGAAAATTTGTCAAATTTAGGTCAAATCGACTCCAACCAAAGTATTTCGATTAGACCGAAGTTGGCTCATGTTGGACCAAATTATCCTAATTTCTTACTGGACAGTTTTCTGCAATTTCGGTCGAACTGAAGTTGGTTCAAGTCGGACCGAAATGTCTTATTTTCTGCTGAGGATTCTACATTCTTTTAAGTCATTTCTTCATCATTTGTATTTAGTTTCCTTGGATCTTTAGCATGTGAACACTTCATTCTTGGTCTCCTATGCTCCATCTTTTGCCTTAGTGATTCTTGACATTAAATCCATGGTTTTAGCATTCTTTTTAATCCAAGTTCTCAGATTCACCTTTCAACACAAACATGTATAAAATATACCATTAAGCCTTATCATGTTCATAAAACCAAGATATAAATAAAGGAAAATATGCAATACTTGACACTCAACACACTCCTTAACCAGCATTTTGCTAGTCTCGAGCAAAACATGGGTGAAGTGAACCTCAATTCTTAATGTTCAAACCTTTTTTAGAAAAGAATCTTTTGTAAATTGAGTATGAATGAGTTGAGTTAAGATGGAAAAGTGGAACTTTGAAAACCTAAAGTTGAATCATATAAGCAATTAATCAAATTAGTTCTTTATCAATTTCTTCCGAGAACAAGTTTTTATAGCACGTTTTCAATGTACTCAGTGAAAATCAAATTACTTCCCATGAGAATACTATCATTTCATAACGTTAGCCATGTTCATCATATTAAGAGTAGTTAAAAACTCAAGTGCTGATTCCAAACTTATCCCCTTCTCCTTCTTTTTCCAGTTTTTTATTTTACATCGACGGTCCATTTTTTTATTATTCATTTCTTTTTCAAATTCTTTTCAGAATTTTTCTCAGAAAATTTCATTCTTTTTTATTCGTTTCCAGTTTCACCATACACGACCTTTTTTGTCAATCTCTTGTTTTTTAACTAGTTTTTTTTTTTTTTTTTTTTTTTTTTTTAATATTTTAAGGTGGATAAAATTCTCCAGACTCAATTCTCAACGTCTATCAATGATTTACATACTAACCGTAAAAAATTCTAGTATTATTCTTTGAAAGTACCTTAAACGTGTCTTGTGATTTAGATCATCATGATATTCAAACTTCCTCTTAATCAATTAAGTGCAAGAACTGTAAATGATAAACTACTTAGTTGATCAAACTCCAATAATTCAAAATTCAATGTCTACCTTATTATCATACTCAAAGCATTCTTAAGTACACAAACTTTTATTTTCCAAATAGGTATTTACTTGAAAAATTGAAAATTTTCAACAATTTTTGCTCAAAAACTAAGAAAATACTGATTAGTTTTTCTAATCCACACCTCAAACCTAAAATTTATATTTTCCTCAATGTAAAAAATATAAGCATGTAATGCATATGAGACAAAGAAAACTAAAGGAGAAGTGATGGAAATGTAGTACTTGAAGAAAGAGGATTAAACTTTTCCAAAGTTCTCAGTGTGAAGATTGGTGAGCAGGAAGACTAAACAATATGAAATCAAAATATCTTAATCCTAAATCTTATGAAAGTAATAAACCTAATTCTAAATTAGGAAAGCAAGGAGAAAATTACTCAATCATGTAGCAAGGTTCCTCCTCTTGCCAGTATCTTGATAAATTTCTTAGAAGGTTTCTCAACAAGATCATTTAAAAGCCATTTTTGCAGTAGGCGTGGATGCCCTAGAGCATGAATGTCCAGATAAATTTATTTACCTTAGCATAAAGTTTTCTTTTAATTTCTTGAGGTGTCCAAAGTATATATGATTCAGCTGTGACAGAAAAAGTTTCCATGTTAATACACCATGGTGAATCAGAGACTACAAGTAAACAAAATTCAAAAAAATTCTCAGTAAGTAGTGTAGTTCAACACATTTCGAAATTTCAGACTTCGGTTCAATTTTTAACTCCTCCATTTCTAATGGTAAACATTCAGGATTTGTAGAAGGAAGCTCTTCAGAAAATTGATTCCCTCGGTTAATATCAATAACCAAGGTATTGTCGTGCAAGGTGTCCACTATATTATCATTAGGATCTGCAAAGTGTGTGAAGCATTCATCCAGAGATTTGAGAGATTCAGTTGAGAGGGGCCTGTTTTCCATATTTAGGTTTGTGATGATATGCCCAAGGATTCCTTCATCGTCTTTGAAAGTGGAGGGAGGCATACTCTCTTGCTCTTCATCTCGATGAGAGTAAATCGCCACCGATATATCTTGTCTTGCCCTACATAGACAGGTGGAGGATCAGTAGGCGAAGATTTGATGTGAAGACTTTGTTCATTAATATTAATCAGTAGAGGCTTTGTATCGTCAAGGGTTAACTGCTCAGATGATGGCCTCAACTGGGTAGTTTCAAATTCCAGAGTCATATCTAGCAAGTCATCCATCCCCCTAATCATATCATAATTTAAATCAGGGGAGTGGTCTAAGTAAGCCTCAAAAGAGTTGGAAGGGTCGGTTGAAAGGGCCTCGTCCTCTACATTTAAATCAGACATGTCAAATGGGTGGAGTAGAGCATTATTGTTGATAACTCCCTATACCTCTCGATCATTTACCTGGGCCATAATTGAGATCGATTCTAGGGAATTTTGGGCTGTAAACTCATGATTGTCATCCTACTCCTCATCATTTTCCAATTCAGTACAGTTCACAAGTGAGTTGAGATCACTTTCCTCACACTGTGTTTGCAGATTGGGTTGAAGCTCAAATAAACTAACCACTTCCTCCTTATTGAGATTAAGTATGTTATGTGAGTGAAGTGTGTCAGCATCATTATATTTAAAAAATACCAATGTCTCTTAATCATTCCTTTGGACAGTCATCGAGATTGACTCTTCGAAAAATTGAACCGTATGCTCATTAATAGAATCCAAGTCCTCATTTCAATTTCAGTATGTTCTACAATCGCAACGCGTGAGCCTATCTTTTGTATATCTTTTGTAAGTTTTTGTAATGCTTGGAGTATACTTTGCAGGATGAGCTTTAGATTTTGTGTGAAATTCTAAAGTGAATTCTCTTGGATTGTTTATATTTGGATCTCAAAGGTATGAAATCCAAGAGAATAGTCACTATAATTGATTGTTGGTTCATCTCTCCAATTTCAATGTTTCCATTGATCATAATCATCCAGGTCATATGTGGGAGAGTTTGGTGGTTGTTGGTATACGCTATCACCCATAGTATAATCACAAAATGTTTTCTTATTGCCTAATGGGTGATAATCGTTCTCACTCTAATAATCACGTACTATTTTCTTAATCCATTGAGTGTAATTATTCTCCTACATATGTTCACGCATAGACTTTTTGATTGGTAGAGCATTGTATTCTGGTTGGTTGTCGATAAGGGTTTCAGAAAATTTTTGAGATAAAGGTTATTTCCTAACATAATCATTTGACAGCCCTTCCTGATATCTCTCATCTTCTAGAAGTAGATTAGCATATTTATGTACCCACACTTGCATGTACATGATTAAACCTTAATTCTGAATCTATTCCTAAAAAAAATAAAAAAATTCTAGAGCAATATGGAAAGTAAGTAGAGGGAAGAAGTTACCAGAAGAGAAGAATTAGAATTGTCCTAAAAACTCTAATCTTAATTTAATTCTAACACTAATTAATTTTAGAAAAGAATAGCCGTAGTCCCCTGAAACGGCGCTAAATACTTCTTCATAACTCCAAGTGTAGGGTCGTGATGTAGTAATAATCTCAGTGAGATCGAGGTCAAATCCACAGGGACTAAAGTCATGCATATTTTAAAAATAGCTAGAATTAGAACTAGAAGAATAACTAAATTAGAAATTTGGAATAATTGGAGTAATTGTGATATTGTAGATTGAAACTTGTAATTTTAAAGGTGGAAACTAGGGTGCCAAGGATCCACTTGTAGCTATTGGGATGCTACCTTACTTGATTCAAGAGATCCAATTGAAAAGATAAATCATCAAATCTCTTGAACTTCTTATTAATCTAGACTCAATGAAGGAGAAATGTGAAGATTAGAAGGGATTCTGTCACCTAACCATACCCAGGAGACGATGACAAATAACAGGATTTACCAATCGCATAATCTCAAATAAGAAAAGAAGATACTTAAAGTTATCGTAGTGTCTACTGTAATTTGAGTCACAATAAACCATTGAAAACTAAAAATATTCCTTAAAATCAACTAGAAATTAATGAAGTTCAACATAAACATGAATCAAAGCAAAGTAAACATCTCAATCACGCTACAAGCTTCACCTCTTACTCCTAGCTAAGAGATTTAGCCAACCATAGATATGATCGAACTAAGAACTCTTAAATAAAACATAAAAAATAACTAAGGAAGAAGAAGAAAAACTCTTGGCGGAGGTTCTCCACCGTTTTGCTCCATTCCTTATACCTTAGAAGATGCCTATGAACATCCTAGAGACTCCTATTTATAGTTGTGAAGCCCCATCTTACGCAACTCCTTGAAATTTCTGAAAACCGTCTTGAATTTATACACTTTGCATAAGTCCTGTGTTACGCTTTGGTCAGACTAAATTAAGATTGAATATCACACTTTCTCGCTGGACAATTCTGCGAGACTTTGGTTGGACCGAAGTTGATGATGAAAAATCTTGTGCAGAAAATCTGTCAAATTTAGGTCGGACCGACTCCAACCAAGGTATTTCGGTTGGACTGAAGTTAGCTCAGGTTGGGCCGAATTATCCTGATTTTTTGTTGGACAGTTTTTTGCGATTTCAATGGGACAGAAGTTGGCTCAGGTCAGACCGAAATGTCCTGTTTTTTACTGTGGATTCTGTATTCTTTCAAGTCCATTCTTCGTCCTTTGTACTTGGTTTCCTAAGATCGTTGACATGTGAATTCTTCATTCTTGGTTTCGTAAGATTCATCTTTTGCCTTGGTGACTTTTGATCATTAAATTCATGTTTTTAACATTCTTTTCAATCCAAGCTCTTAGATTCACCTTGCAACACAAACATGTATAAAATATACCATTAAGCCTTATCATGTTCATAAAACCAAGATATAAATAGGAGAAAATATGCAACATTTGACACTCAACATTATTCCATTGTCTAAATAGTAGATTTATGAATATTTTTTGGACAGTTAAATGAAAAATATCCAAAGGTTTTTTTATCCCATAAACAAGCATCCATAGATGAGAGGCTACGATTGTTCAACCAATTTGTCATATTGGGATTACGACTTGTCCAGAGGGCTCAATCTAATTAAATTTATTTGAATTAATATGTGCCACTTGTATAATTTATGAGTGTGTGCTTATCGATTGTCATACAACCTAAGTATCATAAAAACTCTTTTTAATTTTTTTTTTTTTTTTTTTTTTAAAATTTTGGAGTGTTGCTAGGCTTACACTCATGTGTAATAATACTTATGTACATGTCACATAGGTGCCAACATGGCACTATAGGTTTAAGGTTCAATCCATCAATGAAAATGTTACCATCATATCTATGCCCTAACTCAAGAATTAAGTTGATCAACAAACCTATTGGGTGGGCTAAGGTTTGTTAAACAAATGTACACCCTAAAATACTTGGGATGAGATATTTTTTAAAACTCATCGACATATATTGTAATATTGAGGCATGCATTCTAATGGAATCATATTTTCTTTTTAGAGAAACATGCACAAGGTATCATTAGTTTCCAAGTCTTGTACGGTCATCCCACGTAAAGCATGGACACCACTACATAAAAGTATGGTCCCTACCTTTGAAGTACATCCAATTGCATAGTAAACTTGGTTCTTTCTTGTGATAAGTAGGTGGCCGTGGTTTCTAATCCAGACCGTTGGTGTGTTGGGTGCCACTGTGGATGGAACATGCCTAAAGAACCTACCAGATTTGAAGAACCAGCAAATAAGGGACCCACCTGCTCATCCCTATTGTCGCCATTTCTCGGGGGAACCAATCAGAGCAAGTTACATGTGATTTGGATCGATCCGGGTGGTGTATTTGAAGATCTGTAGAGATGTACAGAGAGGATTTTATAGTAATACAGCTGGAACACAACAACCAATGCCACATCTTTGTTTGAGTGGTGGATAAAAGTGTATTCGTGAATAGGTGGTTAGAGGACAAATGACAAGAGAAGAAGTAGAGTAGGCCATGAAGTGTCGAGAAGTCATAGCAAGTGTCAAAATGTGCGAAGGATCTAGATGGCCGGATTAAGGCTATAAATAACAAATGAATTCAGTAAAGTAAAAGGTCACACACCAACCTAATCAAAACCAAAACATTATCTTTCAAATTTCCTTTCAATTATCAGTTAATTGCATTCCTTAGTGTAACCATTATACTTTTTTTGCCAAGTAAATTACATTTCTTAGTGTAACCCTTTACGTTTTTCCTGGTGTTTTACATTCCATGGTGTAATACGTAGCGGTAATTGAGTAGCTAGTAATCTTAGCTATAATTTGTATCTACGATTAAACATTAGATTTAGTTTTTCATTAGGAGAGGTGTTTTGCGGCCATCCTTCACGACCGACTGTAAGAATCTTTTTTCATTCCTATTTTATATGTATCGAAAAGTCCTTTTGTATGGAAGACAAAGATTTAACCCATCAATAGAGGACGAATTCTACCCTCTTAATATCGCCTGATCTTGTTTACACATTGAGTGAGTGCCTGAATAGCTGGAGATCATTGTTAGAACATATATCTTACAAGCTGGAATTGCACATTACCATATAAAAGGTTGGCACAGATGAACAATCTTAGGGATAGGCACGGGAAAATTTAAGTTAACACTTGGTCATGTAATCCAACTAGGCATGTACTCCCTGTCCATTTAGGAAAAAGTTTCAATAAACACATACATGTGAATATGACTCAATTAAATAAAATAATGAAAAAGCCACTTACTTCAAAATCAACCCAAGAATTACAGTCCCATATGAATTTAAACTACAAATATCTATTCGAAGCACGTGCCATCTTCACATCCTCATATTCCTTAAGAGTCAGGGATCTTTGTAGATCTATATATCTTGTAAGAGGATCAACGACATCAAGATAGTACGAGGATGTGCGTCGGGGATATGATCCATTTCGATGGGGTGCATTATGTTTGGGCCTCCCATCACGAACAACCACAACCGGAGAAATACGTAACTTAGTTCCATCGACATCTGCAGGAAGCCCACCTGCCTCATCTACGTCCATGGACTGACTACCCTCAACTATGTATGCTGGTAGCCCACTCGCCTCATCCATATTTATGAGATGCCCACCCGCCTCATTCATATATGCCAGCTAACCACCCGCCTCATCTATATTTGTACGATGCCCACCTATCTCATCTGTATTTGTGGGTTGCACACCCACATCTTTGACATCCGGGGGCTAACTACCTGCCTCATAAATGTCCACAGGCAGCCCGACCACCTCATCCGTGACTGTGGGTTGACCACCCACCTCCATTGTGCTTGTAGCATGTATTTTATTCACATGTTAAATATACAAGCTCATAATGTGTTGTTGAATATCAATGCAAATACAAATTCAGTTACCTTACTAGTATAAAACTCCTCCATAATGTATTTTTATTTTTTATTTTTATTTTTAAGACAGACCTCCACACACTCACGCCGTGGTGGGATTTCACCACCTATGATACTCGAACCCTTGACCGGGTGTTCGAACTCTTGAGAGTCTACCACCGTAGCAAGAGTAAGGATCCTCCTAAGGAAATCCCTGGCCAAGAATATTATCAGTGGATTGGATGTACCTTCTTATGGTCCTCATGATCATTAGATGCAACGTTGAAAATCGGGAGAGCTTCGTTCGAAGCTTCTCATGCACGCTATCAACTTCTGTACCAACTTGCGATTAACCTCAATCATGAACACGAAGCTCTGTGATCCCACCCATGTACGTATGTGTCTGATCCATGATGTACATTCGTTTTTATAAATTATTTTAAGGCACGTGGTCCCAAAATTCAATCATATCAAAAACGTCCATGGCCCACCAAGAAATTTTCAATGCTACTTCATACTTTTTCCTATGATCGTCCACTTGATCTTTAAATATTCTTAATTTGGGGGTTCTGCATTTAAATGAGCTGGACGTGGGACGGTGCGGATAAATGACTTCAATCACAAATACAAATATCACTTCATCGACATCACTAAGTTGCTTTAGCGTGCAATCCGCGTCCCTTTCCTAGAAAGGGGCAGTGGTCCCGTCAATAATGTCACCGGGTGAAAGCATTCACTGCCCAGCCATGTAAACATCAGACCGTAAATACATACGGCGATGGGGGATTTGTATTCACAAACGATCTACTTTTTCGGAAGATGCCACGCAGCCTCCGAGTTGCTTCCTTCGTACCGATACCGCGATATCTGACGGGGAAACGCACTATAAATACAAGTAGCGCCCTCAATTTCCTTCCAAAGCCCCTCTTCCATTTTTCTTCTGTGTAACTCTTTTAAGTCCAAAGATATATCGTCACATCATGGTTGGCAAGGTTGGTAAATTTGTTTATTTTTTTAATACCATTTTTCGTCTCTTTACCAATCTTTCACATTTGTTAGAAAGTTCTGCTAATTTTCTTTGGTTTTGTCTTAATATAGCAAAAGGTGGTCATGAAAGTACCAGTGCATGATGAGAAGAGTCGATCTCGAGTGTTGAGAACTGCTGTAGGCGTACCAGGTGCGTATTTGCTCCTGCCTTTTCTGTCTACTATTGCAAGTGCCAATCCCAACATTATTTGTTTGGTGGTACGTTAGGTGTGCTTATACTTCAATCCCAACCCTCCACGTGTTCTAACCATCCAATTCCACCTGTTGAATTTAGTCTGTGGTCATCTTATTTTCAGCCCTCCAATTGATGGTGACCAATCAGGTGGTGAGGATTGAGTGTTCTTTTTGATAGTTAAGATAGAGAATTCATTGCTCATCCCTTCCTTCTAGGCATATCAATTAGGATGGTTTTAGTAGTTTACTACATTTTTTAAAAAAATTCATTAATGCCCCCCCCTTTTTTTTCCATGTAACTAAGTTTCTTTCAACAAAGGTATACATATCGGTTCTATAACTTCTACCAAATTAATAACCTGCTCGATTAGCATGCAGCTGAGTATCTTGCAATTTTCAAATGTCATCAGGGGAACTTTTAATACACTAGTGTTCATGTTGGTCATGTTATTTACCTTTTGGGTTATTCTCCATCGGCTGTAGTGCTAGATTTGAGTGGTTTATATTTATTTTTTTTTCTGGTAGGATGCTAAATTGCTAATGATTTTCACTATGGAGTGTCATGTAGGCTGCATATCGGTCTCAATAGAAGGCAAAGATAAAGATATGGTGGTGGTGATCGGGGATGGTATAGATTCGGTGGTGTTGACCAAATCATTGAGGAAGAAGGTTGGTGGTGCAGAGCTGATTACGGTGACTCCCGTCGATGAGAAGAAAGCCCAGGAAAAGAAGCCAGAGGAGAAGCCTAAGCCAGAGGAGAAGCCAAAGAAGCAGGACAACCAGCCGGCTGTATTCCCAGCTCCGGCTATAATATATGTGCACCCTTATTCACCGTACTATAATCCTGACCCTTGTACTATTTTGTGAGGCACTCAGATTATTTTTGTTGGTTTCCCTACTTTGGCTTGATATGGGTGGATGTAATATCTTATTATGGGGAAGTTTTGTGTTTATGCTCTTGACTGGTGCTCGGTGTTTTTTTGAAATTTAGTATTATACAATAAGGAAATTGACTATACTCGCCTCCAAGTTTGGGCAAATTACCTCAATGGCTACGACACTACATTTTCCCTAAAGGGCCTTTTGACAGCTTTTGGACCTTGTTTCGGACGAAAATGCTCCTGACCTTGGCTCAGGAATTGTACGGTCCTGTAGTGAAGCATAAGTCACCCGCTGTCTTAACCCCCGAAAAACGGACGGATCGGCTACTCCCCGGGACACCGGCCAATGACTGGTGCTCGGCACTCTGTAGGCCCCAACACCACGTACGGGTTTCATCCATGCTGTCCATATATTTCTCTAGATCATTTTATGGTAGGAGACCAAAAACGAGCATAGTCCAATCACGGTTGGCATCCAATCACGGTTGGCACTAGGAGGATTTTAATGGTGGATATCCAATAATTATAATTTCCCCTCAACGTGGTCCACCGGAGAGTTATATCACTCTCGTTTTTCAGTTCAAGCCATAAAAGGATATTTTAAACTAGACGGACGGCTTAGACGAAGCACATACATCATGGTGGGGCCCACAGACCACCGATCACCTGCACCACGAGCTTCGGAAGGGGTAAACGTCGCACTTACATACATTTTGAAAGACCCTCTCCTTTCTCTTCTTTTGTTTTCCTAGAGAAACCAAGATCTAGGGACCAACAGCCAGAGAGCGATGTTGTTTCTCCTCGTCGTTTCACTCATCTGAAAGCCTCTTCCACTACGAGGTTTGTATTTTATTTTGTTTCAACTGTAGGTAGGCATTTGCCATGGTAAAGGAAGAATAGAGTCGACAAGCCGAGGTACTTTGATGGTCACGCGAAAGGGAGTCAAACCGCATTCATGCATTTATCTGCTCTTTCATTCAAAATAATGGAGCAAATAATCGAAGAAACCATAGAGCCCCTATCGTGTTCTTCCTTTATTCGTGATCCTTTCTCCTTCCTCAGGGACGTTCACGATCTGCCTAAAGCTCAACGGCCTTTATTGAAAGTTCTGAAGACAACTTTCGAACTCCGCCAACTCGACAATTTCAACGGGCACCTAGCCATCGGAAAAAGGGTTAGTTACTTCCATTTCCTTCTGCCCTATCCTTCGCAACTCTTGCGTTTCTTCGGAATCATTGCCGTTGAGCTGAAATACTTCCCATACAACATGACAACCGCGACTGCTGTAACATGACATCCAAGACCATAATCACAACATAATAGGAAGAACAGTCTCTTCAACCATCGCTGGTTGCTGGCTGAAGGGAGATCTTCTTTTTACTGTAAATGTCATTATGGTCGTAGTTGTCATGTTAAATTGGTAGTGGCTGTCTTACTGGAAAGGAGGCCAATATGCATTTATGGTATTTATCATGTTAAATGGGTCGTGGCTTGCATGCTACATGTGACGCTTATTCCAGACAGTCACTCTGAATCCGAAGGAAAGGGTCGTAGTTTTTGAGCACTGAAGATGAAAGTGAGGAGGATGATAATATCCCCATTTGTAAACTAAGGTGGAAGAAACTTGCAGAGTCTTGGCTTGCATGCCGAGCTTCTCTTCTAAAAGTCACTGTATTATATGGGTCGTGGTTGTCATGTTGTATGGATTGTAGTTGTCATGGACCATTTTTTTAACTTTACAATGGATTGTGATGTTGTGGTTATATGGGTCAAGCGTAGATTGCCCCAGTTTAGCCGCCCACGTATTGTCCTCCTCCGCCTGTTGAAGATGAGCCGTTGTGGTTATCGGTTCAGACTCAGCCGAGTCCAAATGAGACTGAATTAGCCTTCTCCTAGAGCTTCATGTCCCTTAGTTAGCCTTCTCCTACTAGGCCCTTTAGCTTCTCCTGTTCCTTGGCAGAAGTCTTCAGGAGCTCTTCCAGCATAGCCGTCTCCTTTTAATCTTAGTCATCACCTTTAGCCTCTCCCGAATCAACAGTAACATCGGCTGCGCCTGAGAAAGAAAAGAGCTAGAAAGTATAAATTGACAATCAGAGCCAATAAATCGAGTAAGCTTGAGAGCTTACCGTATAACAGACCGAGGTGTAGTCGTTGATGAATGACTCGGGAAGGTGAGTAGGAGTATTGGCGATTGATTTGCCGCCCAGTCGACTAGGAGAGACCTATGATAGCCGGGTGACAGTGATACTCCGATCCCAAGGGGGGTCGTGGTTTGTAATGTAACATGGGATGTATTTGCCATGTCATATGAATAACATTAATATTCTCAAACGGGCCCTAGCGAGGTTTGGTCGTGGATTGCATGGCAGGTTTGTCGTGAAGATGACATGGGTCATAGTTCTCATGAACAATGGGTCGTGTTTGTCACGGCATATGGGTCATGGTTGTAATTTAACTTCGACGATCCACTAGTCATAATAACTACAACACTAGGCAATGCGTAATCATGACCCGCTATTGATCAACGTTTCATGGGTCGTTGTATCCTTTGATATGGGTCATGGTTGTAATGTTGTATAGGTCTTGGCTGTGTTGAAATTTGGATCCTTCATGTAATTATTAAAGTGTCGTGGCTGGCTTGTTATACGGACCATGATTTTCGTGTATCATAGTTCGTAGTTGTCATTTTGAAATGGGTTCTTGTTAATCGTTTTGCATGGTCGTTGTTGCCTTGTTTCATGTGTCGTTGTTGACAACCACGACATTGTTTTTTTGCACTACCTATTTACATGACAACCACGATCATTCTATCATGAAAACCACGATCTATTGTATGTACACGATTGCCATGTGTTCGTGGCTAAGATACATAAAGGCTCGTTATTATCATCCACCTTAGGTCGTGGTTGTCATGAAACATGGGTCGTGACTGACATTGTATAGGTATTTGTTGTCATGATACATGGAACCGACAATGTATTGATACATAGGTCGTTGTTGTCGTTTTAAAATATACGTGAAGCATTGGTCGTAGTTGATCTCGGTCGTGTTGTTAAAATGGTTGTGTTTCACAGTTGTAATGGTTCGTGGTTGTATCAAACACGACAATCTTACGTGAAACACGACCCATGCAATATGATGTTCTTCGTATTGTATTATAGTTATGGTCATGTTTGTTAGTAGCTTTAGCTTCTCTTCCGGCAGTGACAGAAGTTAGAGTGCAAGATTTAGCTTCTCTTCTGGTAGTGACTGTGTTATATGGGTAGTGGTTTTCAAAATTTCAATTCAAAATCCCTTGAAAAGGGAATTTTTAGAAAGTGGATTGACTGGTGTACCATACACCAGCGATCCTGGCTGGTGGGAAGGGGATTGTCAGCTGGAGGGATATCTTCTTACTGTAAATGTTATCATAGTCATAGTTGTTATGTTAAATCGGTCGTGGCTTTTGTTTATATACATAATAAATTAGAACACTGGAGATTTTGTTTTTATAGCAGAAATTAGAACAATAGAGTTATGTTCCCTATTGTATGCTAAATGGGTCGTGGCTTGCATACTACATGTGGCGCTTATTCCGGACGTTCGCTCTGAATTCGAAGGAAAGGGTCATAGTTTTTAACCATTGAAGATGAGAGTGATTTTCAGTTAAATCGGTCGTGGCTGTCTTACAGTGTTCACAGTTGTCATGTTAAATCGGTCGTGGTTGTTTGACAATGGATCGTGATTTTCAGTTTATATGGCCCGTGGTTTGTAATGCAATATGGGATATATTTGTCATGTTGGATCGGTCGTGGCTATCTTACCATCAACAATTCTCTTCAACGGGCACCTAGCGTGATTTGCATGGAAGATTGGTCGTGAAGATGACATGGGTTGTGGTTCACATGAATAATGGGTTGTGGCTGTCACTGTATATGGGTCATTGTTCCCATTTGACAACAACGATCCACAATTCATTTTAACCATGACACAACGCAAGGTACAATCACGACCCACTATTGATCAAAGTTTCATTGGTCGTAGTATTGTTTGATATGGGTCGTTGTTACAATGTTGTATATGTCTTGGCTGTTTTGATATTTGGACCCTTCATGTCAATATTAAAGGGTCGTGGTTGACTTGTTATACCGACTATGGTTGTCGTGTAATATGGTTCGTAGTTGATGCGAATATCGATCGTAGTTGTCATTTGATATGTTAAGATCTTAGTTTCTTGAACTAATTTTTTTGCACTACCCATCTTCCTGTTCGTGGCTCATGATTATCGTCCATGTTGGGTCGTGGTTGACATGAAACATGGGTCGTGACTGTCATTATATAGGTCTTGTTTGTCATGATAATGGACCCTGAATGGATTGATACATAGGTCGTTGTTGTCGTGTAATTCTGATGGTGGTTTACATGAAGCAATGGTCATAGTTTATCTGAGTTGTGGTTGTCTTATTAAATTTGTCGCGGTTCACTGTCGTTAATATGATTCATGGTTGCCATCCATGTTGGATCGTCGCAAATAACCATGATAGAATGAGAAACACGACCCATACAATATGACAACCATGGTCCACCTGTCATGAGTGCCATGATCCATTGACAAGCCTAGATAGTTGTTGTGGTACGCAAGACTCTGCAAGTTGATGGGTCGTGGTTGTCATCAACAATGGATCATGAACTTACCAACGCGTCGTGGTTCTCATGACATATTGATTGTGGTTTCCATGTTGGATGGTCGTGATCCTCATTCTCTTGCGGTTGTCGAATACGATTCAACATGGACGAGAACCACAATCCATTGCAACTGTGAACCACGACAAATTTAACAACATGACAACACGACCCAGATAACACGACAACAACGACCCATATGATATATCATTCAGGGTCGTGCTTTCACGACCCAAATACAATGACAGTCACGACCCATGTATCATGTTAACCACGACCCAAATATTGATGATTATCATGAGCATTTATGCATTTGAAGCACGACCCAAATTTGGAAATAGTGTATATAACAATAGGTTGTGGTTTTCGTGATTCATCGGTCGTTATTGTCATGTTAATGAGTCTTGCTTGCTTTCAGTTAATGCCTTTTTTGAAAAATGACCTAAACAATGACAAGACGAAGCATTATAAATGTCGACTACGACCCATGCAACACGACAACCACGATTCGTATAACATGATAACCATATCGAATGACAACTGCGGTCAACACTTCACGTTAACCACGAACCATATAACACGACAAACACGATTTTTATTGCATGACATCCATGACCCATATATCATTACATTCAGGATCCATAAATCAGGACAGCCACGACCTTTACTACGTTACAATCACGACCCATATACAATAACAGTCACGACCCATATATCTTTCCTCGACCACGATCATAGGGCTTGTATCTGTCTGACCATGACCTTATAGTCTGAATCCTTCTGTCATAGCTTTGCTGAGTTTCAGGCTGATGTAAAAGGCCTTCAAAAGAACTTGACATCTTGTAGAAGAGCACCTACTTGGTGTTAGCGGACTTGGTGTGTAATGGCTTCTTCGAGATTCTAGGCTGATGTAACCTGGCTTCTTCCGAGTTCCAGGCTGACGTCAAAGTTCTACAAAAGAACTCGGTATTCTGTAGCATGACAATAACCATCCATATAATATGACAAGAACGATCCGAAAAACATGAAAACCACGACCAATAGCAATCGACAACACGACTCATGTAACTTTGACAACCACGATCCATATATCATAACAACCACAATCCATTTCACATTAAAACAAGGAAAAAAAACAGAGTTAACAACAATCATGTTCATGGGTCGTTTCTTGTCCACGTGAAGGATCGTGGTTGTCATCTACGAAGGGTCGTGTTTGTCATTGTGCAAGGTAGATATGACTTTGAGCAAGTTGTGATAACAAAAGCCCTCACCATATCCTGTTTGAAGCCCAAGTCCTTGGCCCAGAACTCTGTATCATGGTTATTATGTTATACGGGTCGTTGTGTTAATGTTCGATGTGTCATAGTTGGCATGATGATATATATCATCATTTTCACTGTATATGGATCGCTACAGTTATGGATCGTTGTATTCGAATTTTATGGACCAGTATGCCCTCGACACGTAAACAGAGGTAACGATGAAAGGTGAGGTCGGTGCCGTATTTGTGTTGTGCTTGTATGTCTCATAAGATTTTGGTTATCAATCGGCTGTGGGACAGATCTTATGTAAATTTTTGATCTACACCGATTGTTAGTTGTTAGAGTATTTACTAATCTTTATCCAAAAATTTGAACCTTACTGGCGTAGCTGATCACACCGAAATAACCATTATAAGGCGTTGCGAACTACGTGGGCCGCACATCAGCTTGGTCAAACTTATTTTTATGCTAATGCCTTTATACATGGTCATTACAGTATGATGGTCAATTTAGATGACATATATATCACTGTGGACCCCATACATCTTAATTCGTACCGAATATGATGCATGTACATATAATGCGTGCTAAAAAGGTGGAAGTTCGCTTACGGTTCTAAACGCAGAAGATCAATCGTCGATTACTTGGTTCAAGTCTATAGGTACATCATAAATCGAATCTAATCCATTGGATTTGTTCATATATGATGGATTTCTTCAGAAAATTTTATAGTGGCACGTATCGAGCCATCAGTGGCCCACACTACGTACAGATGATAAATCATGGGCTTTTACGGAAACTATTGGTTTGACTGTTGTGGTCCATTGGATTCGAATATTTTGACCATGTGTTTGGGTTTCTTGGTGTTACAAATTAAATGGACGGTGTGGATCAGAGAATATCTGCAATTCAATGTGATTTACGGAACACTGACTATATCTTGGACGCTTTTACGGACGCTTACATTTCTAAACGTAGAACATCAACAGGCTGTCCCCATGCCGATCACCGACTATATCTTGGAGCTTCTTCTCTAGGACCCCTTCACTTTACCCCATCCACTTTTTATCCCTAATCCTTGTTTTTTGATTTTTACTGGTTCTGAATCTTCTTCACTGGGCTCCTCTATTGCAGTCAGTGAGCACATGTATACATTCAGTGCATCTCAGTGCGAAGTAAGGTAATGGTTGACAGGGTCGGTGTATGGTGGTTATTATGTTATGTGGGTCGTGTGTGTGAACCATGACCCAATGCATATGACTATAACGAAGTGTATAACATGACAATCAACACCCAATGGATGACATGAATGATACACCATTGGGTATCGTCGCCAACATGTTATGTGCGTCATGGCTGTGAATCACGCCTCAATGTATATGACATGAACGATATGTATGGTATGACAACCACGATCACAGTCGTCATCATGGTTTGTTGCATAATGGACAGTGGTTGATAAACGAGGCGTCGGGTACACCAGTGAAGAAAGCCAAACACTGCTTTGATGTTGAATGATGAATTGATTTGTTGCATTCGATGTTTCTTCTGCTTATTATTATCGTCTATAATGGGTTGGTGAATGAGATGGGTCGTAATTGTCCACAAACAATTGGAAGTTGGTTGACATGCACAATGGATCGTTGTTGTCTATGGCTGGTTGAATGTGAATGCCAAACAAGATCCATATATCGTGACAACCACGACCCCTGTCACATTAGAACCACGACGCATATCATCTTACCACCACGGTTCGTCTAACATTATAACCACGACCCGTCTAAAACGAAAACCACGGTGCATAACAACAACGACACAGTCTGTATGACGACTATGAAACTGTCATGTGATCTGATCCTGTCATTCACATGCATGTTAGATCATGGTTATTGTCCACGTTGGATTGTGGCTATTGTCCATGTTGGTTCTTGGTTCACAACCATGGCCCTAGTCTGGTCCCATGAAAATGTACCATGAAGTATATGTATTACAGTTCAAATGAGATTTCGCAAACAATGTAAATTTTAAACCAACATATTAAGTCATCATCAGCCTCGGCCTCAGCCAGCAGGGACAAAAGTGCATCGACGCCGGTTGTGACCTATTTGTTTGCATCTAGAGCATTTGGGTGTTATCCCATCTTCCGTGGGCCGTGGTTGTGAATCATGGTAGTAGTGCTATATGGGTCGTGGTTATGCCAACATAGATCACAATAACAACCACAATATCGTTGTTGTAATTATTTATCAATATTCTGATTTATTTTTGGTTAAAAAATAAGTGTAGATATGTTGTCATCTTACCCATCGTCAGACATTTGGGTATACGCTTCCCTTATTGAATCACCACCAAGATGTGGAAAAACAAAGATCAAGTGTGTTTTGTGTGGCGCAAAGTTTGTGAATAATACTAATTGGTTTCGGTTACACTTGTCATGTTGAGGCGGTGATGCAAAACCATGCCCCAATGCCCCTAACGATGTCCGAAAACTTTTTAAAGCCCTGTTAGATTCAAATAGAAAACCTTCCACTCCATCTAAACCATATGCTTCTAGATCTAGTACACGAATGACAATCACAAAAGACGAAAAGGAGGATGCCAGATTAATAGCTTTGGAGGAAGAACAAGTCCAACTCACCTTAAACGCGGTATGAAAGAAGTTTCTAGACCTCAGCGATATTCGAGTCAAAGACAACACGATGTTGAAGCCGGATCGAGTGCGACAAATAAGAAGAAGAAAAAGAGTAACAAATTCAAATTCTTGACCCGTCTTGGTGAATTTTATAGGGCATTGAGTACTACATACAATTCTTCACATAAAAAAAGTTTGAAAAATCTAGTTTAAAGTGTAAAAGAGCACAAAAGAAATATCTATTCGCCTTCCGTCTCAGATGAAGTGAACTAATATGTATATGAAAAAATAGATAGCAGTTCTGATGGATCAGATGACAATACAGGAAGACACTCCTCCAATAGCAGTTCTGATGGATCAGATGATAATATAGGAAGGTACTCCTCCATTAGCAGTTCTGATGGATCAGATGACAATACAGGAGGTTATTAGTTGTAAATTGTCATTTTGAATATTGTAAATATGAGATTATGGAAGTTTTTGTAATCGTAAATTATGCGTTATATATATATATATTTAACGCTTTGTTCAACTTCGAATTTTACAATCGAGTGGTTAATGTCAGCAGGATGTCATGGGACTATTGGTTTTCTGATGTTAGAAATACTGCCTTTTTAACATTGCAACTACAAAACACATAGCATTACAATCACGACCCATATAACCTGAAAACTGCGACCCTTATGGATCCTGGTTGTCCATTCATGACATTCGACTGCACTTGAAAATCACATCATTCATGAACTCCGCATGATGACTATAAAGTCAACAACTGAACTTTCGTTTAATTACAAGAATAACATAACAAGGAAGAAGAATAGTGACTGGATGGGTGCTACAAGTGGGCTAATTTGAGCTCTTTAAATATTTTAGCGGCCCTAGCTTTAGCTTTCTTTACAGCGACGTATATCTAGATCCAGTGCAACCTTTTCTTGTTAAAATCCTGATCGCGAGACCTAACGGAATGACACCGCTAGATTTCTCTGTCCGCCGCAGAAAAATTCTCTGCGAGTTGCCGGAGTTCTAAAATTGTCTTCAGAATTTCCTGTGGAGGCCTTTGATCTTCGGGGAGATCGTGAACGTTCCTGAGGAAAGGGAAGGGATCTCTCGTAAAGGATGAACACGAGAAGGACTCGATGCCTTCTTTGAATGTGTCCTCCACTATTTAGATTGAAAGAGCAACCAAATCCATGAATGCTTAAGTTGTTGCAATAAGGATTCTAGGTTGGATTGTCATGTGATAATTTGTTTCACCAAAGTACCACTTTTATAGGCTAGTCAAACATTCTGAATCGTGTCCTTGATTCCAAAGGGGTTAAGGGGAAGTAACGACATTAAAGAAAGTAATTGAATCTAAGTACCACTTTGATGGGCTTGTGAACGAGTGGTTAATTTAAGTAGGATGTCGTGAAACTATTGGTTTTCCAAGGCTGGTGGTTGTTAGCCACATTTGTTGACATGTACAAGGGATCGTTGTTGTATATGTGTAGTTGAACGTGGATGGAAAACCACGATCGATATATCATGACAACCACGACCCCTGTAACACTATAACTACAATACATATCATCTTACAACCATGATCCATCGAATATCATAACGATGACCTGACTGAGACGAAAACCACGATCCATAACAACAACGCCACAGTCAACAGTTAACCACGAAACTGTCATGTGATCTAATGCCGTGGTTCACGTTCATGTT
Source organism: Magnolia changhungtana (assembly GCA_030180095.1). Taxonomy (NCBI): domain Eukaryota; kingdom Viridiplantae; phylum Streptophyta; class Magnoliopsida; order Magnoliales; family Magnoliaceae; genus Magnolia; species Magnolia changhungtana. The sequence goes on along the minus strand of JASAUF010000502.1, from coordinate 5,169,488 downwards.
AGATCGTGGTTATTGTCCACGATCGTTCTTGGTTCACAACCACTACCCTAATCCAGTCCCCTGAAAAGCCTGCATGATATGTGTACACGATATGGCTCATATCGATCGTGCTTATGTGTTTGGTCCATGACGTACATAATTCATACATCATTACAATTATGACCCATATAACATGACAAATATGATCCCATTGTTCAAGACAAACACGACCCACACAACATGACAAACACGTTCCATGCAACATAGGACTACGACCCAAGTAACCCACAACCCATATAACATGAAAAATCACGAGGCATATAACATAAACCCCATGACCCACTGCTTAGTGACAGGTGTTCTTCTTACAGTCATGATCCATGTAACACAATCATGATCACGTGGAACAATCGTTGTTGTCATATACATTGGGTTGTGATTCCTAACCAATATCGGTGTGGAAGACAACCTCGACTCTTTGTGTGTTCCATCCACGACCATTCCCTTGGAATTTTGCGCGATCCTCCAGAAACAACGCCCCAATCTTCTTCTTCATGAAATCATGCTAAAGTCGCTACTTCCCCGTAATCCATTGGGCACCGAGCGTGACCCTTCGTTCTCAGTGCGACCGTACCAAATCACGGGGACCCTTCAAAATCGACGCCTTAACCATTGAATGGCCAGCCTATAAGAGTGGTACTTTGGTGATACTTCCACGATCAAATTCATGCTTTTCTTTGCCCTTTCATTCAAAATCATGGATTAGATATCCAAAGAAACAATAGAGCCCTTATCGTGTTCTTCCTTCAATGGTGGTAGTTGATCTGGTTCGTGGTTGTCGTGTGAAATTGGTCATGGTTCGCTGTAGTAGTTGTTCGTGGTTGTCGTCCATGTTCGATCGTCACAAACAACCACAATCTTATGAGAAACACGACCCATAGAACACAACAACCATGGTCCAACTTTTTTAGTGACACGACCTATTGTTAAGCTCACCGTTTCCTCTATTGGTCGTTGTTCAAATGCATAATAATTCATGGATAGTGGTTAACACGCTCCAAGATTCATGTACTATGAAGTATATTTATTACAGTTCAAATGACATTTTGTAAACAATGTAAAATATAAACCAATATATTAAGTCATTATCAGCCCCGGCCTCAGCTAGTAGGGATGAAAGTGCATCGGTGCCAATTGTGACCTATTCGTTTGCATCTATAGCATTTGGGTGTTGTCCCATCTTCTGTGGGCCGTAGCTGTGAATCATGGTAGTAATGCTGTATGTGTCGTGGTTATGCCAACATAGATCACAATAACAACCATAATATCGTTATTAGTTGTAAGTTGTCATTTCGAACAATGTAAATATGTAATTATGGAAGTTTTTTAATAATAAATTATGCATTATATATATTTTTTATCGTTTTTAGTGGTTAATGTCGGTAGGATGTCGTGCGACTATTGGTTTTATGATGTTAGAAATACCATTTTTTACTTTGTAACTACAAAACACATAGCATTATAATCATGACCCATATAACCTGAAAACTGCGACCCTTATGGATCCTAGTTGTCCATACATGACATTCGACAGCACCTGAAAATCACATCATTCGTGAACTCCACATGATGACTATAAAGTCAACAACTGAACTTTCGTTTAATTACAAGAATAACAGAATAAGGAAGAAGAATAGTGACTGGATGGGTGCTACAGGTGGGCCAATTTGAGCTCTTCAAATCTTTTAGCTTCCCTAGCTCTCGCTTTGTTTAACTTCGAGTTGAAATTGACAATCGATCGAATTGAAATTCAAATGAATCTCAATTTATTCGAACTGGGCTCAAAGCTCGAACCTGTTACTCGGCTTGAAAAATTGCTCGAACTCGGCTCAAATTCGATCGTCTTTGGTTTGCCTAATGGATGTTATATGGATCGCGGTTGTTATGTTATATGAGTCGTGAATGTCATAACATAAAACCACGACACATATAAAGTAACAACCCCGACCCATGAAACATGATTCGTGGTTCTCGTGTTATATTCTTCATGGCTAGAATGTCATATGGGTAGTCGTTCAAATTCTTCTTTTCATCGATCCACGACCCAGCGTTGGATGATAACCATGATCCAACGTGAATAAAAAACACGATCCAATGTGCATGTGAATTACGACATAACAAGTAAGATAACCATGACCAATTACTAGTCATATCCAGGACCATTCCCTGCAGATCGAGAGCGATCCTCCGAAAACATCGCCACAGTCTTACCGTGTGACCGTTCAGAATTAGCGCGACCCTTCAAAATCGGTGCCTTGAGAGCCCCAAAATCCTTTGGGCACTGAGCGCAATCCTTCGAAATCAGCACGACTATTCAGAATTAGCGCGACCCTTCAAAAATGGCGCCTTGACCATTGAATGACTCACTACTTCCCCACAATCCGTTGGGCATTGAGCGCGATCCTTCGGAATCTGCGCAACCCCTTAGAACCAGCGCGCCCCTTCGAAATCGGCGTCTTGACCATTGAATGACCTTTCTATAAGAGCTGTACTTCTTCCACAAACCAATCCGAACCTTATTGCAATAACTTTTGCTTAATGTATTTTGTTTGCTATGCTCTTCTATTAAAAACAATTGAGGAGAAAGTGGAAGAAGCCATCAATTCCCTATCACCTCCTTCCTTTAACTGTGATTTTGTCTCTTTCCGCAGTGATTTGACAATTTTCCTGCCGCTCTACCACCTCCACGGGAAGTTCTAAAGACGATCTTTGTTTCCTGTAGCTCGTTCGACCCCTTGTAATTAGCGCGCCACATGATAATAACTGCTTCCCATATAGCATGACACCACGACCGCTATAACGTGACAATGAGGACCATAATCACAACGTAATAGGAAGTACAGTCTCTTTAACAGGACCCAGCCATATGAAAAACACTAGCGAGAATGTCTTGTTTAAGCCTGACCTTCTCAACAGAGTTTTAGATCAGGCTAAAACAAGACATTCTCGATGGAGTTTTTTCAATGGTTAAGTGCCTGTTGTAGAGATCTGCTCTTTGGATTATCACTGTGAATATGGTCCTGGTTGTCATGTTAGATCTATCGTGTTTGTCATCCTGGAAAGTAAGTAATCTGATGATTCATTCACCGTCATTGTCGTGTTAAATGGGTCGTGGCTTGTATGTAGCTTTTATTGCAAAGGGTCGTGGTGAATCCGAAGGGAATGGTCGCGCTGAATCTGAATAGAAGGTCATAGTTATTAACTAGTGATGATAACAGTGAGGAGGTTGATAATGTCCCCATTTTCAAGCTTAAGTGGGAGAGTCTTGTGCATCATTGAGCTCCTCTTCTGGTAGTAATTGTGTTATATGGATTTTACTTGTCATGGATTGTCGTTTTAATGCTATACCGGTCGTGGTTTTTATGTTATATTGGTCCTTGTTTGTAATTTTACATGGATGTATATACTAATAATGTTACAAGATTCTAAAGATTGGGGTTGTCAGCCAATATTGGTCATGGTTTGAAAGGCAGAAGGGTCGTGAATATGATAAGGGTCATTCTTGTTTGCTAAATTCGTGTGGTGTGACCAGCCTATATGGGTCGTGGCTGACACACACAATGGATTATGTTTTCCAACAACTATCCATTATGCATTACATCACCTCCCAATGTTCGTCCCATCCACGAACAATCGAGTTTGTCGTGGTTGGCGTGGGTCATGGTGCTAATGCTACATGGGTCGTGAATGTCACGATATATGGATTGTTCTGGCATTACATGTTTAACCACCCATATACAACAACGATCCATTGTGGATGTCAACCAACTTAGCTGACAAGCACGATCCAATGTGCATCTGAGTCACGATCATAGAACGGGGTCGTTGCTGTCATGCAAACTTGGCGATGGTTTCCATTGAGGATGGATTGTGTATGTTAATCACGACACATTGGTTGTCATATCCATGACCCATATCATTCATTGAATTATAATAGAAAATATTTAGAAGAAACATCAAATACACCAATCCATCTAGGATTTAATTATGAATAAAAATTTGACTCTCTTCGGTGGTCTACACATCCTCTCAGCTACATCTTCTGACTTCCTTAACTGCAGACAGTCGTATGCAATTGTCTGTCGAAACTTAGGAATGTCCTCCTACAGAAGAGGAACGAAGTAGTATTAAATCAAAGGATAGAGCAATAAAGATTTAATGTAGATGGATACACACACACACACATACAAACCTTCGTAAAGTCATGCTGCTCATGAAGTCTATATATTTTAGCATGAATACGCCACAGTCATCCGAGTTGTCTTGCCCCAATCTGTCACTGACTGTCTTCAAACTCTATGGCTTCTCCTAGTTTTTAGATCCATTATTAAGAATATGGAATAGCCATCTCAGTCCGTGCGTAACCTACGCGGCAATCAACTCGTTGTTCTCTTGCAACTCGGTACTCAGGCTGTCGTACACAGTGACATCTTTCTTCTTCGTATTAACAATAGCCAGGAACCATGCTGGCCCCTCGCGTTGAGTGGGATATATATCTGTCATTCACAAGAAATATGACAACATTTAAAAGACTTGTCTTTCCAAAATGAATAATATCATTTAAGTTCATGTATACGTTTAAGTAAATAACCTCTTACCACTTCATACTTCCATAGAGGCTTTGATTTACCTCGACCGTCGACTATTTCTACAAACATTTCATTCAATTTGCCACTCTTGATGATGGTCTGTCGATCCTTGTGGTTACCAGCTCCAAAAGTTTGCAACTCGCTAAGCTGGACTTCCATGGCTTGTTGTTGATATATTGGAAAGGGTCAGACACATAAATAATTAATGATGTTTTAAAGATAACTATGGTCCTCAAATTAACATTACCGTAAATATTGACGGCACAAATGCATTGTCCTGACCACGACGTGGTCTCTTTTCCTGACGCACTGATAGGTAGTGTAGGTATCTATCGATGGCCTACACAACGAGGAACTTGTGTGATATAATTTTCATCCGTCGATATTATTAAATAAATAAAGTCAATATGTAGGTACTTACGTCAGAGTCGACCCATGATTTTAGGTCACAGATGCTCTTCAGCTAGACGGGTGAATCCGATGATGATTCGACAACTCTTAACTTGTATTCGGCTTCAGTTAGCTCTCGGTGCGGATCCATGTACCTTTGATGACTCTCTTTTATAGGTAGAGCTCTGTAGGGTTCCGTTGCATCGCGGCGTGGTATCCCTTCTTCACACACTTGTGAAGTACCAATGATGAGCTGAAAAATATGATATATTATTATCTATGCAATTCACAACATAATATTCATTGAAAACCACAATCCAAATGCAGTTTCACGTACAATTTTCTTATTAGCTTCATCCTTTAATAGATTCATATCATGGCTCAGCGAAGCATGGAGCTCCTTCAGGTTCAGAATTTCTGCTTTATTGTGTTGCATTGAAGCGATTTTCTCCTGTAACACAAGCATATTATTTGATTTTTACATATTTCAACACGTCATGTAGTGAAGTCATGCTTCATACACAGGGCGACCCGGATTGTGGTTGTTGTCCACGTAAGGTCGATGTTCACACTTGATGTGGTTCATGAATCGTGTCTGTCATCCATACTATGTCGCTGTTCATACACAATCTACTCTGGGCGATACCCGTAACCAAGTATTACATGATAACCACGACCAATAGACGATAACAACGACCCAAAATGATGACAGTGACCACGGTCCTCATTGAATCGTGGTTGTCATCCAAATTGGGCTGTGCACCAATCACCCACGACCCACTGTGGTTGGAAACCATGATCCACTAGTGAGCTGGTTCATCCCAGCCTCAATGGTGGAGCTGTCGACCTGTTATAAACCTGTATAAATATTAGACTCATAGTGACTTGTTAAATATTAATCCAAAGGCAAACCACGTACATAGTCTGTATGTGGTATCCTGTATCGTCAACATTGGGTCGTAATGTCAGCCACGACCCATATGGACGATAAACACGACCAGTCACAAATGATAACAACGATCTGACCTTCACAATGGCCACGATCGAACTTGGAATACAACTACCACCAAAGTTCAATTTCATATACCTTTATTGCTTGCATCTCCTCTTCAATATGCTTCATCTGCTCATTCATGTATGCATTCTCTTCCCTGAGATCGCCCACTGATTAGACATGGGCCTATCACAACGACCTGCACTGTATCATAACCACGACCAAAAGAGGGACACAACAACGACCGCTAAGATTTAGAAAAACTTCAACTTTATATACTTGCATTCCCTGTATCTCATTTCCAAAATGCTTCATCTGCTCCAGCAGCGAAGCAATCTCTATGCTTGGAGGGTTGATCGAAGGGATATTGTCCTGTAATAAGATCATATAGCAGAGATTAGCCAAAACGGGACAGAACAACAACTAAATAAGGTTTAGGATAAATTGATAACTTCAATTTTATGTACCCTCATTGCCTAAATCTCCTTCCTAAGTTGCTTCACCTGCTCTTGCAGTGAAGCATTCGCTCCTACGATAGGGCTGATTGAAGCAACGAATTCTTGTAATGGAGTACTATATTATTATGTGTTTCCCTTTGAATAGTAACCACGACCCATAGTTCATAGAAACTAAGACCCATCATACATAGAAACCATGACGCTATGCTGAAAGGTGGTTGCCACCAATGTTGGGTCGTGTATGAACCATGACCCAATGTGCATGGCAGCCACGACCTTTACTAGATGGTAACAACGATCATATATGGATGATAACCACGATCCATTTTTTATTTACCTTCGTTGACTGAAACTCAACTATTAGTTGATTTATCTACCCCCACAATGAAGCAATGTCATCTTTGAAATGGCCCATCCCATCTTCAAAACATTTGATATGGTCCATCCCATCATCAATAGTTGTTGTTGTTGGGTTGTTGACCTATATTAAAATCATTATATAAGACAGTACATTGACAAAGACCTATTAACGAATAATAAATCAGGGCAATCTCATGTACGTATTTTGTATTAATATTATCTCTCAACGTCTTCACTTCTTCACGCAAAGAAGCATTATCTACCTTGAGGTTCTTTATTTCTCCGCCAAACTCTTCCTTTATTTTTTCCACTTCAGTGGTCAGGAACTTAATCCGCTTATTAAATTTCTTTCTTGCGGATCTTAATTTTTTATTATCTCTCAATACGTTGCTAATATCTTCCTGGACAGAGGTTCTAACCTCCGCCCTAATTTTATTTCTCATTTCCAAGAGGGAAGCTGTAATTTCAGCCTCCACTTGATTTCTTATTTCATCCCCCTCCACCACCATTGTCACTGCCGTGGGTTCTGCCCACCGAGCCTTGTCATTCGTACAAGGATTGTCGGTTATACTGCTGACAACCTCGGTCTCTGCTTCTTCGACCATCGGTTGAAGCGCTGAAGCTAGTATCACCTGCATGGGTAAAATTGGTTTATTTATTAATTTTAAACATACTGCATAATTAAAATACACTACTATTTAAATAACTCTTACTGGTACAGCTGTGAAGATGGCGGATAAGGGGCGGTATCTGCCTGATTTCTTTAGATTCCAGTTTAGGATTCGAGGAATCATTGTAGGCTGTCTTCTATCTGCCCACCCTCTTTCACCAGTGAGTTTTAGGAATCGTTCGTAGGTCCAGATCTGCTTAAGATCAATTATCATGGATTACATAATGATAGACATGTATGAAGTACAAATTCAAACTTAGACTATGAACTAGGACAAGAATAACGTACCTGCAGGGCAAACGCGCATCCGCATATGTTATAAGATTTAGGGTACCGACCAGTCGCCCGAATAATTCCAGACGCAGTGTTAACCCCTTTCTTCAAATAATCATACCCCACACTGCCCCAGGGGTAGTTATTAAAATAATTCAAGTCATCGACCATGTCAATATACTTATCAACACAGTTATTCTTTTGTGGAGATCCAACTAATAGATTCTTAACACAAATTATTAGAGCCAGCTTCACCACGTCCATATGTTCGTCTTTATCGGCGAGTGACAAATAGGCTTCTTTCATTTTTTCTTTACTAACACTACCTGCTCTTAGGTAGGTCTCCCGAATACTTCTTCCTCCCTCTACTATTCCGGCCTCGGCACGACTGTCACCATCTATCCTAACTGGTCCAAACTTAAGACCCATTATTAAAGCAAAGTCGAGCTTGGTGAATTTTATCTTAGTTCCCTGAACATCCAATTTCAGATCACCAACGTGCCTTTGCATTAGGCAATGTAAGATCTGGGAGTGTGCCTTAAATCCAGTCAATGGAAAGTCAAGAAGAAATCCAAAACAGTTATTTCTAAATATATTCTGTCTATTGAGATTCTTCTCCATATCTACTATTATATGCTTCAAAAAACTGACCGAGCACTTAGGAGAGACTTGTGCCTCTTCGAAGTCTAAGCAAGTGGTCAGCATTGGCTTCCCTTGACTTGCATTCCAATATGGTCATTGACTGTTGATGAATCAATAATAATGTCTTGCAAAATCTAACACGGTCGTGACTGAACTACATAGTTGATCACTGATGTAAGCAACAAAAGTTCGTGGTTATCACGTGTTCTAAAGGATCGAGGTTGTCATGCAGCATGGTTCATTGTTATCATCTACTCTGGGTCGAGGTCGACGGTCAAGACCAACCACCCACAATGTGATCCACAATCCACAGTGCTATCAACCACGATCCAATGAGCAAACTTACCACCCACACACGATCGTCTCAATATGATCCATTGGGCATATTAACCACGATCACAACTCACCACGATCGTGATTGTCAGGCCATACATATCATTGTAGTCATATATAATAGGTCGTGGTTCACATCCACTCCCGACATAAACTGTCCCTGTCAACCACGATCCATTGAGTTGTGGTTCACATCTACGACCCACATAACATCTGAGCCACGATCCACTGGGCACATCAACAATGATCAAAACCAAGATTGTGATTGTCATGCTATACAGATCATTTTTTCGTTTACAATGAATCGCAACCATGATCATGGTTGTCATTCTATACGGTTCGTTGTTGTCATCTACGTGGGCATAACCACTACCCATTTAGCCTAACTACCATGACTCACAGCCCTGACCCAAATAACATGTGAGCAACGATCCACTGTGCTTGTTAACAACGATCCATTGAGTTGTGGTTCACATCTACTACTCACATAACATGTGAGCCATGATCCACTGGGCACATCAACAACGATCACAACTAAGAGGTGAAGTTTCGTACCCACCAGCTGTATGCGAAGCTGGAGAAGTGCAAGTTCTAGCAGGAGGAGGTGAAGTTCCACGGTCACGTGGTGACAATGGAGGGTTCGCGGTGGACCCCTCGAAGGTTGATGCAGTGTATCAGTGGGGCCAGCTGATGAATGAGGTCGAGATCCGTAGCTTCCTTGGTCTGGTGGGATATTATCGACGATTTATTGAGGGCTTCTTCCGTATTGGAGCACCGCTGACCCAGTTGATGCAGATAAGCACTGAGTTTGTCTAGAGTGATGCCTGCGAGGAGGATTTATGGAGTTGAAGGACAGCCTCACGTCCGCTCCTGTTCTCACTCTTCCTGATGGGAGTGAGGGTTTTGTTGTACTTACTGATGCCTCTAGAGTTGGCTTAGGTGTTGTCCTGATGCAACACGGGAAGCTAGTGGTGTATGCCTCGCACCAGCTTAATGTTCATGAGCTGAACTACCCCAGCCATGATTTGGAGTTAGCAGTAGATGTCTTCGCACTAAAGGTGTGGAGGCATTATCATTGTGGGGTTTGGTTCGAGCTCTTCTCAGATCATAAGAGCTTGAAGTATCTATTTTCGCAATCTGAGTTGAACATGCGACAGAGGCAATGTATGGAGTTGTTAAAGGATTATGACTTCAACCTTCAGTACCACTCAGGTAAGGCGAATGTAGTGGTGGACATGCTCAGCCGTCAGCCACGAGGCCTAGTGACACAGATGATGGTTCGAGAGTAGCGGATACTCGAGGATGTTTCAGAGTTTGACTTTGACTTCGGTCTACATTCTTCCATTATTCAACTTTCGAGCTTGTCAATTCAACCCTCTTTAGTTGCTAGGGTGATCGAGGCTTAGTAGACAGATGAGTCACTTCAAGAGTACCGAGCAGAGGCAGCATTCGTAGAGCAGTAAGACTAGCAGATTGGTTCTGATGGTGGACTACTCTTTAGAGGCTGATTGTGTGTTCCGGACGTGCCAGAGTTGCGTTGTGATCGGATGACTGAGGCACACTGATCGAGACTTACTATTCACCTAGGCTCCACGAAGATGTACAGAGATATGAAGAGGTAGTACTTTTGGTCGGGGATGAAATGCCAGATTGTTAGCTTCGTGACTGAGTGTGGCACATGCCAGCGTGTCAAGGCCGATCACCAGAGACCCCTTGGTCATTTGCAGCCGTTGAGCGTTCCAGTGTAGAAGTGGGAGCATGTGTCGATGGATTTGATCACGGGTTTGCCGAGGACTCAGCGCGATCACGATACCATTTGGGTTGTCGTCGATCATCTGACGAAGTTGGCTCATTTCATTTCGGTGCATGCTTCCTGGACTATGGACCGGTTGACGAGGATCTTCATTGAGGAGATAGTGAGATTGCACGGCATTCTGGTTTCGATCATATCTGACCGAGACTCCAAGTTAACGTCTCAGTTTTGGAGGAGTTTCCAGCAGGCGATGGGGTTTACTTTGCATCTTAGTACCGCTTATCATCCACAGACGGATGGGCATACTGAAAGGGTCAATCAGATCCTTGAGGATATGTTCAGAGCCTGTGTAATCGACTTTGCGGGCAGTTGGGATGATCATTTGCACCTCGCCGAGTGCGCGTACAACAATAGTTATCAGGCGACTATCGGCATGGCTCCTTTTGAGGCACTCTATGGTAGACCGTGTAGATCTCCTAGCTGTTGGATCGAGGTTGGAGAGCGTCGTCTGATAGGTCTCGAGCTTGTGCAGCAGACGTCAAAGATTATTGATGTTATTAGGTAAAGGATGCGCACAGCTCAGAGCCGGCAGAAGAGTTTTGCTGATCGTCAGCGTCGACCCCTCAAGATTGCAGTTGGGGACATGGTATATCTCAAGGTCTCACTTATGAAAGGCATGGTTCGATTTGGTGTGAAGGTCAAGCTTACCACGAGATTTATTGGACCTTTTGAGATTACAGAGCGCGTGGGGCACTATGGCCTACAGGCTTGCCTTACCTTCTGAGTTGTCCATGATCCATGATGTGTTCCATATTTCTATATTGCAGAAGTGTGGGTCAGACATCATACCTATGATTGATTGGTAACCCCTCGAGGTCTGTGAGGATGCCACTTATATTGAGCAATCGATTCATATTCTTGATCGGAAGGAGCAGGTTCTCAGGACCAAGGTCATTCCCTTGGTGAAGGTGCAGTGGAGTTACCATTCAGAGGCTGAGGCGTCTAGGGAATGTGGGGCCGAGATTCAAGAGTGTTATCCCCATTTATTTGATGTTTGATTAATGTATGATGCTATGTATGCCTTCTCTTTTGATTGACGATTGTTATATGATGGTGGTGTTGTTGCATTTTGTCATATATTTGGTCAATTTCGAGGATGAAATTTCTTTGTTGGTGGGGAGGGTTATAAGACCCGACCCAAGTGCATGTGTGTTTGTGTGTGTGTGTATTTCATTTCTCTTGGTACCGCCGTCCTATCGGTCAAATCCCGGCGACCCGTGACCCTCGGATAGTGTTTGCGGTCATCCTCAAGTCCGATCACATTGACTCGACCCAGATCGACTCGAAACCTATGCCATCGTGTTCAGATCATCGTTGCAGTTCCGATACCGCTTCCCATGCACCCATTCGATGTGTAGATCTTAAGTTGTAGGCATTTCATTTCTAGCCCTTTGATCATGATCATATGGCCCACCTAGTAACATTTTCCAAGGTGGACCATCCCATTTGCTCAATTTTCAACGTATACTACCCACACCACCTAAAGTTTCATCTCCCACACCACCCACATCTCTAACATGACTCATCTCTACCCTATAGCCCCCATTTAGCTCTTCTTTTCCTAGCCTATGATGAGTTTCTCTACCACATGCAACTCTTCCGTAGAGAAACCATAATGGTTTTTCTTCCCAAGCCATTTGTAATTATCACTTTACTACAACACCCCTTCCTCTCTTCTCTCCCTCTCATTTCTTCTTTCTCTCTTTTCATTCTCCCTAGCAAGAGGGTGGGATGTCCCCACCATCACATCCTCTCATATTCCAGCCCCCTTCTCCTCCATTCCCGCTCAATCCATCCATCCCAATCCCATCTTAACCATTACTTTTGCATCCTTGGAGCATTAGAAGCTTAGAGCTTGAGTTTGGTGGAGATCCAAGGTGGGTGTTCCTCTAGATGTACAAATCTGATTTCAATAGTCTAGATCTTCTCATTTCTTTATGAGGGAGGTGTAGGACCCACCAATCAATGGTGGAGATCCTACACAATCCCTTGGATGTGGCCAAAAGGCCTACCTTATGCATGCATGTCCCAAGTATGGGGTTTTCCTCTATGGACCCCATCATGGTGGTTTCCTCTAATTTCATAGCATGATGGGTCATTTAGACCTTAGCATCATGGTGGAAATGGTATCCCAAACATACATTTTGATTAAAGGACATGCATGTGCTAGCTCCATGTTGTAACTTGTATATTAATGAAGAAGTGTGGGTGTGATTGTTCTTGGGAGGGCTCAATAGTGGCGAAGCCCTTTCCCTATGGCCGGATTGTTCATCTCTCTCCCTTTTTCTCTTATTTTTCTTTGATGTGTGTGTGTGGCCTGTTTGGTGAGCCTAGGACGTCTAGAAAATCTAGCAATAGTGGGACGCTCATGCCACCTATGCCATGATTTTGGGTGTCCCATTTGCTGCCTTATTTGATGCATGCAAGTGTGGTGACTTAGGGTTTGATTTGGACATTAGTGGGGCCCACTAAGGAAGGCCACACCACCCTTGATTTGATGAATATTTCCAGATATGGGCTGGTATGTCCATCCATAGATGGCTGTCCAGAAATTCTGGACTATTTGCATGGACTGTTGTAGTTGATGTTTGACATGAGATTGGTCCATGATTGTCATTCTTTTTCTTCCTGACATGGGGTGTCTCTTGGAGGAGTGGACCCCACCTTGAAGTATGATAAACCCTGCCTCCAGTTGACTTTTCAAATACACCTAAAAGGGTAGGCCCATAGGGGTGGACGGTCCACCTTATTGGACTGTCCAGCCTTAATGAATGAAGGGAAAACACTAATATTAGCTTGATTCTTCGTGTGGTGGACCACATTTGTGGACCCCACCTTACTATATTTTTCATAAAAATTATTAACCACTCATTTATCCCCTCTTAGACAAGTCTGGGCCCACTTTTATGGGTGTACATTGGTGTGGACAGCAATGTTTGTGCAGCAGAACTTTTTATTCCTACCTTGATGTCAATGTGTTTTCTTCATGTTGTGCTTGGGTTTGTGGCCTATCTTGTGGCCCATCATGCTGGGACCCATCTTGGGGGTGTGGGCCACCATTTTTCCACCCAAATAGAGGTGGATTGCTGCTAGAGTGACAACCTATAAAGCCCTGAAAATCAGGGGTCGAGCATACACTCGACTCCCGAGTTCCAACGCATCACTTATGCAACATAGATAATGATGATTAAATGTTGTCCATGTTAGTGCATTAAACATGAGTGTATTATATCAAAACAACATATCATACTCCAAAGATAGTTAAATTTCGCAGGTAGAAGACCGTGATAGATATATAAAATATATAAACTGCTGTAAGTCTCCAGAGTATGAACATGTTACCAGGTTAAATATATACATATATACTCCAAAAATGCATAAAATGAATATACATGGGTGTTCTAAAAGTGCAAAATAACAAGTGTAAAAGCATCTTATCAATATCCCTATAACCCCGTCGATCAGAACATGGTCTACTTAGACCCGCCTGATAGTAGCATATAGGAGAAACCCTCCTCGTCATCACAAAAGTCAGGCTCCGCCTCAGGAGTCGCATCGCCATCTGCAATCAAGACAGAGTCTGGTTGGTATTTAAAACACTGTCCCGTAACGTGGGAGTGAGTGATCAACTCAGTGAAATCATAGAGCAAAGATAAACATGTTATCAATTCAGTCAAGTAGTAATGATAAAGCAAACATATCAAACACTCCTAGATACTCTTATTAATGCAAGGATGAATGTATTCATGATGCATGCCCTCGCCTACACTCCCTTATAAGACACCATCTTACGGTCGCGGCATGCTTTCTTCCCTCTGTATTCTTCAACCCGGGGCACATGCAGTGCGATGTTATGAGCGTGATTATCGAATTATTATTAGTCCCTTTCATACAGCAGGATTGGGAATCTAAGGTACCTCCTTTATATCATTCCCAAACAAGGATCCATTCTAGGGTCGTCAGTCCTAGTAAATCTCATACGATGTTACGGTTCTAGGTCGCTGCAAAGGGCTCGTCACCTGATCAGTGCAGGCCTAGTTTATACTTTAGATTCTACGGAAGGCTCGTCGCTTATACGTAGACTCAGAGTATGCTCGAGGTCACTACAAAGGGCTCGTCACCTGATCAGTGTAGGCCGACAGCTCGAATATAATGTCCCATACCACTGTATTCAGCTTACGAGTCTATGTTGCTCACTGGTCACTACGGGTGGGCTCGTAGTCCCGGCGTAGGCCAACAGCTTGACTATAGTGTCCCATACCACCATGTCCGGCTCATGAGTCTTAGCGGATCGAGGTACCAAGGTTAAACGAGATTTCATTGGTGAGTTTGGTACCTTAGGTTCAAACATTAGTGTCCATACAAGGTGAACATACAATAGAAAAATCGGGTTACTTGAGGAGCTCTACTAGTACGAACGCACATTGAATCGATCGACATGAAGCGCGTGAGCACCTCATGTGGCCTAACCACTGCCGATGACCAATGTACAACTCGGGTTCACTGAACACATCTAAGGTGGCGAAAACAACCTCAGCCACCAAATCAGGGCCTATTACCGATTGCCTGGACTATATCATAGTCCCAACCTCATTCAATTTCAACAGGTAATCATATGAGACAGTCAAAGCAGTAATGAACAAATAATTCAATTCTTACAATCATATGAGCATGTTGTAAAGTGCAACACAAACATGATTTCACACACATTCATTCCATAAATAAAACAGATATCATAAGGTAACGTACATGGAGGAAATCATACATATAATTAAGGTAACCAAGATTCATATCTCAACCCTCATACAAAGTACTTCTTAGTAATAACTAGCTCATTCAGACATTTCTACAAACACTTAGACTACATACATCATCATACATGATGTATGTTGATTACACATCTATTAGGCCAAATCCTTTTACTAGGGAGTTACCCTGCATACCACACACATATATCCATCGCGGATAATCATGGCATGCATGAATCCGGGTTCGATATTCATTTAATCATTTTCACAAACACTTGGACTACACACTTTAACATATATAACGTATATTGACCGTGATGTGATTTAGGGCAAATCCTTTCGCTAAGGAGTTGTCGCATATATAACAAGCATATATCCATGACAGATAATCATGTTAGGCACAAATTCAAATTCCATACGTATTCAAACATCTCAACACATACATAGAATATACTATATTCAACATAGCTCATATATAACTGTAAAGTGAAACAAACGACACCTTTTGCATGTGAAATAGCACCTACGTCAAGAATAAATCATTAACCGACATTAAAAGCCTTAAAAACCATAATCTATACGTCTATAGTCCGCACCTTATGCCGGTAGACGAGTAACGAACTCAGTTTCGTACACCTACGCTTCATCTATGGCACAACGGCAACTTATTACATGAAATAAGTTAGCTATTTCATTCGTTACTCTATTTGGATTCTTAGAATGGATTAAGGTTAGGATTCTGACCCAATAGTGGAATTGAAATCACCGGAATAGAGATCTAGTAGCAGTGGATAAGCACGTGGAGAGATACGGTGGAATACCAGGAATCTCCGCCAACTTCTCTCTCACTTTCTCTCTTTACTCTCTTCTCTCTCCTAGGGTTTCTCCCAAATTCGTATGTAGTGAATGAGAGAGGGTTTAAGGTCCTTATATAGCCCCAGAACTGATGGGAATGACCCCAAGGCCAATGTATACTTAGGTTATGTCCAAAGAGCATCTGTTTCAGCTCAATGGAGCACTTCCGGAGCCCCCCTTGAGCCTAAGGTCCGACTTAAGTTCCCTTGTGTTGGATATAGGTCAAGCCGAGTTTTCGGTCCGATCGGGTTTATAGATCGACCGTGGCGAACCAATTTCAGTTCAACGATCACTGGTATTCGATCAGGGCCATAAGTACACTAACATGTGTGGAAAATTTACCCTGATCCGAGGGTGTAATTGGGTCAAATTCTAACGGTTTGAATCCTTATATTTGGCCCGCAAGCGACACGTCTCAGATTACTTAAATTCGGATTTTATTTCTAAATATATTCATATTTCTCACACACTTTACTCCGGGCTCAAGCGAATAGCTTCGGGACACTATCAGGACTTGATTTCTGAGGCGGTTGTCAAGCCCAACAAGATGGTCCTAACCGTTTATCTTCGCACTAATCGGACTTTCGATGTGCGGTCCAGGTCCGATACGAAGTTTCAATGTGCTCCTGAGAGTAACCGGGAATAGAGTTTGCTCCTAGATTTTAGGGTAACCTAGCATCAATGATTCTACAAGTTTTGGGTCTTGTAGATAGAATTTCACAAGTAAACTAGTTTAGCACTAGCTAATACTCGCCTAATTTCTAAAGGATTTAGTCTTGTATGATTTCTGCCTGAGGTGGTACTCGGGCCTTTGTAGTTTGTATAGAAGGTGATTTAAGCTATTAATACTTAATTAACTTACACCCTAATCATGGCAGAATAAGGTCCTAGGGCAGTTCTACGTCCAAGGACGTCCATTGCCAAGTTAAGAAAAATTCGGAGTGTTACACAGCCAAAGCTGGACGTCCTAGCTGGGCTAGCGTCCAGCCATGGGCTGGCTGTCCACCCTCTTTCGGCCCACCTTGATGCATGGTTTATCATGTCGTCCCTCTATAGCATGGCCCACATGGTCGTGGCCAACCTCCCAGTGGGACATCCACATGTGGGGCCCACTTTGATGATTTTAAGGGTAGCCATCCAAGGGCCCTTGACCGTCCAAGCTGGGACTCCCAACCCTATTGGGCTGCTGATGAACGTCCAGCAGCTGGCCCACTTGATGTATGTAGTATATGCACTCCTTTCATCTGGTGGGACCCACTGTGACATGTGTGGGTCACTAGGGAATAAAATATTTATATAAATTAATTATTGCTGGACTCCAGCAGGCCCAGAAAGTGGGTGGGCTGGAATTTCAGTAATAGGCCCAAAGTAGCTGCCCATAATTTTATTTTAAGGCAGTATGGCCCACCAGATTTAAGGATGTTTTGTACATATATCTTGCCATCTTCCTACAGTATTTTTGGGCTTAATTAGTGCACTCTTAAGGCCCACCCTAGTTAGATTTAATCGGGTCCATGTATGTAGCTTGTTGTTGGACTCATTAGGCCTTGTTGGGCTGGAACTTTCTCGATCGGCCCATTGGACCTTTAGGCCTATATTTACCATATTATTGTGATGGGTTTATGGGTTTGATTATACAAGTTTTTGTGGCTTTGGATTCCCACCAAATTAACCATAAACATGGGCCAAGTTGTAAGGCCTAATTCACTTGATTTAGGCTTAAAGATTGCCCATATAGGTTGAATAATGGGCTACCCATTAGGCCCACCATAATATGTTGGTTTATGACCCCTATGTAATGTCTCGAAAAAAATTCGTACAAAGACCCAAGTACCACCTTAGGCAAAAATCACTAAGGATCGAATTCTTTAGAAATTAGACAAAAGTTAATTAAGTACTAAACTGAATTAATCGTAGATTAGCTTGAACTACTTTCTATATGAACTGCAAGATCTAAAATCAGTAGAATCGCTAACTCTACCTTACCAAAAAACTAGGATCAATCTCAAAATCTAGTTACTCTCGGGAGCGTATTGAAACTCCGTATCGGACCTCTACCATGTGTCGAAAGTCCGATTACCGCGAAACTATATGGTTATCACCGCCTTACTGGGCTTGATAACCATTGTGGGAATCGAGCCCGAATAGCATAAAAAAATGCACAACTAGAGCCCCGAGTAAAATGTGTGCAAAATACGAATATCTTTAGAAAATGAACTCAGATTTAAGTGAATTGGGTCGTTCACTTGCAGGCCAAATTTAAGGTTTCAGACCTTCAGATTTTGACCCAAGTACACCCTTGGATCAGGGAAATTTCCCTACACAGTTCAGTGTACTTGTGGCCCTGATTAGTGGCGATGACTGTTGAACTGAAATTGGTCTTCCATGGTCTATCCACTAATTCGATTGAACTGAAATCTTAACCTGGCATAGATCCATTATCAGGGAACTTTCCTCGGACCGTATGTAGGTAATGGACCTCCAGATGAGCTCCGTTGGCCCGAAACAAACGACTTTTGGCTGTATCCTAAATATATCATGGCCATGGAGCCATTGACATCACTTCTAGGCCTATATAATGCCCTAAACTAACCCCTCTCTCATTCCATACAAATTTCCTAAACCCTAGGAGAGAGAAGAGAGAAAAGAGAAGGAGAAAGTGAGGAGAAGTGAGAGAGAGTTGTGGTTTGTTACTGGGTTTCATTCCAGCCACCCCATGTACCGAATCACCTCTCCCATGTCGCTACACCGATGAATTCGAATCCATCTTTGGGTAAGAAATCCTAACTCTAATCTTTGGATAAGAAATCCTAACTCTAATCTATTTTAAGTATCCAAGTAGAAGAATTGACGAAATAACTTACCTATTTTGTGATTCAAGTAGCCGTTGTGCCGTAGACAAAGGCGTAGTGTTCAAACTGAGTTCGATACGAGCTTATCGACGGAAGGTGCGGACTATAAACTCTGTTGAATATAATTCCATGTGTTTACTAAAATGCTTGAATGAATATAGAATTATGATTTGTGCTTGCCATGACTATTAATTGAGAATACACGATTGTTGTATGTATGACAACTCCTTGTGAAAGGATTTACCTTAATATATGTTATAACTGATTTACTTCATGTATGTGAAATGTATAGTCTAAGTGTTTGATAAAATGTTTGAATTAGGAGTTGCTTATTGAAATGTATTTATTAAGGGTGTTGAGATAGGATTCTCAACTACCTTATCTATGTGTATAAATTCTTTCATGTAACCTACCTTACTACTACATGATTTATGGATGATACAGCACGAGAAGCATATGGCGTGTGCCTCGCACCAACTCAAGGTCCACGAGCTGAACTACCCCACCCATGATCTGGAGCTAGTAGCAGTTGTCTTCGTACTGAAGGTGTGGAGGCATAATCTCTATGGGGTTAGATTCGAGATCTTTTCGAACCATAAGAGCTTGAAGTATTTGTGTTCGCAGTCCGAGTTGAACATGCGACAGAGGTGATGGATGAAATTGTTGAAAGATTATGACTTCGACCTTCAGTATCACCTGGGTAAGGCGAACGTGGTGGTGGACGCGCTCAGTCATCAGCTAAGAGGCCTGATGGCGTAGATGATGGCTCGACAGAGGCAGATGCTCGAGGATATTTCAGAGTTTAACTTTAAGTTCGGTCTACAGTCTTCTATGATTCAGCTTTCAAACTTGTCGATTCAACCCTCTTTGGTTGCTAGGGTGATCAAGGCTCAGCAGACAGACAAGTCACTTCAAGAGTACCGAGCAGAAGCAGTATCTGTGGAGCAGTCAGACTGACAGATTGGTTCCGACGGTGGATTATGCTTCAGAGGCCGATTGTGTGTCTTAGACATGCCAGAGTTGTGTCGTGATCTGATGATCGAGGCACACTGATTGAGACTTACCATCCACCCGGGCTCCACGAAGATGTATAGAGATATGAGGAGTAGTATTTTTGGTTAGGAATGAAACCCTAGATTGCTAGCTTCGTAGCTGAGTGTGACACTTGCCAGCGTGTCAAGGCCGATCAACAAAGACCCCCGGTCCCTTACAGCCGTTGAGCATTCCATTGTGGAAGTGGGAGCATGTGTTGATGGATTTCATCATGGGTTTTCTAAGGACTCAGCACGGTCATGATGTCATCTGGGTTGTTGTCGATCGATTGACGAAGTCGGCACATTTCATTTCGATGCATGCTTCCTAAACTATGGACTGGTTGGCAAGGATCTTTATTGAGGAGATAATGAGATTGCACGACATTTCGGTTTCGATCATATCTGACGAAGAACTCAGATTACATCTCGGTTTTGGAGGAGTTTCCAGCAGGTGATGGGGTCTACCTTGCATCTCAACACCACTTATCATCCGTAGATCGATGGGCAGACTGAAAGGGTCAACCATATCCTTGAGGATATGGTCAGAGCCTATGTGATTGACTTTACGGGTAGTTGGGACGAGCATTTGTGCCTTGCCGAGTTTGCGTACAACAACAGTTATCAGATGACTATTAGCATGGATCCTTTTGAGGTACTCCATGGTAGACCGTGAAGATCTCCTAGCTGTTGGACTAAGGTTGGAGAGCGTCGCCTCCTAGGTCCCGAGCTTGTGCAGCAGACGTCAGAGATTGTGGATATTATCAGGCAGAGGATGCGCATAGCTCAGAGTCGACAGAAGAGTTGTTGGCGTCGACCACTCGAGTTTGCAGTTAGGGACATGGTATATCTCAAGGTCTCGCCTATGAAGGGCGTGGTTCGATTTGGAGCAAAGGGCAAGCTTGCCTCAAGATTCATTGGACCTTTTGAGATTGCCGAGTGCATGGGCATTGTGGCCTACAAGTTTGCCTTACCTTCAGAGTTGTTTGGGATCCACGATGTGTTCCATGTATCTATGTTAAGGAAGTGTGGGTTGGAAATCATTCCAGTGACTGATTGGCAGCCCCTTGGGGGTCATGAGGATGCTTCCTACATTAATCAACAGATTTGTATTCTTAATCGGAAAGATCAGATTCTTAGGACTAAGGTCATTCCCCTAGTGAAGGTGAAGTGGAGTCATCATTCGGAGGTTGAAGCGTCTTGGGAACGAGAAGCCGAGATTAGAGAGCGTTATCCCCATTTGTTTGATGCTTGATTGACTTTATGATTGTATGCATTGCCTTCTCTATTGATGATTGCTATATATGATGATGGTGTTTTTGCATTTTCATTTTGTCTTGGATTTGGTAAATTTCCAGGATGAAATTTCCTTGTTGGTGGGGAGAGCTGTAAGACCCTAACCCAAGTGTACATGGCATTCCTTAGGGTCATATGGTCCTACCAGTCGAATTTTGATAACTCGTGACCTACGGTTAGTATTTACGGTCGTCCCCAAGTTCGGTCACTTCGACCTGACTTGGATCGATCCGAAACCTATGCCATCTTGTCCGTATCAGCACCACGGTTCCAACACCGTGTCCCGTGCGTGAATCTGACATGTATATCATGAGTTATAGGCAACGTTCGATTTGGGACTTTGATGTGTGATGGTGAACCCCACCCCACACATTTTCCTAGGTGCTTGTGTAAGGATGATGTCACCCTATAGTAGGTTTGCTAGAAATCCTACTAACCTACCACCCTAAGACCTACTAAAGCCTAGCATTTTGTTATTGTCACCATAGGCCATCATGGTTTCTTTAACCAATGAGAGAGAGACAATAATTGCCTCCTTACAACTCCCTCCCCCTCTCTCTTTCTTCTCATTCTCTCTACCTCTCCCTCTCCTCTCCTTTGCTACGACCCCCCCCCCCCCCCAAAAAAAAAAAAAAAAAAAATTTCAGCCCTCTCACCTCCTAATCCACCTATCATCAACCAATCTCAACCATTAAACCATGATCCTTGAAGCTTCTTGATGCTAGTGGTGTAACTTTTGAGTTGTTTTGATAGGTGGGTGTACTGCATTGTTTAAATTTCAGATTTCTTATTCTTCCTCTTGATTCTTAATTCTCCTTCCATTGATAGATCTTGTAGGACCCATCAAGTGATGATGGTGGCCCCAAGACTCCATGAATATGGCTCGAAGCCTATCCTACATTGCATGTATGTGCATACAAGAAACCATTCTCCATGGATCCCTTCATGCTCCTTTCTTTCTTAAACCAGGGATCTTTGGGTCATCTAGACCCTTGATCCTTAGTGGAGATTGGATCTCCACCATAGATCTCAATAAATAGTATTGATCATGTAGATTGTACATGTCATGCCCCAAACTTGGAAACCGTGCTCACAAAATTTTCGATCGCCGAATCTGTGCCGACAGCCTCCGAAGTACCCCATTCTCGGCTTTTAGCACCCATACGCCAGATTTCGATCCTAGGATCCTACAAGGAGGATTTTCAACATGAATTTCTTTGAAGATATGCATAACCATAAGTATACCCAAATCACAAAGACAACATCATCATCACATATCCACTAATATAAACATTTGAATACAGTGCAGAAAGGAAAATACATATCGATAATCACTACTCTAGAAGACAACTGTACGCTCCAAACTCAACGTTGATGCGACCTAACACCACCTGCACGCATCTATCGTGCATAAGCTTATAGAAAGCTTAGAGGGTAGTGTAAGTGTGTGCGATGCACGTGCCAAGCATATCGATATCAGAGTAAGCGAAAATACTGGCAATCCATAGATACCATCAGCCTTATACAGGCTATGCGATGCAAAAACATAAACTAATATCATATACTAAGGAAGCAATGTAGATCAGTTATACAATGCGGAGACATAGTAAGCCAAATATCATATACCGAGGATGCAATGCAATATGCAAATCCTGACGAGCCTTCAAATATCGTCAACCTCATCCATGCCATATAAGTGCAGAGGCATAGCAACCCAAAATGTCATATGTCGTGGATGTAAAGCAATATGTGATACGAATGAATAACCAAGCTGGAGTGTGAAGTCGGGATAATAGTACGTAGTATTGCAGGCTACAGGGTCTACCACAAAGATCTTCTATCCAAACCAGTCTTATACCTAAATTTGGATAGTCAGACTCACTATGGTAAACTCCTGATCTCAGGTTAGTCGCGTGCCCTAACCGAAATCCTGGCCATTGCCAGGTACACAATAATTAGTTGCACACCACCAACTCGAGTGGATAGTGAATGAATGAATGAATGAATGAGTAAGATACTGAGTATATAACTCCTGCTCAATAAGTCGACATATCAACACCATACATCTTTGGGATCATCACCAGGGTCTAGTACACTCTACATACAATCGTCGCCCAATAGACATGCAACCATGCAAGTAGAAGAGACCTCACTATCTGTTTGGCCAGTAGTCAGCCAATATCTACCTGCCACATCAATAGCGGACCCAATTATAAGCTGGTCAAACTTAGCCTAGCTATGTCCACTACCCTCAGGTGGGTAAGGCCATAACCCCTTCCCAACAGACCACGACACGGTGGGAGACACAGCCTACCGGTATTTGGCACTCGGGCACTCATATATCCACTCGGTCTAAATGTTGGGGTGTCTCCTAGCCCTGGAGGTTTAGGAATTTTCACCTAGGGACATCTATGGCTCCTCGATCTAGTAACAGATTTTCGGTATCCCATCTGGCCATCCACGACATGCCTATGGAGGCTACGGCCCTGATGTCGCTAGGGCGTACAGTAATCATATCATATAAATGTGAGGTACATGAATCACACTATTGATTATGTATTAATCCTAGACCGTACCATTCCGTAGGCTTTCGCGGTCCTTCCGGTCGAATTCTGTCAACCCTTGACATGTATCCGATGTTTTTATACGATCTTAAGCTGAGTCCTGCATACCGAAGCTGGCTCGACCTGAAACTTGTACCTTAGCGACTGCGCCATCGTTGTGGTTCCAAAGTCGCGACTCGCGCACTGATCCGATACCTAGGCCAGGAGATGTGAGCCTGCGTTCATTCCAAAGAAGCGCCGCGCATTGTAAATTTCGAGAGAATCTCTACAACATGTCACATCGATCAAGTCAAGTACACCACCCATACCTCAATGCCACCTCACCCTATCCCAAGTACAAGCATCCATTCCTTCTTTTCCACAAGTTAACTCTCTTTCTCTCTCCCTCCCTACCTATCCCTCTTTTACTAAAATTTCCAACAAACCCATACCTCTCCATCCCCTTCCTTACAACACCCATCCCATATCAATCCATCACCTCTCTTTCTCTCTCATTCTCTAAGAAATTTCCCAAATCCCATGAGAGCTTCCAACATCTAAGCTCTCCCTCCCAAAGTAAGTGTGACCCACTTTCCTACTCT